>CM032456.1:191698826-191811326 GCA_019049505.1 Pachyrhynchus sulphureomaculatus
GGTTAAAGCTTCAGTTACTTTGACACTAATAATCATGTATAAAAAAAGTTTTGAACTGCAGACAACCACGTCATTCTGTTGTGAATATATTAATATATGTCCCTTACATTTACCTGCATCTTGATTTTTGTTTGCTATCCCGTGCATCATTTTACTTAAGAAAAATAATGTCGTATCATCCAAAAAAGGACGAAGCGTATTCCTGTGTTTTATCTGTCCTTAAAGTCATGGCATATTATCCTACTGAAATAGACGAAATTGGGTTCTAACTTATTTACATTTATTACTTATATGTAGCTTTACGATGTTTAATTTTGTTGGAATGGCAGTCCACTCGACGATGTCAGTAAAAGGTAGGCAAAATTAAAAATATATTAAAAAATCTGGAAAGAGATTTACCCATTACTTTCCTCGCAAACATGCAGTTATAGAAATAGGTCAAGTGCAAGTTGGACTTGCGCAATTAGTGTTCTGTACATTGATTGCTGTTAAAATAAAAATTTTTGTTACGCAGATAAAAAATGATCAGTGATTTCACAAAACACATCCCAACGGAATTTTCAGCAAAGTTTTTCCCGACTTTACTGAAAAGTGAAGACCTTGAAATTTTAGCCTTTTTTATACCAGATAAGTTATTAGAGATAATGCACTCGTGATAATTTTCGTTCAATTACACCTGTGGAGAATATTTTAGAATTTTTTCAAAATTTTTTAATCAGTACTTTTCGAGATATGGAGGAGGCAGCGATTTTTGGCAATTTTTAAAAATAATTCAAAGAAAAGTGTGCGCAAGTATTAAATTATATATATTTTTAAACAGTGTTTTTACAAGCGTCATTTTTTGTACATGGCACCTCGTTGACCTGGTTAAATTTTTTTTTTTCTCTTCGATTGTCACCGCAAAAACTAATTCTTCTTAAAAATCAAAATTAACTTTCAAATAGATAAGATTAATCACGGGCCTCTGATTTTGAGGCCATTTCAATTTCTTATTGTGCCAAATTTCAACCTTTTCTATGTCAACTGGAACTGTTTACTTGAAATGTACAATTTAATTGAAAAAAAATAAAAAATAAAAAATAAATAAAAAATAACATCGGATTTGACAGACTGACTGAGACCAGACGGATACCCGAAACTAGTGATCTTTAAGTGTTTCGTATGGAACCACTAAAAATATATTATAATGAATTAATTTTTTTAGAGCCTGACCCAAATTAATTTTTATAAGGGATCATGTTTTTTTGCCGTTTTTATTGGGCAATATAATTAATTCGGACCATTTGGTTATGATAGGTTGCAGAGATTGGACTTAAGAACTTTATTCATTAATGCAACTAAATTTAAAATTATAAGGGTTTTTGGAGATGTTTATTTTTTGGATGCATGTAAAAACCAAATGGATAAGAAGTACAAATATTTACAGTTTGTAAGAGATGGGGTTTACAAAGAGGGGACATATTGTATTAATAAAAAATTAATTTTAATTTAAGCCTAATTCGGTTTTCACTTTCATTGTCATTCAGCTGAGGTAATTTATCAGTGGTTTTATATTATTTTACTCAAATATATGAAATTTTCAACTCTTTCAAGCGTGCTGTATGGAATTCTTCCAGATTTCTCACAGGTATATTTATTGATAACTTTTTTTTACTAATTTCATACCTCGCTGACATGACTTAAAGTAGCGAGAAACATGTTTGTGCCCTTATTTTTGATTTAACTTAATGCCAATATGGTCCAATTGGATTTAAACACCCAATAATTCGGAGGTAGCCGCAAAACAGTGTGTTCAATTTTCTCAGCCATACTATCACAATACCATTTTTCTTTTTCAATTTATAGTCTTTCGAAACTTTCAAAAGATCCACTTTTTTTTATAACCTAAAGTCAAAATAATTGTCATTTTTTCTTAACATATATTCCTGTATTTCGATTTGGGGTTGGCGTCGTTAGGACCTTATTTAGTAGGCGACTATGGTAACCTCGCATTGTCCATCACTATAATTACACTGTCGGGAATATTTGGCAAAAGGGGAATTTTTGAAAAAAAATTTCAAAAAAGTTGTGCGGTCGTGTCTTCCGGATTTGTCCAAACTTGAATCTTTTAAATTGTTTTGCAGATAATAGTAGACAATTTGCAAACCCCAAGCACTTTTCAGATCCAGCATGCAAAAAATGGTTTATTCGTTTACCTTTATTTTGAAAGGTGCGGTAGTCAGACATTTTGTACTGCTGTTCAACCCACCCTTTTTGCACAGTGTCATGGGTATCGAAACCATGTTTACGTCAAAGTAAATTTATTGGCCAGTTCTCTGATCGATACTTTTTAATTTCTTGTAAATAAGTATGTCGCAAGATTCGTAATCTTTATGACTCTATCACTACTTGCCTTTTGTTATTTTTCGGAACGTGAATCCCATTCTTAAGAGAAATTCTGTGAAGGGTGGATCGGCCACATGTATATTGGTCCCGTCCTGAACCGGTCTTATATTTTATTTTGTCTAGTGTCGGTACCAACTGCTCTTCACACATAGAATATATTTTTCTCCTGATGACGTCTTTTATCAACAATCGTCTACATGATGCATTTGAAAATCTTTCGTTTTTTCCTGTTCCTTAGTGATGGTTTTCCTACAATTACCCTTAATCGTAGAAATTGGGGTTTCTGTTAGTTCACTGGTTTCTTGCCAAAAAAAAAAATAAAAAAAAAAAAAAAAAACCCCCCCCCCCCCAATAGCACTTTGTTTATTCAAATTCTTTTTACCAAACTGTCGAATCTTAATGGGGATCTGTGGTCATTAGGAGCTATATTATCAAATACTTAAAGCGCTCCAAAACCTGGTTGCCAGGTAGTAAATATGTAGGTAAAAAAATAGAGCCAATATGATTGCAGGTGCAAGTGAGGACAGTATACAAAGCAGGTAAATGGGAAAATACGTTTATCGTAATACCTGGCAACTATGCACAAAACCGTAATAGGGTCGTTTATTGCCCCCATTGAAAAAAGCAGAAGGATAGGATCTTATATCTTGGGATTTACTTTACAATTATCCAATGTATTAACAACTGCATATTTTAACGGAAGGTAATGTATGGTGAGACATTAATTTACGAGCTAAGCTAGAAAAAGGACTTGTGAGATAACCAATTCCTTTTGGGAACATAGAAGCAAATTAACATAATTTTGGACATGAAAACGACATTTTAAACTTCTTCACACTTAAAATAAGATTAAATAGCTAACTTTTAGAAAATATTGAGGTTGCAACCTCATGATCTTTTCTGTCACTTTATAATGTTAACGGCTATTCCAACCACATTTCACTTTTATTGCATTTACCATTATTTTTTTCTTCGATAGGCCTATGTATATCTTGACAATACAAATCATTACTATTTTTTTATTATTGTCCTTTATTATTCAATATATTCTCTTTCTTAATCAATGCACCTTTTATTATGATTTAGTAGAGATTTAAATTAATTCTAATATGATAAGAGAAACTGCCTGCAAAGTACGTTAAATGGTCTGGATGTCTTCGAAAATATATTTCTTTTATTTAATTTTAATTTTGGGAAAACTAGAGGAATATCTTAAGGTGGGAAATGTCGTGGATACGGTGAATAATTCAACAAAGAGACTTGATTTCCAGCGTCAAATTGATGAGGAAATAAATGAATGAACCCTGATTTGGAGTAGCAACCACCATCCTGCCGGGAACACGGATATTCAAGTTCGAATATTACATAGTCTACGGATCGAACGTTTCAGTACTTCCAAGTATTAGTAATAATTTGACTAAATTGGAGAAATTTTATGATAAATAATAATTAAAATCCGTTTGATTTTTGATGGAACTTTCCGTATTTTTTTTATTTGGCTTGCGATGATACTATTTTGACTACCATTCAGCCACCATCTCTCATCTTTACTAACCAACCAACCAACCAAAAAGCCTGGATATTTTCCAGAGGCTCTTACAATTACCCTGGAAACTTTTATTAATTTTTTTTTATTTTTTTGAAGTGCGTTTTGATCGGACATTTGTTTGGCTTAGATCTGCTTTCAAAACCATTCAAACTGTTTTGTGTAAATATTTAAGGATTCTTCTATAACTTGCTACGAATCTTTGAATTATTTGTTCGAATAGGTATCTTACAGGTGCACCTCAAACTCTTCAAGCTGATTTTTCCATTTAAAAACATGTATACCGTCATTTTGGTATATATATTTATTATCTCTTTCATTCACTTTGAACGCTCGGACATTGGCTAGACTCAGGCGAATATCCGCGGACAGCGGGAGGTCGTTCAGCTTAACAAACGACCAAAACCCCTGGAAGAAATTCAATCTTGGGGTAACAGTGGAATTAAACGCTACAAAAAACCCAGGCGGCAGTCTTTTCTAAAAAAGTTAACGTTGCTGAACCCAACATAATTATGTCGGGGCACTCCATTCCCCTAGCATCCTCGCTCACTTGTTGGGCGTTAGTTTGGGAGCAAATATGTCCTGGCATGAACATGTTGCAGGCATAGCAAGGAGAGCTTCTCAAAAGTTGGGAATATTATTTCGAACCACCCCACAACAAACTGTTAATTCTTTACAAAGCTCAAATTCGACCAAATATAGAATATGCTCCCATATTTGGGGCTCTACTCCCAAACATACACTGCATTTGTTGGATTCTGTTCAGAGAAGACCTGTTCGTCTGAATGGAGACCGGTGAACTGACCGGCGGCCTTGATTCGCTGGAACATCGTAGAACGGTTGGCGACTTGAGTCTGTTCTACAAGTATTTTCATGGAAAGTGTTCAAACAATGTAAGCCTCCCCAAGCGGTTGCATGTTAGAAATACACGTCGCGTGGTGCTTCACATCCATATGAAGTTCAGCTTGTTACTCCGCGTACAACGCTTTTCAAGCAGTCTTTTATATGGAGAACATCATCCCGTTGGAATAATTTGCCCAGCGCTGTGTTTCCCAGCGAGTACAATTTACAGCCATTCAAGAACAACGTGAATCGCTTTTTCCGCACACATGCCCGCTCCTGGAGCGCTTTAGGGACTTCCCTGCAGCACGTGTGCTATACCCATAAAAAAAAAATCATACTATTTTTTCACCATGTAGAGAAGTGGGGTATATTGTCGTATGTGTGTTGGAAAAAACTGGCAGATCTTTTTAAATTAGAATTATTGGATATTTGGGAGCAGGCGTTATTGAATAAATCCGTTTATTAAAACACATTTGAACGAAAATTACCATGATTTTGAAATGAACCAAATTCTTTTCCGCCATAAATACGGGTAGAAGCTTAATATTTTAGAGTATATTGTACTCTTACTTAACTAACCTATTAACCACAATTGTCCCTAAAATGTATGTATATGGGATTTTTAGATATTTTGGAGAATTGTCCGTAGGGTGTTTTTTAAATTTAGTAAAACAAACGAAACAATAAATCGGAGATCGCGAAAAAAAATGTGATCATAAGTGTATACGTGAAAATGGAATTCGTTTAATATTTCATAAAATTAATAAGCCCTATTTTGGCATTTATAGTAGAAAATCTAAAAAAATTGGCCCCTGCAATAGAAAAATTGTGCATCTACATCAATTTTAATTTCGAGTTTTGGGTAAAAATCATTATAACAATAATACAGGTGGTTGTAGAACTGAATTTCATATATTATATATATATATATATATATATATATATATATATATATATATATGTATATATATTATATATATATATATATATTAGTATAGATATATATATATATATATTATATATATATATATATCAAGGATTTTCTACAGCTGAGGCTGTCTTCCTTCTCTCAGCCTTTGATTCCATCCGTTTCTATCTTCCCAGTCTCCAACTGTTAGACCCCTGTCCTCCATAGCCTCGTCCACATCGTCTCTCCACGATCGTCTGGGTCTTCCTCTTTTTCTTCTCCCTATAGGGCTCCACTCCGTTATTTTCTCTTTATCCGTCGCTCCGTCTTATGTGTTCATACCATTTTAATCGTTTTTCTGCAATGGTGTTTATTGCGTTCTCTTTGATGTTCATTCTGCTTCTTATTTCTTCATTTGTTATTCTCTCCATACGTGTCACTTTACAACATCCTCTCCAATATCCATCTCTATCGCGTTAATTTTAGATTTATTTCTTTGTTGTTCGTACGTCATGTTTCTGACCCGTATGTCATTATGCTTTGTATTATTGATTTGTATATGCGTGTTTTGTTTCTTTTTGTAATGTGCTTGTCCCACAGGATCGAATTTAATTGTTTATGCATGTCCGCGTTTGTCCTATTCTAGCTTTAATCTCTTCTTCTGCTGTTGCGTTTCTTGAATTGATGGTTTAAATATTTAAATCTATCGGTTCCTTGATTATTGTCTCGTTATCAACGTCTAGATTCTCCACGTTCCCCTCCTTTGTTGTTAGATATTCCGTTTTATCAAAGTTTATTGCTAATCCTGCTTTAGTGTATTTTTCTTTTAGTTTTCTTACCATATAACTGAGGTCTTCGTCATCTTGCACTATGATTACTTGATCGTCTGCGAAACTTAGAGTATATAAGTAATCTTCTCGTAGTAGGACTCCCATTCCACTGCATTTTTGCTTCCATTTTTTTAATGTTTGTTCGAGGTATATTTCGAATAGTGTGGGGTATGTAGAGCATCCTTGTAGTAGGCATTTTGATGTTTGGAGTCTCTTCCCTATTGTATGTCCTATTTTTATGTTTCACTGTGTTGTTTTCGTAGAGAGTTTTTACTGCGTATATTAGTTCTTTGTCAATGCTTATTTTCATTCATTGCGTTCCATAATCTTTGTCTTGGTACTGAGTCATAGGCCTTTCTTATGTCTATGAAGGCTAAATGAACTTCTCTATTCTTTGCCAGTTTTTTTTCCATTGTTTGTTGAATTTCAATAAAATATAAATAAAATAGTAACTAGAAATCAAGCCCCAATGTACCTGTAGATTTTGTAACCGTCAGACACAATTACATCACAGAAACACGGGACAAAAACTCAGTCATTTATTTTAGGTATCTGACAATGATCGTGAGACAGCAAAGATGCTTTTCATGATTTCACTAGTCCAACCATTTCTATTACAGAGCAAAAATTTGTGTCAAAATTGTTTAATTTACGAGTAGCCCAGTTGGGGTTTGAGCTTTCATTAAATATTAACAGGCTGCATTTTTTTTTACACCGCTAGTTTTTTGGACGTAGAATACGATAAAAAAAGCTTGCTGAAGTTTGACGTACGCTAAACCCACAAAATCCAAAATAAAATTAAAAATGCGGTTCTCGGTAATATCGCAAAAAATAAAAAAGATATAGAATAACTAATAGCACCACGTGAAAGAGCGGGAAATTCAAAAAAATGCAATATATAAATTTTTTTCAGATTTTTTATCAGCGTAAGAATTTATTAAAAGTTCGAATAGGTGATTCCAAACGTGTAGGGTGCCAAACAGGTTAATTTGAAAGTTTACGCGCAACGCTCGAAGATTAGGCGATATTACTTAATTTCAGGATGTAAAAAGAAAATTAAAAGATAGATTTTTGAAGAGGAGACTTTCAGCTTTGATGACTTTGATGTTATGTGGTTAAAAATAACGACTCAACCAACCACAAAGTACATCTGTATCCTCTACCGACCACCAAGTGATACTAATTTTAGAACACTTTTCGTTTTTCTTGCAGACACCATCGATCATTTACAAATTAACTATCGAAATGCCGAAATTGCCATCCTGGGCGAATTTAATGTCCACAACATCAACTGGCTTAAATATTCAAATACTACCGACGAACAAAGTCGTGAAGCCGAATCATTTTCAATCAGTTGTGGCTTAACTTTATTGACGAACCAACACGGATCCTGATCGAGACGGAGAGTTCGCCAGTCTTCTTGATCTGTTTTTAACCACCAATCCGGAGATTTACACGGTAAATCCGCCGCCGCCGTTAGGTTCTTCCGACCATAAACTACTTTCGACATCGAGTATTCTACCAATCAGTGACAGAGAGGCGCCTAACCGCGTAAGATTTGGCACTACAAGTCTGCTAAATGGGAAAATCTTATGGAATATTTTCGAACTTTCTCCTGGTTAGATGTTTGTTTTCGATCCGACGACCCATCTGACTGCGCCAGGGAGGTTTCCGATCTTATTTTGGCCGGTATGGAGGCTTATATCCCTTTTTTGAAAAAAATGCCCTTCCAACGGCAAGTCTTGGTTTGACCCGAAAAATGCAAAGAAGCTGTTGCTTCTAAACATCTTGCATACCGACAATGGCGTGAAAATCCTAACACCATAAATCGTAACACATTTGTTCGTGCCAGGAACAGATGCAAAGAAATTATCGACGAAACCAAGGAGGTACACAATCAACGGATCTGAAACAAACTTCTCGCTTGTCCCGAAAATTCTAGGTACTTTTGGTCGATTCGCTAAGGTAGTTAGTCAAAAATTTCACCAAATCAACCATACCACCACTCACACAGCCAGATAATTCTATTGCGACGACACCTGTTGAGAAAGCGAACTTGTTAGCTGAATTCTTTGCTTCACATTCTACTATCGATTTCCAAGGAAAAACACACCTACTATTCCCATGCAGTCAAGGATGCCCGATGTTGTCTTCAGACAGCGTATCATAAAGCGTATTCTGATGAAGCTAGACACCAACAAGGCTTCTGGCGCTGACGGAATACCTGCCATAGTTCTCAAAAACTGTGCGAGGGAACTAACACCAGTTTTCTGTAGACTTTTCAACCTATCCTACAGAAAGGGAATATTTCCTTCCGGCTGGAAATGTGCCACAGTTCAGCCGATACCTAAAAAAGGCAAGAAGACCTTGCCAAATAACTACCGACCAATCGCATTGCTTTCAATAATATCGAAAGTCATGAAAGGGGCTATCAATCAGCATCTTCTAAAATATCTTGAAGGATTCAACATTATTAGCGATCACCAATATGGCTTTCGTAAAAATAGATCAACAGGAGATCTTCTGACTTATGTTACACATGTTTGGAACAACGCAATTGAATACTTTGGAGAATCTCGAGCGGTTGCTCTTGACATATCCAAGGCATTCGACCGTGTTTGGCACGATGAGCTGTTGGCTAAGCTACATTCTTATTATGGAATGTCTGAAAAGGTCTGTTTGTGGCTCTCATGTTTCCTCAGAGAGCGTTCTTTACTAGTGGCAGTCGACGGATTTCTTTCTAACACCTTCACTATCAACGCCGGTGTACTCCAAGGCTCCATACTGTCTCCTACTCTCTTTCTCATTTACATTAACGATCTGCTGGAAAAGACCGAGAATCCAATCTACAGCTTTACAGATGACAATACACTTATCTGTTCGTTCACTTTGAACGCTCGGACGTCGGCTACTCAGACGAATATCCGCAGACAGAGGAATTTAATGCTACAAAAACCCAGGCGGCAGTTTTTTCTAAAAAAGTTAACGTTGCTGAATCCGACACAGTTATGTCGGGGCACTCCATTCCTCTAACATCGTCACTCAATTTGTTGGGCGTTAATTTGGGAGCAAATATGTCCTGGCATAAACATGTTGCAGGCATAGCGAGGAGAGCTTCTCAAAAGTTGGGAATGTTATTTCGAACCAGAAAGCTTTCCACTCCACAACAACTGTTAATTCTTTACAAAGCTCAAATTCGACCAAACTATGGAATACTGCTCCCATGTTTGGAGCTCCGCTCCCAAACATACACTGCATTTGTTGGATTCTATTCAGGTTCGTCTGATTGGACACCGGAACTGACCGGCGGCCTTAATTCGCTGGAACATCGAAGAACGGGATGGCGACTTGAGCCTATTCTACAAGTACTTTCATGGAAAGTGTTCTAAGGATGTGGCCCGCTTAATTCCTCCCAGAGTGGTGCATGTTAGAAGTACACGTCGAGCTAATACTTCACATCCATATGAGGTTCAGCTTGTTGCTCCCCGTACAACGCTGTTCAAGCAGTCTTTTATATGGAGAACATCATACCTTTGGAATAGTTTGCCCAGGACTGTTTCCCACCGAGTACAATCTACAGCGATTCAAGAACAACGTGAATCGCTTTCTCCGCACACGTGTTGCTCTCTGCAGCGCTTTAGATACTTCCCTGTAGCACGTGTCCTAGACCCATAAAAAAAAGACTTTCAGCTTTCCGATAATACCAATAGTTTTTATTTTTGTTACTTTATAATTTGTAAAACTTAAAACTAAATTTTTGTTTGCATGATTTTAACGGATATGAAGTAAATTACAAATATTTAATACAATATCCTTATGCATATATCATTATTGTGCCTTAAGTTTCAATATAAGAATAATTAAAAATACCCACATGGTTTGTGACATTTAAAAATTGAGTTTTAAAATATTAAAATGTGCATTTTTACGTTCAAAGCAATACGAAATGGTAAAAAAAAAAAGTCGGACAATTTTTTTAGTGATAATTAGAAAGTATTATTGAGATTAGAAAATCATTAAAAACTTAAAAAAAACTTTTTTTGTAATTTTGGTCTTAAGAAAAGTGTTCATGATAAACGTATTTTTTTCTTATCATTAATCATACAACTTATATAAAAAAATATTTAAAGGTGAGAAATAAAAGATAAAAGTCTGAACTTTAAGTATAAAGTAGTTATATTTCATTTAAACATCCAGGTACAAAGAAAACAGTTACTGAAAATACAAAAATTCTAAATTACTCGAAGAAATTAATGAATTGCCTACTCTCTGGCCGTCATATTGGATGCGCCATTTTGAATTTTTTCAAATCTGTCATCGGATTATTACTCAGCACCCCGAGAAATCCCTTAATAGTCAATTTCAAAATAAGGTATGCAGAAACGTTAATTTAATCATAATTAAATTGGAAGCATGATTCCCACTACAACTGAAGGGTTAAACGAGCCATCTTATTTTAAATATTTTTTTTAAATTACTGTAAAACTAAAAAAAAATAATCTAAATACTATTTTTTTTTGTAAAATTTCCCATTCTTGCACGTGATGCTATTAATTTTTCGATATCTTTTCTGTTTTTAGAACTATTTGCGAAAACGGCATTTTTTAGTGTTCCGTATGGAATACTTACAAGATCACGTCGGTGTCTGTCTGTCACATCCGATTTTCTCTGAAACTATTTGACATAGAAAGTTGAAATTTGGTAATAATATAGGAATTGATGGCCTCATCAGAGTCATGTAGTTTTGAGAGTTAAATTTTGACTTAAGGGGTTAGTTTTGGGGTGAAATCGGAAGTGAAAAAAAAGTTTTTTACTAGGTCATCGAGTGTGGTGTCAAATGAAAGCTTGTGAAAACACGAGTAAAAAATATATATATAATGTAATACTTGCGCGCACTTTTCTTTGTATTATTTTTAAATAATCGCGATTTAATAATTTATCTGGTATTTAAAAAAACAAAAATTTCAAGGTCATCAGATTTCGGTAAAAAAAAAAAGATTGGAAACAAACTTTGTTGAAAATTCATTTGGGATGTGTTTTGGGAAGTCACCAATCATTTTATACCTCTGTAACAATTTTTTTTATTTTTTAAAAACAATCAACGTACGGAATACTAATTGTCAACTTGCACTTGACGGTTTTTTATTTATTTTATTTTCGGGTTTTCTAGGCTTTACAAACTTTTTTTATCGTATTCTACGTCCAAAAAACTACCTGTATGCCAAAATGCAATCTGTTAAAATTTAATGGGAGCTTTTCGTCAAAATTTGCCTCTGACGACTGTGCTAGAGTAATAACATTTTTAAATTTATTTATGTTAATTAATGGTATTCATGTAATATTTCATCGCATTTCTTTACTTAAAAAAGCATTTTAGCAATAAGATAGCACATTTGGATGTGTTAAAAGCGAGTTTTTTGTTGAAAACTGAACATAAAACTATATTTTTTGATATCGAATCAGAATTAAGAACTTCAGTAAACCCTGGAAATATTACTTTTGTTCAATATTAATAAAAATTAATACACATTTTTTAATTTAGCAGTTGCACATATTTACTTTTGTTAAATTAAACACTAAAACCTAATATTTTTTAAGATTTTATGATAAATGTAGATGCAGAACGTTTAAAGATGTCGGAAATAATAGTTTTATTCCATAATTTTAGTGATTATACAGTTTTACATTCTTTATTAAAATTTATTTTTTTCAATTTAATAGTTTTTGGCAACTCTAAGTGTGTTTTCTGAAAAAATCTCACGGTGAATGTCTTTTTTATGATTTTTTTTGGATTCAGCATAAAAAAATACTTAATAAAAAACGCGTCTCACTTAAAAGACCTGTGTTATCTAAACGAAATTTTTTAATCTTAGAACAGTAGGAACAAACATTTATTTTGATTATTTTTTAATTTTAAGCTGGATACTACTTCGTTATTATACAAGATATGGCATTAAACTTTGGACGTTTCAGTTGTTTTATTGGATTATTGCTTTTTCGCAAGGATCATAAGTTATGGGCAACGTTCTTTAGGTAAATTAGTTAATTTCTGGCATAATAGTTAACCTATTCTTAGTAGTGTAAAGGTATCATCATAACTAAGGAAACCCAAATATGCAAGTAAAAAACTTTAAAAATATGCGCATAAACATGCAAATAATTTTCTCAAAATATGCACATACATGTTGTAAATATGCAGTAAAAAAGATCGAAATAGAATTGAAAAACCCATCTTAAATTTTCAACATACAGGGCGAATGAACTAAATCTAATTATAATATTATACAAAGTAAAAAATAAATATAAATAATAATGTATTTTATTACTTTACTTAAAGATGAACATATAATAATAATAATAATAATAATGTAGGTACATATTATAAAAAATTTTATATACAGTCCCTGGCCAAATTATTAGACGCACTGAAAGATTTCATGTAAAATATTAATTACCGAGTGATATTGTACCGTTTTATTATTTTAAATTGATTTGTTTTTAATTTTTATATTATCCATTCAATTACCTATTTATTTAACATAAATAAAACAGCATTAATTTAGAAAAGCATAAGTTTATTAAGTTTTAAAGAAAAGTGAAATTAATGTTAGTAAAAGTCAATATTTAGTTGAGCCACCTTTAGCCGCTATCAAAGCTTTAATTCTGCGCGGCATGCTATCAATGCAAGATTGTACTGTCTCCTGCATTTGAGGATGATGATTCCACACATGAATAATCTTTTCTAGGAGCTGGGTTTTGTTGGTAATCACATTTTAGCCACTTCTCTTTTCATCAGCTCCCACACATTTTCAATGGGGTTCATACCCGGCCAATCCAACAGAGGGATATTTTTTTCTGCCAAAAAAGCTTTAACAGACCGAGCAGTGTAGCAGGGAGCTCCATCTTGTATGAAAGTGAATGGTTCCCTATTTGGAAACCATTCTCTGAGCTGCGGAATCAACCGATTTTGTAATACTTCTTTGTACTGATCTTGCCTCATTATTCCTTTGACGACGTACAGACGTCCAGTGCCCTTGCCGCTGATGACTGACGAAATCATCACTTTGGTGGGATGTTTAAACCGTCGGGACGACACAATCGGGATGAAACTTTTCTCCATGACGACGACGCACATACTGAGCTTTATTCTGCAAAATTTCGAATGTGCTTTCGTCACTGAAGCAGACCTGTCAAAAATAGGAAAAATATATAAACTTCCATGTTTATTTGCTTTATTTAACTGAAAATGATAATAATGTATCAATTATTGATTAAATTGCTGTATCTTACCGATCTCCAGAAGTCCACATCTTTGTCTTGCCATTGTTTGGCCCACTTCAGGCGCTTTGCTTTCATTGCAGCTGTTAACTTGGGCTTCCTGGCGGGGCGACAGGCCTTAAAATCTAATTCTTTCAATTTTCTTCGAACAGTGCGCTCAGAAGCATTTACGCTAGCATCCTGGAGTTTGTGATTTTATTACCTTTGTGGTAGCAAATCTGTTTTCTACACAAATTTTCTTCAAACATCTCTCTGACCGTGGAGTGAAAATTGGTTTTCTACCGCATCTTTTCTTTCTTTCCGGGCTTAATTCCTTCCCTGACTCAATTTTCTCTTTTTATGCGTCGTACACTAGCTTCAGAAACCTCCAGTCTTCGTGATATTTCTCGGTTTGTAAATGTTTTCGCAATCACAAGGGCCTTCACTTCAGCTTTTTTACGTGTGTGAAAGATCGCCTTTTCTACCCATAATGAAAATAGTCCAATTACTTTTTTAAAACACTGCATACAAAATAAACTAATAACTGAGTAGTATAAAACTGTTAAACAAACAATCACAGTCCATAAAGCCACAGAAACACGTCCGTACCTGACTCGATTCCGATCGTGACTGATACAGGTTTTGTACTTATTTACGTTCATGTATCACTTTGTCAACACAGTGTTGCCATATGTTAAAAATAAATACAAATATGTAGTCTACAACAATTCTTTTAAATAAAAATCAATAATATTGTAGTTTAAATATACCATTATTGCATAAAAACTCTTAAGAAACATAAAATTACTAAAAAAAATACAGTGCGTCTAATAATTTGGCCAGGGACTGTACGTAGTAAACAGCATAATAAAACATACATTTTAAATTTGATACATACAGGGCGATGTAACTAAGTAAGCGGAAATATGCAAATATTGCAAAAGACAGGGTAGCCGTTAGTTATAAAAACAATAAACTACTAAGTGTTTCTCAAAATTCTCCATTAAAAAGTTTTGTCTTCTATCGTTGTATAAAAATTTATAAATTGAGAAACTTCTTTCCACATCGACTGATGTAATAGGTGTGTTTGTAAAATTATTTAATAGCATAGGATCTAAATCAATAGAATCAGTAAAATCCCCCTTTAAAACATTAGCGACTTGGCTGACAAATTGAAACCCACTATTTTTTCCATAACATTCCGAAATTTTTGAAAAATTTTGCTCCCAATTTTACCTGCGACATTTTCAAAAGCGACCTCACATTGTTTTATTAGTTGAACACTTCGGGTTAATGGCAAATTAGATTCCTCCATTTGAGTTATGGTTTTAGAAACAAAGCTATAATTTGTTTTAAGAAGGAAAAGTTGTTGTTTTATCTCCTTGTTTTTGAATAATCGTTTAAGTTCTGTAAGGAATTGGGAAGATTCGTCTGATAATTCTGCAATTAGAGCATTGACAGAAGTTGTCGCAATAAAAAAATGTTGCTTCCAACCAAGTGCCCCATCTTGTAATAACAGGCTGAGGTGGTAGTTTTTCTTTGTAGAACTGAATCCTGAAAGGCGCTTTAAGGAAGATTTTCTTCATGTTAGAAATTAAGCTATTCACAAGCGGAAAATGATTCCTAATTAACCCTAAATAGCCCTATTTAAAGCGTGAGCGAGACATGTTACATGTATTAAGTTTAGAAAAAAAAATTTCAAATTTTGCCCGGCCTTTTTATCGTGTACGGTGCTGCATCTGACAAAATAAGCAAAAAATTATCTCCTGGAACAGGCGTAGGAAGAAAAAATTCGATAGTTCCTCTTGAAACAAATCTGGCCACTGTCAATGCATTTGTTTTTTCTAACTGTTTGGAAGCAATCAGATAAGATTTTGGCAAAATATCGTCGCTCAGAACTCCAATCAATAAATGCGCAATATACCGTCCTCTTGAATCGGTGGTTTCATCAATATATATGTAAAAATATTCGTTGCGAATTTTACCTTTAATTTCCTCAATTACCTGTGAATACAAGGAGCTTACGTCGTTTTTCCGTATTGTTGTTTCACCTGGATATTAAATTTGCAATACTTCTGGAGGAAGGAAGTAAAGTTTTGATTACGTAGCTTCGATAACGGATGATGTCATCATTGCACGGCATAGATCTCGGTTAAAGATGTCTTGTTCATTTAGCTCTTTATTTTTGTACGTTGGTTAGAAACATTGCATTAATGTGTGTTGTGGCCTATCTCCAGGTTTCGTCTTACTCAATTTGGCAATATGGCAAGCAGTTTTCACGTGTTGCTCTATTTGAAATTTTTTATCGCATGGTATCTGCAATAAAAAAAGAAAATTTAATTAAAATCCCAAGGAAAAAATTCGTTAAATAGAAATTTCTAGGTGCTTAGGGCAGGCAAAAATTAAAATTCTGCTTTGTACCTTTTTATTAGATTACCTAGAAATACATACGTTTACGTATGTATTTCTATTTCGTGGTTTTGTTAAATAGAAATGTTGTTCGTTAATTGGAACAAAAATAACTGAAATAACATTGAAAATAGCATCAACGTCAAAATCCTGACAAAAATTTCGTTATGTTTAAATATTGAACGAAAATTAAATACCCTGTATATTCAATAGGTATTCAAAAATTATTATACTTACAATTTTAACACATGCAGAACAGTAGATTTTTCCCATATCTATTCTTAGTTCTTTGTATAGTTTAATCCACACTGACACACCACTGGCTTTGGGCATTTCACTGTAGTAAAATATGACTCACAAGATAAAAAGCACAAATCGACGTAACCACTTTAAGAGCACAACCAAAAATGAAATCTAATAAATTAATAATACAAGTATGCTCTGATGGCCGTCTGGGGTTTACTGACTGGTTTTTACTGACCATAAAATAATAAAATTTATTTGGGGGAAAAACCACCGGCGCGGCGGCGGCAGCCTAATTCCGAAAAAATGAATGAAAAACGCCTGCCAAAGACCTACATTATTATAAATTCCTTCAAATATGCACATATATGCTATTTTTAAAGCATTTATGCAAATATTTAGAAAAATGCATATAATATGCAAAATATGCAATATATGCGCTTTGCATTTTTGGGAGTCCTTAATCATAACCATTAGTGGTAAGTAATGCCACCACAAGATTAACGACAGATTTGTGCTAATTATGTAATTACTGTTTTTACCAGATTTACGATAACAAGAATTAGAATGCCGCGTTTCTTTTAAATATTTCGATGTAGATCCCGTTAGACTAAACACAGATTTTAATACACTTTTAAAATTTAATTTCCTAGGTAATCTTCAAATGCAATGAGTTCTAATTAGGATATTACTTAATGATACATGATTGTACAAGGACGAGTACGAGGTGGTTTTTATGGTTAGTTAGAAAATATAGTAGAGAGTAAATGCTTGGATCTAATCAGACACTGCTCGGTGTAATAACATCGTATCGGCTTAGACTACCTGAAGTTGTTCCTGTGGCTAAGAATTTGCGGCTGCGCTGATGTTTTCGGTCCTCGTAGTGTGAAAGTAACTGTAACATGAAGCTTCCAGGATCAAGAAAAGGTAGCCTCACCATTTAGATCTTTAGCTGCAGTTGGGTTTAGGAGTGTCATTATGCAGAGAACAAAGTTTTAAAATTAATTTTTGCATCATGTGGAAATTATATTGCAGAAATAATGTCGGTTCGTTTCCTAGCATAGTGAGCTTTTGATACAACTTTTATGTTGATTGTTGATGCTTTTTGCTAATAAAAAAAAAGTTCTGGAACGTAAAAACTTTGTTGTGAAGTCACTAAAGATAATAACTCAACAAGATACAGAGTTTACCTGTTGCCTTTATAGTCCATTAAATGACATTAGCTTAAGATATTATTTGCTTATTTTACAAACACCTTCGATTTTAACAAATGAATCCAAATGTTAAAACTGCCATCAAAGGCCACTTTAATATCCAAAGCATCAACAGTATTAAACATCAAAATGCCATCAACGAACAAGGTCGTACAGCTGAATCCTATACAATTAGGTATGACGTTACTCAGCTTATCAATATACAAATACGAACTTCTGCTAGAGACGGAAAGATAGCTAGTCTCCTTGAACGAAAATTTATACTCAGCTTAAATCCCCTGTTGGGTTTTTTTCGGCGATAAAACCCAGTTCGACATACTACTGTGATCAAAAAATAGTAAGACTTTTAAATTTAAATCGGCCAGGCATTTCCAAATCGGATTATTTTTTTTTCGTTAGGTTGGTAGGACCTTAACTGCCATCTGTATCAATTTTAAGACCATAGCGTCAGTAGTTAATAAGATTCGCTTGCATTCGTTCAACAACAAAAAAAAATTCAGCAAAGAAGTTGCATTAAATTTTGTTTTAAAAATGGTTTTTTCGGCTTCCGAAACATTCGAATTTGTCTCAGGACGCCGGAATTATGGGCCAATAACTCTTGTTTTTTTTCATCACGATAATGCACTTTCTCACACAGCATTGGTTCTTCGCGACTTTTTCATCAAAAATTCAACTCATATCATTCCGCAATCGCCCTATTCGCCTGATTTAGCTCCGTCGGACTTCTGGTTATTCCCTAAACTCACAAAACCGCTTCGAGGACATCGTTTTGAGCCGATTCAGGAGATTAAAACCGAATCGAAGAAGGCTTTAAAGGCCATTCCAGAAATCGATTTCAACAACTGTTTCGAAGACTGGAAAAAACGTTGGCATAAATGTATTGTATCCAAGGGGGATTACTTTGTAGGGGACGAAATAAATTTGGAAAAATAAATAACCCGTTTACGTTTTATTTCAAAACTCTTACTATTTTTTGATCACAGAGTAAATTAATCTACCAGTTAGCGACGAAGCAGTGACTAAACCTGGTAAAGTTTAGAATTACTAATCTACTAAATGAAAGAAACTCAACAACACTCCTGATTTTGGAGAACAGTTGAAATATTTTCAACAGAAGGAAGGATGTGTCTCATAGTTGATTCCTCCCATAACGAAGCAAGTTATACACATCATGTCTGTATAAGATTTAGCATGTCATTCCTTGTCCGTTCCTATTCAAGACGTTTTTATCCGCAGAATCTTATGTCTTTGGAACGAACTACTCAGGACGCTCAATACTAACGTGAATTTGCAGCATGTGTGCGTTCCCATAAAAAAGTTTTTTTTTTTGTGTGACTAACAGAATAAAGATACTCATTTTGAACATTTTATTTTTAAGAAAACTCACAGATTTTACAAAATTTGGTAAGCCAGAAAATTTTGACCTAACAGCGAGAAGATTTAATTGGCTTTCTATAGCTGGACTCACTTATGTGATCATCGGGGCCTCTTTCTTGTTCGCTTCACCAATCATTGATCATAAACCCTGTGAAAGAATGAACGAGTTGCATGGATTACACGACATTTGTGGTAAGCATAAATTACTTACTTACTTAACCCTTATGCCTTTCTACCCCTTTAGGGGTATAAGGCCCGTGGAGTTGAGTTCCGTTCATATCTCCCATTATTATTACCTCATTGTTTGTATTGTCTATCTCTTCCTGTAAATCATTGAAAAATTTGTCCCTCTCCTCAATTCTTGCGTTGCCATTTGGTCCATCTCACACAATCAAAGTGCAGTCTTCGTCCGCGCCTCCTTCTTTTATTGATATCGAGAGTATTCTCTCCTTTACAAACCTTTCCCCTTTTACATTCTTCCTCTTCTCTTCTTTGATCACCAATGTCACTCCTGCCACTACATTTTCCTCCTCTTTTACTCCTCACCAGTACATCCAATATCCATTAAGTAATCTTTTGCATCCATTCCCTTTCCTTTTTGTTTCTGTGATTCCTACATAGTGCATTTGTATTTTTTCCAGTTCTTCTGTCAGTTCATCGTCTTTTCCGTTTATGCCCCTAACATTCCATGTTCCCAATCTAATCTCTTTTCCGTTTATACCCCTAAAGTTCCGTGTTCCCAATTTACTAACTCGGTAATTATTTCCCCTTTCTTTCTTCCTATCCCTTTCCTCGATTATCTTCTTATTTATATCATTTCATTAGTATTCTCTACCGTATCCTTTGTCTTTGCCAGGATCGTCGTTGATCTACCTACCTCTTTCCTTTTTCTCAGTTTTTTGGCTTAATGGTCGTAGTGTTCTTTGTTTGTTCCTTCAGTTTTTCTCAGTGTCCCATTTGTATTCTCTTCCCTTGATTAAGATTTTCTGAGGTCCTATTTTCACTCTCTTTCCATTCTTTCTCTCGTTATCTGCTATACGTTTCAATTTCTTTTGAATTTCCCGTTCACCCTTTGTTAAATCGTTGTTTATGTAAATTCTCTCTTTCCAATTTCTCAGTTTGTTTTTATTTTTCATCACAACTTCCTTATCTCTTCAGTTTCAAAGTTCTATCTTGTATATAATCTCTCCCATTTTTATCACATCCTTAATCTGTACCTTTGTGTCTATACTCTTTCCATAAAATGTTCTACATCCATTTTCAGATCTGGTTGACTATTCCCTTTAAATCTCATTCCGATATTACAATATTATTCCTTACGTTTCGTTCCGTTCCTTTTCCAGCCCACTCAACCTCGAATTGTCTTATTTTCCTCTTTTAATACTTCATTCTCCGTTCTTAGTGCTTTCACCTCTTGTTGGTATCTCTTCTGATCCTGTTTCATTTCCTTTATATCAAACATTAACTCTCTGATCATTTCTATTATGTTATCCATCTTATTTTCTCCTTCGTTTTTCTCTTTCTGTGGGGTTCCTATCAGCTTTTTACTCCTCTTGTATATTCCCATTGGCTCTTCCCTTTTCTTGACTCTTCCTCTTTTCGAGTCTCCTAATGTATAATCATCGTTATCCATTATTATTTCTGTTGAAGCTTATATTATCAAAGCTTTTCGTATGCTCCTCGTATATTCTATTTTCAAACCCGAGAGAAGCGGAGAAAGACAAAAAATTTGTTGTTTTTACCTCTTATCACCGTATACACAGTAAACAAAACAATTAAAGTCGTCGCTCAACGCTTCTTTAGCTTTTTACAATTTCCCAGAATTATTCTCATAGACTTTTAAAATCTTTTTTTTAACTTATCGTCTTAATTCTAACATTACACTCTGCTTTATTTCTAGTCCCTCTCGTTTGCAATCAAGTAAAACAATTAAATAATTCAATATATCGAAACACTACCGTAATAATGCTCGTTGAACGAGTTGACCATTGCCGGGCGTTCGATTTCGATGTGTACACTTCGCGGTCCGGAACTCAACTCCCAAGCATAAATATCAAGTTAAAACCTCCTATTTTATAGGTTACATTTGAGTGTATTAAAAAGTATAATGGGTTATATGTTAAATGATTGTATTTAAACCAATGCAAATTTAATAAATTTTTATGCTACTATTTTTAGATGTAAAGAATCCCACACTAATCCTATGGAAATGGGATCCCGGACAAAAATCGGCTGAAAATGTAGAATGTTATGCCTCAAGCCATTCTGATCAAAAGTCTGAATGGACACAAAGTCCGAAAATGGATATATTAGGAATTATCGAGCGTGGAATTAGTAAAAAAAACCGTTGAGAAAATGCTATTTTTGAGTTTTTTTAAGGCCTTATTTTGACTAGAACGTGATTTTATGAAAAATTCCAACGGGATTATATGTTTTTTGGGTTGCTAGTTATAAATATAATAATTATTTTGACCTATTTCGCTTCTACTTTCGAATATTGGCCATTTTGGTCATTTCTGGGATCTTTTTTTTATTTAATTCATCTAGATCATATTTTTGCGAAAAATTCTAATGAAATTTTATGTTTTTGAGTTAATAATTACGAATATAATAATTATTTTGAACAAATTTAATTCTACTTTTCAATAGCGTTTAGTTTTGGCTTTTTTCTGGGTTTAATTAGACTAGAACATGTAAAAGTTATACTTTATTTTCAACAACCCTAAGGAAATTGTTAAGAAAGAATGATGAAAGTTATATGACTCATAATTAAGGAGCAAAATCCAAAAATGGACAAAAATGGCAGATATTCTACAACAGGACCAAAATGGATTTAGATAATCATTATAGTCGTAATCGGCATAGCAAAATTGGAATTCTGTATGTGTCTGTGCGTGTCTGTGTGTGTCTGTGTGTGTGTCTGTGTGTGTGTGTGTCTGTGTGTGTGTCTGTGTGTGTGTCTGTGTGTGTTTGTGTGTGTGTCTGTGTGTATGTCTGTGTGTGTGTCTGGGTGTGTGTCTCTGTGTATGTGTCTGTGTGTGTGCGTTTGTGTGTGAGACTATGTGTGTGTCTATGTGCGTGTTTGTGTCTGTGTCTGTGTGTCTGTGTGTGTGTCTGTGTGTGTGTCTGTGTTTGTGTGTGTGTGTGTGTGTGTCTGTCTGTGTATGTGTCTGTGTGTATATCTGTGTGTTTGTGTGTGTGTGTGTGTGTGTGTGTGTGTATATGTCTGTGTGTGTGTCTGTGTGTGTGTGTCTGTGTGTGTGTATCTGTGTGTGTGTGTGTGTGTGTCTATGTGTGTCTCTGTGTTTGTGTCTGTGTGTGTGTGTGTCTGTGTGTCTGTGCCTGTATGTGTGTTTGTGTGTGTGTCTGTGTGTGTGTGTCTGTGTGTGTGTCTGTGTCAAAAAAAGACTCCAGAAATGGCCAAAATGGCTAATATTCGAAGGTAGGAGCGAAATGAGTCAAAGTAATTATTACATGCATCAATAGCAACCTAAATAAACATATAATTACTTTGGAATTTTTCCTAAAATCATGTTCTAGTCAAAATAAGTCTTTAAAAAAAGCGTTTTTTTTCACTAATTCCACGCTCAATAATTCCTAATCTATCCATTTTTTGGACTTTGTGTCTATGGAGATTTTGATCAGAATGACTTGAAGCGTAACATACTACATTTAATTGCTACAAAATATAATTGCGTGGCTCAAATGGGTTTCAGACAATGAATAATAAATCACCTATATAGTAATCTACTTATTTAACAACGTAATGTTAATAATGTCTTTGATCTAAAAATATTTTTTTTAGTGTCCCGTACCGCACAGTTGTAAGATCACTTCGGTGTCCATCTATTCGTCTGCCTATCTGTTCGTCTGTCTGTCTGGCACACCCTATTTTCTTTGAAACTATTTAACATAGAAAGTTGAAATTGGTCATAAATATAAACTATTTGGCATAAAAAATTAAATTTGGCACCAATATAGGAATGGCCTCATCAGAGCCGTATAGTTTTAAAAATTAAATTTTGACTTAAGGGGTTAGTTTTTGGGAGTGAAATCGGAAGTGAAAAAAAAAATCACAAGGTCATCGAGTGGGGTGTCAAATGAAAGCTTGTAAAAACACGAACTCAAAAATATATATAATGTAATACTTGCGCATACTTTTCTTTGTATTATTTTATAAATAATTTCGAAAAATCACTGTACCCTTCCACTTATCTCGG
Source organism: Pachyrhynchus sulphureomaculatus (assembly GCA_019049505.1). Taxonomy (NCBI): domain Eukaryota; kingdom Metazoa; phylum Arthropoda; class Insecta; order Coleoptera; family Curculionidae; genus Pachyrhynchus; species Pachyrhynchus sulphureomaculatus. Next base: position 191,722,058 of record CM032456.1, read on the forward strand.
AAAGTACCGATCAAAAAATTTTTAAAAAATTCTGAAATATTCTCCACAGGATGTAGATTGAATGAAAATTATCGCAAGTGCATTACCTTTAATAATTAAAATAAAAAAAATTCAAGGTCATCAGTTTTCAGTAAAGATCGGAAAAAAAAACATTTAGGGTGTGTTTTGTGAGTCATTGATCATTTTATACCTCCGTAACAAAAATTTTTACTTTAAAAGTAATCAACGCACGGAACACTAACTGCGCAAGTCCGACTTGCACTTGGCCAGTTATTTGCATTTGGAATATTATAGATGGGAATTTAATCCAATTTTTAACTTTTTTAAATTCAACTAACCAGAAAATTTAATTTACAATTAAATGCGAACTAAGTGGATTAATTCGATTTTTAGATATAACTATAAAAAGAATCAAAAACACTTTAGAATCCAGTATATATAGAAAACTAACTACCATAGATACTGTCATCCATAAAAATTTGGAACAATACCGACAAATTAAATTATCATCGTTTCACAGTCTGTTATATTGATTAGTCTCATATTCAATACGGGCAAAACTTCAATAAAATACTTTGAATAAAATAGATCGCAAAAAAAACTACTACGCAAAAAGTATAGAGGATTTATTGTGGAAAAACCAAAAGAGTTCTTATACAAAAAGAATTTTAGAACAACTCTAGACAAAAGGGAAATAAATTTATTAACTACTGTTCTAGTTTGGGCAACAAAATGTACAATAGAATAAATCAGTTACGGATCAAAGGTATATGTATCAACAAAACAAACCAAGAAATTATTAATCACTAATAGGGACAAAACAAGTCAAAATCCAATAACTGTCCACACCCAACAAGTTGACAATTTGCAAAATAATCATCAGAGCCAGCCTCACCTATACCAGTCCCGCATGGTGCCAAACGTCACACACTTACAGATCCATCCTTCAGTCCGTTCAGAACAAGGCCCTCCGAATCATTACTAAAGCTTCAGGGTTCGTCAGTAATACCCAGAAACATTGTACCTTCAAATGCGCATAATTTGGGAATTTTTAAGCAACACTCAGCTTAAATTCCTTGATAAAGCCACTCACCACCCCAAACCCACAGTCAGAAACGCCTATGGACCTCCACCCAACCCCAGACGTCTCTATCTAAGACCCTCCGACCCCTTACCACAGGATAAGCTTTAAATTAATCATAAGTTAATTTTAAGTTTATAAATGTAATGAATGACTAATATTGTCAAATTTCCACTTTATTTAGTTTCACTGAAACTGTATGACGCGTTTTCGCTATACTATAGCTTCTTCTGATACAAAATGATATTTGAGTATTAGTGTTGTTACATTTATATAAATACCCTAAGGTTGATAGGTAATAAAATTAATACTTTATGCTAATGAATATTGCTGGGAAATCCATTCTGAATATTAATTGTATAAGTTGAGTAAAGGAGAGTTACCATGGGCCAGACAGGTATCTGTTTGTTCGTTTAAGATGATGTCTGAATTTTTAATTCTATTTATTTCTAAATTTTCTAATAGGTTTTAATTTTACGCCTTTGTTTTGTATGTGTAGAATTTTAAATTTATCGTCAAAAAAATGATTTGATTTTGTTAAATGATTACTGTACGCTGAGTCAGTTTTGTTTTTTAAATAGCTAATTTTGTGTTCTAAAGTCCGAGTTTCGAATGAGCGACCTATCTGACCTATGTAACTTTTATGACAAGAACCACAATTTAACTGATACACTCCAGATTTTTTTGATCTATTTTGTTTTCCCTTTGCGTTTTTAATGAATTTTCCTAACGAGTTATTTGTTCTAAAAGCTATGTTAATATTATATTTGTTTAAGTGGTTTTTAATTTTCGTGTTACCAAAATAGGTTAAAACATTAAATTTTTTCCCTGTGTTTTCTTTCTTGGGGTATACTAAAGAAATAGCTTTATTTTTTAATTTTTTGTTTAGAATTGTGTCTATGGTGTCAGGAGAATATCCGTTGTTAACAGCAATTTGTTTTATTAGATTCAATTCTTTATTAAAATCATCTACAGATAAGGGGACACTTACAAGTCTATGCAACATACTGTGGTAAGCTGCCAATTTGTGTTGTAGGGGGTGAGCTGATTTTATGTTTATTGTAGTATCTGTATGTGAGGGTTTGTGAAAAAAAGAGAATTTGTGTTTGTTGTAATGTCTGGTTATCGTTAAGTCAAGAAAAATTAATTTTATTGTCGACTTCTAGCTCCATAGTGAATTTAATATTTTTATGTATTGAGTTTATATAGTTAAAAACATTGTCAAGTTGACGTTCCGTACCATTAAAACAAGCAAAGCAGAGATTTAAAATTCTACACATACAAAACAAAGGCGTAAAATTAAACCTATTAGAAAATTTAGAAATAAATAGAATTAAAAATTCAGACATCATCTTAAACGAACAAAAAGATACCTGTCTGGCCCATGGTAACTCCCCTTTACTCAATTTATACAATTAATATTTCAGAATGGATTTCCCAGCAATATTCATTAGCATATAGTATTAATTTTATTACTTATCAACCTTAGGGTATTTATATAAATGTAACAACACTAATACTCAAATATCATTTTGTATCAGAAGAAGCTATAGTATAGCGAAATGCGTCATACAGTTTCAGTGAAACTAAATAAAGTGGAAATTTGACAATATTAGTCTTTCATTACATTCGTTATGAATTTCCATCAAGTAACAGCCACAACAATTCAAAGTTTTTAAGTTTATGTTCATTCAATATCTTAAGTTCTAATATCGTAAGTTCCCTCTCAGCACATTTATATAAAACCCATTACCTAGGCTAAGTTATTTAGGTTACTGACGGGTAAATATTTAACAAATAAATGTATAATCATGTTTAGTTTGTTGTATAATACTCGTAGTTACAAGTTTAATATCTCTAATTGCCAAGAATAGATTCTCGATTCTAGACCAAAATAAAGTACCCTAGATAGACTGGAGATTTCTTACTTGAAAATAATATAAAGAATAACCGGTCAAGTGCAAGTTGAACTTGCACAATTAGTGTTCCATACGTTGAATGTTTTTAAAATAAAAATTTTTGTTACGGTGGTATAAAATGATCAGTGACTTCACAAAACACACCCCAAATGAGTTTTCAATAAAGTTTGTTTCCAATCTTTACTGAAAACTGGTGACCTTGAAATTTTGTTTTTTTTTTTTATATACTAAATAAATTATTAAAGGTAATGCACTCGTGATAATTTTCGTTCAATCTATACCCCGTGGCAAATATTCCAGAATTTTTGTCAAAATTTTTTGATCAGTATTTTTCGAGATAAGGTAGGGGACAGCGATTTTTTAAAAGTAATACGAAGAAAAGTCTGCGCAAGTATTACATTATATATATATTTTTTTACTCGTGTTTTCACAAGCTTTCATTTGACTCGATGACCTAGTAAAAAAAATTTTTTTTCACTTCCGATTTCACCCCTCAAAACGAACCCCTTAAGTCAAAATTTATGTTACGGTGGTATAAAATGATCAGTGACTTCACAAAACACACCCCAAATGAGTTTTCAACAAAGTTTGTTTCCAATCTTTACTGAAATCTGATGACCTTGAAATTTTTGTTTTTTTTATATACCATATAAATTATTAAAGGTAATGCACTCGTGATAATTTTCGTTCAATCTACACCCCGTGGAGAATATTCCAGAATTCTTTCGAAATTTTTTGATAAGTACTTTTCGAGATAAGGCCCGGGACAGCGATTTTTCGCGAATTTTTAAAAATAATACAAAGAAAAGTGCGCGCAAGAGTAATACTATATATATATTTTTTACTCGTGTTTTCACAAGCTTTCATTTGACACCACACTCGATCACCTAGTAAAAATTTTTTTTTTTCACTTCCGACTTCACCCCCCAAAACTAACCCCTTAAGTCAAAATTTAATTCTCAAAACTACATGGCTCTGATGAGGCCATTAATTCCTATATTACTACCAAATTTCACCTTTCTATGTCAAATAGTTTCGGAGAAAATCGGGTGTGACAGACAGACAGACACCGAAGTGATCTTATAAGTGTTCCGTGCGGAACACTAAAAAATGGAGTTGTTTTTGAATCTAAACATTTAATGAATAAAGTAAATGGTGGGTAGGTGTTCTTATCGAATATTTTCCTTCATAGGTTACGACTAGTTTATCAATATCGAGTTTAGGCTAGAGCAGGGGTCGGCAACCTTTTTCGGACGGCGCACAGTGATTCGGCAAGAACATGCTAGCGGAACAATATTCATGACGTAATTTCCAGGAACCACTGATAACGACTTGTAAACAACCCCCCCCCCCCCCATTTAACGAATTCCAAGAATTAATTTGTTTATCACCTCATAAAGGTATCTTATCAGGGGGTCAAAGTAACCCTTATAAGAGAGGTCATTTTCATTTGCAAATCAGTTGCATTTTATGCACACTTGTGATAACATATTTTTAAAATTGGTAGCAAAGTGAAACGAGTTTTTTTGTGATAGAATATTCTGTTGAAGGTATGTACTCTATTATGACTTATATTTTTTTATAAAAAATATGTATACTTTTGGTGTAATATCAATTGTAAATGTATAGATAAATCCAGCAAAATTTACATTAATTGTAAACTTTAAAAGTAGCAACTTTTTTTATCCACATATATCCACCTAGATTTTTCTATATGTAATACCTACAATATTCAGGCACAGATTCATATATATTATAGACCCCGAAAAGGCCCGAAAGTAAAATTATTTTATTTTTTTCAGAACAAGTCGTGACTATGACGAAAATGGAGTTTTTTGAAGAATGGCTAAAACATGACAAAACTGAACGAAACAGTGGCATTTTTTATTATATAAGTGAAAAAAAAATTCAATATGTCTGATGTTTTCTGACGATTCTCTAAAACGACTCAAAATGAAAATATCAAGCTTTTCAGCAAAATTCAATCAAAAGTGGACTTCTTTAAAGTGTAACAAAGAAAATGTTTTAATCAAACATAAAGATTGGTTAGAGGGATCCGGAATCGAAATAAAGATGTGTGTTAACCAGCCGTGCACTTCAACATCATCAGCGGCTCTTTCCGTAGGGCGACCCAGAAAATCATTTGAAGACTCATCAACGAAAACGAAGAGACGGAGAGTAGAAGATCTTTTGGAATCGCGAAGTGCAAGTGAGCTTATTACACCAGCTGAGTTAGCTACTCGAGAAGAAGGGCATCGAAGTGTTGCAAAACAGATCTATAACGTTCGCGGTCAGTGAAACTAGAGAAAAGAATAAGTGTTCTGAACAAAGTCGGCAGTTAACACCAGACGAAGCTTTAGCTTATTATGTGGACTCGAAATCAACTTCTCACTCATATAAACAAACAAGAAAATGGTCAATGAAAGCGGGGCATCAAGTGTATCCATCGTTTTATAGTTTAGGTAAGTCCAAAGCTTCTTGTTGTCCTTCTGACGAATATATTTCTGTGACTGAATCTCGAGATGAAATTAAACTTCAAGCCATTTTGGATAAAACGGCTGAACGATTAGTTAAAGCTCAGACGGAAGTCATTAGGAAGTGTGTTACCTCGTTGATATTATACGTTGGTAAGCAAATGGGGCTGTGATGGGAGTTCGGGGCATAGCACGTATAAGCAGAAATTTGAGAACACTATCGCTACAGACGAATTTTTGTTCGTATACTCATTTGTCCCTTTGAGACTGCTTGATGGCGAAACTGTGATCTGGCAAAATCCAAGACCTTCCTCTACTTTATATTGCCGTCCTATTAAGTTAATTTTTGCCAAGGAGACAAAAGAGTTTACGAAAAAAGAAACTTCTAAAATTTTAGATGAAGTAAGTCAGCTTCTTCCAACATTATGTAACGTTGCTGGATCTCAAATCTCTGTTAAACACGATTTGTTGTTGACAATGACTGATGGCAAAGTGTGCAATGCCTTAACAGACACAAGTTCAACACAAAAGTGTTATATTTGCGGTGCCACCTCGTCTACTATGAACGAGGAGTCAAAGAAATATCCCAGCAACGAAGAACGCCTTGCATTTGGTTTATCTACTTTACATGCATGGATCCGCACGTTTGAATGTTTGCTTCACATCAACTATCGTTTAGAAATAAAAAAGTGGCAAGTGAGGGGAGATAACGACAAAGCTATTGTGAAGCAACGCTCACAAGAGATACAAAAAGTGTTTTAAAGATCGTATGGGTCTCATTGTAGATAAACCAAAACCTGGGTATGGTAACACAAACGATGGAAACACAGCACGTAGATTTTTTTTCCAAAGCTGAATTGAGCAGCGAAATTACAGGATTACATGTAAACCTTATTCGTAGATTTCATGTAATTTTTAAGAACTTTGTCATCGGGATATGACATAATTATATAGAATTCCAAAAGTTTTGTGTTGATACTAGAAAATTATACCTTGATCTGCATTCGTGATATTCCATGCCCGTTACTGTGCATAAAATTCTTGTACACAGCGCGGAAGTTATAAAGTCTTTTTTACTTCCCATTGGACAACTCTCCGAAGAAGCCCAGGAGGCAAGAATAAAGACTGTCGTAGAGAACTTAACTTAAATAGTGCTTTTTATATCATATACGAGTATAAATATTATTAAAAATAAATATAGAAAAAATTTATTTTTTTATTGACATGCTATAATAACAATAATGTCAGAGAACAAAAATTTTACAATTCTTAAAAGGGAAAAAAAAAGAAAATAAAGTTCCAATTACATATGTATAAATATGTAAATATAAAATAATAAAAATATTAAGGAAAATAGTTTATCTTTCATTTTATTCATTCATTAAAATTCAGTGCGCTTTTTGTTCTTGAATATTGTTTGATAATTCATTTAGGTCCGGTTGTGTTTGGGATACTGAAATCCTCAACAAGTTTTGTAAATTTTCATCCGTCAACCTCGTTCTATATTTTGATTTTATGAAATTCATTCTTGAAAATGTTTGTTCGCATAAATAGGTGGTTGAAAAAATACAAATCATTGATTTTGCAAAATTTCTTAAATTGGGAAATTTATTTTCTGGTAGATTTGAATAAAATGCAATTAAATTATTTTCTTCAAAATTATTTTTATATACATTGTTAGATTGCAAATCAATTAACTCTAGTTGTAAATTGTCTGGTGCTTTTACAATATCAAATTTTAAAGGATTTTTAAATATTAATATGTCCATTTCTTTTGCATAAAAATCTTTGAAACCGATGACGAAAATTTTCATCCATACTTTTAGTGACTCAATAAAAATATTCCAAGGACACTGTTTGTCGTTTTGGGTTAAAAACGATTGCAAAGTAGGAAAATGACAATAATTATTCTTTTCAAGTTGAGAAATAAACAATTTTATTTTAAGCTAGAAACTTTTGATTTCTGTAAATAGCTCGTTGATTAACTTTCCTTTGCCTTGTAGTGTTATATTTAATTTATTGAGGTAAGTTGTAATGTCCACAAGAAAAGCTAACTCGCTTATCCATTTAAAATTCGATAATTCTGGTATATTATTTCCTTTTTCTGTCAAAAAACATTTCAATCTCGTCTATCAACTCGAAAAATCTTTTTAAAACTTTCCCACGGCTGAGCCATCTTACTTCAGAAAAATAAATGATATCTTCATATTCTGCGTCAATTTCATTTAAGAAATTCCGGAATATTCGATGGTTCATACCGTTTTTGCGAATATAATTGATGGACTTTATTACAATATTCATAACATTTTTCAAATTTACAACTTTTTGCGCAAAGTGCATGTTGATGGATAATACAATGAAGTTGTAGAGGAGGCTGTGTAATATTTAATTCTTTCAGTTTTTTATTAATCATACCTACCAAACCAGTATTGTGACCCGTCATGTTCTTTTGTACCGTCAGTTGTCACATTTTTTAATTTTTCCCACTTGAGATCGTACATATTGAAAACATCTAATAGTTGCAAAAATATATCTTCACCTCTTGTATTCCCATGGAGGATTTTTAATGCAGCAAGTTCTTCTGTTACACAAAATTGTTTATCAATTCCACGGATAAAAATCAACAATTGAGCGGTGCTAGTTATGTCGTTGCTTTCATCAAGTTGCTAGTGAAAAATACTCAAGTTGTGAAGAATTTTCTTTTAATTTATTATAACATATTAGTTGATATATTTTCAATACGTCGAACTACTGTACGTGTAGACAAACTAATATCTTCAAATTTTTTAATTTTTTCCGGACAAATTTCGTTAACAGCAGCTAAAATACAATTTTTAATGAACTCTCCATCCGTAAATGGTTTGTTATGTTCAGCAATTAATTTCGAAATATGTAAGGACGTTTTGACCAATGCTGAACTTTGTTCTTTACATTTTTTAAAAAACGTTTTGTTGTGCTTCTAATGATTTTTGTAAAAAAATCAATTTTATTTTGTCTGAATTGAGATTCAAATTTATCATATTCACACTTGTGTTTCGTATCGTAGTGGCGACGCAAATTAAATTCTTTGAATACGCTTATAGATTCTTTGCAAATTAAGCATAGTGCTTTATGGTAATATTAATAAAGAAATAATCAAAAGTCCACTTTCATTAAATTCGCGGTTTTCCTCATTAATTTTTCTTTTCTTTGGTATTTTATATCATTTTTCCTACGATAAAATATGAATTATTTTACCAATAAATTAAAAATAACATGTATTTCTCATTACCTATTGTAGTAAAAAACGTCATACGGTTGTCAATATGAACGTGTTTATGTGCAATTTGCACATATGAACATACAGTAGCAAACTGGCGAAATGAAAGAAGCTACACTTGCTAAGCGAGCCGTCGTATTCGCTGGGGAGTGGGGATTAAACTTGCGCAGTAAAATAGGTTTCCCCTGGGGGGGGGGGGGGGGGGGGGGGGGGGGGGGGGGGGGGGGGTGGTGGGGGGGGGGGGTTTTTCTATGCTTCTGTTAGCGCGCATTTTTGTCACCGGTCACATTTCGGTACGCTCACGCTCTAAGTTTGTTGATTTTTTCTAAAATTATATTGGTGCTTTGGCCGGCCGCGAAAAAAGTTTCAAAGGGCCGCATGCGGCCCGCGGGCCTCAGGTTGCCGACCCCTGGGCTAGAGTATTAAAATTCGATTTAATATTAACTCTACTTAGCCCTGAATCATTTTGGTAGTGTTATTAATAGTATGGTTTTTTTTACTAGGTATAATTTATCCTTTCTGGTGGCCTTATGAGATAACACGGACACAAAAAATGGGATAATATGTATTCTTCAAATTATTTCAAGCCTTCTAATCGCCTTCTCGGAAATACAATTAGTCTTAATTCCCGTAACAGCAATCAAACTTCTGAAAACCAGAGTTGATCATTTTTGCAATGTTCTCAATGCAATTTTTGATGATAAGGTAATGAAGGTGAAGTAAGACAAAAACTTAAATATTGTATCCAGTATCATCATTATCTTATCGAGTAAGTTTACACTTCATTTTCATTCGGATTCAGAATAATGTCCTTTATAATAAGTTTTGGTATTTTGCAACTTTTGTGTATTTTACTAGTTGAAAAAATATATTTTATATTATTTAAATTTAAATTATATATTTAGCAAACCCTTTTGATTACTTTAAGGAAATTGGAACATTCTATTGAAACAAAAACTTTTATTAACAATACATATGCTAAATTGCTGTTTGCTACTCCTTTGATATATTTATTAAAACCAAACTTCAGCCCTAAAATTCAATATTTTTTACACAATTTTGTATGGTGTGAACTTCAATGTTATAAGGAAATAATAAAAATAAAAGAGTTAAATTTCACAGTCACTAGATCGAGTTTGAGTTTAAAAATTCGTAAATCTCCTACAACCAATATTAGAGACATTTGGTTTGAAGTATTAAAAAAGCTATGCTAGATTCCAAAGAAGCTTATTCTCAAAACATACTCTGAAGAAGTTGATAGGATGGTCAGTGAAACGTCAGTATCATTATTTTAATTGATGTAGCAGAAATCCAGAAGAATCGTACCATATATATATATATATATATATATATATATATATATATTATATATATATATATATAAAGGGTGGGCCATCTATCGGTTTAAATTTGAACCACCGGTTATTTCGAATCTGGCAATACTTATGTCATTCTATTCTGTCACAAAATTCAGTATATTTATCTCCACTGAACGAAATGAATCGATTTACGCTTGAGCAACGTTGGGATTTATTGGAAATTTATTTCCAAAACAAAGACAATTGGTCGGAAATTGCACGAAAATGTCGTACAAAATTTGGTCGCAGAGAAGGACCAACAGTGCCCGGTATACGCAAGTTTATTGCTAAAGTTCGTGAAACTGGTTTCATTGTTGATGGCGCCAAGACGTGAGCGTGCTCGTACAGTGCGTACACCTGAAAATATCGAAGCTGTGGCTGAGAGTGTGCGTGAGAATCTATCAACATCAACTCGTCATCGTTCTCAAGAATTGAACATTTTACGCACCAGTTTACGTCGAATTTTGCGAAAAGATCTCGGTATGACGCCTTACAAAGTTCAATTGGTTCAAGAGTTGAAGCCGCATGACCATCCACTTCGTTTCGCTTCGCTAGATGGGCCCAACGAGAAACTGCACGATGATGTCGATTTTGCCAAAAAAATCATCTTTTCGGATGAAGCTCATTTCCATCTTGGTGGGTACGTTAATAAGCAAAATAGCCGTATTTGGGGCTCAGACAACCCACACGTGGTCTTACAGAAGCCAATGCACCCATTACGAGTGACTGTTTGGTGCGGCTTGTGGAGCGGAGGCATCATTGGCCCATATTTCTTTGAAAATGAGGACGGCGCAACAATTACGGTCAATGGAGACACCTATCGCACCATGATAACCGATTTTTTTGTGCCCGCTCTTCATGGTATTGATGTGAACGATGTTTGGTTTCAACAGGATGGTGCAACTTGCCCCACATCTCATGCCACAATCGATTTATTGCGTCAAACGTTTGATGGCCGTTTAATTAGCCGAAATGGTGATGTCAATTGGCCGCCAAGACGCTGCGATTTGACACCGTTGGACTATTTTCTGTGGGGCGCCGTTAAAGACAAGTGTTATGCCTACAAACCAGAGACAATTGAGCATTTGAAGGCCAACATTCGTGATGCCGAAATACGACCCCATACACTCAAAAAGTGCTCGAAAATTGGTCTTATCGAATGGGGTACTGTGAGGCCAGCCGCGGCAGCCATATGATTGAAATAATATTCCATCTCTAACCGGAACAATTGTACTTCACAACAAAAAAATAAATTTGGCAAAATTTCAAACCGTTTTTTGTTTTATTTGCATTTTTAAATTTAAACTTTTAAATGGCCCACCCTATATATATATATATATATATATATATATATATAATATATATATATATATATATATATATATATATATATAACTTCAAGCCCCAAATTTTTATTGGTACGATTCTTTTGAATTTATACTATCGGGTCTTACATTAAGGACTTGACAACTTTTTTTTGAAATAAAACGCAACCCATTTGAGACATTTCGAAAATTTTACTATCGGCTTGAAGTACAATCAAAACATTTATGTATGGAATTCGACTTCATTCATATGTCCACCACGGGCACGTTTGCAGCGGTCGATTCGTTGAACCCAATTTTCGATGACTAGGCCACACATTTCGACGGAAACGGCCGCTATCTCTCTTTCAATATTGGCTCTGAGCTCCTCTAACGACGCAGGCTTGTTAGCATAGACCAATGATTTAACGTACCCCCCATAAAAAGAAGTCTAGAGGTGTTAAATCACACGATCTAGGCATTAATGTCTAGCCCATGCAAGATCGGATTGATTGGGTGGTGGGGTGGAACGGACGTCTGGTGGAAAAAAATAACGTTGCAATATACCTCTGGTAGCGATCTTCATTGACTGTAACGTGACGGTTATTTTCATCAACGAAAAAGAACGGCCCAATGAGACCACCAGCATGAAAACCGCACCAAACAGTAATTTTTTGTGGATGAAGTGATGTTTCTTTCAAGCACATGAGGGTTTCACCTGACCAATAACGCATATTCTGTTTGTTGACGAAGCCGTTTATCCAAAAATGCGCTTCATCACTAAAGATGATTTTGCGATAAAATTGGTCATCTTCTTCCAACATTTCTAGAGCCCAATTCGAGAAACGTACTTCGCTTCATGTGATCGAGTGGCTTTAGTTCTTGAGTTAACTTTAACTTTAAGGGTGCAGGCCAAGATCCTTTCGCAAAATTCGCCATAGTGTGGGTCTGAGCGATGCCCAATTCTTGAGAACGCCGTGAAATCGACTGTTTTTGGTTCGTTTGAGATGGACGCTTGAACGGCAGCAATATTCTGGCCACTTCGACCAACCCGTTGTCTCACTGGCACGGGAACATCCAGCAGCGAATATGTTAACTAAAATTTTTCACTAGACTATGAATTGCTTGTCTACTGGGAGGAGAATTACGACCAAAAATTGGCGTTAACGCTCTTAAAGTTGCAGTCACCGAATCCAAATTTTGGTAGTAAATTTTAATTATTTGTAAACGTCGTTCGTTCGTGTACTTCACCATGATCAAAATGTTGACTTTACTGAATGTTTTGACGTTGACAGTTCGGTGATTGGCTTAAGGGTGCGTTCACAGTGAAATTTCAAAGTTGTCAAGTCCCAAATGGAAGACATCAATTAAAATAGTGAACATATGTCATATTTTATTATGGCTCTATTTCTTTTATGCCCTTTTTTATTAACATTTTGACTCACTAGACTTTGCCCTAGATACGTCACACATAGGGAAAAATAAAGAATTTTGTGGACAAAAATCGGGCCGTGACTTACGTTTTGACTAATATGAATAATTTTGTTTTTAAAATACTCGTGAACACTTCTAGTTTACAGTTTTCATATCAGTTATTTTTGAGCTGGATCAAAATGCACAAAGTTATCATATTCAGATAAATTCGTGCAGTAAAGAACTGTTCCATTCTTAGGATTAAAAATGTTTACAACTGGAAGCTACTTTTTGAGGTTAAAGTATCACATTTTTTTTAAAAATATCAGTTCAAATTAAGAAGTTAATATATGTATCTAAGTATATACCTTAAAATACTAAATTATTCAAATTGATCAAAACGTAAGCCACGTCTCGATTTTTGTCCAAAAAATGCCTCATTTTTCCCAATGTGCTTCATCCCGAAAAAAGATTTATGTTGAATATCTATAAGAAATTTTGGAAGAATTAAAATTCATTGTAGATTTGGATGTAGAATATTTTATTTTCAATCGATTTTTGGTCTTTAATTCGTTAGTTTATATACTTTTTTATCTTTTTTTCAAATCATATCGTTTTATGGTCAGTCGGTGTCAAGCAAAAACTATTACACTCAACTATAGACAAGATAATTGATTATTTATATCACAGCAAACATCTTCTGCATATCCACCACATTTTGTTTTACTGGCTTTTATGTTAAGGAATTTCACGAAATTATTTGTTTCTTTATAATACGAAATTGACTTGAGGGTAAAGGAGATGAGTAGAAAAATAGTTCTTCAATTATACTAAACAATGTCCGGTCATTTTAATCTTAATTAATATAAAAATATAATATATTAAAAAATTTCTATACCAAACGCTATAAGTCTATATTTTACATGATAGGAACTTTATGGGAAGATATAAATCACAAAAAAAAAAAAAAAAATAGAAGGACGAGCTTCAGAGATATTTACAACTAAAATATAATATTTCCCTCAACAGTATTTCTGTTAACATTGAAAATAAACCAATATTCCGATTTCTCGACTGTAAAAACCCTGAAAATGACGTATTATATGATTTATACTAAGCCACCCCTAACTAATTCAAAATAATTAAAATAACTCAGTATTCAGATTTTTCGCTTCGAAAATTCATTTTTCCCTAGATTTTAAGAACATGTTACGACAGTGCTTTTCTCTCCCTATAATTTATATTTTATTACATTTTTATATTTATTGCAGTGATTTCAATTTTTGAGCAGTGTAGCTTAAAACAGTTTTTTAAATTTTTGAGCAGTTTAGTTTAAACCGGCAGTATGTAACGCGTATTGTCAAGTGATTTATTTAATTTGCATTAATTTTGCGCCCGGAAGTGCACCTTTTTAAAGATGTCACTTTGAACAGAAAGGGACAAAGATATTTAAGCAGCCATTTCGAATTTGTAAAGGATTTTTCCTCGACCATACAGTAGTAGCTTTTTCCTGCGACCATGCCGTAGTAGGCATTTTTCCACTATGAAGCCGTAGTGGCTTTTTCGACCATGAAGCAGTAGGCCGGAGTGACTTTCTTCTCCAGCACGTGAGAGTGCTTTTTAGTGATGTACTAGTGCAGTAACGGTTTCTAGCTCTCAGGTTTAAGGCCTTTTTCCTTTCTTGAAATATCCGCTCATTCTCAGGCATTTTCGGGTCAAAAAGTGTTTAGCCACCCAAATGAAACTTGGATGGTAATGGCTGGGACAATATTTTTATGAGGATCTCATCAGGAGAGGCCAAGTAACTTATGGAAAACCCACGAGGGGAAACCAATTCGTAAGTCATAAGCACACCAGTCCAAAAACCGCACTTCCTGTCTACAAGTGCGTTTCCAACCACTACTAAATAGGTATAACTCGCGGAGTTAATTTCACAAACTTTTAATATCGTGTTTTTTCAAGGCTTTTATTAAAAACTTGGTAATCCTGATTTAAAGACTATGTAATAGAGCACACTCTTCCAGCTTAAGGGGTTTTTATTTAGTAGAAGTAATTTTTAAGAGTGTAATAAAGTTGGGAATTTTTATTTTGTTAATAATATACCTTTTCTTATTTAAATGTTTAGTGTTTCACTGAACCTCCCGCTTTATCTTTCAGGACGCAACGGTTGTACCATCTTAAAATTTCTTTCAACAACTACATAACTTCAGTATTTTTTCATTTTTTGAGCTGAAGTTAGATTCTTTTTATTCTAAAATGAATAGCGCCTAAAAATAGTACAACCAAATTTTGAACAACTGTAGAAGCTATTTTCAAAAGGCGTAGAAAAATTACCTCGATCTCCATGTTCTCTCCAAACAAAAACGAGCTAGCTGATATCTTAATTCTGTCCTCTAGCAGTATTAATATCCACTCAATCCATTGTCAAAATAAGATATACATAAGGGGCAAATAACGGCTTCTATTTAATAAATAATATATTTATTAAAAATAAAGAAAGTTGGGGCTATACAAAATAACGCTCCAACGTGAGGCTATAAAAATGGCCCCGTTCCTAGAGACGCTATAAACTCTGAAAATAACAGATAATATGATATATACAAAACAACGCCTCGAAAACTTTCCTCGACTACAACCCGTACATCTTCAATCAATTAAAAATACTGAAAAAATAACACAATTTTGAAACTACTTGACTCCGAGAATTTCGAAAGGGATCTATTTGATGCAATTCTTCTAGCCCCTTTTCTTACTTCATTAACAATGAAAAAATAACGCATTTTTATATTCTTTTACCCTAAAAATTCTAAGAGAACTTATAATACGATATATTCGAACTAACTCCTTTAACTCCATCCCCTACCTCATTAACTCCGTACATATTCGATCAACTGAAAATAATTTAAAAAATAAGACAATTTTTAGATTTATTGTCTTCAAAAACCTGAACTGGGCGTTAAACTATAGAAATAACTCGTCTAATTTATCTCCTACCTCAATAAGCGCTTATAGATTTGATCATAAAATATTGAAAATAGTGAGTGCCCCTAGAACCCTGAGAAGGACTTGTAACATCATATATTCGACGCGACCTCTTTCACCTCTTTAGCCTATTAATATTTAATCATACCTACATATTTAAAAACAATGAGAAAAATATTACAATTTTTAACAATTCCTATAAAACCCTTCCCACCATTTTTACCCGTGATATGTTTAATTATGAATAATTATATTTAAAGTTTGTTCATGATATCAACTGGATCATGATGATTGAGAAAATTAACAAAAGTTAACCACCTCTACTCCTTATGTGTCCTCCTTTTCAGCCATGTTACCCAAAAACTATAGGTTCCATCCCTATTTCAAGTATTATAAGTTTTGATGAGGTTTCAAATCGATATCTCAGTTCGTTCGGGAATTATTGTACCAACAGACAGATAGAACTCCCTCCAAGCAAACATACAACAACCAACTCTCATAATTTCTGATTCCCTAAGCGCTCTCAAAGCCATCAATTCTAGAAATCTCAATTTCAACTATATCAGGCAAATTCTGGATCTGATGTACACGGCCACCTTGAAAAAACGTACCATATCCTTGCTTTGGTTGCCCAGTCACATAGGCAACCCTCATAGCGACAGAGCGGATTATCTTGCTAAACTTGCCATAGAAAGGGGCAGTATGAATATGGGAGAGAATCACTACTCTGATTTTAATATTTTCATAAAACACCTACACATCTCTCTCTTCCAACTTAAATGGGACTTGGAAGATCTCAACAACAAATTATGGTCCATCAAAACCAATGTATTTCCTCCCCTTAACGCCACAGAATTGAACCGAAGACATAATGTAATAATGAGAAGACTGGAATTGGGACACACCTACTTCTACATCTATTACAGAGAGATCCCCCTCCACTCTGTTCTAAATGTGACTCCCCCTTATCAGTGTTACATCTATAGATAGATAGAATAGAATCCATTCAACATCAAAACTTGAGAGACACCCACGGCTTCCCACCCAACATCACCATCTTCATAAAATCTTTTGTCCAACTTAAAGAAAACATAACCAATTACTTAAAAGAATTCAACTTCATAGTCTAACCTATTTATACCAAGCTAACTCTAGTGGGCGCTAAATGATCTTAGCTGTCGATGCGCCCTGCCCAACAGAAACAAACAAACAAACAAAACGAAAAGAATCAATCAAAGAAATACGACGCAATCCTTCTGAAAGCCAACTTATGTCCGGAATCGTATCAGATATATGCATTGAAATAAAGTTACAATAATTACTGAACATCCTGCAACATAGATGTAATAACCATACTATATATTTTTCGGTGTGCTGAAAACAAAACCGAAATTAGAATTGATTCGTCACCCAAGGATTTTGAAATAACCTCAAAAAACACCTCGAAAATGACCAAAAATACTTGTACAAATAAATTAAAAATGTAAATGAGTAAACTACCATATCTGTACGTATTTCTGGATGCTGAAATCGAATCCAACGTCATAATTCACTCCTTACATCAGCATTTTGAGATTTTGAGAACCCCAGAAACACCTTAAAGTGGTCAGAAATACATCTGTAAATAAATTAAATGAACAGATCACCATATCTATACGCATTTTGGGGTGTTTAAACCAAATGTGCCAAAAGAATTGACCTATTAAGTCAAGATCTTGAAATAACCTCAAAAAGTCCATTTCATTCACAGGTTGCTGGATTAAGGTGAGTCCCCTTGCTCATCGCCCACTGGACGCTTTATTAAAGTGATTCCCCGATGGTGAGAAGCGAGGAGACCCACTTGAATAAAGCACCCCGATAATAAAAGATGGGGGGATTCACTTAAATAAAGCATCCCGAGGGTGACAGGTGTGGGGAATTACCATAATAAGGCACATTGTGGGTAAGAGGCGATGTGACTTTTTTTATTTTCTTCTTTTGGTGTGGCTGTTTTCGTTTGGAGAAAATTCGTGAACCTTGCATCTACATCAGTGGTAGAGATTTCATGTTTAGGATCTGGTTTCTTTTTAATTGAGTTGGAGGGCTGATGGGGTTCAGTTGGTGGTTGAGAAAATGGTGACTGCTGGATATGGATTGATGGTGGTTGTGGTGAAGATAGATCCATACGGGAAGCCGGTTGTTGTAGTAGCGGTGGAAGAGCGGTGGTGCTTCAGCAGGGGACTGTTGAAATGATTCTGGGTTTTCCTGAGACTCAGTTCAAGGATCGGTTGCACATTCTCAGGAGGAGCAGGTATGAAGTACCTAAGTCAAGAAGTTGTATCATTCAATAAGTGACCTCTTTGATTATTTAATAAAACAATATTGCACATACCTGACATGTTCATCTACTTCCCCCCTCTACGACGTCCTTGCTTGAATAGTGAGGCAAATTATAATTATGCAGTTCAGGATGCTTCTCTATTTCACCCATACACTTCATGTTGAACGAGTATTCACCCGCCATATTTCACAAATAGACTAGACTTTAATAAAGCACTCCGGGGGTGGGCAATGAAACTCACAATAATCCAGCATCCCGTAAATGAAAGGATTGCATTAAGTGAGAATATTTTAAGATCCTGACGTAATAGGTCAGTTCTGTTGACATATTTGCTTCCAGCGACCCAAAATACATATAGATATGGTGGTCTGCTCTTTTTTTTGCATTAGCTTGTGTCATGGTTATAGTTTAACCTTCTTGATGTAAGTTTCTTCTATTAGGCTATGTTGGAGTAAGAGTTCTTGGTGTAAAGTTCTTAGTATACGATTTTTGCATTAGCTTATGTTAGGTCCAGAGTTCTTGATGTAAAGTTCTTGGTGTAAGTTTTTTGCATTAGGCTGTTAGGTTTAGAGTTCTTGATGCAAAAATTTTGGTGTAAGTTACTTGCATTAAGCTATGTTATGTTAAGTTTTGCGTTCTTGGTGTAAGTTTCTTGCATTAGGTATTGTTAGGTTTAGAGTATTTGGGCACTGTCGAGGTGTTTTTGAGATTATTTTAAAATCCTTGGGTGATGAGTCAATTCTGTCTCCGGATTCGTGTTCAGTTCATCAAAAAAATATATGATATTTCAACTACAAAGCTTTTTTTTTTGTGATCCCGTGTAATTTCTAATATAAATAAATATTCATGATTATACTAGGTACATTTATTATAATTCAAGCTAACAAACCTCTAAATTTTCTCACCAAGAGGTGGCCATAGTTAAAACTAAAAATTAGTAAATAAGAAATATTTATCCCAAAACAATCGAGCATAGGTTGGTTACTTTAGGTATAAAATTTTCAAAATTTGGACAACACTAACTAGCATCAGCCAAAAAAAAAAGATTTTATTGAGATAATTTAAAATTTTGTATAGTATTTTCCAAGATCTAAGAAAGTGATTTGGCAAATTGATGCAATAACAGGGTTGTAATTGATATGTATATATATATATATATATATATATATATATATATATATATATATATATATATATATTATATATATATATATTTATATATACACACCTCTCTTCCAATCTTACATTTTATTGGCTACTTTGGGTTTATAAATATAAAGAATATTCTTCTTTTTATCTGCAGTATTAAACTGAAATAGTGTGTATTATAAAGTTCAATAGTGTTTTAAAATGTCCGAGGCCCTTTCCATCAGAAGCCGCAAATGTTTGCCCGTTAAGGCAAAAGTGATAGTTAAAAGTGTTTATTTTAAAGTTAGTGCAGCGAGGCCACGAAAAGTACTTTTCATTGATGGAGACATCAGCTTTAACAAGCATCCCTGAAAGTACAGTATGGAAATTGTAAATAAATCGATAGCGCCTAAAAAAAACACGATAAGACAAAGGTGTGTGTGTCGAAATGTATTGATTTCTGTCAAGAAGACTTAATTCGCCACAAAATTTATGAAATGTTTCCAGAACAAAAAGTGCCTACGTTATTGTCACTTTCACGAAGGCTGTCCGAGGATAGTTGTGACATAAAATGTTCCACTACAACTTTATGGCGTGTTTTACGTTGTTTGGGGTTTTTGTTCAAAAAAATAGACAAATGGCAAGTTATAATGGAATCATGGCGCTTACAACAACTCGGAATGGAATATCTTGAAAAAATAAATACAGTTAGATCGGAAAATCGAATCCGAATGATAATCTACCTAGATGAGATTTGGTATGATATCCACGACATATCCAGTAAAGGATGGGTTGATAAATTCAAAAAATGCCCCAAAAAAGCTCCATCAAATAAAGGTAAAAGAATAACTCTTACATGCGGGGTCAGAAGAAGGCTGGATACTAGAATGTCTATTTCTAGCAGCCAAGAATATTTCAGATTCCAGCTTGGATTATTATTGTAATACAACCGCTCAAATTTTGGCTTCAAATTAAAGCCGAATATACCACCGAATAGCTGTATTGTGATGGATAATGCAACCTATCATAACCGCCAAATGAATAAGGTACCAAGTTCCGCCAGTAGAAAAAGGGAAATATAAACCTTTTTGTGCGAACGTGATATATATTTCCATGAAAGTTATACAGTTAAACAATTGTTAGAAGTTTTAAAAAGTTACAATTTTTCAAAGGAATATGTTTGTGATAAAATTGCTAAGGAAGCAGGACACGAAATAATTCGGCTTCCACAATATTTTTTGCGATTTAATGCGATCGAGTTGATATCGTATAAAAATATAAAGTCTAATAATCACCCACTTTAAACAGCAGTGTGACTGAGTTGATAAAGATAGAATTAAGAAATGTAACCGTTGAAAACTGGAGAAAAAACTGTATTCATCACGTCAAACAAATTGAAAACTCATATAGATGTATGTACATAAATATAAATAGTTTAGAATCTGTAAAAAAACTTATCATTGATTTGCAAGATAGTAGCGAGAGCGAAATTGAACTAGATATTAATTACTAACTAAAATTGTACCAAATGTACGCGAGGATACTGTACACTGTTTTAATATATTTGTGTAATTACTATATTGTGTATTATTCAGTATATAAAAACATTAAAATTCAATCGTCTTATCACAGTAAAATTTTAAAAATTGTAAAAAACCCAACAATTATATAATTAGGTATAGTGCGGCCCTGCACGATGCCTTGTCATTAAACAGCCATAAATTATTCACTTTCGTATCTTGTTGAATTTTGAATGGATACAGGTAGCTAAGTCACTTTCTTAGGTCGTGAAAAATCCTATACGATTGCTGTTTATATAATTGTTATCAAATATAACGATATTTCACTCAAGGGTTGCAATGCTGGCTTAATTTTAAAACATTAACGGCTTTAGGAAAATCAACAAAATAGAAAATGGAAAATGAATTATTCTTCATCTCCATCCAAAGCATTAAATATTGTATTTTATGAAATTCAATTTAAATACTTTATCAATTCGGATAATTTTTAATAAAGTTGTTTGGGCTATCTCAAGCTCAGTTATGGTCGTAATTAAAAAATGACAAATTTTGAATCTTACCGGTATTAAAGTACACTTGAGAAGTAAATTAGCAATTTAACACTTTCGTTGTGATTTTAGCCTTGGAGAAAATTTTAGCCAACTTTATTTAGGAAATTTTAGTCACTTGACGTTTGTGACAGGAGCAGTAGTAGCACTATTATTAGCTGAAAGCTTACAGGTAAAGTAAATTCCAAGATATAAGATCATGCTTTTTTGCTTTTTCAATGGGGCAATAAACGACCCTATTAAGGTTTTGTGCATAGTTGGTAGGTATTACGACAAACGTATTTTTATTTTACCTTCTTTGTACACCTGCACTGCAATCATATTGGATCATATTGGATCTATTTTTAACTATATATTTACTACCTGGTAACCCGGTTTGGAGCCCTTTAAGTATTTGATAATATAGGCCTAATGACCACAGGTCCCCATTAAGAATCGAAAGAAACATTTTTTATTTTAGTTTTACTTACACCTTACAATGTAACGGTTCTATTTTAATTATGTGGCGTCCATGGGAAAATTGCAATAGTGGCTATCGCAAGAGAAAACATTTATCACTTGACGCTAAACAAATAGTGAAAAATGTTGGTAAAAAGAAATTTGAATAATCAGAGTTCTTTGCAAGAAACAAGTGACCTAACAAAAACCCCCATTTCTACGATAAAGGGTATTGTAGGAAAACCATCACTCAGGAACAGGAAAAAAACAGAAAGATTTTCAAATGCATCATGTAAATGATTATGAAAAAGACGTCATCAGGAGAAAAATATATTCTATGTATGAAGAGCAGTTGGTGCCGACGCTAGGCAAAATAAAATTAAGACTGGTGCAGGACGGGACCAATATACATTGTGGCCGATCAACCCTTCACAGAATTCTCTTAAGAATGGGATTCACGCTCCGAAAAAGCAATAAAAGGCAAGTAGTGATGGAGTCACAAAGATTACGAATCTTGCGATATACTTATTTACAAGAAATTAAAAAGTATCGATCAGAGAATTGGCCAATAATTTACCTTGATGGAACATGGTTCGATACCTATGACACTGTGCAAAAAGAGTGGGTTGACGGCGGTACAAAATGTCAGACTAATGCACCTTCAAATAAAGGTAAACGAATAACCATTTTGCATGCTGGATCTGAAAAGGGCTGGGTTTCAAATTGTCTACTATTATCTGCAAAAACATAAAAGATTCTAGTTTGGACTATCACGAAGACACGACCGCAGAATTTTTTGAAAATTGGTTTCAAAATTCCCTTTTGCCAAATGTTCCTGAACAGAGTGTTATAGTTATGGACAATGCAAGTTACCACAGTCGCCTACTAAATAAGGTTCCTAATGCAGCCAACACCAAATCGGAAATACAGGAATATATGTTAGAAAATGACATTTATTTTCACTTCAGTTATAAAAAAGTGGTCTTTTGGAAGTTTTGAAAAACTATAAATTGAAAAAAAAAATATGTTTGTGATAGTATGGCTGAGAAAATGAAACACACTGTTTTTAAGGCTTCCTCCGTATTATTGTGCGTTTAATCCAATTGAACATACACTCCTGGACAAAATTAACGCAACAATATATTAAATCATACAAATCTCTACAATGAATTAATTTTAATAATTTTTTATGAACATTGGTTACACTAAAAGTTAGAAAAAACTTATTCGGATACTTTAAAAGTGAATTAGCTACCAAATTTCTCTATAAGATTCGAATTAAAATTATTCTTAAGACCTAATAACAAAATCGTTGAAATTATGTAATAATGAAAAAAATAAAGTGGGACACTGGTAGCAAAATTAATGGTGTAACTAGGACACTAGTAGCGTGTATTGCCTCCTCTACTTCGGATGACAGCGTTTATGCGCCTAGGCATGCTTCTAATTAAATTCTGGAAAAAATCTTGAGGAATTTGCTCCCATTCTGTGATAACTGCATTTTCAAGTTCCCTCAGGTTTCTAGGTGCAGGTATATGACGTTTCACATTTTTCTTAGGGTGATCCCACACATGTTCTATCGGATTCAGATCCGGGCTTTTTGGTGGCCATTGCATAATCGGTATATCAACTTGATTAAGATAATCGAGTACCTCCCTAGCCACGTGAGGTCGAGCGTTTTCTTGCATAAACAGGAAATTGGGCCCCCACAATATGACTGAAAGGCATCACATGTTCTGTTACAATATCTCAAGATAGTAGTCAGCATTCATGGATCTCTTACGGACAGGGACTAACTCTGTGCGATCATCAAAGCAGATGCCACCCCAGAACATAACAGAGCCACCGCCGAATGGAATCCTTGCAGAGATATTGCAAGGAGCAAACCTCTCTCCTGGTCTTCGCCATACTCGCTCACGACCATCTGGATGTTTCAGACTAACCCTAGTTTCATCTGTGAAGAAAACTTGTTTCCAATCATCTACAGACCAGTTTTCGTGTTTTCGAGCAAAACGGAACCTGGCAACTCTGTTCTCTCTAGTAAGCAAGGGCGCAGTGGCTGGTCTCCTACTGTTTAATCCAGCTTCATTTAACCGTCTTCTAACTGTTTTAGAATAAATTGTGACATTGCGAACAGCTTTGAGTTCGTTTCTTGTTATAGTGACAGTCTTGTTTCTTAAAGCATATTGTCTTATAAAACGTTCATCTAGGTCGTTAGTGCATCGTTTTCGCCCTTGCCCTAGCCTTCTAGAATAAGTTCCTACTTCATTCAAGCGTCCTACCATACGACTTATTGTGGAACGATGTTTGCCTAACAAATTGGCAACGTAACTCTGACAATATCCCTCGTCCAATAAAACTGAGGCTCGCACTACCTCGTGTTCAGTTAAATTCCTCGTTCGATTCATTTTTTCTAATTCTTCGGGGTCAAAAATGAAACAGTCTACCACAAAAACGTATTAGTTTGAAAAAGGGAACAATTTATAAGCTTACTTTTAAAGAAAATCTATCGCATTATTACAGAAAATTGTTTATCTTCTAAAAAGTTCTTTGAAACTGTAAATCTAAACGAATTGTTTTGATTTCTGACATGAACAACGAAAACATAATATGCATAGCCTACTATTCAAATACTCGATAAACTTTAAAACTGACATAAGAAAAAGACAAATTAATTTTCAGATTGTTGCGTTAATTTTGTCCAGGAGTTTATTTGGCATTAAGTTACATCAAAAATAAGGGCACAAGATGTTTCTCCCTACTTTAAGCGTGTCAGTGGTTGAATTAGTAAAAAAAGTTATAAATGATATACCTGGTGAAAGCTGGAAGAATTCCATTCAGCACGTTGTTAAAGTTGAAGATTCATATATTTGTGTAAATAATATAAAACCACTCATAATTACCTCATCTGATGACAGTGATAGTGAAACCGAATTAGGCTTAAGTTAAAATATATTTTTATTTATACAATATGTCCCCTCTCGTAAACCCCATTCATTCAAACTGCATATTTGTACTTCTTATCATGCATCTATAAATAAACATCTCCAAAAACACTTATAATTTTATTTATTTGCATTAATGAATAAAATTCTTAACTCTATCTCTGCAACCTATTATAAACAAAAGGTCAGAATTTTTATATTCTCAACTTAAAACGGTAAAAATCAGGGTCTTATATTTTGGGACAGGTTATAACACTAATAAACAATCGTAGGTGTAATTTTAAGGTATAAACCTACATGGAGCCGCCAAATGGTGGTTCTCTATTAGAATTTACTTGTGGAATCTTTATTAAATAGTTTCAATTCCAGGTCCTTTTAGTGGATCACTAAAGCCATTAGTCAAAATTTCAGTCAACAGACTTAGTGAAAGTTTGGTAAGGGATTGTATAACAATAAAACTTGTGAAAGCGAATTTGTTAGTTGTACTCTTTACTTCAAATTCCACTATCAACTTTCAAGGAAAAATACCAGACACTATTCCCAATGGGAAATCAAGGATGCCTGATATGATCTCCAGAGAACGTGTTATAAAATGAATTTTAACTAAGTTAGACGTCAAAAAAGTTTCTGGTGGTGATGAAATACTTGCATCGTACTCCAAAAATGCGGGAACGCACTAACACTAGTTTTCTGTAGATTTCTTAGACTATGATACAAAAAGGGAATATTTTCTTCATGTTGGAAATACGCTGTTATTCAGCCGATACCAAAAAAAGGCCAGAAGACCTAGCCCTACAACTACCGACCAGTCACATAGCTGTCAACAATATCAAAAATTATTGAAACGGCTATCAATTAGCATCTTCTAAAATATCTAGAAGGATTCAATTAATAATTTCACAACCTTCAATATGACTTTCGTAAGCAAAGATCAACAGGAAATGTTCTAAGGCATGTCACACATATTTGAAACAACGTAACTGGATATTACAGAGAATGTCAAATGATTGCAGAGAGAGAGAGAAAGAGAGAGAGAATTTAAGGGGATAGGGCGCATCGACTGCAACGGTCATTTTTGGACATTTATACTTTGCAATTTATTGCCTTTAAGAATTCACCAATTTGTCTGTAAATGGTGTTGTAGGATTGGATGTTCGATTTTAGGTTGGAAGGAATGTGATACTTTTTACGAATACACAGCCCCACAAAAAAAAGTGGGGTATACTTTTGATGCGATATATCAGATCCGTAGTATTTTTGCCCGCTGATCACGAATCTGACGTCAGAATATCGCCATCACATCTCAATTTTTTTTCTAACCTCAAAAAATAGGTAAAAATTAGTAAAAATTAAGAAAAATATACTCCTAAAAAATTGATTCAAGCTTTTTCATGAATCCAAAGATGTATTAATATGTATTCGGACACGCTTAGCTAATATTCATCGGTTGGATTGAGCCATACAGTTCTGTTTTCTTTCTAACCTCAATAAATCAGACAGATATAGTGCTTCTCGAATGCAAAAACGAATTCAAATTAAAATTCAACCGATCCTTACCAAATTTGGTATACAGGGATTTTTTGGGTCGCTGATCACGAATCTGAGGTTGGATTTGCAAAATTCAAGATGGCAGATGTTTTCGCGCCATTTTGAACGCCGAGAAAAATTCATCGGTCGATTTTTTTTCTTCTACCTGCATCCAGGGCACCTCCACGTGGTGACGGTGGGCAACGGTGTTACTCCACTAGCCGGCAGAGTCCCTGGATAACGGTTAGATGCCGTCATGGCAGGTAGAAGAAAGAGAATTACGATGCAGGGACTCGGAAACCCAGTATCGGCGGTTGGTCAGGGTGGGAAAGCGGGCCCGCAGCCGTCGTCATCCAGCGACCGTAGCTCTTCATGTGTGGGTGACTTGGCTCATGTAGAGTATAATGCTACAAGAAAACGGTCTCACGGTACAAGGACTTTTCATAAGTGCGATAAAAACAGTGATTCATTTTGTTATATTTGCTGTCAACACGTATTGAGTAAAATGGAGTCACCGATAACGGATAAGATTAAAACCTTATATAAGGATTGTTTTAACATTGAAATACAGCACCAGGATACAGATTGGGTTCCCTACATCATTTGCAGTTCCTGCAAAATAATGTTGTACATCAATAAGAAGGCGATTAAATATTCCAGACCAGCAATATGGAATAGACCATACAGTGAAAATGATTGCTACTTTTGTATGAATGTTGTATCTAGGCATAACCGAAAAAATAAAAGCACTATTACTTATAACGATGTTTCGACAGTAACAAGACCAACTAAACTAATTCCGCCTCCTGAACCACTTGATGCTGATGTTATGGAAACAAATGATTTCACCTTATCAGTTCATGCCGAAAACATTGAGACTGTCAAAAAAGATTCAAACACTGTTACTAATGAATGTTCTAGTGACAACCTATCATATACTAGTGACACAGATAAAGAATTTCTACCATACAACCGTAAACCAGAACCAATACTCGTATCACAGTCAGAACTTAGTGATCTAGTCAGAGATTTAGGCTTATCCAAAGATGGTTCAGAGCATCTTGCTTCCTTTTTAAAGAAAAGACATTTACTTAAGCCAGAAGCTACGATTTCTTATTATAGAAACAGAGATGAAGAATTTCGAAAATATTTACAATGGACGAGGAATTGTCACTTTCATATTGTACCGATGTAAAAGGTCCAATGGATGAATTTCAAAATAACTCATACGATCCTGAAGAATGGAGACTGTTCATTGATTCTTCTAAACGGAGCATTAAGGCAGTTTTGCTGCATAATACCAACGTTTACGCTCCCATTCCGATTGCTCATTCCACAGTTATGGAAGAGCAATATGAAAAAATGAAGCAGCTTTTGATAAAAATAAAATATGCTGATCATAACTGGAAAATTTGTGGAGAGTTGAAAATTGTAACAATATTGCTTGGCCAACAGTCAGAGTTTACACTTTATCCCTGTTATAAAGGTCTGTGGAATAGCAGAGACAGGGAACGTCATTATAAGAAAAAAATTTGGCCAACAAGAGAATCGTTCACTCCTGGTGAAAATAATGTATTGTTTCCACCATTGGTAGATCCAGGAAAAGTTCTTATTCCCCCGCTTCACATTAAGCTTGGACTTATGAAGCAATTCACGAGAGCATTAGATACAAATGGCCCATGTTTCAAATATTTGCATAAAAAATTTCCGAAATTTTCTGAAGCTAAAATTAAGGCAGGCGTATTTGACGGGCCACAAATAAGAAAATTGTTTCAAGATTCATTATTTGTTACTAAAATGAATAAAGTTGAAAAAGCTGCTTGGCTTAGTTTTAAAGAAGTCGCAACAAACTTTTTGGGAAATAATAAAAGTCCTAAGTACAAAGAAATAGTCGAGAAAATGGTAAAAAATTTTCAAACATTAGGTTGCTTAATGAATCTAAAATTACATTTCCTGGACTCCCACATCGATGATTTCCCAGATAATCTTGGTGACTACAGTGAGGAGCAAGGGGAACGTTTTCACCAAGATCTGAAAATCATAGAAAATCGGTCTCAAGGACCATGGGATGACCATATGCTAGCGGACTATTGCTGGTCGCTAAAAAGATAAATAAGTCCTCAAAAGCGTTTGGGCAGAAAGCCTTTGAATAGGTCATTCGCGGAAAAAAGAACAAGATACAGCCAAAAAAAGGAAAGTTAGGCGCGGGTCTAACCTTCGCAATTCTAAGGCTTAAGGGTCTACTATTTGAGAGTATATGGTTTAAAAGTCCTGGTTTTCAGTTTATTGGGTCTCATTTTTAAAGTTATAGGGTTATTGAGGTCTATTTTTTGAGGTTACAGGGTGTGGAAGTCTAAGGTTTCAGGGTTTAGGGTTTAAGAGTATCAGGTTTTGAGGATTCCCCAACTGTATACCAAATTTGGTAGGAATCGGTTCGTTTTCAAAAATGTTTTCCGCCGTCTTGGATCCGCCATTTTGAATTTTGCAAATCCGACCTCAGATTCATGATCAGCAACCCAAAAAACCCCCGTGTACCAAATTTGGTAAGAATCGGTTGAATTTTAATTTGAATTCGTTTTTGCATTCGAGAAGCACTATATCTGTCTGATTTATTGAGGTTAGAAAGAAAACAGAACTGTATGGCTTAATCCAACCGATGAATATTAGCTTAGCGTGTCCGAATACATATTAATACATCTTTGGATTCATGAAAAAGCTTGAATCAATTTTTTTTAGGAGTATATTTTTCTTAATTTTTACTAATTTTTACCTATTTTTTTGAGGTTAGAAAAAAATTGAGATGTGATGGCGATATTCTGACGTCAGATTCGTGATCAGTGGGCAAAAATACTACGGATCTGATATATCGCATCAAAAGTATACCCCACTTTTTTTTTTGTGGGGCTGTGATATCAGAGAGGTGTTGTGATTCAAAAATGTGCTTGACTGTAAGCGGTAGATGACATAATGAGCAATTGGGGAATCATCTTTGTTTAAAAGGAAGAAGTGTGTCTGATATGTATGGCCGATGGCCAGTCTTATGACAATGGTGTTTTCCTTCCTATTCAGTGATTGATGATGTAGCGGAGGACAGACATCAGTTTTGAGATCCCAGGTTTTATTACTGGAGTCCTCGAAATGTAATTTGAATAATTTTCTAAATACCTGAGATAGATGTTTTATGTAATCTCTGGGATGATTTTCGCCCAGGACGGAAGCGCCAGAGAGAGAGGCCTTTTTTGCAAAAGTATCAGCTTTGTCGTTTCCCGCGATATTACGGTGTCTTGTTATCCAAATGAGTGTAAAGGATTTGTTTTTTTTAGTTTGGCAACATGTAATAAGTCCTTTATCTGTCTAATGCATGCGTTATCAAGGTTAGCATGTTGAATGGATTTAAGGGCGCTCTGAAAATCCGATTCAATTAGGAATTTGAAATAAAGAAGAGTAGTAATCGCATATCTTATGCTTTCCCTGATGGCGAGAAGCTCAGCAGAGAAAATAGACGAGTGAAGACATAATTTTGAAAGTTTTCTGAGTGTTATGAGTGATTAAGGCAGCGCCAACCCCTGAG
This sequence comes from Pachyrhynchus sulphureomaculatus, assembly GCA_019049505.1. Taxonomy (NCBI): domain Eukaryota; kingdom Metazoa; phylum Arthropoda; class Insecta; order Coleoptera; family Curculionidae; genus Pachyrhynchus; species Pachyrhynchus sulphureomaculatus. Next base: position 191,751,845 of record CM032456.1, read on the forward strand.
CATGACTTGGAGCTATCTGTATAGATAGTGAAGTAGTCAGAGTATTGATTTTTTAATTTGTCATTGAATATGGAGTTCATTATTTTGTTCGGAATAACTTCTCTATCGGGTGTGCATATAGAGTAGGGTATCTGTATAGATAGTGAAGTAGTCAGAGTATTGATTTTTTAATTTGTCATTGAATATGGAGTTCATTATTTTGTTCGGAATAACTTCTCTATCGGGTGTGCACATAGAGTAGGGTATGTGGGGGATTGGAGATTGCCAAAGGGGAAAAGATTTGAGAAGAGGGTATTCAAATTGGGGGAGGGGGGGTGAAATTATGAAGAGTCAAAAGGTGTTTGAGCCTGAAAGGAATGGAGTTGGATGGCAGAGATATAGAGCGAGAAAGATGTAGAGAAGTTAGATTTAGGGTGAGGACGGTACATGAAAAGAGCATAAAATTTCATGAGCGAAAACTGTCTGTTGAGATAGAGGGGTGGAATGGAGGAAACACACTGTAAACCGGATTTTGGTGAAGTTCTAATAGCACCCGTGGCTAACCGCAGAGCCTGATTCTGAATGGTGTCTAGTTTTTCTTGATTGAATGACAAGCCGAGTCATATATGAAATCTCCATAGTTCAGTTTAGAGAGGATAAGGGATTTGTAAATAATTATGATTGAGCTAAAATCAGAACCCCATTTTGAGTGAGCAAGTAAGAGCAGGAAATTAAAATCATGGACTGTACGTGTTCTTAAGTAATTAATGTGAGAGTTCCATGTCAAATCCGTATCAAAGATCAGCCCTAGGATGTTATGAGAGTTTTAAATAGGTATGGGAGGTCCATTGATATTAAGAGAGTTGAGTCTTGGACAGTTTCTTTTTTCTTCGAGAGAGAAAGAGCATCCGCTTGAGTTGGACCATTTGTAAAAAACGTTTAAAGTTCTCTTGAGATTGCTTGTAATGTTTAAGGATGAGGGTGAGGGGTAGTATAGTATAATATCATCTGCAAATAGTTTATAATTTATATGTTAAGGAATCAATTTGGTGAGAGACAGCATCGCAATGTTGAACAGAGTAGGGATAAGTACCGAACCCTGAGAAACTCCAAGAGAAAGTACTAAAAGATGGGATAGGTGGTCATTTGCCCTCACTCTGAATGTGCGCGAGTTGAGAAAGCCTTGTATGAAGTTTGGGAGGAGGCCCTCTAAGGTTATTTCCTTTAATTGGGTAAGAATGGTATTTCTATTTGTGGTGTCAAAAGCATTAGAAAGATAAAAGAGATGCTGATTGAATGCAGATCTTATGTTGGCTTCCAATGATGAGCGGTGATCCATAACAGATTTGTACTTTCTAAAGCCATATTGGAAAGGAGACAAATGATTGTTTTTTCCAGAAACCATGTTAGTCAGTGTAAGATCATTCTCTCAGAATCTCGATTGATTGCACTTGGTATATCTAAGGCATTTGACCGTCTATGGCATGACGAATTATTGGCTGAGCTACGTTCTTACGGTATGTCTGAATAGTTTTATTTATGACTGTCGTGTTTCCTCGTGTTTTTTACTAGTGCCAATTAACGGGTTTCTTTCTAATACCTTCAGTCCCTTTCTCCTATACATTAACGATCTTCTGGAAAGAACCAGGAATCCAACGGATAACTGTACAGAACATCGACTATTCATCCAGATATCTGTAGACAGCAGGACCTCGTTTAGCGTAACAACGCCTAAAAGAAACTCTATATGGGCATGATATTCATCAAGTAAAATTTAACGCTATGAAAACCCCGCTGTAATTTTTTCTAAAAAAGTTAACGTTGTTCACAAAACTTAAAATTTGTTTAATTTTTCCTTTCTCTCACCTCTATTTTCAATCCTTGTTCTCTTTGTTGCCCTTTTCAATCACGTTAATCAGTAAAAAGCAAAAGGTATGGCATAGAATTTGGTATCATTAGAGAGGATAAAAAAACGGGCTAATTCTACGATCCGTGTTAAATGAAGACCAAATAATTTAAGTCGATTTGTTTGCTCACCAGTATATACATATATATATATATATATATATATATATATATATATATATATATATATATATATATATATATATATATATGTATATATATATATATATATATATATATATATATACGTATATATATATATATATATATATATATATATATATATATATATATATATAACAATTCCAGGTCTTTTTGATCAGTCGCTAAGGCAGTTAGTCAAAATTTCACCAAAATCCACCATACCACCACTCACACGGCCAGATAATTCTATTGCAACGACACCTGTTGAAAAAAACGAATTTGTTAGCTGAACTCTTTGCTTCAGATTCTACAGTCGATTTCCAAGGAAAAACACCACCTACTATTCCCATAGTGCAGTCAAGGATGCCTGATATTGTCTTCAGACATCAATAAAAGTATTTGAATGAAGCTAGACACCAAAAAAGCGTCTGGCGCTGACGGAATACCTGCCATAGTTCTCAAAAACTATGTGAGGGAACTTTCTGTAGACTTTTCAACTTAACCTACAGAAAGGGAATATTTCCTTCCTGCTGGAAATGTGCCACAGTTCAGCATATACCTAAAAGAGGCAATAAGACCTTGCCAAATAACTACCGACTAGTCGCACTGCTTTCAATAATATCGAAAGTCACCAATATGGCTTTCGTAAACTTAGATCAACAAGAGATCTTCTGACTTATGTAACACATGTTTGGAACAACGCATTTGAGCACTTTGGAGAATCTCGAGCGGTTGCTCTCAACATATCTAAGACATTCGACCGTGTTTGGCACGTCGGACTGTTGGCTAAGCTATGCTCTTATGGTATGTCTGAAAAGTTCTGTTTGTGGCTCTCATGTTTCCTCAGAGAGCGTTCTTTACGAGTGGCAGCCGACGGATTTCTTTCTAACACCTTCACTATCAACGCCGGTGGGCCCCAAGGCTCCATAATATCTCCTACTCTCTTTCTCATTTACATTAACGATCTGCTGGAAAAGACCCGAAACTCAATCTACAGCTTTGCAGATGACAATACGCTTATCTCTTCATTCACTTTGAACGCTCGGACATCGGCTACTCAGACGAATATCCGCAGACAGCGGGAAGTCGTTCAACTTAACAAAAACCTGGAAGAAATTCTCTCTTGGGATGACAGTAACCAAGTGGAATGTAACGCTACAAAAACTCAGGCGGCAGTTTTTTCTAAAAAAAGTTAACGTTACGGAACTCGACATAGTTATGGCGGGGCACTCCATTCGTCTAACATCGTCACTCAATTGGTTGGGCATTAATTTGGGAGCGAATGTATCCTGGCATGAACATTTCGCAGGCATAGCAACGAAAGCTTCTCAAAAGTTGGGAATATTATTTCGAACCAGAAAGCTTCACACTCCACAACTGTTAATTTCTTTACAAAACTCAAATTCGACCAACTATGGAATACTGCTACCATATTTGGGGCTCCGCTCCCAAACATACATTGCATTTGTTGGATTCTATTCAGAGAAGAGCTGTTCGTCTGACTGGAGAGCCGGAACTGACCGGCGGCCTTGATTTGCTAGAACATCGAAGAACGGTTGGCGACTCGAGCCTATTCTACAAGTATTTTCATGGAAAGTGTTCGAAGGATGTAGCTCGCTTAATTCCTCCCAGAGCGGAGCATGTTAGAAATATGCGTCGCGCTAATACTTCACATCCGTATGAGGTTTAGCTTGTTACGCCTCGTACAACGCTTTTCAAGCAGTCTTTTACATGGAGAATATTATCCCTTTGGAATAATTTGCCCAGGACTGTGTTTCGCACCGAGTACAATTTACAGCGATTCAAGAACAACCTGAATCGGTTTTTCCGCACACGTATCGTTCCTGTAGCGCTTTTGATCCTTTCCTGAGGTACGTGTGCTATACCCATAAATATATATATATACATATATATATATATATATATATATATATATATATATATATATATATATATAGAACAGGAAAATAATATAGAGGGTGTTCCATTGCAATATTAGAAAGTTTGTGTCATATGTCGAAAACGCGATGGTCTTCATTTTAACTCTTAAAAAATTCTTTTAAAACGCTACGACTTCCCTATTTAACTTTTTTATCTCACTGCTCAAATAAGAAAGCTATAGGGTGGGTCCATTTATATTAAACTAGCTGATTGCTAGTATCCTAGTTACTTATTACTAAAGTGTATTTATTCTAGGATCGTGTCGACACTAGGGTTAAGAGTGCGACAACTAAATGTCGCAACTAAATGCTTCAGGTTGCAGAAATAGCCGAAGACGTTAAGAGTTGTCTACAACTATAATATATGCTGTATATACGTCTATTTATCTACGTACTATCAGAGTTTTTTGTGCTGATAATTCCTGTCATTTGATTTAGTTTACGGTGTGACTAAAACTGTGAAAAGAGAGATCCTATGATGTCCTTGTAGATTACCCTTAGAAAAGTATCTATTTTGTGTCAACTAAGAAAATTAAATTTTTAGATGCCAAATATTGGAACTATGAGTCTTGTTGGTGGATGGATTTTAAGCATATTTATATGGTGTGATGCTGGTCAACTACTAACGAATATGGTAAAGAAGTCCGTTTTATTTAAATAAAGTGTTTTATTAATTCCATAAAATACATAAAAAAAAATGCAAATTTCATTAATAGTCCATAGTTATTTACGTGTTAAGACCATATGAGTAAGTAAATAAAAACTCTTATGCATACAGTATGTAATTAAAAATTGTATATTTTATGTTTTAAAAAAAATTATCAAAGAACAAAATTTTCTAAAGTAGAATTTTGGAGATAAATATTTTTTCGAAAATATCATTTTTGAAAGTAGAACTTTTAAATTACCGATAAAGAAAATTAGCAAATAGCTTCATTTGCAGAAGAACACAAAACCTTTTGAAAATGTCCAATCACACATTCCGAATCCATTTTTACTTTAAAAATTTAAATGATTCATAAACAGGTTAATTCAGGTAATCTCACGTGAAAGTTTTTTATTTTTATTTATTATCCGAACTAACCTGCGCTAATCTTTGTCTGCGAGTAGTCGAAATCCATCTCAACATACTAAGAATTAACTGACTTAGACCTTACTTATTGAAATTTATATTCAATAAAAATATAACACTAAATTTTTAGTAAAATTTCCATTTTTATTGATTTTTAATACTTGACACCTGTTTCGTTAAAACATTAGCTTTATCTAAAGTATGGGTATATAATGAAAAAAACAACAATTTTTCATTGGTTTTATTTAGTAAATGTTCACAGGTAGGTTATAACTAAAGGATAACAACTAAACTTAATAATTAATACAAATTATCTATTCATTACATAAATTTAACAATGGGGAATTTCCGAGGTCCCATTGGTCACTTAAGAGTGTGTTTGTCATATGAAGAATTAGTTTTACCTTTTAAAAAACTTTTATTATGTTCTGAAATCCTTTGTTCGAATATTCTACCTGTTTGTTCTGTGTAGAGTTTATTACAAGAACCAGATTTAAGTTGTTTTTTTTTTAATTCAGTGGTTCTACATGTTTATTTTAAACAGCGTTTTGCTACGTACCTTAGTTAAAGGAAGGTGTCTTTTGCTAAACATGATCACTAAAACCTAGCATTTTAAAGTTTTTTTATGATAAATGTAGATTCAGAACATTTAAAGATGTCCGAAATAATAGTTTTTGTATTCCATAATTTTTACGATTATACAGTTTTTACATTACACAGGGGAACAGCTGTTTTGGTGTCGAGATTTTTTGAGCTGATTCTATATCAATTTGATGTCCTGAATTCAAATAACGTATTCATTTGTACCTAGGAGCTCAAATTTTTAAGATATACAATTTTAGAGAAATATAAGCTATATTATTGTAACTCAAATCCGTAAGTGTGGTAAACAAAAGTAGATACGAAATTTTTATTTTAGTTATACAAAATACAATATTATGTCGTACTTACAAACAAAAAAAAAACATTGAAGAAATGAAATAGTCACTCAACACTTGGAAAGCTTCTTTTCCGCGACATTCTCGAATGTTTTTTTAAACAGTCCCTTTTTAAACTCCAGCAGTAATCTGCCATCATGTGCATGTCCCATCTTCTTTGGTAGCGGTCCTCCATAACTTTAATATCTTGGTGAAATCTTTCACCTTGTTCCTCACTCATGTCTCCTAAATTTTCTGGAAAACGGTCTAAGTGGCTGTGTAAATAGTGTATTTTAATACTCATATTGCACCCTAAGGATTTGAAACTATTAAGCATCTTGTTAACCATTTCAACATAGTTTTGAGCTTTATGTTTGCCTAGAAAATTTTCTACAACTGCAACAAATGATGTCCAAGCTTCTCGTTCAACTTGATTCATGAATTTATGAAGGCAGGATCCTTAATTAATTGTCTTATTTGTGGGCCGTCAAATATCCCTGCTTTGAGTTTTTCTGTGCTCAACTGATGCATTTTTACCCCTATATATGCAAAACAAGACCCATTCTTATCAAGAACCTTTACAAATTGCTTCATTAAGCCCAACTTTATATGTAACGGAGGAAGTATGATTTTTTCTCTTTCAACCAAAGCGTCGTTAATGACATTCTTTTCCCCAACGTTTTCTCTCTGAGGCCAATCTTTTCTAACCCAGTGGTGTGTTTTGTCCCTACTATCCCAGAGGCACAAGAAACACGGATATTTCGTGTAACCACTTTGCTGCCCAATAAGAAAGTTTACCATTTTTAAGTCTACACAAATCATCCATTGATGTTCGTAATACTTTATCTTCTGCAAGACCAAAGCTATGGTATTATATTCTTCTTTCAGTTTCGTTGAGTGAGCTAGTGGTATTGAACCATATTTATTCCCATTATGTAGAAGGACACATTTTAAACTTCGCTTTGAACTGTCAATAAATAGGCGCCAATCATCTGGAATATATTCAGAAAGTCCCATTTCTTTCATGAGTCCCCTAATTTCGTGACAAAATACAAGATTGTCTTCTTGAGAAAAGAATGGTAGCAGATCTTTTTCTCTTGTACGGTAAAAGGTAATTTTGGTTCCTTGTTCCAGTAAATTTTTGTCGTTCAACCCTAGAAGCCAGTACTTCAGAAGCTTTTTTCGATAAATTGAGATCCCTGGTGAGATCATTTAATTCATTTTGATTGAAGCGTTGAGGAACTGATGACGTCCCCTCATAGTCACTGTTAGTTTCATTAGCATCAGAACTTTTATTAGCATCAGAAGAGCGATCAGAGGGAAAATATTCGTCATCAGAGATATGTGGTAGCTGATGAAATGTTGGAATCGGTATTTCATCTGAGTGCGGGATAGGGCGTATTGCCGAGTCTAAATTGGGATAAGTCCACTTACTGCTGTTATTTCGATTGATTCCATTAGTATTTACTAAACAGAAATAACAATCATTGAAGTGGTTTTTTGGTTCTCTCCAAACCATTGGTACGCCGAATTTTAGACATTTTCTTTTCCCGGTAGTCCACTGCCGTAAATGCTCTGTACAAGTTTTACATACGAGATGCGGGGCCCACGTTTTTGTCCTGATCACCAAGCTTAACTCCAAAGTATCCGAGATACGCTCGCTTTACAAAGTCAGTAATAGTTTATCTGTTTTGTTGAAACATGTATTCTCCGCATATATAACAAAACACATCAGGTTGATTTACACAACTTCTTCTTGAACTGGAACCTGAACTCATTTTAATTCTGTTCAATAACACAAAAACACTCTTTTCTTAACATAAAATAACACGCCCGAATTCGATCTACTCTCATTAGTAAGAACGCACAAACTGACGAGACTTACCCGAGTTAGGTGATTAAAAGGGTCAGTTCAGGTACCTGATAGGCAATGGTTCCACTATTTATAGATTTACCTGGAATGTACTCAATTACAGACTGACAATAAAACCATTGTACACCTACATTAATGAATATATAATAATTTTAGAACTCTCATAAATGAATATACTGAATAAAAACCACATTGGTAGATAAGTTGATGTATCTAAAAAAGTAGAGCTGATAGAGAAAATATAGTTAAAATCAGCTCTAAAATCCCAGGCACCAAAACAAAAATATTTTTTTGTTGCCCTGTGTTATTTATTAAAATATATTTTTTTTTAGTTTAGTGGGTTTCTGGCAACTTTAAGTGTGTTTTCTGAAAAAACTTCACGGTGGATGTCTTTTTTTATGATTTTTTCTGATTTAGCATAAAATACTGCTTAAGAAATACATGTCTCGCTTAAAAAACAGAGATTTTTTTTGTATACCTGTGTAATGGATAAAATAAGCTAAGATGTACAAGGAAGAGTGCAGAAGAGTCTGTACCCTTTTTATGGAAACCTGATGGACCAACATTTTGTTGGCCTGATTTAGCATCGGCATATGCATGAAAAAAGGTCTCAGGATTCCGAAACTGTTTACACTAGAGCAAAAACTGGCGGGGAAAGAAATCTCTCGAGAACATTTGGCATTTCTCTCGAATTGTTATAATCGACCAGACTTAGGTGTTCTACTGGAAAATCGATACAATCGGTTCGTATATACTTTTCACCTTCTAAGACGGTGAAAATTTAGTAGTCTTCTAGAAAATTGATGGTGAACGTTTTTTAGCACATCCAAGGAATTTTGCTTATGGAATATGTAGGAAAAGTGTTCAGAGAGAAAAATTTACAGAAAGACGATCCAAAAAACATTTGAATTTATAATCAACAAAACTTTACTGTTGCGCGACAATTGCAAGATACACAAGATGCGCTCGAAACCAAGCCATTACCGAAGTCTGGAGAATTATTAAGTTATTTTAACCACCCTAGAGATCTAATTTAGGGTAACTGTTTTCATTCAAAGATCTGAAGAAAGGTGTCAAGGGCCGAGAATTCTCCTCAGATGATGAGCTAAAAGCCGCTTCAGTGCCATTTTTTTGAGAAACGAACAAAAGAACTTTCTTTTATAGGAATGAGACAATGCAAGAAACACTGGACTAAGACGTGTGTGTAGTGTAGACGACAGTTCTGCGGAAAAACAAGGAAACATAAAGCATTTATACCAGATTCCTACTGATATAGAATGAGAATGTCGCATTTAAAATATAATTTTTAACAAAAAACCTCATTATTAAAGTGTGACACTATTTCGCAGCCACTGAAATTGCACATAAATTCAAATAATATAGATTTTTGGCTAGAGAAGTTCGTTAATAGCCAAATAATATAAGTAAAAAGGTTGCAGCAATTGGGGTACGGGCGGTTGAAAAATGGGGTCCGAAAAGGCCCCATTTTGGGTCTTTCAAGAATATCTCGAAAAATATGCATAATTTGTGAAAACATTACATGAAAAAAATATAGATCATATGATTCTGCACAACAAAGGTCGCTTGATATTTTTCTGTTAAATGCTTAGTTTCTGAGAAAATCGTAATTTAAAACATGCTGTTTTACTCGGTTATTTCAAAGGGCGCCAAGCGTAATTTTGAAATTTTTACGCTCATCGCGCCCGAAAAAATGCGATAAGTTCCTTAAAAATAATCATGCTAAGAAAAAAAATGTATTTTGAAGGGAAAAGTTTAACCTTGTAACATTCATTTTTTTCCTGAATTTTAAGAACATGTTACGACATTGTTTCCACTTATAATTTATATTTTTTTATTTTACTTTATTTAATTACTAACTTTTAAGCAGTGTAGTTCAATTGAATTTTTGAGCCGTTTATTTTACAGTGTGCATTGCGGTTATCTACTGGACTTATTTAAGTGTATCGAATTTGTCTGATTGGCTATAGATTTGTATCCGGGAAGGAAGCCATTTTAGAGACATTACTTTAAGGAAAGGAGAAAAATATTTAAGTGCGGATGGCACTATTCACGGCTTTTTCAAGCCGAGATGTAGTAAAGGCTTTTTCCAGCCGAGACGTAGTAAAGGCTTTTTCCAGCCGAGTTGTGGTAAGGGCTTTTTCCAGCCGAGACGTAGTAAAGCCTTTTTCCAGCCGAGACGTAGTAAAGGCTTTTTCCAGCCGAGATGTAGTAAGGGCTTTTTCCAGCCGAGACGTAGTAAAGGCTTTTTCCAGCCGAGTTGTAGTAACGGCTTTTTCCATCATGTAGCCGCAGAGAGGGCTTTTCCCTCAGTAAGCCGCCCAATAGGATTTTTTATTACGTTGCCGTACTCGTTTTTATTAGTGAAGTAGTAGTGCAGAAACGGTTTTAGTTTTCAAGTTCGAGGCCTTTTCCTCGAAATATCTTGCTTATTCCCAGACTTTTAGGGGTCAAGAAATGATTAGCAGCCCAAAGGGAACTGGGATAGCCAAGGTGGAGACATCACTGTTATGAAGATCTCACCAGCACAGGCCAAAAAACCGTAAGTCATCAGTATATCAATCCATAGACCTAGTTTCCTGCTGACAAGTGCGTTTTACATCGTCTATTCAAAACGGGTAACTCGAGAAGTTAATTCTACGAACTTTAACATCGTGTTTAGCTAAGCCTTAATTATAATCCTGATTTAAAGACTCTATGTAATAGTACCATCTACTAGACTAAGGGATTTTATTTAGTAGTAATAGTCATTTTAAAGTGTAGCGAAGTTAGAACTTTTAATTTTGTCATTAATAAACCCTTTTCTTTATCTAAATCCAGCGTTTCAACTGAATCACCCGTTTTTTACCTTTCAGGACGCAACGGTTGTACCATATTAAAAAAATTTTTAACAACTACATAACCTTTCAGTATTTTTTTCATTTTTTTGAGCTGAAGTTAGATTCTTTTTATTTTAAAATGAATGGTGCACAAAATCTGTACAACCAAAATTTTAAACAACTATAGAGACTATTTTCAAAAGACGTACAAAAATTATCTCTTATCCATATTTCTCTACCAAAAAAACTGAGCTAGTTTATGTCTAATTTCTCCAGTTAATATCCACTCAATCCATTCTCAGAAATTATGATATACTTAAGGGGCAAATAACGATTTCTATTTAATAAATATAATATTTATTAAAAGCAAAGAAGTTAAGACGTTTCAAAATTGCGCCTCAACGTGCGGGCGTTATTAAATGGTTACAAATTGCACCCAAACGAGAGGACATGTTTTTTTTTAAAACGCAACAACCTTTTCTGATTCACTCATGAAATTCAATTTTTTTTTTAATTGAGATCAGGAAATGCATTTGAAAGGAAAACTTTTTAACACGGATATTTTTATATATTTAATATCTTTGATAAATTTAATCTAATCAAAAAAACGCTTCACATATTTCCCTGCCTGATACTCTGATTTTAAATGCATTGAAAATAAAGAAATGTGTTTTTTTTTGCTATTTTTTAGGGTTAGGTAATTTTTGTATTCTAACTGTTTTAGAACTGTTCACAAAATATGAGTACTGTAACTTTATGTATGTTTTTTCTTAAATATTAAACAGTTCTCGTCTAGAAAATCACTTTAAAAGTACAATTTCATAACATTTTTACATTGATATTTCATTTTTTTTGTTTAAATTTCTAAATTGTTCTGTTTAATTTGTAATTACAAGGTATTCTTTAATTTTACCCTTTTAAAGTCGAGTTAAAATTAGAGAAGGAAGTAAATGATTTAATATTTTTTTATATAACATATGCGTTTTTTGTATTATTTTTTCAATGTAATTCCATTTTACTCCATACTTTTCTGTATTTATAATTTTTTTCATTATTTTAAGGAAAAGTTAAAATTTAATAACAAATTCATATAATCTTATGTTAATCTACACATTGGATGAGAATTTTTTAAAAAATTTATCGATATTTTCAAAAGAATTTAGTATAATTGTCAAAATGTGCATTTATTGCCAACCCACATTTTTTGGATCGCAATTTTCTCAAAAACAGTGTATTTTTTAGAAGAATATCAAGAGACCTTTTTATGCAGAATTATTTAATCTATAGTTTTGCGATGTAATGTTTTACAAATTATGCATATTTTACAAGATATTCTTGAAAGACCCAAAATGGGGTCGTTTCGGACTCCATTTTTCAGGCAGCCATGCCCCTATTGCTGCAAACTTTTTTACATATATTATTTGGCTGGTAATGAACCTCTCTGACTAAAAACCTAACTTACTTAAATTTATGTGCACTTTTAATACATTTTCGTCTCTGGTGAGGGAGCTAACAACTTATTTAGTTTTCAGATATAGATATGGCAGCATATCTTTCAAAATGGCATGAAACTAATTTTTCTAATAGAAAAATAATTCTTTTATTGATGATAAGAACGCAAAAGCCAATTTTTTTACGAGCAATACCTTGTGGGATTCTTGACCTGGAAATGGCTGTTGCGGTAATAATTTTAAAAATTATATTTAAAAACTTATTTTAATTACTTTTTATTACTTTCAGATCATGAAAACAACTTATTCCTATTTGACGATAATGATCCAGTTTAAATAATCAAACATTATTTCTTGGATTGGAACCTCAAAGGCAACCCCCATATTAGCATTATGTATATGAATAAATTATTTTAGTTGCAGTTGTGTTAGCACAGGTTTCTGCTATAATTTACAGCCTGTCCCAAAATATAAGATCCTGATTTTTGGCCGTTTTAAGTGGGAAATATAAAAATTCTGACCTTTTTAGTGTTCCGTACGGAACACTTATAAGATCACTTCGGTGTCTCTTGTGTGAAAGTTGAAATTTGGTAATAATATAGGAATTGATGGCCTCATCAGAGCCATGTAGTTTTGAGAGTTAAATTTTGACTTAAGGGGTTAGTTTTGGGGAGTAAAATCGGAAGTAAAAAAAAATATTTTTTTACTAGGTCATCGAGTGTGGTGTCAAATGAAAGCTTGTGAAAACACGAGTAAAAAAATGTACATGTAATGTAATACTTGCGCGCACTTTTCTTTGTATTATTTTTAAAAATACGCGAAAAATCACTGTCCCCCGCCTTATCTCGAAAAGTACTTATTCAAAAAATTTTGAAAAAATTCCGGAATATTCTCCACGGGGTGTAAATTGAACGAAAATTATCACGAGTGCATTACCTTTAATAATTTTTCTGGTATTTAAAAAAAAACAAAAATTTCAAGGTCATCAGATTTCAGTAAAGATTGGAAACAAACTTTGTTGAAAACTCATTTGGAGTGTGTTTTGTGAAGTTACTGATCATTTTATACATCTGTAACAAAATTTTTTATTTTAAAAGCAATCAACGTACGGAAAACTAATTGCTCAAGTTCAACTTGCACTTGACCGGTTTTTTATGATAGGTTGCAGAGATGGACTTAAGAATTTTATTCATTAATGCAAATAAATAAAATTATAAGTGTATTTGGAGATGTTTATTTATAGATGCATGTAAGAACAAATGGATAAGAAGTACAAATATATAGTTTGAATGAATGGGATTTACAAGAGGGGACATATTGTATAAATAAAAATATATTTTAACTTAAACCTAATTCGGTTTCACCATCAGTGTCATCAGCTGAAGTAATTATCAGTGGTTTTATATTATTTACATAAATATATGAATCTTCAACCTTAACAACCTGTTGAATGGAATTCTTCCAGCTTTCAAAAGGTATATCATTTATAACTTTTTTTTCCAATTCAACCATTGACACGGACAAGCATCACCATCCTCATGTTTAAAAAGGGAGACAAAAAACTGCCAGAGAACTATAGAGCCATAAACTTACACAATATCACACTGAAACTAATAACTAAAATAATCACCAATAAAAGAAATAGAATCATCTCCCTGTCAGATGAGCAACAAGGTTTTAGAACAAGAAGATCGTACACCGATGCAGTTTTCGTTATAAGAGAAATCGCAGAAAAAGCCATCGAATATAATAAACCTGCATACATGTGTTTTATAGATCTCCAGAAGGCATTTGACCGAGTCCAGCTACAAAATGTTGTACACTTACTATACAACAGACAAGTATCCTACAACCTGATCAAGGTCATAGAAAACATATATAGCGCCAACAAGGTACAGGCCAGAATCGATGGAGAACTAACCAGAACAATACCCGTAGAAAAAGGAATGCGACAGGGTGACTCTCTGAGCCCACTACTATTCAACGTGGTGATGGATGAGATCATAAGACAAATCCGCCAACTAAAAGGGTACAAGATGGGCAATGGAAATATCACAATCCTCTGTTACGCTGATGATGCAGTACTGGTGGCGGAGAACGAGGACGACCTACAACGGCTACTACACCACTCCAACTCTGCATCCGTATCTCTTAATATGATAATATCTGTCTCTAAAACAAGAAGCTTGACGACATCTAAAACACCCATTAGATGTTGACGACCAAATTATCCAGCAAGAAATTACATTCAAATACTTGGGCATAGAGCTTTCTGGACACGGGGATGTTGAATCAGAAGTAAGATAACAAACAAACAAAGCATTGAAGGTAGCCTGGTGCCTGAATGACACTTTATGGAACAACAAACACCTGCAAATCGGGACCAAGTCAAGAATTTATAAAACTGTTACAAGATCAATAATGACATACACAGCAGAAACCCGGCCAGACACAACAAAAACTAAAAGGATACTTGAAATATGCGAAATGAAAGTCTTAAAATAGAAAAATAATTTTTAAAAAACGAAAAATAGGCGGAAAGACTATGTTGGACAGGGAGCGAAATGACAAGATTAGACGAGCATGTCAGGTGGAAGAGGTTAACAGGTGGATCCTGGAAAGAAAACATGAGTGGAACTCACATATAGACCGAATGGATCAAGAAAGAATTGTGGGAAGAAGAAGTGCGGGAAGGCCACGGAAAAGGTGGAGCGATAACCTTACCATCAATTACGATTAGGCAAGCTACGAAGAAAGAACAGGCAACTGTGTCTACAATGAAGAAGGAAGAAGAAGAACCATTGACACGCTTAAAGCAGGAGAAACATTTTGTGCCCTTATTTTTGATTTAACTTGATGCCAAATATATTTAATTGGATTAAACAGACAATAATACAGAGGAAGCCGCAAAATAGTGTGTCCTATTTTCTTAGCCATACTATCACAAACATATTTCTTTGTCAATTTATAGTCTTTTAAAATTTCCAAAAGATCACTTTTTTTACTAAAGTCAAAATAAATGTCATTTTCTAACATATATTCTTGTATTTCTGATTTGGTGTTGACTGCATTAGGAACATTATTATGGTAACTTGCACTATCTATAACTATAACACTCTGTTCGGGAACATTTGGCAAAAGGGAACTTTGAAACCAATTTTCAAAAAGTTCTGCGGTCCTGTCTTCTTGATAGTCCAAACTAGAATCTTTTATACTTTTTGCAGAAAATAGTAGACAATTTGAAACCAAGCCCATTTCAGATCCAGCATGCCAAATGGTTATTCGTTTACCTTTATTTGAAGGTACGTTAGTCTGACATTTTTTACTGCTGTCAACCCACCCTTTTTCCACAGTGTCATGGGTATCGAACCATGTTTCGTCAAGGTAAATTACTGGCCAATTCTCTGATCGATACTTTTTAATTTCTTGTAAATAAGTATGTCGCAAGATTCGTAATTTTTGTGACTTCATCACTACTTGCCTTTTGTTGATTTTTCGGAACGTGAATCCCATTCTTAAGAGAATTCTGTGAAGAGTTGATCGGCCACAATGTATATGGGTCTTAATTTTATTTTGTCTAGTGTCGGCACCAACTGCTCTTTATACATAGAAAATATTTTTCTCCTGAAGACGTCTTTTTCACAATCGTCTACATGATGCATTTGAAAATCTTTCCGTTTTTCTCTGTTCATGAAAGATGTTTTTCCTACAATACCCTTAATCGTAGAAATTGGGGTTTTTGTTAGTTCACTGGTTTCTTGCAAACCACTTTGTTTATTCAAATTTCTTTTTACCAAACTGTCGTAAACATTTTTCACTACTTGTTTTGCGTCAAGTGATCCATATTTCCTCTTGCGATAGCAACTACTGCAATTTTCCAACGGACGCCACATAATTAAAATAGAACCGTTACGTTGTAAGTAAAACTAAAAATAAAAATAATAAAAGTTTCTTTTGAATCTTAATGGGGGCCTGTGGTCATTAGGCCTATATTATCAAATACATAAAAGGGTTACCAGGTAGTCAATAGATCCAATATGATTGCAGGTGCAAGTGAGGGCGGTATACAAAGCAGGTAAAATAAAAATAGGTTTATCATAAGACCTGGCAACTATGCACAAAACCTTAATAGGGTCGTTTATTGCGCCATTGAAAAAGCAAAAAAGAAGGATCTTATATCTTGGGATTTACTTTAGTGAACATAATTAAATTATTTTATTAGCTGTAGTAATATTTTAGCGGCAGGTAAACAGTAGAATAGAAACTTTCAATTAAAATTGAAATGTTATCTTTGAGCAGCTTTAAAATATGATTCTAGAGGCACCTTGTGATTCTTAAACAATACATGCTTTTGTATGAGAGCAACACCTATGTGTATTAAAATTAGTTGATAGCTATATCGTTTTAGTTAATAACAAAGGGCGTTTCAATTTTTTCTTGATCCACATGCTTTTAAAATCTTTATAAATAATAAGACTCATAAAATAATTTAGTGTTTTAAAATCTTTTAATTAATATAATATTTAAATGTGTTATCTTCACGTTAAATTTTAAATAAAATATACACATTATGGACGAGGCAAATAATGGGTTATTATTCATAATATGCAGGCCATAATAAATAGTCAAAATGGTCAGAGAGTAAAGATAATTTAACATACAAATCAATAGTTTAAAACCTTGTAAAAGATGGTTTCGGAAATATATATATATATATATATATATATATATATATATATATATATATATATATATATATATATATATATATATATATATATACATCAAGGATTTTCTATAGCTGACGCTTAGATTCCATCCGTTTCTGTCTTCCCAGTCTCCATCTGTTAGACCCCTGTCCTCCATAGCCTCGTCCACATCGTCTCTCCACGATCGTCCGGGTCTTCCTCTTTTTCTTCTCCCTATAGGGCTCCGCTCCGTTATTTTCTTTATCCACCTATTATCTTCGCTCCGTCTTATGTGTCCATACCATTTTAATCGTTTTTCTTCAATGGTGTTTATTGCGTTCTCTTTAATGTTCATTCTGCTTCTTATTTCTTCATTTGTTTTTCTCTCCATACGTGTCACTCTACAACATCTTCTCCAATACTCCATCTCTACCGCGTTAATTTTAGATTTATTTCTTTTGTTGATCGTCCATGTTTCTGACCCGTATGTCATTATGTTTTGTATTATTGATTTGTATATGCGTGTTTTGTTTCTCAATGTAATGTGCTTGTCCCACAGGATCGAATTGAATTATCTTATGCATGTCCGCGTTTGTCCTAATCCTAGCTTTAATCTCTTCTTCTGATGTTGCGTTTTTTGAAATGATGGTTCCTAAATATTTAAATCTATCGGTTCCTTTGATTATTGTTTCGTTATCGACTTCTAGATTCTCCACGTTTCCCTCCTTTGTTGTTAGATATTCCGTTTTATCAAAGTTTATTGCTAATCCTGCTTTAGTGTATTCTTCTTTCAGTTTTTCTTACCATATAACTGAGGTCTTCCTCATCTTACGCTATGATTACTTGGTCGTCTGCGAAACTTAAAGTATATAAGTAATCTTCTCGTATTGGGACTCCCATTCCACTACATTTTTGCTTCCATTTTTTTAATGTTTGTTCGAGGTATATTTTAAATAGTGTTGGGGATGTAGAGCATCCTTGTAATAGGCTTTTTGATGTTTGGAGTCTCTTCCCTATTTTATGTCCTATTTTTATATTCACTGTGTTTGTTTTCGTAGAGAGCTTTTATTGCGTATATTAGTTCTTTGTCAATGCCTATTTCTTTCATTGCGTTCCATACTCTTTGTCTTGGTACTGAGTCATAGGCCTTTCTTATGTCTATGAAGGCTAGATGAACTTCTCTATTCTTTGCCAGTTTTTTTTTCCATTATTTTATAGTGTATATGTGGTCTATACATGATTTTCCGGCCGTAAAGCCTGCTTGGTCTTCTCCAATTTTTCCTTTTATATTTTCCTCCATGGTATTTTTAATAATTTTTCCATACAAACGTCCCGTACTCGATATTATGCTTAGGCCTCTATAGTTTGTGCATTTTCTGCGGTATATATATACATATATATATATATATATATATATATATATATATATATATATATATATATACATTCAATGCTTATTTTTTTCAAATTCAAAAATTTTGGAAAAATTAAAAAAAAAAAAAGGTAAGAACTGGCTTTGACCGCCAAATTAATTCGCACCTGAAAAGCCGCTATTGAACGTACTAGCTCAGGCGTAGACGCATTGTTGCTGTTAGATATTTGGTTTGCCAGTGGCGGAGCGAAAGTATATCTTCATTTCATCGTTTATTTAGGATCGATTTTTCGATCGCTTATCAACAATTCTCATAAATCAGATTCCAAAGAACTACTTAACAGTGCGCACAGGGTACCATTTAAAATAAAGTCAGCTTTACAACCTGTTAACTTTGACAAAGGTTTATCGAAATTATATTTAGCTAGCTCCTTCATTAAAAAAAAAACTAAAGTGAAAGAATTTTTCTGTTATGTCAAATAGGAAAATAATAAATCAAGTGATCTACTTAAAGTGAAAATTCGGTTCAATAACTTAAATGCCCTGTATATCTTTAATTACTGAAAATAAATATCAAGTATTATATATTTTTGTAAACGAACTGAAAAATATTATTGAATCGAACATTTAGAGAGTGTTATTCAAAAAATCATAGTCGACTTCGTAAACTATCAGATTTGATAAGTAGCAAATTTTTTATTATCATGCTTGTCCTCCTCATAAAAAATTAAGTTTAGTGGGGAAAGAAATTTTTCGATATGCCAGCTCCACGCCAAGCCCTACGCCGCACATTGGGGCGACGGCGTAAAAAATCGGATAGTGGATAAAAAAATTAAAGTGTATTTTTCGAATATTGACGATTTTTTCTTTTAATATATATCATAAACCATACATAAATATGTTTATAACTAATTTATTACTTCTGCCTTCCTTAACATTATCCATTGAAGTGTGATATTTTCGTCAATGTTGGAATTTCTGTAATTCGAGAAATTACATTCTAAATTCTCTATGGACAACATAACTACGAATATGAGTTAAACGCTTACTAGAACTTGTTTATTAGGTTTCAAACAACAAATTAATCTTAGTGTAACGTCATTAGAGTGCTACAATATATTAATAAACATTTGACATATTCGACACAAAAAATTATTCTTACTTCAATATTCAAAGATGTATAAAGTTTTTGGAATGAGGTAGAATGAGATGGCGCTTTCACCATCTGATAGGGCAAAGTCTCTAATTTCCGGAGATATCCTATTTTTATCCCCCTGCGTCCCTCTTTGGTAAAAAAAATGGACATTAAAGTTCCCCCGACTTGATTTAACGTTCTCCACTCAGCCATTCTCTCGGGCAATATTCCAATGAAATGAAAAAATGACGATATACTCCTCATTTCTTATGAAGTATACACTTCTAAAAAAAGGGCAATTAAACTCTTGTTGCCTCTTTTCGGCAACGCGGCTTGACTACTTTGAAATTTCGATCTCAACGCGAGTGTTTTGCTTACATCGCGCGCCATAGTGAGACAAATGCGACATTTTTCAGTCATTTGCTCATAACTTCGACATTTGTCAATGGAATGACTTCAATTTAATATACATAATGAACGATTTATATATAATAAAATAAAAATATATATTTTCAGAAATATGAAATCAAAATTATACAATTTATTATCACGAGCACGATAAAGAAAAAGATAATTCATGTAAAGATAATTATTTACAGAATCAAAATTATTCAGCATATTATAAACGATGCATCGGATGTTCGCGACCAAAAGCGATTGTGATGTTCGAGCAGAAATACCCGATTTAGGTCTTTCGGTAGCATATAGTCGAGAGTGGCGGGAGCTCGGCGCAACCAGTGTTTCTAATTTTAGCTATATCTCGAAAATAAAAAAAAATTACCAAAACGAAATAAACGGCATTTTAAAGCTAAATGTTGATACTTACGCGTAGTATTAACGAAATTTATGAGAAAAATATTTGTACCTGTGTTATGTCATGAAAATCCTTGAAACCGTCGTTTTTTGCAAATTTTCCGTAATTTTTCTCAAAATTACGACGCGGTAGCCAAATTTGGACAACGGATTCGTGTTTAGCAGGCAAAAATACATTGAAAATGATTATTGGCGCTCATGTAATCGAAAAATTTTCAATTTGTTGTCTAGTATTTTGAAATAATCATCTTTACGTTTTATCGCGCATGCGATAACAGTATATAGTATGATTTTTATTTCATATACTGAACATATATTAATCGTACATTATGTGTATTAAGTTTGAAGTCATTCCAATAACAAATGTGGAAGTTATAAGCAAATGACTGAAAAATAACGCATTCGCCCCATTGTACGCCGGCGCCGCAGAATAAGGCAAAACACCCGAAAAATATGAAAACCTCTTAAAGTACTTCAGTAATACTAGTTAATTACTTACGAGTATTTGCGGTGCCAATTTCAATGTACTTTTTGTGCTGAATTGAATATAACAATTTTTGTGTCGATGGGACCAAATGTTATTCATAAAACCTGGTTTTTCTGAATAATTTCAAAATTCGAGCAATATTTGATATATTTTCGTGTTTAATCGAACTATTTTAGTTCAGTGAAATGAACTAATATGAAAATATATTAAGAATACTATTTCAAAACCAGACATTTTATTTAGGTAGGACCCAGGGGTCACTGCTTACATTTTTGTAAGGAAAATGTTAGAGTTGGTGAACTCTAAATAGCATATAACAGTTTTCAGTGGTTCTTATTCTTCAAGAAAGTCGTCAAAATTAAGCAATCATGCAGCGAACCTAAGTTCATTACCGTATATATTATAATACCGATTTTTTACATCCATGAATGGTGATAATTTTTGTTTTCCTTGAGTTTTGAAGAATAGTTCCACTCGCCTTCCAAGATTCTCTTGTTTGCTCAGATAGTAGGTACTATGAAGTTTGATTTCCCGCAAAGAATGCCACCGAATATCACCGGATGCGATTTCAGTTGTAGTCCAGTTAACAGGGGATAAAAAATGGTCATTTCAGGAAAAAAATATAGAAGTTTTTTCTCAACTGTTCTTCAAGTTTGTCAACTCGTAAATGTTGTACGTTTTGAGTAAAATGCAAAAAATAGCAAGAAAATGCACTTTTCTGAGTATTTCGCTTATAACGTGAAAACTTTTCACTTTCGATGTAAACATAAACTAAATTAAACTTCTTACAAATTATGTCTTGTAATTTTTTTTTGTCAAAAACCGGAAGTGCTTTGAAATTTTGTGAAATTTCGGACATAGCACTAAGTCAATAATTTTATTAAGTATCAACTAATTAAATTGTTTTTAATAAAGATGTCGCACAATGGGCTGAATCTCGATTCTAGCTGGACAAAATTTAAAACTCAATGTCAAAATGTAGGGTTTGCAAATAAAGAAAATATTTTTTAAGAGTTTAGTAAACTCAATTCCACCCTCACTTTATTATTATAACAAATAATAGTGTGTAAAAAGTTACTGTGTAAATGGTCGAATGCGAGTAAAGCGTGAGACGCTCTCACGGTATATTTATGTGACCATCCTGTATATTATTTGTACAGTGACAGGATTGTTTATTTTCGTTTGAGTATACATTTTTCTGGTTTAGATATATTCTGAGAAGAAGTTTCAAGCACTGGAAACATCCGATTAAAGAAGGTAAGTTAATACCATTATAATGTAAGTGAGTGTGATTTTGCTTCGTGGAAAGTGAAAAATCTTTTATATTTTAATGCGCAACTTTTAAAGTCCGCTTCCGTCCGGCTTCTAATTTCCAGAATGTATTTATTATAATATAACTAATAACATATTCAAAGGAGAAAAGCCATAATGAACCAGAAATGTAGATAGAACAAAAATTCTCAAACGAAAAACCCAGTAAGCAGTTAACCCATTAAAAAAACGCATGCCTAGACCAATAAAGATATGCAAAATACAATAATTGGAAATACGAGTGGAGCGTGAAAAACAAAATTTTACCTAAAAAATATGTACTCTACATGCATGGATAAAATTCTTGGAATGTATCCTGCATATAAGTTATAAACTAGAATTGAGAAAGTCAACCATGCGAGGGGCTACTTCTGATGAGAAAGAAGAGGTGGATACCAGGAAAAAATATCCAGAAGGCTTTATGGGATTTTATAGGGATAAAAGTGGACAAAGTAGTTCAAGGAAGTGGGACATCCAACACTGGAAAGGTGTCGCGCAGATTTTTTGAGCATGCAGATGAAGCCGCTGTAGCTACAGCGATTAATATCTCGATTTGGAACTATTCTTCAGGTATTTTTAAAAACTTCCTCAAATTCTTCACTATAACAATGACTTTTTCTTATCGTTGCAGGTTATTTCAAGCGGGAACCCAATCAAGGAAGACAAATTTAACATATTTGCCTATGATACTGCCATACTGTTTGTAGAGCTATATGGCTGGTACAGGATACCTCCTAGCGTACACAAAATCCTTTTACATGACTCTTTAGCCATCAACCATGCCCTTGTTCCAATAGGGCAGCTTTCAGAGGAGGCAAGGAATAAAGACATGAAGCGATTCAGAGCCCATCATACTAGAAAGTCCTCATATATTAAAACCTATGAAGACTTAGTTCATATGCTTCTAATTTCATCGGATCCTGTTATTACTGGCCTTAGAACGTTCCATACAGTCCCGTTGAAGGAGCTGAGTTCTGATGCAAAGGTACTACTCACGGATTCTGCAGAAGAGGTTGAGCAGCAGAAGGATTCTCCGAGCGAATCGGAAGATTCTGATTTTGAATTTATATAAAAGAATAGTTCATTTTATTAACAAATACATAATTCTAGCAATTAGTATCTCTATTTTATCTTTCCATTTTCTTTATAACAATTTTTCCTAAGAAAATATATAAAACACCTCAAAATGCAGTAAAAATTCAGTTCCGAGAACTAAAACACCTATTTTTTTCTTCATATATATTTTTTATTACTTTTTTTTGGCTATTCTAGTCATTTGGACCTTGTTTAGCCCATAAAATAATTTCGTCCAGCTAGAATCGGGATTCAGCCCATTGTGGTCGTAAAAATAGAGCTCCAAGCGACAAATGATGGAATGCCCTAGGCTTAGCGCTATGTCCAAAATATCATTAAATTTCAAAACGATGTAGCGATTAAATCGTTCGCCTGATAAAAAAAACCTATAGAAAACAACTCGTAAAAAGAGCATTTTTTTGCATTATACTCAAAACTCATAACATTTAGAGATGACAAAGATGTCTGCAAGTCGTCATGGAGTTCTGATGCTGAGCTGAACTGCAAATACTGAGCGACAACTGTATAAAAACTGTTTTACTAAATATTGGACGTAGTTTTATCATTTTAGATTAAGCAGGAAAAAGTATCAAGCCACGTAATATTAAATTGAGTAATCCGTATCTGTAAAATTGGCCAGGTCTCCTTTCTACAAGAATTTAGACAGAAGCAATAATTTTAAACAAGCGCCCACGTATTTGCGGTAAAAAAAGATCTAACCTTAAAAGTCAAGATTTCTAAAATATAAAATTATAAAATATTCCTTGGTTTACCAGCTTTCTCAACATCTTTAAAACCCTAACCTAATAAATTAAAATTATTCTGAAGATTTTAAGTTCATAGAGAAGGGAATAAATAATATTCTATTGATATAATTGATACAGGCAATTTTTTTAAATTTATATTTTAGCAAGTTATATCATAATATAAAAATTATGTTATATACGATTACACTAGTCACCCGAATGACGGCTACTCAAAAAAAATCTCTAGAAGAAGACTTCAATGGTGCCTATTTTATTAGCACGTCTTCTGGAAAATTCTATATACTAAATAGTACCTCGTGTACGCCTCGCCTCTGTTGTTGCTGTTCGCTCAGAGATGTTTCTGCTGCCTCAGTTGCCTACTATTTTGGTTGCCTAAAACTAATTGACTAACTAATAACTAAATTGAGTTACAAACCTTAAACGAAATAACAGCATAATTCTTTAGTTTAAGCTAAGCAACTATTAAAAGTGATTCTTTTACATTATGTTCATCAATTAAAAACAAAAAGGAAATATGTTATGTAACAATTTTAAAACCACGCTGAAATTGGAAGCATTCCTTTAAATACAACTTTCAATTTTATTTTTGGAATGTTCTTAATTATTTCAAAATTCATCGACCAACAATCTACTTGATAAACTAGAATATTTAAATAACCAATAATTAAGTATTTAGGCGGCCTAAAAATGGTGCGATCATTTTAATAAACCATATTTTACGCAAGAAGGATGCTATTAATTAGTTAAATGATCATCCTGTTTTGGCATAAAAGGAGTAAAATATTTAAATAATTTTGATGAAACAACTATTATCAGGATACCCAAAAAAATAGTTTCTTTCATGGATTACCTTGGATAATTATATTAGGTAGTTTGTTATTTATAAATTAGTTTAAAATAATTTTTTTACTAATCCGATTTAATTTTGTGTAAATCATTGGTGTATCCGGTAGTTTGGTTCTAGAGGGAAATATTTCAGTATAATTTTAAAGTCGGATGAATATGTGTGCTAAATGTGGTACTTGTTATGTAGTAAGTCAATAAATTTTGAAATGAAGAACAATAAATTTAATTGCACTTATCCCGTAACGGAAAGAGCTTTTAAGGATTCAACTATTAAACACAAAAATCCATTCAACCAACAAAACCAATCCCTTCAAAGAATGGGTGATAAGAATATTTTTTACATGGCTTACTGTTCTTTATATATATATATATATATATATACATATATATATATATATATATATATATATATATATATATATATATATATATATATATATATATATATATATATATATGGTTTAATATAAGAACAAGTGAAAACGAACGAAAGTCCGTATCTCAGCGGTTTACCCACTGTTCTCCTATTTGTCGGATCCATGCCGAAACGCGTTTCGCCGTATTATGGCTCATCAGTCGGGCTAGGATCGACAAACAAGAGAACAGACTGTCTGGCTAACCACTCTGTCGGCGGATGGCTGCAGCGAGTCAGCCTCCAATGAAGTGCCATCTACAAGGTAGACCTTATATCTTACTACTATTGGCCGTCAGTACTGGCTTAAGTACCAAAAAAACTTGGAGCAAAAACGAAAATTTCCATGATAAAACTGTAAACTTGGATTAATTTATTTCCATCGATAGTGATGTGCCTACAGAAAGGTCAAACTTCAGTATTTCGGAAATTGTTAAGGAACTGCGCGATACAGACCAAAAGCTTAAGTCTGATTCAAGCAGTGTTGTGGACGAATGTGAAGCTCCAAAATTTACTTTGTCTAGTATGAGAGAAGTTTGTGCAAATTTAGGAGACATACAAAAATATTTTTTGTGGTGAAATGGCTATAGATATTTCTCGAGTGTTACTTTCATGTGAATCTGAGGTTTTGAAATCAAAGCTGCAGCGAGTCAGCCTCCAATAAAGTGCTGCCTACAAGGTAGGCGTTATATCTTACTAGTATTGGCCGTCAGTACTGGCTTAAGTACCAGAAAATTCTGTTTTCTTGTTTGTCAATCCTAAACCGACTGATGAGCCGTGATATGTCGAAACGCGTCTCAGGATGGATTCGACAAATAAGAGAACAGTGGGTAGACTGCTGAGATACGAATTTTCGTCAATTTTCAGTTGCTCTTACATTAAACTACATATGCCTTAGAGGAGATCCCTTGAACGTTCGCGCCACCTGTGGTGGTGTTGGCAGTTTGCCAGCCACTCTGTCGGCGAAGAGTTGCAGCAAGTCATCCTCCGATGAAGTGGCACCTACGTGGTAGGTGTTATATCTTACCATATACCATATATATATATATATATATATATATATATATATATATATATATATATATATATATATATATATATATATGTAAGATTTAAAGAAACAATTTTTCAGCTATTAACAATGCAACCGGACATAATTTTTGTACTTGAAGTAATCATCATAATAATAAATTGCTGAGGAATTAAATTAAAATAATTTTCTTTAAAAGATCTGTAGTTAAGATTTGCAAATTAATATGTCTATTTTAGCATCATTATGTGATTTATAATCTCTAAATGTCGTAATATTAGGTTCCTTACATTATTCGTATTTAAATAGTGATTGTTGCTTTAAAAAGAATCGTGAAGTTTTAATTTGGTATCTTTTTTTAGTTTTCTGCCAACACGGATTTATAAAGGGCTGATTATTAAAAAATCACTACAATTACCACAACTTGAGTAGAAAAATGAATTAGGTTATTTATCTAGAATTTCTCTCACATATAAGAGTTATGAATTTCAAATTTTAACTTCATTCCACTACCAGTCATACATTAGCTGGGATTAAAAAAATATTGAAAAAATGACATTGCTTCATCCAAAAGAGTCTGAATTTATTATCACAAATTTTTAACCACCCTACTACCACCCTGTCTCTTATGCCCCTCTCTCACCTTTGCATTTACTGTTATAATTATGCAGGAAATTTCTCCATTTTGACTAGAAAATATAAGTCCAATTCCTAAGAGACGCCTCTTCCCCTGGTCGCTCAAAAAATAGGTCTCTTTTTAACTTTAATTACCCAATGCATATCCGTTTTGAAATTAACATCACATTCCGGTTGGAGTTTATCACGGTAACGTAAGCTAGACACCAAAAAAGTTTCTGCCATAGTTCTCAAAAACTGTGCGAGGGAACTAACACCAGTTTTCTGTAGACTTTTCAACCTATCCTACAGAAAGGAAATATTTCCTTCCTGCTGGAAATGTGCCACAGTTTAGCCGATACCTAGGCAAGAAGACCTTGCCAAATAACTATCGACCAGTCGCACTGCTTTCAATAATATCGAAAGTCATGGAAAAGGTTATCAATCAGTATCTTCTAAAATATCTTGAAGGATTCAACGTTCTTAGCGATCACCAATATGGTTTTCGTAAACATAGATCAACAGGAGATTTATGTAACACATATTTGGAACAACGCAATTGAATACTCTGGAGAATCTCGAGCGGTTGCTCTTGACATATCCAAGGAATTCGGCCGTGTTTGGCACGATGGACTGTTGGCTAAGCTATGCTCTTATGGTATGTCTGAAAAGTTCTGTTTGTGACTCTCATGTTTCTTCAGAGAGCGTTCTTTACGAGTGGCAGTCGACGGAACACTTCACTATCAACGCCGGTGTGCGTCAAAGCTCCATACTGTCTCCTACTCTCTTTCTCATTTACATTAACGATCTACTGGAAAAGACCGGGAATCCAATCTTCAGCTTTGCAAATGATAGTACGCTTATCTCTTCATTCACTTTGAACGTTCGGACATCGAAGAAATTCTATCTTGGGGTGACAGCAACCGAATGGAATTTAACACTACAAAAACCCAGGCGGCAGTTTTATCTAAAAAAGTTAACGTTGTCAGGGCACTCCATTTTTCTAACAACATCACTCAATTTGTCGGGCGTTAATTTGGGAGGAAATATGTCCTGGCAAGAATATGTTGCTGGTATAGCAAGGAGAGCTTCTCAAAAGTTGAGAATATTATTTCGAACCAGAAAGCTTTACACTCCACAACAACTGTTAATTCTTTACAAAACTCAAATGCGACCAACTATGGAATACTGCTCCCATGTTTGGGGCTCCGCTCCCAAACATACACTGCATTTGTTGGAGTCTATTCAGAGAGGAGCTGCTCGCCTGATTGCAGACCCGTAACTGACTGGTGGCCTTGATTCGCCTGAACATCGAAAAAACGGTTAGCGACTTGAGCCAGAGCGGTGCATATTAGAAATACACCGTTAATACTTCACATCCGTATGAGGTTCAGCTTGTGACTCCTCGTACAACGCTTTTCAAGCAGTCTTTTATATGGAGAACATCATCCCTTTGGAATAATTTGCCCAGGACTGTGTTTCCCACCGAGTACAATTTACAGCGATTCAAGAACAACGTGAATCGCTTTTTCCGCACACATGTCGCTCCTGTAGCGTTTTAGAGACTTCCCTGCAGTATGTGTGCTAGACTCATAAAAAAAACCGATAGATTTAAGCTTTTACAAAAATGTAAGTATGTGTTTTTAGTCATTCATGTACCCCAAAACTTAAAGACATAGAAAAAACTATTATTTGTCCAAAGAGGGTACTAAGTGATATTATTGTCTAATTCTTCTACTTCAGAAAACTATAAGAAATGAAAAATGATAATAAATTACATTCTAATCATTTTTTTCACTTCCTCTTCCACTTCTTTATTGTTATGTCAATAGAAATGCTTACCATTCACTTATATTCTCAGCACAAAACCAGGTAAACGTCGAAGTATACGATAAAATTTTATAAAATGTATCGACATCTACCATTCTAATTCCTTTTCTTCAAACAATGTAGCTCAAATGTAACTGATTCCCTTGCAATGTAAAAAACTATATATGTACCACCTGTTTCTTATTTTGTCCGGAAACTCTCACAAAAACCGATCGACATACCACATGTTTGTTCATAGGGATCCTGAAACTTAAATATGTTAAACCAACACTATGAGGCGATACTTTTCTTAAAGACAAAAACTCTTTTAAATCCATCCTTTTATGCATCACTGATTATCAGTTGAGACTGAAAAAAATAAAAAACTAACTTGATTGTCAAGTATCTCAAATAACGAGGAGAAGACAGACCTGGAAGAAATTCTATCTTGGGGTGACAGTAACCAAGTGGAATTTAACGCTACAAAAACCTAGGCGGCAGTTTTTTCTAAAAAAGTTAACGTTGCTGAACCCGACATAGTTATGTCGGGGCACTCCATTCCCCTAGCATCGTCACTCAATTTGTTGGGCGTTAATTTGGGAGCAAATATGTCCTGGCATGAACATGTTGCAGGCATAGCAAGGAGAGCTTTTCAAAAGTTGGGAATATTATTTCGAACCAGAAAGCTTTACACTCCACAACAATTGTTAATTCTTTACAAAGCTCAAATTCGACCAACTATGGAATACTGGGCTCCGCTCCCAAACATACACTGCATTTGTTGGATTCTGTTCAGAGCAGGGCTGTTCGTCTGATTGGAGACTCAGAACTAACCGGCGGCCTTGATTTGCTGGAACATCGAAGAACGGTTGGCGACTTGAGTCTATTCTACAAGTATTTTCATGGAGAGTGTTCGAAGGATGTAGCCCGTTTAATTCCTCCCAGAGCGGTGCATGTTAGAAGTACACGTCGCGCTGATACGTCACATCCGTATGAGGTTCAGCTTGTTACTCCTCGTACAACGCTTTTCAAGCAATCTTTTATATGGAGAACATCATCCCTTTGGAATGGCTTACCCAGTACTGTGTTTCCCACCGAGTACAATTTACAGCGATTCAAGAACAACGTGAATCGCTTTTTCCGCACACGTGTCGCTCCTGTAGCACTTTAGGGACTTCCCTGCAGCACGTGTGCTAGACCTATAAAAAAACGAGTCCTAAAAATTACATTTAACAAAATATATTCTCCACCTTATATTCAATGACTTAGCTAAGGGGGCATAAACCCTCCCATTGTGCCCATATAGAAATAGAAAATAGAGTTTTCTTAGAAACAGGGGGAGATATTTAAAGTTCCATTGTATGAAACGGTTCTTTTTTATGACAAATTTACACCGCCCGATCATGGATCTTTAAATTGCAATAAATATTTTTAATTTTTAAATTGAGTTAGATTGAATTTGATTTGATGATTTTTGCA
The DNA here is from genome assembly GCA_019049505.1 of Pachyrhynchus sulphureomaculatus. Lineage (NCBI taxonomy): Eukaryota > Metazoa > Arthropoda > Insecta > Coleoptera > Curculionidae > Pachyrhynchus > Pachyrhynchus sulphureomaculatus. The sequence continues at coordinate 191,781,801 of CM032456.1, forward strand.
CGAATATAATACTTTCTTTTGCGTGAGAAGTAAAAAAATAAATTGTAGTTAACGTAATGAAGCTACAGTAAAGAAATCCGATAATTTGTAACAAAAAAATCACCTCGATCGACTTCATTCAGCTGGTAATATATGTTTTTAGTGTTCCGTACGGAATATTTATGGGATCACTTCGGTGTCCGCCTGTCCATCTGTACGTCTGTCTATCTATCACACTCGATTTTTTCCGAAACTATTTGACATAGAGGATTGAAATTTGGCACAAATATATGAATCGATGGCCCAATTGGAGCTGTGTAGTTATAAAAGTTGACTTAAGGGGTTAGTTTCGAGGGATGGAATTAGAAGTTAAAAGAAAATTTTTTAACCAGGTCATCGGGTGGAGTGTCAAAGGAAACCTTGTGGAAACACGAGTTCAAAAATATATAAAATGTAATACTTGCACACGCTTTTCTTTCTATATCTCTGTCTAGCCCCTATCTCGAAATTTTGAAAAAGTTCTGGAACATTCTCCATAAAGTGTAGATGGGTCGAAAATTATCACGAGTGCATTACGTTTTCTAATTTATATGGTATAAAAAAATTATTAAGTACTATGTTTCACGATAATACTATAGACAAAATAATTTTATTTTATTTGTTTACGATGAAACAAATATTTAGGTAGTAAATATTTATTTTACACTTTTATTACTAGATTCTATATTGAGCTAGACTGATTTATTGGTAACTAAGATACTATAATTATTATACATTATTGACTAAGAAAAAACGTGAAAATGAAATATTGGATCTTAAGATATATGCGTGTCAGGGGCCTAATTAACTTAACCTTGGCAAAGATTTTAATTGCGCAAGTTCAATTTACGCTTGGCCGGTTTTTAGTGTTCCATACGGAACACTTATAAGATCACTTCAGTGTCTGTCCGTCTGTCATACGCGATTTTCTCCGAAATTATTTGTCATAGAAAGTTGAAATTTGGTACTAATATAGGAATTGATGCCCTCATCAGAGCCGTGTAGTTTTAAAAGTTAAATTTTAACTTAAGGGGTTAGTTTTGGGGAGTGAAATCGGAAGTAAAAAAATTTTTTTTTACTAGGTCATCAAGTGGGATGTCAAATGAAAGCTTGTAAAATTACGAGTATATATATACTTGCACACACTTTTCTTTGTCTTATTTTGAAAAAATCGCGAAAAATCGCTGTACCCCCTCTATCTCGAAAAGTACTGATCAAAAAATTTTGAAAAAATTCTGAAATATTCTCCACGTGGTGTAGATTGAACGAAAATTATCTCGAGTGCATTATCTTTAATAATTTATCTGGTATATAAAAAAAAAACAAAAAATTTCAAGGTCATCAGTTTTCAGTAAAGATTGGAAACAACTTTGTTGAAAACTCATTTGGGGTGTGTTTTGTGAAGTCACTGATCATTTTATATCTCCATAACAAAAATTTTTATATTAAAAGCAATCAACGTACGGAACAATAATTGCGCAAGTTCAACCTGCACTTGACCAGTTATTTTAAGCTCGCTCGTTGATTTGAATACTACTGGAGATTAATCGATATTGAATTTTAAGATATCAGGGACCTAACTGACTTAGCATAGGTAAGGATTTTATTTTATTTTGAAAGCAATCAACGGTACAGAACATTAATTGCGCAAGTCCGACTTGCACTTGGTTGTTTTTTTTATATAATTCTTAGGGCATTAAAGTAACATAAAGTCCTTTATATGGCGACGTTTTGATCATTAAACTTTTAGAATTTTTGTTACGGATGTGTAATATTTGCTTCTAAATATTTTACTTATATTTTATTGTTTTGCAGTTATTTCACTCTGATACCTGGCGATGGTTCCAACAATTTATAGCTGTTATTTAACAATTTCATAAGGAATAAATAAGCATTGTGTTGATTTAACAAAAGTTAAAAGAAATGCCATGCACTTTTCTTATAAGATTTAATTATTTAATTTTTATTTTAATAATAATTTGCCAGAGTTCAAATCGTGACAAACTAGTTACCTTGGCCTTTTGATCAGTTATTTTTTCTTAGAATTACTAAGAAAAAGCTTGTATTAATCGATTACTCGGGAATCTTTATTTTTCTTTAAATATGTAGATGTGCATAAAGTTTTTTAAATTTTATTTCCAGCCATATTGCAAATTACAAATAGTTAATAAAATGCGTACACCAATAAAACATATTCAAGTTAGTTTCAGTTATAAAATTTACATATATTATAAAATATATTTTTTCTAACGGAATGTTAAGTGCTTATTAGACAACAGTAATTCCTTATTTCTCGTATTACGATCGTGAGCAGCAATTTACTTGAAAAATGGTCTCATTGTATAAATATACATCCAAACCTCAAAAGTATAAATTTCCTCTAATATTAAAACTTTAAAGTTCCTAAAATATTTACTCCATAAAAAATGTCTGCAGTAATTCTTATCTTATACATGTAAATCTACCATCCAATCAACAGCTTTGCAGATGACAGTACGCTTATTTCTTCATTCATTTTTAACGCTCGAACATCGGCTACTCATTCAAATATCCACAAAGAGCGGGAAGTCGTTCAACTTAACAAAGACCTGGAAGAAGTTCTATCTTAAGGTGACAGTAACCAAGTAAAATTTAACGCTGGAAAAACTCAGGTGGCAGTTTTTTTTCTATGAAAGTTAACTTTGCTGAACCTGACATAGTTATGTCGAGGCAATCCATTTCTCTAGCATCGCCACTCAATTTGCTGGGCGTCAGTTTGAAAGTAAACATGTTTGGCATCAACATGTTACAAGCCTAGCAAAGAGAGCCTCTCAAAAACTGAGAATATTATTTTTACCTATAAAGCTTTATACTCCACAAAATCTGTTAATTCTGTACAAGGCTCAAATTCGACCAACGATGGAATACTGCTCCCATGTTTGGGGCTCTGCTCTCAAACATACACACATACTTCGAGATTATGGGAGATACGGCGAAATAATTGGAGATAATGCGGAAAAAAAAAAACAATGACAGAAAAAGCAGTATATAAGCCTTTATAATATGGGAAAGTTGGAGATTCTGGGAGATAAGGAGAAATATTTGGAGAATGGCTTGAATAATGATAGATAAAGAGATATAAGCCCCTGTATTACGGGAGAATTCGAAATTATGGGAGATAAGGCGAAATAATTGGAAATAATGCGGAAAAATGACAGAAAATGCAATATATAAGCCTTTATAATATGGGAAAGTTGGAGATTCTGGGAGATAAGGAGAAATATTTGGAGAATGGCTTGAATAATGATAGATAAAGAGATATAAGCCCCTGCATTACGGGAAAATTCGAGATTATGGGAGATAAGGCGAAATAATTGGAGATAATGCGGAATAATGACAGATTTAGCAATATATAATCCTTTATAATATGGGAAAGTTGGAGATTCTGGCAGATAAGGAGAAATATTTGGAGAATGGCTTGAATAATGATAGATAAAGAGATATAAGCCCCTGTATTACGGGAGAATTCGAGATTATAGGAGATAAGGCGAAATAATTTGAGATAATGCGGAATAATGACAGATTTAGCAATATATAAGCTTTTATAATATGGGAAAGTTGGAGATTCTGGGAGATAAGGAGAAATATTTGGAGAATGGCTTGAATAATGATAGACAAAGAGATATAAGACCCTGTATTACGGGAGAATTCGAGAATATGGGAGATAATGCGGAATAATGACAGATTTAGCAATATATAAGCCTTTATAATATGGAAAAGTTGGAGATTCTGGGAGATAAGGAGAAATATCTAGAGAATGGCCGGAATATTGATAGATAAAGAGATATAAGCCCCTGTATTACGGGAGAATTCGAGATTATGGGAGATACGGCGAAATAATTGGAGATAATGCGGAATAATGACAGATTTAGCAATATATAATCCTTTATAATATGGGAAAGTTGGAGATTCTGGAAGATAAGGAGAAATATTTGGAGAATGGCTATTCAGAAGAGAGCTGTTCGCCTAATTACAGTCCCGCAATTGGCCAGCAACCTTGATTCATTAGAACATCGAAGAGCGGTTGGCGACTTGATTTTACAAGTATTTTCATGAAAAGTATTCGATGGATGTAGCCTGCTTCATTCCTTCCAGAGCAGCGAGTGCATGCTAGAAATACACGTCGCGCTAATACTTCACATCCGTATAAGGTTCAGCTTGTTACGCCTCGTATAACCCTTTTCAAGCAGTCTTTTATATGGAGAACTTTATCCTTCAGCGATTCAAGACCAACGTGAGTCACTTTTTCCGCACAATTGTCGCCCCTGTAGTGCTTTAGGCATTTCCCTGCAGCAGATGTGCTAGGTCTAAAAAAAAAAAATATAAATTCTCGAAGTATGGTAGTATCAGTCAATATATATGATCAATATATTTCTAATACCAACGAAATGGAGATTCGAAGATGACTCTGCTATGCGACGGTATGTAGTAAATGGTGACTTTGCACATTAATGTGAAAGTATATGTTTTATTAACTTCACCCGAAAGAGGTCGCTGCAAAATATCGGGTGATTTCGCAGATCCGACATTTCAATTTCGACAATTTTCGGTATATTATATGTATAAGTAGAAAATAAATCCAAAATTTTTCTTAAAAAATTTGTTTAATAAATGATTATAACTGTGTGTTTTTAAATTAATCTGCGACTGTGGCTTAAAAATATACAATATATGTCATGTTATGCCTTTTTTTATTTACTGAGAGATATTTTGTGCTTTGATTAATCTATGATATTCTCAAATAACATTCAGTTTTGCTTATGTCATCAAATAAATTGGATAACACAACCTGAAGAACGCCTCCATCTTGCGCTATCTTTACTGCCTTGTGTAGAAATGAATAAATCTGTCTTGTAATTTGTCTAAAAATCATATAAATTCCCAGTATGACGTATTTACACACACACATATATATATATATAATATATATATATATATATATATATATATATATATATATATATATATATACATATATATATATATATATATATATATATATATATATATATACATATATATATATATATATATATATATATATATATATATATATATATTTACATATGTGTACAATGGTGAGCAAAAGATCGACTCAAACGACTTAACGATCCTTAAATTTAATTTTCAAACAGTATTATTTTTAAGTTGGGAGTGTGGAATCTTTGGCACAGAGTCAATCATCGCTCCTGATGAAGCTAACATGGTTAGCGAAACGCGCGTCGAGTGCAAAAATAAAGTGTTTGGTGTAGTGGTGATATACAGTCCCTGGCCAAATTATTAGACGCACTGTATTTTTTTTTAGTAATTTTATATTTCTTAAGAGTTTTTATGCAATAATGGTATATTTAAACTACAATATTATTGATTTTTATTTAAAAGAATTGTTGTAGACTACATATTTGTATTTATTTTTAACATATGGCAACACTGTGTTGACAAAGTGATACATGAACGTAAAGAAGTACAAACCTGTATCAGTCGCGATCGGAATCGAGTCAGGTACGGACGTGTTTTCTGTGGCTTTATGGACTGTGATTGTTTGTTTAACAGTTTTATACTACTCAGTTATTAGTTTATTTTGTATGCAGTGTTTTAAAAAAGTAATTGGACTATTTTCATTATGGGTAGAAAAGGCGATTTTTCACCACGTAAAAAAGCTGAAGTAAAGGCCCTTGTGATTGCGAAAACATTTACAAACCAAGAAATATCACGAAGATTGGAGGTTTCTGAAGCTAGTGTACGACGCATAAAAAAGAAAATTGAGTCAGGGAAGGAATTAAGCCCGAAAAGAAAAGAAAAGATGCGGTAGAAAACCAATTTTCACTCCACGGTCAGAGAGATGTTTTGAAGAAAATTTGTGTAGAAAACAGATTTGCTACCACAAAGGTAATAAAATCACAACTCCAGGATGCTAGCGTAAATGCTTCTGAGCGCACTGTTCGAAGAAAATTGAAAGAATTAGATTTTAAGGCCTGTCGCCCCGCCAGGAAGCCCAAGTTAACAGCTGCAATGAAAGCAAAGCGCCTGAAGTGGGCCAAACAATGGCAAGACAAAGATGTGGACTTCTGGAGATCGGTAAGATACAGCAATTTAATCAATAATTGATACATTATTATCATTTTCAGTTAAATAAAGCAAATAAACATGGAAGTTTATATATTTTTTCCTATTTTTGACAGGTCTGCTTCAGTGACGAAAGCACATTCGAAATTTTGCAGAATAAAGCTCAGTATGTGCGTCGTCGTCATGGAGAAAAGTTTCATCCTGATTGTGTCGTCCCGACGGTTAAACATCCCACCAAAGTGATGATTTGGTCAGTCATCAGCGGCAAGGGCACTGGACGTCTGTACGTCGTCAAAGGAATAATGAGGCAAGATCAGTACAAAGAAGTATTACAAAATCGGTTGATTCCGCAGCTCAGAGAATGGTTTCCAAATGGGGAACCATTCACTTTCATGCAAGATGGAGCTCCCTGCCACAACTGCTCGGTCTGTTAAAGCTTTTTTGGCAGAAAAAAATATCCCTCTGTTGGATTGGCCGGGTAATAGCCCTAATATGAACCCCATTGAAAATGTGTGGGAGCTGATGAAAAGAGAAGTGGCTAAAGATGGATTACCAACAAAACCCAGCTCCTAGAAAAAGATTATTCATGTGTGGAATCATCATCCTCAAATGCAGGAGACAGTACAATCTTGCATTGATAGCATGCCGCGCAGAATTAAAGCTTTGATAGCGGCTAAAGGTGGTTCAACTAAATATTGACTTTTACTAACATTAATTTCACTTTTCTTTAAAACTTAATAAAACTTATGCTTTTCTAAATTAATGCTGTTTTATTTATGTCAAATAAATAGGTAATTGATTGGATAATATAAAAATAAAAAACAAATCAATTTAAAATAATAAAAGGGTACAATATCACTCGGTAATTAATATTTTACATGAAATCTTGCAGTGCGTCTAATAATTTGGCCAGGGACTGTATACTGAGTAGTATTATTTTTGGTATTATTAGAATTCTGATTTTCTACTCTTTAATACCTTATTATGAAAAACATTTGGATTTACAAAAAGTTTTACTGATTAAAACAGGGTTTTAGTCAATAAAAACCGTTTTTGCTCGCTCAGCAACGGACTCGTTGGGCGCTATTTATCCCTATGAAAACACAGGTAACTGCATTTTCCTAACATTCCTTTATCGGAACTTGAACTGTCATCATCTCTGCTATACCTGTTCACTAATTAGCTCATCGAAAAATGGATACCACCCGGAAGAAACGGCACTAGTCATTGTAGGCATGTCAATTCATTCTAAAAATAATCGATCTTCGATTCGATTCGAATCGATTCTCGATTAAATCGAGCATTAAAGGATCGATTCTCGATTAATCAAATCGTAAGTCGATTTTTTTTAATGTGCTTACTAGACAGAAAAAATATGAAGTACTGTGGGCCAATTTATTGTACAACCTTGCAATCAAGAAATAAAACAATAGATTAATTATATGCGTTTATTGGATCAAATGAATAAATTATTACATTTCCCAATATTTCAAATCAAGTGATTTAGGCTACTCCTTCCGTCAGTCGCAACATTTCCTGCAACGGAAAAAAGTCTCTCACAAGGAACGGATGTTCCAACTAGAGAATTTTTTTGATGATGCCAATAGGTGATGAAATTCGTTGTTTTGAAGTCGACGACGAGCTGTGTCAAATAATGCTTCAACTCGTCTTGTAAACCTTCTCCTTGACTTTCTTTACACCGTTTTTAGATGCGTTCAATTTAAAGATTATCAATTACAGACTTTTAAAAAATCATAAAAAATATATTATGTTCTGTACCAAGTATTTTTAACAATAAACGTGTTTTTTGATTATTTAAATACATGACGTACACAACTTAAATAAGACATATTGTGAATTACCACTTTTTTATTATTATTTGTTGAATCTGTCCGATTCAAGGGGTTTTTAAATCGATTTATTGGATCGCTTCAGTGTTTCAGATCGATCTAAAAAATGGATTATTTTACTTGAAAAAATAGATTTTTCGATTAATCGATTTTAAATCGACATGCCTAAGTCATTGCTTTATTGCAAGAAGGGCATTGCCAACGTGTAGTCGCTGCGCAACTGCATCTGAACCAGTCAGCTGATTCCAGAGTCTGCAGAGGTTACCAAGAGACTGGCGCCTTTACACGGAAACCAAGGTCAGAAAGAGGAAGGGGTACCTCGGAGCGAGACTCGTCACTTAACCGGCGTTGAGGCTTAGCAGGAGCTCCTACAAGTTCGTGATCAGGCTGTCAGTCATTGGACAGTCAGAAAAAGACTTAAAGAAGCTAACCTAACTCCGAAGAGACCAGCTAACAGACCCAAATTGACAGCAGCCCATGGACAAGCGCGACTCAAATTTGCCCGAGAACATATCGACTGGACCTTAGTGCAATGGCGTTCCGTTTTATTCTCCGACGAGTCCCGAATGTGTCTACATGGCAATGATGGAAGAAGACGAGTCTATAGGTAACCTGAGAAGCGCTATGCGCAGTGTTGCATTACTGAAACGGTCAGATACGGAGGAGATTCTGTCATGGTGTGGAGAGGCATCTAACTTGATGCGAAAACCGATTTGGTTTTCTTGACTGATGAGACTCGTAGCGGTGGATTAAGTGCTCACCGGTACACTAAAGAGATCCTGGAGGAACACGTCGTTCCTTACGCTGGATTTGTTAGTGATAGATTCATGCTAATGCACGACAATACGGGGCCACATGTTGCTACATCGATGCGGCAATAGCTGGCGGAAGTGGAAATACCACACACATTAAACTGCCTTGCGCGGAGTCCTGACCTCAATTCTCTCGAGCACATGTGGGTTCCAGCCAAAAACGATCATAAAAGCGGGTCCAGCTTCGTCCTCCGATATTGGCGGCGTCTGCCTTTTGCAGGTTTTCTCTTATTTTATCAAGAACAAACTAAATTTATTAATCGACATTTTTTGGGCCTTAAAGCTGGGTCTGGTCTCAGAGCGGCGTCTGCCCTTTGGGGCGCTCGACTTTTTTAGTGTCAACAAATGTTATGGTACTTGATTTCAGTGGTTAAACGACAGTCTATTTTGGATGTAGCATTTTGGGTCTTACCTGAGCATTCCAGGGCACGGGGACCGCAAAATGAATGTTCAACCCTTTTATTCGACTCGCCTGATATAATGAGCAACTAGGCAGACGATTAGTCGATAGTTCAAAACTTCGGGTGGCCCTCCTGGTCTATTACTCTTGACATTGAACATGACTGAGAAATTCCGTTCAAGTACAAGCTGCGCCAAAGAATTATAAAAAATGTCTTTTTTAAATTTTTATGGATTGTGTCTAACTGTGTTGAACGCACGAGAAAGATTACAATACATGTACTTAGTCTGTATATATTATAAAACGCAACGTCTCTCTGTCTGTCTGTTAGTGTGCGTATCACTCGAGTACCACTTATCCGATTTACGTGTTTTTTTTTATTTCATATATATATGTTCTTTGGCCAAGTTTTAGTATATATTTTGTTATGTTTGGTAATATAAGGAATAAGTAGGGACGATAATAGTGAATCATGTGGAAAAAAAGTTGGCCGCCTATACGCCCTCTTGCAAAAAACCTGAATAATAATTCTGTAGTCTACGCGAGCGGAGCCGCGGGCACAGCTAGTTCATATATATATATATATATATATATATATATATATATATATATATATATATATATATATATATATATGTATATATTTATATATACTACCGTCAGAAAGTATTTGCCCACCTAGAAATTTCAATGTAACTGCCAAAATTTAATATCTAATTAAACGCTGTTATTATATTAGGTAAATTTAATTGTTCTGTGTGTCCATCACAAAATTTTTTAGATAAGCCTTTTTGGTAAAATCATAAATTAAAAACCAATTAGAATAAATTTTCCAAGTCTTGCATGATAATCATTTTGAGGCGATTTCTGAGAATTCCAGTTGAAGTAAGAACTCATTTCAAGTTTCTAGGGATTATGGAAATTCCTAGTGACATATTATGATAGAAATTATGCTATAAATACCATTGCCCTTTTGAAAATTAACCTTTCGCAAACAGTACTCTGTCATAGATACAGGCTCAATTGTTTTGTGAAAATGCCAAAAACGAAAGGAGTTTCCGTTGAAAATCGGGCTCTGATAATTGCGAGACATCAAAATGGTCAATCGCGGGTGATATGCGGATGCCAAGGAGAACGGTGGACTACATCGTAAAAAAATTTTCTGCGGGACATGGAATTCACAATCAAAAATGTTCAGGAAGGCCTCGAAAAACGACTTTCGCTGAAGACAGAGCTATAACAATGTCGAGCAGACGTAATCGCCGCCTAACCGCACCAAAAATCACGGCTCTAAACCTGGAGCGGCCCATCGCCATCAGCGTGACAACCGTGAAGAACAGGTTAGCAGAAGGTGGCTACAGGGGAGGGTTACAGTGAGGAAACCCCTTCTTAGGTAAGTGAATAAACGCAAACGATTAGAATGGGCCCGAGAACATAAAAATTGGAGATCAGAACAATGGAATTCCGTCCTTTAGAGCGACGAGTCTAAATTCGAAATTTCGACTAAGTTGGGAATGTGGAATCTTTGGCACAATGACACTACTCAGTATATATCATCACTACACCAAACACTTTATTTTTGCACTTGACGCGCGATTCGCTAGTCGCTCTAGACTCTCAATCATCGCTCCTGATGGAGCTAACATGGTTAGCGAAACGCGCGTTGAGTGCAAAAATAAAGTGTTTGGTGTAGTGGTGATATATACTGAGTAGTGTCGAAATTTTCGGTTCAAATCGAGGAGTTTATAGGCGGCTGTCAGCTGGAGAGAGGATGTTGAAAGCTTGTCAGTTGCCTACAGTAAAACATGGTGGAGGTACAGTAATGGTTTGGGGGGGGCGGGGGGGGGGGGGGGGGGTTGGGGTTGTTTTGACAACGGTCAAGTTGGAAAAATCTTTAGGATAGAAGGAATCATGAGAAAAAGAACAGTATCAAGAAATTTTGCTCCTTCTGGAAGAGATATTTTTCAGGAGAAATTTATTTTTCAACCTGACAACGACCCTAAACATTCTCCTAAACAAATTAGAGAACTTTTGGACCAATTGAAATCCGATGACGTCCTGGAAGTGATGACTTGGCCTCCACAGTCACCCGACTTGAACCTCATCGAATTGCTGAGGGACCATTTAGACAGGTGTGTTCGAATACTCAATCCAACATCAGAAAATTACTTGGGGGAACTTTGACAAGCAGAATGGGTTAAAATAACCGAAGAAACTCTAAAGAAACTACTGGACAGAATGCCGAAAGTCTGTAAAGCGGGCATTAAAAACAAAGGAGGTCATATAGATAAGAAAATCCTGGAAAATTATGAATATTTTTCTGATTTTCTAGACTGTAAATAATGTGAAAATAAATAATAATTCAATAAAATTTAAAAAAGAATATATTATCTGGGTTTTTGATGTCTTGGGACTGAAATAACTAGGTGGGTAAATACTTTCTGACGGTAGTGTATATATATATATATATATATATATATATATATATATATATATATATATATATATATATATATATATATATATATTATTTATCAACGAAACTGAAGCATCTTAGGTGCAACTTTTGAAAACCAAATTGCGACTCAAGTTGTTCGCGAAATGCATTCTAAAATATTTTTACCGACTCCAATAGTTAACCTCTTCACGACCGAATTTATTTGGGAAAGTAGGACCAAAATGCCCGATTTTTTTTATGGTATGTGTTAAATCTACAAATAGGACTTACCAAATATGTTTTTTCAAAGTTTCAAAAAAACAAGTGTTTTCACAAAAAATAAAACATTTTAATTCTGTTCTTGACATCACCCGAATTAACTCGAGCGTTCAAAGAAATGCTAATTTGAAACAAAATTTGAGCCAAATAACAAAAAAGTGGCTTATCTTATCAACTAAATAGTACTAACTGTATGATATACTCTAAAGCAGGGTGTAACACAGAGCGGTACGTCACAAATAGGGCAGTAGTAGCGTGTTTCCTTTCGAACTTTTTTGCCGCGGGCATCACGCACTCTACAGCATACACCACATTGCCGAGTTGGAAATTGTTTTTTTTTCGGTTGCCGGGATACACTCAGGGAAATGACGACCTGTCAGTCTAAGTGGTGTAGGTTGGCTTGAAGGTCGTCCTTTTCTAGAAGAAAATTCCGTGCGGTGATATTTTTCCATGATCTGTTTGATTAGATCCAACCTATAAACTAGTGCTGACTTTGTTCCTCCAGTTTTTCGATATAACACAAAAGAGTTCCACAGTGCCAAATCTAATAAATGAAAAAATATTTTTTTGTAATACTTTTTTCCACGCTTTCTTGGAAGGTTGTAGTCTGCTAAGTGTTGATCCACCCGATCAACACCGCCCATGGTGTCGTTATAATCGATGACAACTTTCGGCTTTATTATAAACTCTCTTGGTTTTTCTACCTCTACACAGGTGTTCGTATGAATGGTTGAAATCAAAGAAACATCTTTCTTGTCTTTCCACTTTAGGACACAAACTTTACCTCTTTGAAAGGCTACAACTTCTCCTTTTTTCAGCTTCTTTTTTTTTAGCTCTGAAGGAACTTCTTTCCGTGTTAATTTTAGTGTTCCATAAACGTCGGTTTTCTTTGTAATAAGTAAATCCGCAAGCTGGGGGGAGTTATAAAAATTATCCATCGTTATGCAATAGCCCTTCTCTAACAATGGCTTAGACAGCGTCATGACAACTTGCGACGAAATTGGTAGATTTTCATAGTCTTTGTCAAGGTTGGTTTGTTTTCCAGTGTAGATGATAAAATTCCATACATAACCACTTTTAGATTCACAAAGTAAACAGGTTTTTATACCAAATCGAGCTCTTTTTAGTGGAATGTATTGGATCCAACCAAGTCTACCCTTATATAAAAGCAGACTTTCGTCAATAGACAGGTTTTTTTCAGGTACGACCAGTTCTTGAAACTTGCTAACCAATTTTTCGTATACTGGCCATATTTTATTAAGTTTTGGGTTTGGATGAGTTACTTCATCAAATTCATCATTATTAGAAAAATGGATGTTTTGATGGATAGCCTCAAATCTATTTCTGCTCATACAACTGGCAAAAAAGGGCGTCACCAAAAGAGGATCGGTTGATCAGTATTGATGCAATTCTGGTTTTTTTATAACGCTTTGTAAAATTGTCAATCCTAAAAAGACTCTAATTTCTTCGCTAGTCACAGGTTGTTGGTTTCTGTTACTATATGGCCAACCAGATCGTCGTCAACGAACTGTTCAAAAAAATCCAACATGTTCCAATCATTGCAGGATACACAATTTATAGACGGTACAGCCGTAAAAGGGAATGATGGTGGGGCTGGGGAATCAGGTTGCAATTCAAACCAATCACGTGCTTCAAGTAAATCCGCCGAATTATCTGAATTCGAGCTACTACTTGAAATATTGCCGTAAGATGTATCAGAGCCACTTTCGTCTATTGGTTCGTCAACTTCTGACTCATCTGACAGATCATAATCGTGCCTGTCCATGATATACTAAGTACTTGGGTTTCAGCTACTAAAATGTAAATAACAGGTATAATAAATATATTTACTTATTGTAGACAAAAACTCACGTAAAATTTAATTCACAGAAGCAGCGCAACAAAACTTATCAAGTCGCAACACAAACTAAATTTACCCGCTGGCAGCTTATTTTGCCTCAAGATCAAATAAACAGTCGCAAAAATCTGACAAGACCCGAGGGGTTTGAGTTAAATGTGTAAAAATGCGTATTCCCGCTTTTCACGAGACAGTTCGGGTGATGGCGCATAACATCCATAAAAATTAGAGATGCCCGAGTTAGGCTCGGGCATAGGAAAATCGAAACGTTGACCGTGCGGGTACAGTCGTTAAGCGGTTAATTACTCGGTAGTTTGACATATAGAATTACTTGAAAGAAATAAAATATACATATGTATATATATATATATATATATATATATATATATATATATATATATATATATATATATATATTTTTTCAATTTCTTGGGCTTTATGGTTCTTTTGTTTTAAGGATAGAGAAATTACATCATGTTCTAGTTAGAATTTATTGAAAACGTTTCGCCCGATTTTCAGGCTTCTTCAGTTCATCTAAAAATTGAATTTTCTGTTTTGGATGTTCAATAGGACGCACAAATTTTTTTAATTATGAATATATAAAATTCTTAAACTTATAATACAATGTAGAAGGTGAAAATAATAAAAATACACTCAAAATATATATAAAAACTTACATGTGTGGGTTGAAACGAAGACACACTTAACATTCTTTAAAAGGTGTTACTAAGATGGTTACATTTTTTAAAATAACTTTAGATTTGTATAGGGCACGAAAGTCATCCTTTGGTTTCTTTAAGTGTTTTTTTATTTATTATCTGCTATTGAGTTACTATGAGAAGAGTCCGAAATAAATATGACTCAGACCCCTAACGTCGCTTTTGTCGTTTATATTGTTTTTCTCTTTATTAATACAGATCATTTCATGCATTGATCTTTTAAAATAATTTGACTCTTTTTTTAGGATTTTTGTATTTTTAAAATCAAACGAGTGTTTGGTTTGTTTAACGTGTTTTGATAGAGCTGTTGGGTTATTCTTATCATACTTATGGCCATTCAGTCTTGTTTCTAGATGTTGTTTAGTCATGCCGATGTAACAGCCGTTGCAGTTTTGACATGGAATAGAATATATCAGGTTTGATTGTTTCAGTAGGGGTGTTTTGGATTTTAGGGGGGTAAAAAGGTGTTTTAATGAGTTATGCGTTTTGTGGCAAACAGTTAAATTATGTTTTTTGAGGACTGCTTTAAT
Organism: Pachyrhynchus sulphureomaculatus; assembly: GCA_019049505.1. Lineage (NCBI taxonomy): Eukaryota > Metazoa > Arthropoda > Insecta > Coleoptera > Curculionidae > Pachyrhynchus > Pachyrhynchus sulphureomaculatus. Next base: position 191,796,809 of record CM032456.1, read on the forward strand.
TTTTTCTGAAAGTCCTTGAATATATGGCATGGATATGTATGTTGTGGCTGTTCTTTGTTTTGGTTGTTTATCTAGAGTATTATATAATTTGTGAGTTCTGGTTTTTAAAATTTTGTTAATTAGCTTAACCGGATAATTGTTGTTGGTTAAGGTAGTTTTTATTTTTTCTATTATTTCTGCTCTATATTTAGGACTTGTTAGTTTTAAGCCTCTGTCAATTAAATTTATGACGGTATTTTTCTTAAAATTTAAAGGATGGTGTGAATGGTAGTTTAGATATTTTCCAGAACTTGTTGGTTTTGTGTACCATTTGCTATTTATTTTGTTTTTTTTTTCTTATTAGAGTTAGATCTAGGAAATTTATGGCGTTGTTTTGTTCTGTTTCGATGGTGAATTGTAATTTTTTGTTGAATTGGTTGAAGGCTTTAACTGTGTTTTCTATTTGGTCTTCTTTTAGTGCTAGAATACAATCATCTACGTATCTTTTGAAGAAAATAGGTTTGTTGCTTAAGCTGTCAATAACACTTTCCTCCAAATATTCCAATGCCAGTTGGGCAAGGGTAGCAGAAATACCCTTCTTCTACCTTCAAATGGAAGGTTGTGCAATGGGGGCTCCTATTTCTGCTACCCTTGCCCAACTGGCATTGGAATATTTGGAGGAAAGTGTTATTGACAGCTTAAGCAACAAACCTATTTTCTTCAAAAGATACGTAGATGATTGTATTCTAGCACTAAAAGAAGACCAAATAGAAAACACAGTTAAAGCCTTCAACCAATTCAACAAAAAATTACAATTCACCATCGAAACAGAACAAAACAACGCCATAAATTTCCTAGATCTAACTCTAATAAGAGAAAAAAACAAAATAAATAGCAAATGGTACACAAAACCAACAAGTTCTGGAAAATATCTAAACTACCATTCACACCATCCTTTAAATTTTAAGAAAAATACCGTCATAAATTTAATTGACAGAGGCTTAAAACTAACAAGTCCTAAATATAGAGCAGAAATAATAGAAAAAATAAAAACTACCTTAACCAACAACAATTATCCGGTTAAGCTAATTAACAAAATTTTAAAAACCAGAACTCACAAATTATATAATACTCTAGATAAACAACCAAAACAAAGAACAGCCACAACATACATATCCATGCCATATATTCAAGGACTTTCAGAAAAAATTAAAGCAGTCCTCAAAAAACATAATTTAACTGTTTGCCACAAAACGCATAACTCATTAAAACACCTTTTTACCCCCCTAAAATCCAAAACACCCCTACTGAAACAATCAAACCTGATATATTCTATTCCATGTCAAAACTGCAACGGCTGTTACATCGGCATGACTAAACAACATCTAGAAACAAGACTGAATGGCCATAAGTATGATAAGAATAACCCAACAGCTCTATCAAAACACGTTAAACAAACCAAACACTCGTTTGATTTTAAAAATACAAAAATCCTAAAAAAAGAGTCAAATTATTTTAAAAGATCAATGCATGAAATGATCTGTATTAATAAAGAGAAAAACAATATAAACGACAAAAGCGACGTTAGGGGTCTGAGTCATATTTATTTCGGACTCTTCTCATAGTAACTCAATAGCAGATAATAAATAAAAAAACACTTAAAGAAACCAAAGGATGACTTTCGTGCCCTATACAAATCTAAAGTTATTTTAAAAAATGTAACCATCTTAGTAACACCTTTTAAAGAATGTTAAGTGTGTCTTCGTTTCAACCCACACATGTAAGTTTTTATATATATTTTGAGTGTATTTTTATTATTTTCACCTTCTACATTGTATTATAAGTTTAAGAATTTTATATATTCATAATTAAAAAAATTTGTGCGTCCTATTGAACATCCAAAACAGAAAATTCAATTTTTAGATGAACTGAAGAAGCCTGAAAATCGGGCGAAACGTTTTCAATAAATTCTAACTAGAACATGATGTAATTTCTCTATCCTTAAAACAAAAGAACCATAAAGCCCAAGAAATTGAAAAAATATATATTCAATATTCCAAGGTTCAAGAAAGAATTCAATCCAACTTATATATATATATATATATATATATATATATATATATATATATATATATATATATATATAAATATAATCTTCAACACTCTTTTTTTGTATTTTGAATAAATAGATTCTTCAAGCTATTTACAAACAACGTGGTTTTATATGCAACAACATTATTGTCTGTTTTTTAACCTTCACCATAGAAATCGTAACACTAACAGCAACAACCTCTTTAGCTACGGTTAGCAATTAATAATGGATCAGTTGTTTCACGTTATTGTTTAATGATAGGCAGCGTGTTAAATTAATTTTAATTAATAGTCGATAAGGCATGTACGCGTTGAAACTTACTAGGTGTTCCAGAATCGTATTAAATTTTTCTAATGTTTGTAGTTCACATCGCGTGTATTATTGTAACAGTTGATTCGATTAGATTATTAGACCATAGTTTACTATTTTTTTTGTTAATATTACTTATTAGGGGAAGTTTGGATAGTTCCGAACAGCGAGTAACCTTGGCCGTTTATCTCACTAACCAGCCAAACAAACAAATTAACGAAAAATACATGACGAATGAATTGTAGTCTGTATTATCAAAAGCTATTTGGTTTTTCTTTAAGAGATGGACAAAATAGAAAATTTTAAGGCTAATGCTTAGGTAATAGCCAAACGAGATCTATAGTTTAACGTAGAATTCGAATCTTTTAATCAGCAGTTGGAACTTTCTCAGTTCGCAGTTTAGCAATCTTTTTTTTACTTTTTGCTGGCCACACCGATATCGGCGCTCGATCTTTCCAGCCCGACTTCAGATCTGCATCAAAAGCGTTATTCACTTCGTTCACTTTCCGATTTAACTGGCCTCTTACCAACAACTTTCCGTTTAACAGTTTTTTCGCCGAAGTCCACCCTCTTTAGGCTGACTAGCTATTCGGCCTACTCGTATGTGAGGCGAGAGCTGGAGGTATCTTAATCGATTCATTTTTGAAACTTTTCTTTACTTGACTTTAGTTGGTGTCCGGGACTACTCGAACTCCTCCTAGCAGAAAAATAATCTGGCCTATATCTTGTAAGTAAATGTAATAAATGTAATAGGTGTTGGCTAAAAATGACCTTGATAAAAAAAGTAAATAGGCAAAGGGCAAAACAAGGATAACTTATTCATTTTCTTAACCTAGTGGCTTTCTATAGTTTGATTACCATATAATTAGTTTAGTCACCCTGTCTATTTGGTTCTACAGTTAATTCAGATTAACATAAATTAATTTTCGATTAGTTTTTCTTTTTGATTTTAAACTAACATTAACACATGACTTCGCCTACGTACTTTCATTTAAAACATAAAGTGTCATCATCATAGTCGTATTTTAAGCATTTATTCTATCCTTGGGCCTAATATTAAAAAAAAAACTCTACGCTGTATCTTACGTCAAGTTATGACTAGGATGACAAAATAATAAATATTGCATTTTATGTGTATATATATATATATATATATATATATATATATATATATATATATATATATATATATATATATATATATATAGTAACATTCATTTTTTCTTAGATTTTAAGATCATGTTACGACATACATTTTTTTATTTGATTAGGCAGTGATTTCAATTTTTGAGTAGTGTAACGTAAAACAGTGATTTAAATTTTTGAACAGTGTAACTCAACCGTGAACAACGTGTCCCTGACCTAACTTATTTAGTTTGCATTGATTTTGCGTCCCGGAGGTAAGCCATTTTAAAGACTTCACTCTGAAGAAGGGACAAAAGATATATAAATGGCTATATGAAATTTTTAAAGGGCTTTTTCCGCCAGTATGCCGTAGTGGCTTTTTTCTCCAGCTCGCCGTAGTAGCTGATTATTTTTTTCCATGATGCAATAGTGAGTAACGTTTTTTTTTATCACCAAGTGGGTGTCGTTTCTAGCTCTCAAGTTTAAGGCCTTCTTCCGTTCTTAAAGTATCCTGCTCATTCTCAGGCATTTCGGGTCAAAAAATGATCAGGTACTCAAAAAAGAATAGGAGAGCAGTGCTGAGACATTATTTTTGATGAGAATCTCACCAGGAGAGGTCAACCAGCTTATGGATAACCCACCAAGAGAAACCAATCAGTAAGTCAATAGTGCACCCCATTAAATATCTCACTCCCTGTCTACAAGTATGTTTCCAACGACCACTCAACACATGTAAACCGCGGAGTTAATTTTACAAACTTTTAGAACGTGTTTTTTTAAAAGCCTTTTGTTTTTTTACTTAGGATCAGTAATTCTTAGAACTCTAGTTTAAATATGTACACTCTCATAGCCTAAGGGGTTTTTATTTAGTTAATGTAATTTTAAGACTGTAATATCGGCAAGGATTTTTATTTTTTCAATATACTTTTCTCTATGTTAATGCAGCCTTTTACTGAACTACTCGCTCTTTCTTTCAGGACGCACAGGTTGTAATATAATTTAATCTTATTTTAACAACTAAATAACTTTTTAGTATTTCTTCATTTTTTGAGCTGAAATTAGATTCCTTTTATTCTGAAATGAATGGTGCCCCAAAAAAAAAATAGACATTACAACCAAGCTTTAAACAACTATAGAGACTATTTTCAAAAGACGTACAAAAATTATCTCTTATTCATAATCTTTCCAAACAAAATGAGCTAGCTTATATATCTAATTTTTGATCTCTCAGTATTAATATCCACTCAATCTATTCTCAAAAATTAAGATATACATAAGGGGCAAAATAGCGCTGAAAAAGAGACGTTATAATATATATATATATATATATATATATATATATATATATATATATATATATATATATATATACGAGGCTGGTTTGAAAAGTCCTTGCAAAAATAAAAACTACTTATGTGTTTGGGGTAAACCTTTTTTATTTTTCGACATAGTCTCCTTTTAGGCTTATACACGTCGTTAGTGTCTGCAATCACCTCCTCGTTTGAATAAAATCTTTGTCCCGCCAGCCATTTCTTCAAATTGGGGAACAAATAGTAGTCCGAGGGAGCCAAGTCTGGAGAACAGGGGGGATGTGAAACGAGTTGGAATCCTATTTCCATTAATTTTGCGACCACAACTGCTGAGGTGTGTGCTGGTGCGTTGTCGTGATGGAAAAGGACTTTCTTGTGGGCCAATCGCGGGCGTTTTTCTTGCAGCTCGGTTTTCAAGCGGTCCAATAACGATGAATAATATTCACCTGTAATAGTTTTACCCTTTTCCAGATAGTCGATGAGGATTATCCCTTGCGAATCCCAAAAGACAGTCGCCATAACCTTTCCGGCCGAAGGAACGGTCTTCGCCTTTTTTGGTGCAGATTCCCCCTTGGTAACCCATTGTTTAGATTGTTGTTTGGTCTCAGGAGTATAGTAATGTATCCATGTTTCATCCACAGTGACGAAACGACGCTTAAAGTCCTCCGGATTCTTCTAGAACAGCTGCAAACCATCCTTGCAACACTTCACACGATTCCGTTTTTGGTCAAGCGTGAGCAATCGCGGCACCCATCTTGCGGATAGCTTTCTCATGTCCAAATGTTTATGCAAAATATTATGTACCCGTTCCGTCGAGATGCCCACAGCACTAGCAATCTCACGCACCTTAACTCTTCTGTCATCCATCACCATATCATGGATTTGATCAATGATTTCTGGAGTCGTAACCTCCACAGGCCGTCCAGAACGTTCAGCGACACTTGTGCCCATATGGCCAGTCCGAAAATTTTGAAACCACTTATAAACTGTTCTAATCGAAGGTGCAGAGTCACCGTAATGTTTATCAAGGTTCTCTTTAGTCTCCTGAGGCGTTTTGCCTTTCATAAAGTAATGTTTAATCACCACACGAAATTCTTTTTCGTCCATTTCTTGAAAATCACTTGACTTACTTGATTCACACGAATGCCAAACACAAAGAAATAGGCCAATATGGCTGAAACTTGGTGTGCGTTCATTCAAGAGATGCTACTAACTAAACATGACCTCGATACGCGCCGGTGGTGCCATCTCTCGGACTTTTCAAACCAGCCTCGTATTATCAATGAAACTGATGTGGAGGAGTGGAAGCGATTTTTAAAGCGTCTACAATGATTTAATTATTTAACTTTATCACGTTATCGACTTTGGCAAAAATTACAAACTGTCACAATGAACATGAATTATATATATAGAAATATTAATTAGATTTTTGTATATGACAACCACAAAACTATTATAATTGTTTACTAGTTAATACAGGGTGGATTCGTGTTGCATCGGACATAGGAAAAATCGTCAGGTTTTTGATTACAAGTATAATGTTAAAATTGCTGTTACCTGTATAAATATTAAATTTTTTATTGTAATTTTAGCCATGTTCTGTCAAATTTTGGAGCATACAGGTCCCTGATAACACATTTTTACTGTAATGTAATTTTGGTTGTTATTTCCGAAATTATCTATTTTTTATATACATACATATATATATATATATATATATATATATATATATATATATATATATATATATATATATATATATATATATATATATATATATATATATATATATATATATATATATATATATATATATATACATATTATATATATATATATATATATATATATATATATATATATATATATATATATATATATATATATATATCCAGTGAAATTCCCCTTAGCGGACACTCCTCTTACACGGACACCTGCCTTGAACCGACAGTTTCCCATGGTCCCGACCGACTCTCATATAATTGGCATTGTGTTATGTTGGACGAACATTCTCTTGAACAGACGCGGACACAAAAAAATGTTCTCTTAATCGGACAAAAAACAATGTCTCATTTTTCTATGACGACTGTCGCCGTTGCGTTTCCTAATCGCTACGCGCGCCATCGTCGCTGCCTGCCTTCACTGAGGAACTTCCCCGAGTAAACCGGGGATTTACCGATCTCAATTTTTCGGTACACGCGGGGATTTAATATTAGTCTGGCGCCTATGCGAATAAGATAGTGGGCGACACATTCATGGTAAAAATGGCTCTAAATAGAAATTCTTACGCTTAGAAAAAAACTTGGAAAGTTCACAATAAGGAAAAGTTAAGGGTAAGGGATTTATCCAAGCGTTTTAATATCGAAAAAAATACAAGCTGTTGATATAATTAAACATAAAGAAATCTTTCTAAACAAGTCGATGTAGAACAGCAATTTGAATGAAAAAAGAAGCTTTTTCACTGGTGATGGTACCAAAATTGACAAGTTGTATTATAACTGGTTTATAGCAGCTCCCCATAAGGAGATTCCTTTTTTTTAGGTAAGGTTTTTTGGAATTAGTGCGTTCATTTTCTTTTCGTATCAATTCAAAAAATGGATAATAAGGGTGAGTATCAGTAGGCTTGTCGTGATAAATATGCAAAAAACTTATTGTTAATGTTTTTTTCAAGTCCGCTAATACGATGCAAAGCAAGAGAAATAGCCTAGTCTCTGGGACATTCTACATTCAGTGCTTCTTCTGGTTGGCCTAATAAATTTAAAATCCGCCACAACATAAGTTTTAAAGCGATTTCAGGAGCTTCGGTTATTGCTGAAGATATTTCATCATTCTGGGAAAAATACTCTTCTTTAATTAAGGGATATTCACCGAGAGTCATCTATAATGCCGATCAGACAGGCCTATATTTTAGGGCTCTACCCAACAAAACGCTAATATTAAAAAAAGAAAAATGTATTGGTAGTAAATATCCCAAATAGAGGTTTACAATTTTGCATTGTGCAAATATGGCGAGAGAAAAAAAAACTCTTAGTAAGTAGTAAGTAAGGCAGCTAGACCCAGAGCATTTAAAAATATTAACATAAACAACCTACCTGTAACTATATAATATATATAATAAGAAAGCTTGGATGACAGGAGAAATTATGACAGAGTGGTTGCAAGATCTTTTTTGGAAAATGACAAAAGAAAAAAGAAACATTTTATTATTTTTGGACAATGCAGGATCTCATCCAAAAAACGTCCGCTTAAGAAATATAAAAAAACTTGTTTCTGCCCTCTAAATGTACGTCAGCTTGTTAACCATTTGACCAGGGAATTATAAAAAATTTTAAAATTCATTGCCGAATTCTAATACTAAAACACCTGATAGTAATCATTGACACTGTTGGTACAGCTTTTGAGTTAATTAAGAAAATTACGCCATTGGATGCAGTTTACTTTGCAAAAACCACTTGGGCACAAGTAACCAAGGAAACAGTTAAAAACTGCTTTGAACATAGATGAAAATTTGTATGTTGAAAATCGAGATTCAGAAGAAGAGTTGAAAATCTAGTTGACATACAAGGACTTTCCGAAGATTGTGATGTCGAGGTGCTATCCCAAATTATAGTGAAGCTATTATACCCTAACTAAGCAGCTTAAAAGTTTAGCCGAAGATCACGGAGATGCAGAGTCTTTAAAGCTTCTTTCTAAATTAGAAATACAATTTGTTTACGACATTTTAAAGAAAAAGAGGAGACAAACAGCAATATATGAATTTTCGCGTCATTAAAGTAGCCCTTCATTTCATATATATAACTCTATCCTATTATATTTTATATGTATCTAAAGGTAACAAATCTTTATTTTTCTTTAAGTTTTAAGTTTTTTGTTTATTTAAAAAATATGTACATACATAAGTATGTGTTTTAAATGTCCCAAATTCTTTAATTACAGTTTTCATTAAAAAAAAAACGATTTTTTTGTATTTCTTTTAAGCGGACACCCCTCTTGAACGGACACTTTCGGTCGGTCCCGTTGGTGTCCGCCCAAGGGAGATTTGACTGTATATATATATATATATATATATATATATATATATATATATATATATATACATATATACATATATATATATATATATATATATATATATATATATATATATATATATATATATATATATATATATATATATACATATATATATATATATATATATATATATATATATATATATATATATATATATATATATATATATATATATATATATATATATATACACATATACATATATACATATATATATATATATATATATATATATATATATATATATATATATATATATATACATATATGTATGTATGTTGGTGTGTCTCAAACTAAACAGGACTTTTTGCAAATAGTCAATTTTAGTGGTGCTACCTCTTGGATATAACATGCGCTGGAACGGTATATCTTTCACTGCTATTATGTATAATATTCATGACAGTTGGAGGAACAGAAGCTGAAATATTGCGCCTAAAGTGACAGTGTAGTTTAGCTATCGGTCGAAAAGTGAACATCGAATAAAAAACGAAAGTTAACTTTTGTGGAAAACTTGGTAAAACATTCACCGAAAAGTCTCAATTGATGAAACATGTTGTTAGTGATTATTGTCTTTCTATTACATTTGCTGATGAAAGGAAAGCGTTACGCGGACATTGAAGACATTCAAAAGGTGCTGATCAGGATAATAAAGAACATTTGAAAAGATGAGTTAAAAGCTCATTTAATCTTGATCACGTGACAAATACTGAGGTTCTGAGAAAGTTGAATAAAAACAACCGATATTCTTAACATCATAAAAATCAGGAAACTGCAATATCTGGGACACATTATGAGGAATAAACAGCGATACAGATTATTACAGCTGATATTATAGGGTAAGGCGTCTTTCATGACTCAAGAATCTACGATCTTGATTTTCGATGGCAACAACAGGTCTTTTCCGAGCAGCTGTTAACAAAATCCAAATTACCTTAATGATCGCGAACATCTGGAACGGGTAATTTTATCGACCGATCGGAAAAAATCTCAATCGGGCGTCCTGAACGTGCGGTATTTGCAGTGCAGTAGGGTTACATTTAAATTCTTTTATCCAGTAATAAATGGTTTTGGGTGTTAGTACAGAGTCTCCATGATTTCTGTTTCTATCTGGGCAGCAATCTACTTTTTTAAATAAAAATACTTTGTCACTGCACAATGCCCTGCTTTACCTACATCTACGGAACGTGTAACATCGGTCACCCTCTTATATGAAGTAACTGAAAAAGAATATAGGAATCACAAGAGTATGTAATTTCTCTTGTATTTAAATTGGACTCTTATTTTTTAATTTCGCAACGTAATAAGAAAAAATAAAACGTTGCACATTATTAAAGGTAAAAACCTATCACTAAGCAGTTGCGATTGTAACTTGTATTTAATATAACTTAGTATATCTTTGTACCACTAACATCTATTTTAATAATTTATAACATCGACATCGATAAAATTGATTCTATATAATTTATTTGAAATTGAAAGTAATCCAACTTTTCTAGATCTAGAATAGATAATTTAACTTATTAGCGTTTGGTATTTTTATCCATTTGAAGATAACAATAACAGTGAACAATGATGTTAATCTTTGAAAATTACAAGTAACGTCGTTATGAACTGTGCTTTATTATTTACATAACCACTTTGAAAGTTTCTGACATTTTTAGGAAAGAAAGAGGTAAAAGAATACAGTACCCACGCTAAGTAATGTTACTGATAACATTTTAGTTTAAGTTAGAAAACATCATTTTGTCTGACATTTAAAGGTGTAATATACATATAAAATGATAAATTGCCTTTCTAAAACCATATCCTTTGAAGAAAAACTCTTCAATGGCCTGTGGTGTAATATTTGTTACGTGGTTCGTTACCTCACCCTAATGAAATAATACTACAAAATGTGTTAAAGATAAGAACGCCTAGAAGTGGCAAATTGGCCCCGTTTAATTTTTATATCATAAATTGTTGTTATTGCATATGATGAATTATAAATGTCAGAAAATTGCAATACTTGAAATGGAATTGAATCAACCGATCTTGAAAAATACAAAAATAACTTAAATGAATAATGAATGGGATACATTCTTCTCCAAATTTACTGCATGGTTTGACTTACCATAGAGTTGTTCTTATTACGAATGTTATTAGTATTAATAATCACTTTTAATTATGTTATGAATCCTTTATTTTAAGCATTACAAAAAGCATTCATTTAATAAAATTTATGGTAAAAAAATATTTTCAAAATCGTGGCTTTAGCCTTATATACAGAAGATTCACCGTTTTCTTTATACCTCTGTTGTGAGCGAGTTTATAAAGAGTGAAAGATTTTTCTTTTTTCTCTCAGTAATCTAGAAAATGGGGTTCTTTTTCGTTGATTTGTGAAGTTCTTTTTAAGTGAATGATCTTTCCATTTGCAAACCCTTTTTTTTTACTTGCACTTTTTTCTCAAAGACTCTTTCTTATTATTGTTTCTTTCACTGGACATTTTTTTTTTTTTTTTGCTTTCTTTCGCAAACTAGGTATCTTGTTCCTTTTGTTGCATTTTCAATCTGAAGGTAATCTCCTTCTCCTAATTCCTGCTGCTCCATGAGAGTATAGTGACATTATGAATCAATGGCATGTATTGTGTCTCTCCACGTGCGGTGTCCTCAGCAGCTGTGCTAGCCTTGTGTAAAACGTGGCCTAACAAGGCCTTCATTTGATCCATTCATCGATTTGGAGATATCCCTCGAAGGCCTTCAACAATCAGCCTTTCCAGGCCATCAGCTCTTCTAGATATGTCGCCAAAGTACCTCAGATAGGATTGATTTATTATGGTGGACAATCTTGTTTTGACATTCAGTTATTCTAAACGTAATCTAGCCCCTTGAAATTACGCAACTATCGATCACCTATGACCGTTACTCCGTCTGCTAAAAGAGGTTTTTATCTTTTTTAGTGTTCCGTACGGAACACTTATAAGATCACTTCGGTGTCTGTCTGTTTGTCTGTCTGTCACATCCGATTTTCTCCGAAACTATTTGACATAGAAAGTTGAAATTTGGTAATAATATAGGAATTGATGGCCTCATCAGAGCCATGTAGTTTTGAGAGTTAAATTTTGACTTAATTCATTAGTTTTGGGGGGTGAAATCGGAAGTGAAAAAAAAAATTTTTTTTACTAGGTCATCGAGTGTGGTGTCAAATGAAAGCTTGTGAGAACACACATATATATATATATATATATATATATATATATATATATATATATATATATATATATATATATATATATATATATGTAATACTTGCGCGCACTTTTCTTTGTATTATTTTTAAAAATTCGCAAAAAATCGCTGTCCCCCCGCCTTGTCTCGAAAAGTACTTATCAAAAAATTTTGAAAAAATTCTGGAATATTCTCCACGGGGTGTAGATTGAACGAGAATTATCACGAGTGCATTACCTTTAATAATTTATCTGGTATTTAAAAAAAAACAAAAATTTCAAGGTCATCAGATTTCAGTAAAGATTGGAAACAAACTTTGTTGAAAAAACTTATTTGGGGTGTGTTTTGTGAAATCAGTGATCATTTTATACCTCTGTAACAAAATTTTTTATTTCAAAAGCAATTAACGTACGGAACACTAATTGCGCAAGTTCAACTTGCACTTGACCGGTTATTTTATTATATTATAATTCTGAATCTTTATCATTTTCCACTTTAACATAGCAATGAAATTAATTAATCTATCAATTTTATTAATAATTAAGCGAATTATTATTCACAATGTTTTAATACAATTTGTCTGATAATGAAATTAAGCAATTAAAAGGTGAATTGAACCAAAGTGAACATTAATTGCGAGTTATAACATAAAACAGTGTATGTCATTTACTTGGTTTAATTCTGTTTTCCGGTATTTAATAAAATGTATAATTTATTTTCAGCTTAATTATAATTTTTATTTACATAATTTATGTAGTAATTTATGAAGACTATTTTGGTAAATTTAATTAAAATTTTATAGAATTAAAATTCCTGATAAGTTAAAAAATCATTTTATATATATTTTTCTGAGAGTTTACAGATAATTAATTAGTTCTGGATTTAAAATATTTTTGAAATTATTAATTACATTAAAAGATCGAACTGAACCTGATGCACCTTGAACTAAGGCAGCCAAAAGTGCAAACATAATCAAGTGTCATTGACGTTTTTAAATGTAAGTTTTAATTTTGGATCAAAATAAACTCTAAGATGTCTTGCCCTTATAAATCTTCAACCGATATTTATAATTTTATTTTGATTACGCTTGAATGAAAAACACTTATTAAAATTAACAAATAAACTATTTTCTCTATAATATGTCAAAACCTAGGCTTTCTTTCATGGGCATAGCACAACAGGAAAATCTCTAAAGCAGTACAGGAGTGAGGCCTGTGCGTTGGTCTTGAATAGTTGTAAGTAAATTGTACTCAGTGGAAAACACAGCGTTCGGAAAATCTGGTTGAAAATGGTTATACGACTAGCTGAACCTACTATGATATGATAAGTGCGACGTGCATTCCTAGTATGTATCGCTCTGGCTGGAATTAGGCGAGCGACATCCATCGAACACTTTCGATGAGAGTACTTGTAGAATGGACTCAAGTCGCCAACCGTTCTTCAATATTCCAAGGAGTCGAGGTTGCTGGTGAGTTTTGGGTCTCCAATCAACCTTTTGAACAGAATCCAACAAATTTAATGTAAGTTGGGAGCAGAGCTTCAAAGATTGGAGCAGTATTTCGCCATTGGTTCAATTTGAGCTTTGTACAGAATTAACAGCGTTTGGAGAGTGCAAAGCTTTCGATTTCTAGTTTGATTTGATGTAGAGTCATTTGATATTTTGGTTTTGAAATCCCCTAGTGAATATACACTATTTCGACAAAATTTAAAGACAGGGACGATTAGAGATTTCTCACATAATATCTGAACCTGTTTAGATAATAAAGAGAAGGGTAGCACCAGACTTTTTGTGCATTTGGCCTACAAAGAGTGCTATTCTTCCCTCTATTATCTAAACAGTTTTAGGGATTATGGAAGAAATCCCCAATCGTCAACGCATTTAAATTTGATCGAAACTGTATTCACTAGGGAATTTCAAAAGGTTAATTATCAGCACAAACTTTTTCAGTAAAAAATCAATTACTCTACATTCGATCAAACTCAAACTCGAAAATTTTGCACTACCCAGCAACTGTTAATTCTGTACAAAGCTCAAATTCGACCAATGATAAAATACTGCTCTCATGTTTGAGGCTCTGCTCCCAAACATACACTGCATTTCCTTGATTCTGTTCAGAAGAGAGCTGTTCGCCTGATTGAAGACTCAGAACTCACCACCAATCTTGATTCCTTGGAATATTCTTTTTATTATCTCGTTTAATTGTATCTAGCAATAATAATTTAATAATGTTATTAAAAATATTGCGTAATTCCTTCTTTAAAATAGCGTTTTCGAACAATCTTAGTTTTGATGATAGTGAATGCTGTTCACAATTATCGGCTGCACTATACAAGAATTATAATTGGTTTTTCGATTTACAGTTACCGACGAAAATTGCTTTCAAAAATTTGAAATTGGTATTTTATGTAATTTCTACCTGCTGATT
>CM032456.1:191816326-191971213 GCA_019049505.1 Pachyrhynchus sulphureomaculatus
AAGGTCGTGAGTTTTCAACAAAGGTCAGAAAAAAACTTTGTTAAAAACTGATTTGGAGCGTGTTTTGTGAAGTCATTAATTATTTTATAATTCCGTAACAAAAATTTTTATTTTAAAAGCAATCAACGTACGGAACACTAATTGCCCAAGTCCAACTTGCTCTTGACCGGATTATTTTTACTTGCAAATCATCCCTGAGAAATTCTACCTGAATCAGCGTTAATTATTTTAAAATATATTAAAAAAAATCCTTAAATTAAAACCTATGAATTGAAAAATTAAAGGTTTAGATTTAAGTGCTAAATAAAACTTAATAACGAGAATGAAAAAAATTTTGTCAATTTCGAAAATACTGTAAAAAAATCTGTATATTTTAATTTCATTTTCTTATTGTGAGCTTATTTTTATCAATGTTTAACAATTAGTACATTATTCAGTTACTTTTATAGGCTATTTGAGATATTATTAATATTTTTCATTATGATATGTCATGTTGTAAAGTCATATAGAGAGTAAAATGTCAGAAATAAGTTACATCTACTGCGGTGTTTGTCTGTCTGTGTGCCTGTCACGCCCGATTTTCTCCGACACTATTTGACACAGAAAGTTGAAATTTGGCAGAAATATAGAAATTGATGGCTAAATCAATGCCGTATAGTCTTGAAAGTTAAATTTTGACTTAAAGGGTTAATTTTAGAGGGTGAAATCGGAAGTGGAAACATTTTTTGAAATGTCACCGAGTGGAGTGTCAAATGAAAGCTTGTAAAAACACGAATTTAAAAATATATATATGGTGTACTACTCGCCCAAACTTTTCTTTATATTATTTTTAAAAAATTGCCAAAAATTGCTGCCCTTCCATACAGTAGAACCCCGGTTATCCGAGATAACGTGGGGGGCACCCTCGTCGGATAACTGAAAACTCGGTTAATCCGGATTTGTTTTTTATTCATTCAAAAAATAACCACCAATACTTTAAACCGATGTATTAACGTTTTTAACATATAAATAGGTACATACATTATAAAACAGTGAAATAGGTATCTATGCGCTTCTGTTTCATATTGCATCTTCTTTTTCTCGCTGCAATGTTTCTCCATTTATTAAGAAGAAACAAATCCGCTGGGGTTGCCTCTGGTTGTTGTTCGATATACCTCAAAGCTTTTTCCAAAGAAGCAAAACCTTCTTGGTGAGAGATCTTAGTGGGAGACTGTTCATCCACCGCTGCTTCGTCATCGTCATCGTCATCTGATTTTTCGGTTTCCTGAAAGGCATTCGTTATTTCTTCAATACTCATTTCTTCTTCTAAATCATATGCTGTAATCCGTTCAACAACATCTTCTCTTGTCACATTTTCGCAACCTTTTAATTTTTGCATTAATTCAAATAAACTTTTTTCGTTTTCTTCTATCTCGCTGTCAAAATTTGAACAGGACATTTCTCCATGGCTTCTCAATTTCAATTCATTTAATTTAATTTAAATTAAATCTTCACTGTCATTGTAGTCCTCAAAATCAATAACTATTGACCCAGATTTTTGAATACTGGTAGTACGCACAGAATCCCAAGCTTGACTTACCCAGTAAATAACATTTTTCAGTGTAACCTTTCTCATCCCATTAATAACATAATATCCTCCTTTTCTCTGTTTTCTAACAGATGTTCAAGATATAAACACCTATAATTTTTTTAAATGTTTTCGAGGATGCCTTGATCCATTGGTTGCATTATGCTGGTTACATTTGGAGGAAAAAATTTTACAACAATTTCGCCCACATGAAGTTCTTCTCCAGGGTGAGAGGGGGCATTATCCGTTAACAAAATTGCTTTAATAGGAAGACAGTTTCTGTTCAAAAATTTAGTCACAGATGGCACGAACTCTTCTTCAAACCAGTTAGTAAATAAGGTCGCATCCATCCATGCGCTCTTCTGACTTTTGTAATAGACAGGTAGGGCTTTGGGTGAGATGTCTTTTAAAGCTCTTGGACGTGCAGACTTGCCAATCACCATCAGTGGGATTTTGTGCTTGCCCTATGCATTGGAACATACCATTATAGTTAATATTTCCTTACTTCGTTTGTGCCCAGGAGCTGATTTTTTCTGTCCAGATGCCAATGTTTTTGATGGAAGCATTTTATAATTCAGACCAGTTTCGTCACAGTTGCAAATTTGATCACATGTGTATCCACAATCTTCCATTTGCTTTTTAAAGTTCTGCTTAAACTTCTCAATTGATGACACATCAGCAGAAAGTTTTTCATCACATACAGTTAGTTGTCGTACACCGTACCGTTTTTTCCAGCGGTCAAGCCATTCAGAACTGGCGGTAAACTGATCTATCTCTGGGAATTGCCTACTAATCATTATTGCTTTCTGTTGTAAAATTGGACCTGACAGAGGTACACCTTTTGATCTCTGTTTGTTAAACCACATGAATAAAGCTTCGTTAACCTTTTCATAGTCGCCGGTTTTCATAGATTTTCTTCCTGAGGACGCGGAGGCTTGATTTATATACCACTCTTCTATTTTTGTGCTGCTTCTTTTCCAATCTCCAACTGTTACCTCACCTACTCCATAATCTCGTGCAACAACTTTAATTGTCTCTCCTGCTTCAATTCTTCTGATGGATTTTAATTTTTCTTCAATAGGAACGATGATTCTTTTACGCTAGTTTTGCTCCATTATAATATGACAAACAAAAATTCAAACAAAGCAGTTCGTATTAATTACACTTACCAGAACTCCAACCAAATAAATTGTGTGAGTATACTCGTACTTCTCTGTAGTAAACGCCATTACGCGCTGCATTCACGTAAATTTACGTGCTGAAAGAGTCCAAAAACATAAATAGGGGAACCCCTCATATGGGCCAGGGGGATTCCCCGAAGGCCCCGACGATTTTAAATGGAAATATGTACATACATATTTTAGAAGCTCGGTTAATACGCAGCATAGGCGCGCGTACCTCGTATAATCCGGTTCTTAGATTGGCTCGGTTAATCCGGAGCTCGGATAATCGCGACTCGGTTAATCGGGGTTCTACTGTACTACCTTTAAGAGTACTGAGCAAAAAATCCTGGAATATTCTCCAAAAAGTGTAGAATGAATGAAAATTATCACGAGTGCATTACGTTTGATAATTTATCTGGTATATAAAAAACTGTTTGACTTGCCAATACGCTGGATATTTTTTCAGTTCGGACTTTAACCGGGATTAAGAGCTATAAAATATAAATACGTATTCAGTGCAATCAATAATATACTCATATAATTTTCAGTACAACACTGCTTTAAACATTTGGGCAATCACAGACAAGATAAGTTTGCATGATGAGTGGCGACCAACAGATAGGTACCGATACAAAATAATTTTATTTTATTTGTTTATAATTAAATAAATATTTAGATAGTAAATATTTGTTTCAAACTTTTACTACAAAAATGTCTCACTTTTAATACGTTCTTAGTAATTCTTATATTGAAGATGAATGTGTAAATGAATTTCATAGAATATTTCAGCAATTACGGTACGGAACATTAATTGTACAAGTCCGACTTGCACTTGGCCGTTTTTGTATATGTTCTAAAGCTCTCGAAATCGCTATATATCTCTCACCAGTTTGAGACACTCTTTTTTAAGGATTAATTTGATTTATCAGGGGGCACGGCAGTGCCCCCGCCAAGTCGAGCAGAAAGCACAGCCGTACCATCCTTTTCTCGATGCCACTCACGGCACTTTCGACCCCCCTGTAACTTCATTGTGGATAAAGCTAGAGGCCTGAATTTTCAGTGATCAAGAGGACATACTATACTAGCTATATTCCTAAATTACCTACTATTTATACCTTATAGTTTACGAACTATCGCCAGTCGAAGTTCTTTAATTTTGTCGCTGACACACTCACCGATCATCAAAATTCTAAAGCACTTCTAGCAGACATACAAATTTCAAATTTTGAATTTAGTTAGTGTTTAGCCTATAAAGGAAGGGAAAACTGAACCATCCCGAAATTTCAGTCCCGTTTTCTAAATCGAATTGTGTCACTTAAGCCAAAAAAGAGGGTCAACCTCAGAATGAGAGATAATAAGCTGTAAACTTGTACAAACCTTTATTTTGGCATTCTAAAAGTTGTCTCAAAAGTATCATAAAATCTCGTGTCCTCGTCTTAAGATATTCAAGGTCAAAGGTTACAAAAATCGGTTTTTCGCAAATATCTCGCTTCCTACGGTTTCAATGATATTTGCATCTATTACGAAAATTGTAGAGCATGAAATTCTTTATAAATTTTGTTCTAAACATTTTTTTATACGCTTAACCATTTTTGAGATAGAGCGCGCAGCGCTCCGCCATACATAGCATAACGCAAGGTCAACCGTAAGTCCCGGTAAATAATACGTATACAGTTAATTAAACACTAGAAAATCCATAATTATGAATAATTTGTATTATTTATTAATTATTATATTATATTTAATAATATTTTTTCATTTATTATCAAATATATTCGTTTAATAATACTTACCTACTTCGTGTAATTAAAAAATTGTTAAGTGAAATATTTCAAGTATATTTTAATTATAAAAAAGTATGAAGATGATGCTTCCATGACAGCACGGCTAGAAGAGAATATAGTTATTAAAATAGGAGCAAAAGTCATGTTAAGACGAAATATTGACGTGAGTCTTGGCTTAGTCAACGGTTCTATCGGTATAGTACAAGGAGTAAAGGTTGATCCTGAAAATACAAATAAAATAAAAAAAATACATATTACATTTAATAATGAACATCTTTACGAGCCTGGTCCAGTCAAAACTAAATTTGAAATTATTAATAGAGCTTATGTTCATCGCGAACAGTTTCCGATATGTATAGCCTATGCTATTACCATACACAAAAGTCAGGGGCTAAGTCTAAACAGTGCACTGATGGCCATCGGTTCTTCAGTGTTCACATGCGGTCAAGCATACGTGGCATTTTCGAGAGTGACAAGTCTGGGCGGATTACATCTAATTAATGTCAACTTCGGTAGTATCAAAACTCAGGAGTCCGCAATCGTTGAATATAATCGACTTAGAAGCACTTACCGTCCAGACTTGTCAAAAATTGGTACATCAAAGCCTTTGAGAAAAACCAATAGAGACAGGAAGTGGGCTTTAAGAAAATCCATAGCTGACGTATAAGAAATATTACCCGAGAAGAAAAAAAAAGAGGACTACCTACAAAAAGAAATGAGATCCCATCAAAAACATAAAATGTAAAAAAATGTCAAGTCTCGCAACGCAGTCCTTCCACCACAAAAAGTTGTGAGATCTCATGTAAAACTAAGTCAGCTATTTTAGTTAGTATCTATGGAAGCACCTATTCAACAACTTTGTCATAAATTGTTATCTATTTAGTTACCTACCAACATTTAGAGTGACCGTATCAATATTAGACATCTTTATTTCTATAATAAATATAATGACAATTGCACGGCAACATAATCACATAAGAATAATCTACTATTTCGATTGCTAAGTAAGTCTAAACAGTGCACTTAAGAATAAAGTATTTTAAATAGTAGATTATTCTTACGTGATTATGTTGCCGTACGATTGCCAAGTCATTATATTTATTATAGAAGTAAAGATGTCTAATATTGATACGGTCACTATAAATCTAGGTAGGTAACTAATTAGATAACAATTTATGACAAAGTTGTTGAACAGGTGCTTCCATAGATACTAACTAAAATAACTGACTTGGTTTTACATGAGATCTCACAACTTTTTGTGGTGGAAGGACTGCGTTGCGAAACTTGGCATTTTTTTACATTTTATGTTTTTGATGGGATTGTTCTTTACGTAAAGATCTTTATATTGTAGAGCTTATGAAGTAACACTATAAATTGAAAAGTAATTAAGCACATAGCATTAATTTCGTAATATCAAACAAACAATACCAATTAACATTGTGGTTAAAAATGAGAGCAGAATTAAACCCAAAATTAGGTAGTATGCTATTACGTACTGCAAAACAAGTAAAGGATTTCTTAATGCTTTTCACATCATTTCTCTTCAATTATATTTGCAACTTACACTGGCGTACGTGCTCAGATTTCCCGCGTATAATATGCTACCAATAAAGTCTGCATCTTGTTGGAAAAAATTCAGTCTTAGTTTCTAAAATTCTTAGAATATTTGTTCGTAACTTTAAAATAAGGTAAAAAGTATCATTACATAATGTCGGCTAGAAGTAAAAGAAATTGAAAGTCAATTTTTAGTAAAGTACCAAATTTTAAATCTAGTGTTTCATTACTAGTATAACAAGTCTAATGAAATTTTTAAAATTTGTGCTGAATATCCAACATTAACTAGTTACAGTATTCAGCATACATTTTAAAAAAAAGACGCCTTCCAAATTATAACAATTAAGTAAAAATATTCTATTCTATTCTAAAAAGTTCTAATATTACTTTTAAGTTTATTAGGCATTACCTTCGGGACATGTGCGCATTTGTAAGAAGTTAATTTTGGCCTTTCAGCCTGAATTTATTATTATTATATACAGAATGAAAACATGTGTTGAAGACTGGAAAGCCATATTGACCTTGACATAAAATTATGACTATAGATCAGAGGTGTCAAACTCAATTTTGCAGAGGGCCATATATTAAATTTAGAATGTGTAGGCGGGCCAGATTCAAATAAAAAAAATGTACTGAATTATTATAACATTTTATTTATTTAATTATATAGTATATAATATACGGTTGTTAAAAATTATATCAAAGTTATAAAAGAGGGTAATTATTTTGAGCTCGAGGATCCAGATACCTGACTTCTCTTGTTTTTGACAAGCTCATTGATGTCAGGTATCATATTCGTTGTAGTTATTTTAAGAATTGATTGGAGATGTTCATTCGAAAGTCTTGTGCGATGTTTGTTCTTATTTATTTTCATGACGGAAAACATCTGCTCACATAAATAGGTGCTACCAAATATGCAGAGAATGCGTGCTGCATGCTTTTTTAATTCCGGGTAGTTATCCAAACTCTTGAAATATTGTGTATAAAATGTAAGAGCGTTAATCTCTTTAAATTTTTCTTTCAAAATACTGTCCGATTGAAGATCTATCAACTCCATTTGCAAATGAACTGGTGCCTGTGAAGCTTCAAAATTGAATGGATTGTTGAAAATTGGGAATTCCATTTCATTCATTTTGTGAAAGTCTTCAAAACGATTGTTGAATTCCGTGATCAAATTTTGCAGAAGTTGAGAATATTGATCCAATTTTGTTTGGTTCACTGTGCCAAATGATTTTAAATGAGGGAAATGATCCAAAGTTTGATTTTTTACCTGATTTTCCCACAGCCTCAACTTTGTTTCAAAGGCTTGAATACATGGATACATTTGAGTGACAATCAGATTTTTACCCTGTAACTTTACATTCAGATCAGTCAAGTGTTTATTCATATCTACCAAAAAGGCACAATCAACCCACCAGTCATTGTCATAATCAATTGGGTTGCCTTTTTCTAACATGAAAGCTTGAATAGGGTCACGTAATGCAAAAAATTTTTCTAAAACTACTCCTCGACTGAGCCAACGAACTTCGGTGAAGAAAGGAACATCAGAAAACTTTTCGTCCAAATCTTGTAAAAACTGCCTGAACTGTCGGTGATTTAGTCCTCTGCTCCTTATAAAATTTACTATTTTAATTATAGGTTGCATGACATGGTCCATTTTTAAATGTTTGGATGCCAATGATTCCTGATGAATTATACAGTAAAATCCCACAAAATTCCCTGATGTTTTCTGTTTTAATTTAGTTACAACGCCCGAATGTTTGCCAGCCATGGCAGGAGCGCCATCCGTAGTTGTGCTGCTAAGTATATTCCAGTCGAGTTCATATTCTGCTATCAAATGCTCAATTGCAGAATAATTATCATTTGCTGTTGTAGTACCTGTCAATGGAACGCACTTTAATAGTTCTTCAGTTATTTCAAAGTTACTGTTAATACCTCGTATAAAAACAGCAAGTTGAGCTGTATCAACAGTATCAGTGCTCTCGTCAACAGCCAGTGAAAAGTTTGTAAATTCCTTAATTTTCTCCTTCAGTTGAAGAACCAAATTTTGAGATAAAATCATTTATTCTTGAAGCAACAGTGTTTCTTGACAGCGAAATATTTTGAATTATTGACTTTTGAAATGGAAATGAAACATCGGCAACTTTCAACATACAGTCTTTAATAAAATCACCATCAGTGAAAGGTTTTGATCTCTTCGCGATTTCTAATGCAATAATAAAACTTGATTTCAGGGCATCTTCGCTCTCAGTATTAGCTCTAGTAAACATCGATTGTTGACCTTGAAGTTTAGATTTTAAAGATGACAATGTGTCCATTCTTATTTTTTCAGTGTAACAATCGAATTTTGATTTATGATTCGTATCATAGTGTCTCTTCAAGTTAAACTCCTTACAAACAGCAACTGTTTGATTGCAAATCAAACACAGTGGTTTACCTTTCCATTCTATGAAAAAATATGCAAATTTCCATTTAGACTGAAAAACTCTGCACTCACTATCAACTTTACGTTTTTGTGACATTATGCCAAAATCGTAACAATTATGGAACTCGACACAACAATTATGGATATCGCACGCGCACGACACAAACAAATGCACAATACCTTCACAATCACTACTTCGCAGTACAACTAAAATCCTTCTCCGACCGTATCGCTTCGATGACTCGACTCACACTCAACTGACTCACGTCGCGCTGATGCACTCCTTTTATAATATCGATAAGGAAGGTTCTAGTCTAGACTCGAAGCGCGTGGAAGATTCTATTGTTCTCAACAAAAATAATAGGGTGTTTCCGCTTGTTGCTAAGAGATGGCGTTACTGTCTATCTCTCTCGCTTGTCAAGGCACGCGCTGCCCTTGAAATTACTTATAAATGTAGTGTCCGCATTTTAAAACTTCCGTAGAGGAATCGAGTGAAGTCTAAAAGCTCTAAAAAACATGATTCTTCTTTCTGTGACACATTGCGATCGCGGGCCTTATTGATACGTCCCGGGGGCCGGATGCGGCCCGCGGGCCGTATCTTTGATATCCCTGCTATAGATCAATATTAAATTATTTAAGAAGTTCGTGGATTCGTGACAGGTGATCGAAATTTTCGATTAAAAGTAATAGGAACAGAGTCAAATATCAACAGGAAAACAATCCGAATGGTTTTAAAAGAAGATTTAGGCAAAACTAAGGTTTGCAGAAAATTTGTTCCACTTACTGATGAAGTTCAAAAGATGCAGAGTGTAACATTCTATGAAAATAATTCGATTCTCGAGAAATAATCCTAACTTCCTGAAATAAAATATTAATGGTACCGGGAGATGGTATTTCCCATTTGACATACAAACCAAGCATTAAAGTCAGAAAATTTTAACAATCCTAATTGTTGGCTTCGATAGTAAAATTTTTATTTATAATATTTTTTTTAACTGAGTAAACTATCACTGATGAGTATTATTGGAAGCTCGAAATCAAGTCTGTATGTTGGACAGTTACATTATATTCACCAGTTTTAGTACTTTGTGACTTCACTATTTCTAAAAAATATTTGGCCATATTATCAGCACGTGTAATATGGCCAAATTACTTTAGGAAGCTTGCATCGACTGTGTTGGAAAGTGTCTGTTTCGTTTTGATCTCATTATGTACTGAAGCATTTCTTCACCGGAATCCTCAGCATTTCAGACGCGTCTATACCACTTAGATCAACGGTGCATATAGTCCAAGTTTTGGATATCTGAATCCGGAGAATACAAGTGTTTCTACTAAATTTATTTTCGTATTGCGACTGAAGTCCCTGGACTCCCAAGCTTTGTGAGTTTAGTTACAGCTGTACAACCCATTTGTATTCTTCGACGTATTTCACCTTCATAAAGCTCCCAAGTATGTGTAGCTGCTAACTACTTCATATCCATCAATCTGTTGTATATTTGGGAAGTTATCGTTTTTTCTATCGACTATCAGAATTTTCGTTTTGCTATTATTTATTTGTATACCGTATTCTTCACTGGTACTCCGAAGTCTTTTAATTAAAATCAAAAGCTCTTCTCGACTTGTTGCAAGCAATAGGGTGTCATCTGCATATCGAAGGTTACTAAAACCATCTATATTAATTCCTCCTTCCTATCAATCTAACACGTGTCTGATTATAAATTCACTATAAATGTTGAAAAGTATGCAGCCCTGTCTTACACCTTTCATTTTTTGATATCTAGAGAAATAATTGTTATCTATTGACACCGTAGTAGTGTCATACAAATTTTTAATGATGTTGATTAAATAAAGTTTTCTTACCATGTAACTGAGATCTTCCTCATCTTGCGCTATGATTACTTGGTCGTCTGCGAAACTTAGAGTATATAAGTAATCTTCTCGTATTGGGACTCCCATTCCACTATATTTTTGCTTCCATTTTTTTAATGTTTGTTCGAGGTATATTTTGAATAGTGTTGGGGATGTAGAGCATCCTTGTAATAGGCCTTTTGATGTTTGGAGTCTCTTCCCTATTTTACGTCCTATTTTTACGTTCACTGTGTTGTTTTCGTTGAGAGCTTTTACTGCGTGTATTAGTTCTTTGTCAATGCCTATTTCTTTCATTGCGTTCCATAATCTTTGTCGTGGTATTGAGTCATAGGCCTTTCTTATGTCTATGAAGGCTAGGTGAACTTCTCTATTCTTTGCCAGTGTTTTTTCATTGTTTGTTTTATAGTGTATATGTGGTCTATACATGATTTTCCGGCCGTAAAGCCTGCTTGGTCTTCTCGAATTTTTCCTTTTATATTTTCCTCTATGATATTTTTAATAATTTTTCCATACAAACGTCCCATACTCGATATTATGCTTAGGCCTCTATAGTTTGTGCATTTTCTGCGGTCTCCCTTTTTGAATATAGATACTATATAGGCTTTTGACCATTCCTCTGGTATTTTTTCTCCATTTATCGCTCTGTGGAACATGTTTCTCAGCATTCGATGTAATTTATTAGACCCGTACTTAATCATTTCATTTACCACACCTCCAGGCCCTGTAGATTTATTATTTTTGAGTGTTTTTATTGTCTTCTTTACTTCTTCATAGCTTAGTTCTATCTCTTTTTTTTCCTTATTCTGTTCTTCTTTAGGGTTCTCTTCTTGGAATTCTTGTCTGTCTTCTGTTAGCAGCTTCTTATAATATTCCTCCCACTCGTTTTCTGGGATATACTCTATATACGTCTTCTCTCTATTTTTGGTCCTTAATGCTTTAATTATTCTCCATGACTCTGTGCTTCTAGTTTCTCCTATATACTGTTCTACATGTTCGCATGATTTACAATACACTAAAGCAGGATTAGCAATAAACTTTGATAAAACGGAATATCTAACAACAAAGGAGGGAAACGTGGAGAATCCAGAAGTCGATAACGAAACAATAATCAAAGGAACCGATAGATTTAAATACTTAGGAACCATCATTTCAAAAAACGCAACATCAGAAGAAGAGATTAAAGCTAGATTAGGACAAACGCGGACATGTATAAGACAATTAAATTCGATTCTGTGGGACAAACACATTACAAAAAGAAACAAAACACGCATGTATAAATCAATAATACAAAGCATAATGACATACGGGTCAGAAACATGGACGATCAACAAAAGAAATAAATCTAAAATTAACGCGGTACAGATGGAGCATTGGAGAAGATGTTGTAGGGTGACACGTATGGAGAGAATAACAAATGAAGAAATAAGAAGCAGAATGAACATCAAAGAGAACGCAGTAAACACCATTGAAGAAAAACGATTAAAATGGTATGGACACATAAGACGGAGCGAAGATAATAGGTGGATAAAGAAAATAACGGAATGGAGCCCTATAGGGAGAAGAAAAAGAGGAAGACCCAGACGATCGTGGAGAGACGATGTGGACGAGGCTATGGAGGACAGGGGTCTAACAGATGGAGACTGGGAAGATAGAAACGGATGGAATCAAAGGCTGAGAGAAGGAAGACAGCGTCAGCTGTAGAAAATCCTTGATATATATATATGATTAAATAAAGGTGTACACACATATCTGACATTACACACCATAATTTACACCATTTAATGTTAGTGAAGGCTTTGGAGTAGCCTACAAAGCAGAAGCAGTGTGGTAAATAATATCTCCTTGCTTTTTCGATGATTGAGTTGGCATACAGTAAATATTTGTTTTTACTACCACTGCCCTTCACAAAATCAACCTTCTCAGGTGACAACTGGGATGATCTTAGGTAATCTTGTATAATCACTGAAAATTTAACTACAACAAAATTAGGCATGATTTTTGAGAAACCAATATTTTTTTTGTAAACTGCGGACTTTGTGATCGATACTGATAGTTTATTTCCACATAATATAACATTCTGAGTGATCCAGATCATATTTTCAGTCATATAAAGTGCTTATTTTGAAAAGACGTATGAATACCCTAACTTACCACTTAATCCATTTCGTTTTAGTTTTCTTTACTACTTCTCAAAATGCCACCCCAGATAATCCTAAATTACTTACAGTCAGTATTAGTTATGTTTTTTTTTTAAATATTTTCAATTATAGCTGCCTCCCTTTCTTCGTAATAATATTAATATTTTTTACCTAAAAGTTACAAAATAACTACTGCACTGAATAATAATTATTTAATCACCTTTAAACAACGAAGAGTGTCTTTTTCTTCAATGTTCCGTTTTGTATGATTTCCTGGTTCCCAGAAACTATTATAAAATTCAAACAAATCTTCGATTGTAAGCTGAAACTGTTATGAAGCTTATAATTTCGTCAATTCATTGTTAATTAAATAATAATATAACAGGAATATTGACTATTAGATAATATTTAGTATAGGGTATTCATGGCGAAGTACGTATACAAGACTTATGTAAGTTTTACGATATCGATTTAAACAAACGTAGCAATCAGATATGAGGGAAAGTGTTCAAAATTCATAAATGGCATACTCTATTTCCACAACTTTCGGTTGGTTTACTAAGGCTTTTGTTATTTAAACTCTTCTTCTTCTTCTTCCTACGTTAGGACCATGTCCTGTGTTCACTTCAAAGGTTTCGCAGAAACAATTGCGATGATGAAGACCAGCTCTCATATCATCTTATTGGTGGTCTTCCAAGCGGTCGAGGTGTGTTTGGTCGGTTCTCTTTTGCAACCTTAGCCAACCGATCATTTGGCATTCTGTCCACATGGTCCCTCCATTCTCTTCTCCTATTCCTTGCCCATCTCACCACATCCTGTATTTCGCACATTTCCCTTATTTCTTCACATCTCTTCCGGTCAAATAAGGTATGTCCTGTTAACGATCTAAGTGTTCGCATTTCTGTTGTTCTTAGGAGTCGTTTTGTTATTGTGTTCTCCGCTCTGGTTTCAATCGCGTATGTCATGATCGGTCTTACGCATGTTTTGTATATTCTTACTTTGCTCCTGGTGCTCATATATTTGTTTCTCCAAATTATATCTCTTAAGTATCCTGATATTAATGATGTCTTTGTTATTTGAGTTTTTACTTCCTCCTTAAGGTTCCTGGTACTTGTTATGTTTGCCCCTAGATATTTGAAGGACATCACTTGTTCTACACTCTGATCATAAATTGCGAGTTTGCATCTTTTCGATTCTTTAGATATTGTAAGGGATTTTATTTTCTTTACAGATATTTGCATATTAAACACTTTTGCTTATTTTTATTTCATCCATTATGATGTTAAATAAGATTGGGCTTAGGCTATCACCTTGTCTGATTCCGGTTGCCATAGATATTTTATTGCTTAATTTATTTGCCACTCTTACATATGTGTGGTTGTTGATGTTCAATTCCTCGATAGTTTTTATTATTTTCGGGTGAATTCCCCTTTTTGTAGTAAGGTTATAACATCAGTTAACCGTACCCTATCGAATGCCTGGGTAAGATCAATGAAACACATAACGGCTATCTTATTAAAGTCTATGGCTTTTTCGGTAATTTGGTGGATTATAAATATGGCCTCTATAGTAGACCTGTTCTTTTTGAACCCTTGCTGTTCTTCACAGATTCCGGTTAACATTATTTCTTTTTAAACTCTTTGTCGCTAAACTAAAACAACTTGAAAATTAGAACACTAAACAGTTTGAACATTCTCCAAATTTTAAAAAAAAAGGAAATGAAAATAGTAATAATAAAAAATTACAAATTTGAATTTGAATAACCTCTAAACACTGAGCCGAGAACCAAGTACCGACAGCCTACTGGAATGGAAATCACCGGAGTTTCCAATGACATTGTCGTTTTTGCACATTATATAAATAGGGCTGTGGAATAATATATTTGACCTAGCCAGGCCGAGGCTAAAAATAGGTGAGTGCCTTGCTCCAAGGCATGGTACATGGAAAGATGCATTGCTTATTAGGAAAGGGTAATCAATACGATGATTTAACAGCTTATATAAGAATTTGGAGTGAATGTCCCTTGTCTTTGCAAGAGGCAACTCATTAAACCTTGACAAGATTAGTCCGTGATCAATACCGCGGTCCGGATAGACACCATCCCCCATGAAAATAAGATATTTAATGAAGCGCCTCTGTATCCATTCGATTGAATTGTTATGGCAATTCTATACTGGATACCAAATAATAGAAGCATAGTCAAACTTAGACCTAATAAAGGAATAATAGAGAAGCTTGATTGCAGATATGTAAGTAAAGTCTCTACAATATCTAATCAGAAAACCCAGCATCCTTGATGCACCAGCAACCATTTGTTCAATATGGTCAGCAAAAGAGAATTTCTCGTCAAAAATGATACCCAAATCTCTAACCGAACGAAGTTTCTGTAGAATAGTATCATCTACGAAATAATTGAAAAATATGGGGTTGTAACGATAGGAATATCGGACGACTTTGCATTTGGAAACGTTTAAGGTGAGCCTGTTAGCAGAGCACCAGTTGGTAAGAGCTTTACTGCTACTCTGTAATTCGTGGCAATTAGAAACCGAGTCTATGCGTTTAAAAATCTTGAGGTCATCGGCATAAGCAAGCTTCCGGCAACCTGTTTCATTCAGCAAGTCGTCAACAAACATATTGAAAAGAAGAGGGTCCAGATTGGAACCCTGGGGAACACCTGAAGTGGGAATATGGAGAGGCGATCTGAACTCATTTATTTCTACAAAGAACCTGCGATCCAGGAGGTATGAATTTAAAAAATCAATCAGGTTATTTGCGAGCCCGAAACGAGATCCGATCTTATCCAACAGTAAGTATTGATCAAGCCGATCAAAGGCTTTGCGAAAATTCGTATAGACTACGTCAATCTGGCTCCCATCGTTGATACCATCGCACACAAACTGCGAGAATGAGGCCAGATTTGTGGCGGTGGATCTGCCAGGCTTAAAACCGCGTTGGTCAATAGAAAGCGTATTTCTCACTTTTGAAAGAATAAATTTATGCAGAATAACTTCAAGAATTTTAGAGAAATTACATAAAATAGATATGGGTCGATAATTATTATCAATCACACCTGGAAGTCCAGACTTCAAGATAGGTCGGACTTTAGCCACCTTCCAAGTAGCAGGAAGTCTTCAACCCTAGATTAAAGATATGGAGTAAAAGACCGGATAAAGCGGACACGCAATCCTTAACAATAAAATTGAAAATGCCGTCGGAACTGGAATGATTGACTTATCAAAGTGTTTTTTTTATAACAAAGAAACAAGCAATCATTATTACAAAGGGACATTCCCTAATATACTGTTATTAACTACATAATATTCTAGTTAAAAAGGAAAAACACAATAAGGCTAAAAATGGCTGGCTCTGGTTCTCTCTGCTTATCCACATATATATATACGAGTATATATATATATATATATATATATATATATATATATATATATATATATATATATATATATATAGTGTGGCCATGTCATCGCTGCAGTACACTCTATACTGCCTTATCCATATTTAGCTGATAAGATTTAATGGATCGAAATACGTTTTAGACTGGCACTTAGCTAGTGAGCACAGAAGAAGTCCGTTATTCTCGACACTACCGTCCTTTTCATATAGTAACGATCATCGACAATCGTCGTCCGCTGACCCACTAACTTCCTTCTTATGAGTATTACTTAGTAATTAACCAAATAATTTTTGCAGAAGTGTTATCAGCTTTATCTTCATTTATCATGTCATTATTCATTCTTCTAATCAGCATTATAACGGATTACAAATAAATTACTTAACACACTGTCAGTGAAAATACTCCTTCATTTCGTTTTGTTTTTATACGTGACCACACTTTCTTTCATACATGATAGTATATTATTATTATAATTAATGTTTATTCACTCCAATTAACATCTGGTATTTTATAAATAACTCGAGGTAATACTAATAGTTATTTTTTTTAATCATACGGTAATTAGCCATTTGTTTTCACAATATTTTCGTTGAAATTTTCTTTTTATATGTTGTTTCTATTCCTTTATCGATTATAAAAAGAAATCGTATTTAGTTCACTTATCTGACAACCCTAACGAGGTATTCGATTCTGTGTTTGTCTTCTAAGTTTTAATCGTTACAACGTAATGTACAGGGTGAGTCAACGATAGAGTAAAGTTTATTATCTCATTTGTTACGGGAATGACGAAGAAATGTTAAATAAAGTAGTTTTAGGGAATGTTAAGGTGCACAGTTTAAAATTATTTTTGAGTATACAGGGTACTTCAAAAAAGTGTGGCCGATATAACATATGATTTTTTTTAAAATGGAAAATCCTATTTTCTAATTTATTTTTAAATTCTGCGTAAAATTTTATAACTTTTTTATTAACAGTGTTATATACCTAAACCTAGTTAGTTTTATAAAAAATACTAGTTTTCAGTTTTGTAAAAAATTGTCCGGAGCGCCATTGTTTCTGAAGGTGGAATACTCATAATTGGTACGAGCGTTCTATAAAGATGAAAAAAGATAAATGTAAAGAAATTTGAGTTAGTTGCCACAGGGTGTTCAAAACAAATTTATGCATTTCGACTATTTTAAATTGAAAAATCTCAAATTTTTTTAATGGCACACCCTGTATATTATTATTTTTTTCTGATAAATTTTACAAAGCCCTCCAACTTTATTAAGTATGTCATATATCTATTTCTAATAGTTTCCGATTTATTTTGAATTTTTCAATTTTTACCCTTATTTTTAATACACTTCACTATTGTGAAAACATAAACAAATAGTTAATAATAATTTTAATATAGTTTAACTTATCTAATGATTGCTTATTATGACGTAACAAATGTTCAAAATATGCCAGTCTACTTGAATACACATGTTTAGTCGTTTTACTATATTTTCCCTCACTTTCCTTAGCATAAAGGGCGTTATTGTACTGCACGCATCCCGTATCCTATTTCACATATCTACTGGTGTTGTAGGGGAATTCACATAAACACGATCTTTAATGTAGCCCCACAAAAAGAAGTCTATAGGTGTTAAGTCACATGATCGAAGGGGATACTGAATACATCCCTACCGACCCATTTTTGTGGTTAACGATCGTTTAAAAATTCCCGATCTTCCAGGTGGTAATGAGCAGGAGCTCTGTCTTCTTGAATCACATTTGTTCCCTTTCAGAGTTATCAACTTCTTCAAGAAACTGGGGTAATTTGTTTTGCAAAAAATTTAGATATCTAGGCCCGTTAAGCGGTTCGCGGAAAAAATATGGACCGATAATTCGAAAATTTTATATTCCACACCATACATTAAGCAGCCAATGGTTTTGGTTTTGAACTTCCCGGACCCAAAATGGATTAACTGTTGAATAATAATGCATGTTATGGCTGTTAACTGCTCCATTACTGCGAAAAGTAGCTTCATCAGAAAACATTATTTTGTATAAAAAATTTGGATCCGCCTTTATTGTTCCATTCATGGTGGTACAAAAGTTTACTCGTCATTCAAAATCACGGTCTTGAAGTTCTTGGTCTAGCTCCATATGAGAGGGGTGATACTTGTATTTTCTCGTGGTGCGATTAGCCGTAGATTGGGATGTGTCAGATAAGTCAGCTAGTTGACGGCTGCTGACTTGGGGATTATCTTCAACATGATGTAAAATCTCCATTTCTTTTTCCTCATTGGTAACATTCTGGTTTACTACTTTCCGTTTCGTATATTCAACGCTACCACGACCATCAAATCGTTCCCTTAAGCACTGAAAAGATTTTCTAGATGATATACGTCTGTTAGGGTACTTCGCTTCGCGTAAAGCCTTACTGCCAAAAGACAATTTTTTCCCGCCCTCGCCCAGTATATAAACCATATCAATTAATTCATTTTTAGGAAAATCCATAACTATTGCCGTTATACGTCACTTACTACAACAAATTAAACTATTTATACTTGCTGAATAGACATGTCAAAATTTGACAATGCCTATATTTTTGTTTTGTCTTGGCAACTATGATGTTATAGCGTAGGTTTATTAAAAACAAGGGTAAAAAATTGAAAAATTTAAAATAAATCGAAAACTATTAGAAATAGGTATATGACATACTTAATAAAAGTTGGAGAGTTTTGTAAAATCTATCAGAAAAAATAAGAGTAAACAGAGTGTGCCTTTTAAAATATTTGCATAAATTTATTTTGAACACCCTGTAGCATCTAACTCAAATTTCTTTACATATATCTTTTTTTTCATCTCTATAGAACGCTCGTACCAATTATGAGTATTCCACCTTCAGAAACAATGGCACTACTGACAATTTTTTACAAAACTGAAAACCAGTATTTTTTTAAAAAAATTGAAATATTAGAAAAACTACTAGGTTTAGTAATAACATAACATTAT
This sequence comes from Pachyrhynchus sulphureomaculatus, assembly GCA_019049505.1. Lineage (NCBI taxonomy): Eukaryota > Metazoa > Arthropoda > Insecta > Coleoptera > Curculionidae > Pachyrhynchus > Pachyrhynchus sulphureomaculatus. Next base: position 191,835,224 of record CM032456.1, read on the forward strand.
TAATAAAAAAGTTATAAAATTTTACGCAGAATTTAAAAATAAATTAGAAAATAGGATGTTCCATTTAAAAAAACATGTTATATCGGCCACACTTTTTTGAAAAACCCTGTATACTCAAAAATAATTTTAAACTGTGCACCTTAACATTCCTTAAAACTATTGTATTTAACATTTTTTCGTCATTCCCGAAATAAATGAGATAATGAACTTTACCCTGTACTGCTGCTACTTACTAGTTTAAAAGTTGTGCAATTGTGTGTTCAAAATAAAGTGCTCAATATAAATGTTATTTTTTGTCTTGCTTCAAATTGTCAAAATTATGAAGATTATTCTCGAAGAACACAAATGAAAAACGAGACTGGTTTTTACTTTCCTCCCTGAAGGAAAGTATTCGTGAAAAAAATAACACTTTCCAGGATTTCAGTCTATTCATTCATTCCGTCATTCATTTTCGTCGGTCTGTCTGTCGACCGGTCGATCTGTTTACACCATAACTCTCGAACAAAATGGGATATCAATTTCAAACTTGGTACATTTATAATATCTAAAAATCTATAGTTTTTAAGTGATTTCGCTGGAGACGAAGAGAATGAAAAGAGTGGGAATCGCTATATTTTGCATGGTTTTAATGTTTTTTTTTATCGCGATAATAAACAAATATTCTACTTAAATATTTATAATATAACATAAAATGTTGCGAATAAAGTAGTGTCGAAAAATTCAAAAATTAGGTTATTTTTTGCACCATTTTTAATTTGAACTTAAGAAGAGGATCAAAGGGGGAAGATGATGATCTATTTCTTAGATATTTCCTGTGTCTTGTTATAAACCTAACTGACCCAATTTATAAGACCGCAATGAACTGGGCTTTTATGACATTTTAATACAAACACATTTAAATTACAATGACGATAAATTTAGGGATTTTTGTCGTTTTAATATAAGACAGTTTAATTTCACTTTGTCTCTGGTGTATAAAGAACTTTTACCAAAAACGACCTGAACGTGCTATATTTGCCTGCCCGTTACTATAAAATCCAAAATGCGTATCAAACTTCAGTCCGTAGCTTCAAGTTATTGCTCGTGCATGTTTGCGGGTGCTTGTGCTATAGGAGAGAGTGCATGATTGTCGTCAAATGTGGACACCTTATTTTCTTTTGGTTATGGGACACCATCAGATTGCAGAGCGTTGGGCTGAACAATCTGCAGGCGCACATTAGTACAGAGCATTTTGTGTATTAGCAGGTGTAAGAATATATGGTTCCGGAAAACTAAACGAAGCATATTCACTCGATGTACCCCTACAGTTATTCTGCGCAGATTCATAAAAGCTCTGTAAATCAATAGCAAAAATCCGTATTTCATAAGGACGTCAAAAATTTCTTTCTTCGCTTTTAATTTCAGAATAAGCGTTAGTTTTTTAAGAACATTTCTTATGTGGCCCAAAAACGTCGCTACTTCCATGTCCTCAACATTCCTATTGGCTATTTTTTCTAATTTTGATATTTTACGAATCACTTGGAATACATGCGCCTCTAGCAGTAAATTTTAAAGCTGAGTTTACGGTGTTAATTTATGATAGCAACTAATTTATTGTGATTGGATTCTTTCCCTAATCGAAATTTAAGGCTAGAAACAGAGTAATTCTGGCTTGCTCGTTTATTTACATTTAAGATTAGTTGTTGGTATATCGCTCCATTCAAATATATGTTAATTCTAAAAAATTAACATCTGGAAAAAATGCACAATCTCCTAGAACTAACAGCACAATACTAGTTTGCAATTTTATACCTTATTCTAGTAACAAGACGTAAAAAATACCTTTCGTATATAAGGACCGTTCTTTGGGACTGCAAAGGAATTTTGTTGGTTTAATGGATGGAAAAAAAATCCATAATTAATGGGGAGGTTTACGAGAGGCTGATTCAAAACCGAAAGCTGGCCATTAGACAAAAACGCTCAATCAAAACTTTATTGTTACACGATCAATGCTGAGTCGCAAAGGCTAACACGGTTCTAGCTACTATCGTTTTGAAAATATTTTGAGTAAAGCTGGGTTTCCAAATATTCTCGTAACTAATAACAATTTCAGAATTTGGAGTAGTAGTTGATTAAAAATTTGAATTTTACTTAAAATTTTAAATTTTAACTGCCAGATTTACTAAAAGTTTGTTATTACTATGCATAAACATAGATGAGATTAAATTGTTATACTCTATACTGTGCAGATATAATTCAAGTAGTGGTGATTCCTTAGTCTTGAGACAAATTTCAGGCACGTGTATAAGTGAAACCAGGAAAAATATTTCAAATGTTATTACTTATATCGTATAAATTTATTCAACATATATCAAATACCACGTTTACATTGCAGCGAGTGGACCATTATCTTCGATTTTCTGCAGCTTGCTTGTAATGCCTTGCATCAGGCGTTGGACGACTGCAACGTCGATTTCTTTCAACTTCCTCTTTATTCTGCCAATCAAACGTTGGTGGTTCTGTGCTTACCAATCATTTTCATAAACTTTACATGAAAGTATTGTCCAAAATCTTTCAATTAGGCGTACCTGTGGAACATTTGATAGATTGCCATTTTTTGGTACAAATTCGATTTTTTGATTTTTGAGCCATTCTTGTGTTTTTTTTTGCATAATGACAATGTGCAAGGGTTGGCCAGAAGATTATTTTGTCGTGCGCAGGATTCTCTTTGATAAACTACTTCAGTTTAGTCAAGTATTTATTAATATACACATCAAAACTGAATGCAACAACAATGCTTGGTTAGAAATATGGAGCTGAAATACTTATCGATGAAATGGCAATCCACATCAACACTTTTGGATCAAATTTCATTTTGCCGGCGTATTTGACGTCGTCTGGTACGGCTTCATAATCGTCATTGTAGTAGAAGAAATTATTTCCACTGAGAGAACTGCTCGAAAATGTGAAGTAATTTTCATCATCCATAACGATGAATTTCCAATGCGTGAAATTCTTAACACCAAGTACACGGCAACATTTTAATATTCTTGCCAGCTGTCTTGGGGTGTATTATGGTGCTTTTTTACGTTTTCAAACTTGTACATTATTTGTCTTCAAAATTCGATGCTCAGTTGATTGCGAAACACCGTATTTTCTCCACAATTTTCTTTGCAACTGTCCAACTGTCTTTTGCGATTGACAAACGATTTTTCGTTGTTCTTCTGGTAAGAACAGATGGCTGACCGGATCTTTTTTTATTTTCCCTGTTCCTTGCCTTTGCACCAATCACGCAAAACACGAAATATGGTGGCGCGATATATTGGCTTATCTTCAAACGCTTCGAGAATTTACTTCGTGGATAGTGGTCCAAACAAGGAAGCAACGCATTTCATAAATCTATCTTGTATGACATTTCCAATGTGAATAATCAAATGCGCAGATTCTGAAATCAAAGTAGAGGTACCGTTAAGCCATGTGTCCACTAGCAAGTCACTTGCGGAAGAACTTCTGCAAGTATTTGCTGAAGTATTTCCACTCAAACCGAAACTTGCGGAAGTCTGCTTCCAGAAGTAGTTTTGTAGAAGTTATTACGACGAACTTGCTGCAAGAAATTGCAGACGTGTTTCCACACAATGTGAGTACAGCTTGCAGTAGAGTTTGCTTTTCTTACGAATGACAGTATAATATAAATGTCTTGTGGCAAAATAAGATTGGCAGCTGCCATCGCAGCATATTTAATTAAAAAGAAACAACAAATTAAAAAAAAAAGAAACAAAAAGAAGTGTTTGGGTGAGAAATTGGGTGCTGCGGCGCGTAGATTTAAGTTTCCAAAATACATTACTTGAAGAATTGCGGACCGAAGATTCCATGTAGCTGAAAAATTTCCTGAGAATGTCTAATGATGATTTTGAATACATTTTATCTTTAATTCAAACAAGTATTCAAAAGCAGGATACTAAAATGAGATTGGCTATACCTCCCACAGACTGGCTTTTAGTTACTCTTCGATTTTTGGCAACAGGTAAGAAAAAAACAAGAAAAATATTTTTTAAATCATTTTATTCATAAAAAACAAGAAAAATATTTTTAATTCATTTTATTTTCATAAGTATTTCAAATGAAATGCAAATTTTGAGTATGTTTATTTTGTAGGCGATTCCTTTCATTCGCTTATGTATCTGTTTCGAATCCCTGTATGTACGATCGCAAGGATTGTGTTGGAATGTTGCGAGGCTCTGTACCAATGTCTGAAATTAAAATATTTGAAGGTAAATATTAAAATAATTTATATAAAAAACATTTTACAAAAATACCTTGTGCGTTTTCCGAACATATAAATAATTGCGTAGATGTATTGCAGGGCAGTATTATTGATGATTGAGTGGAGTTTTCAAGCCCAGTTATATCTGAACTAAGTAGTTGCGTGTCCGAGTTGGCTTCATCGTCTTCGTCCGTCACTTTTAGAATAACCTGCTGAATTAATCTTTTAAGTTTACGCTTGCTTCCAGCTTTTCTCAAACCTCGAAGTTCTGAGGCGACAAAGTCACCAAATATTTGGTATTCATCAGACGGTTTTTGCATTATTTGCAGAGCATTTTCCAGTACGGCGTCATGTTCGTCTTTTTCTGAATTGGTTTTTTTTTGGTCGTTTCCGTGGTACTGATTGGACTTTTTCGGACTGATCGGTGATATTTGCATCGTTGCCCAATGTAATTGAAAGCTCCTAAAAAGAAATTAAGAACACAAAAGCATTTATTAAGAATTAAACCGCTTTTTTTTTTAGGTTCCATCAACGGAAGAGGATTGGCTTCAATATTCCAACGGATATCACAACAAATGGAATTTTCCCAATTGCCTAGCTGCTATGGACGGGAAACATATGGTGATACAGGCAACAAAGAAAGAAGGCAGTGTTTACTTCAATTATAAAGGCACACATAGCATTGTACTGTTGGCGTTGATTGGACCTAATTATGAGATAATTTACTTTGATGTGGGGTGTAATGGTAGAATTTCGGACAGGGGAGTATATAAACAATTGTGAATTATCGAAATGCCTTGAACAAAATACATTGCATTTGCCATCTCCACGGTCACTTCCTGGTAAAACTATTCCAACTCCATACGTTATTGTTGCAGATGACGCGTTTGCTCTTAAGAAGTATATTATGAAGCCATTCCCTTTCAAGAGCCAGCCAGTGCAAAATCGTGTTTTCAATTATCGGCTTTCTAGGGCCAGAAATATGGTTGAAAATTTTTTTGGACAAATTGCAGCTCGTTTTCGAATTTTACGTAAGCCCATTCTTTTAAGTCCAGAAAAAAACAAGAAAAATTATTAAGGCCATTTGCGCTCTGCATAACTGTCTGTTAAGTCGCAATTCTCAATATGCGTCGTCTATGACATCTGATTCTCATGTATCCGATAATCAAGGAGAGTGCCGTACAGAAGGGATACCAGAAAGGAACATGTTACCACTTGAACCACATAATTCACGCAGTCAAGCACAAGAAACGAAAAATGTTCGTAACGAATTTGCTGAATATTTTATTTCACCAGAAGGAGAAGTGGAGTGGCAATATAGGCATATATAATAAGTATATAATATAATGTATATATGTAAATATGTAGTATATAATATAATGTATATGTATATAATATAATGAAATAAAAATTAAAACGGTTATATATAAGGTGTATTTTGTTATTCTTACCAAATTATCCTCAGTTTCTTTGGGTACATGAGATGACGTCATGTATTTCATGTCATTATACAACTCCCACTTGCTAACATATACATCTTCAGCACTTTGGCCACTTTTTTTTTCCTTTCTTTGTTTACTTCTTGACCAAACTGCGTTCGGAGGTTGTGCAATTTCCTTTTGACCTCTTCTTCGAGTGCGTCTATATCATTGGCTATTGCCTTTAAAGCGTTTTGTTTTTTAATTTTATTCTTATAGTCTTTTGAGGACGTGTCCCATAATGCAGGATAACTTTCTTATTTTTCAATTACCAAATGTGTTTTTTCACTACTCTAAACGAATTTATTTTTGTCTATTTTTATAAATTTGGAAAACTCAAAAAAAAAAATACAAAATAAAACTGAAAACAGAAGAGAATACCACAAAACCGTTTACCCGACGTATACCCGACTTCTTCTTCTGCAAGTCTTCAAAACACTTGCAGTTACAGCAAGTCGTTCAAGTTACTTCCAGCAAGCAACAAACACGTGTTTCCACATAATTGCTGCAAGTTTGCAACATACGAGGTTTAAATTCGAACATAAATTCAGTGCACCAACACCTGCAATCAAATAAACCTCATGTACTCGCTCTCTGTGAAACTAAGGTCAGTTCATCGACCAGCACAGTAAACTATCTTTATCCTGGGTACGATTTCTATTCCCGATTTAGGCGTAACTTTGGAATCTGTCTTTATGTCAGAAGCGACCTCTCTTGCCAACGAGAAGAGGCTCTGGAGCCCCCAAACTTTGATGTTATGTGGTTAAAAATAACGACTCAACCAACCACAAGGTTCGTCTGTATCCTCTATCGACCACCAAGTGATACAAACTTTAGAACACTTTTCGCTTCTCTTGCAGACACCATAGATCATTTACAAATTAACTATCCAAATGCCGAAATTGCCATCCTGGGCGACTTTAATGTCCACAACATCAACTGGCTTAAATATTCAAATACTACCGACGAACAAGGTCGTGAAGCCGAATCATTTTCAATCAGTTGTGGCTTGACTCAGCTTATTGATGAACCAACACGGATCCCTGATCGAGACGGAGAGTTCGCCAGTCTTCTTGATCTGTTTTTAACCACCAATCCGGAGATTTACACGGTCAGCGTAAATCCACCGTTAGGTACTTCCGACCATAAACTACTTTCGACATCGAGTATTCTACCAATCAGTGACAAAGAGGCGCCCAAACCGCGCAAGATTTGGCACTACAAATCTGCTAAATGGGAAGATCTCATGGAGTATTTTCGAACTTTCCCTTGGTTGGACGTTTGTTTTCGATCCGACGACCCATCTGACTGCGCCAGGGAGGTTTCCGATGTTATTTTGGCCGGTATGGATGCTTACATCCCTTTTTCGAAGAAATGCCCTTCCAACGGCAAGCCTTGGTTTGACCTAAAATGCAAAGAAGCTGTTGCTTCTAAACATCTTGCATACCGACAGTGGCGTGAAGATCCTAACACCATAAATCGTAACATCTTTGTTCGTGCCAGGAACAGATGCAAAGAAATTATCGACGAAACCAAGGAGGTACACAATCAACGGATTAGAAACAAACTTCTCGCTTGTCCCGGCGATTCCAGGTCCTTTTGGTCAGTCGCTAAGGCAGTTAGTCAAAATTTCACCAAATCCACCATACCACCACTCACACGGCCAGATAATTCTATTGCCATAGTGCAGTCAAGGATGCCCGATATTGTCTTCAGACAGCGTATCATAAAACGTATTTTGATGAAGCTAGACACCAAAAAGGCTTCAGGCGCTGACGGAATACCTGCCATAGTTCTCAAGAACTGTGCGAGGGAACTAACACCAGTTTTCTGTAGACTTTTCAACCTATCCTACAGAAAGGGAATATTTCCTTCCTGCTGGAAATGTGCCACAGTTCAGCCGATACCTAAAAAAGGCAAGAAGACCTTGCCAAATAACTACCGACCAATCGCACTACTCTCAATAATATCGAAAGTCATGGAAAAGGCTATCAATCAGCATCTTCTAAAATATCTTGAAGGATTCAACATTATTAGTGATCACCAATATGGCTTTCGTAAAAATAGATCAACAGGAGATCTTCTGACTTATGTAACACATGTTTGGAACAACGCAATTGAACACTTTGGAGAATCTCGAGCGGTTGCTCTTGACATATCCAAGGCATTTGACCGTGTTTGGCACGATGGGCTGTTGGCTAAGCTACGTTCTTATGGTATGTCTGAAAAGTTCTGTTTGTGGCTCTCATGTTTCCTCAGAGAGCGTTCTTTACGAGTGGCAGTTGACGGATTTCTTTCTAACACCTTCACTATCAACGCCGGTGTGCCCCAAGGTTCCATACTGTCTCCTACTCTCTTCCTCATTTATATTAACGATCTGCTGGAAAGGACCGAGAATCCAATCTACAGCTTTGCAGATGACAGTACACTTATCTCTTCATTCACTTTGAATGCTCGGACATCGACTACTCAGACGAATATCCGCAGACAGCAGGAAGTCATTCAACTTAACAAAGACCTGGAAGAAATTCTATCTTGGGGTGACAGTAACCAAGTGGAATTTAACGCTACAAAAACCCAGGCGGCAGTTTTTTCTAAAAAAGTTAACGTTGCAGAACCCGACATAGTTATGTCGGGGCACTCCATCCCTCTAACATCGTCACTCAATCTGTTAGGCGTTAATTTGGGAGCAAATATGTCCTGGCATGAACATGTTGCAGGCATAGCAAGAAGAGCTTCTCAAAAGTTGGGAATATTGTTTCGAACCAGAAAGCTTTACACTCCACAACAACTGTTAATTCTTTACAAAGCTCAAATTCGACCAACTATGGAATATTGCTCCCATGTTTGGAGCTCCGCTCCCAAACATACACTGCATTTGTTGGATTCTATCCAGAGAAGAGCTATTCGTCTGATTGGACACCCGGAACTGACCGACGGCCTTGATTCGCTGGAACATCGAAGAACGGTTGGCGACTTGAGCCTATTCTACAAGTACTTTCATGGAAAGTGTTCGAAAGATGTGGCCCGTTTAATTCCTCCCAGAGCGGTGCATATTAGAAGTACACGTCGCGCTAATGCTTCACATCCGTATGAGGTTCAGCTTGTTACTCCTCGTACAACGCTTTTCAAGCAGTCTTTTATATGGAGAACATCATACCTTTGGAATGGTTTACCCAGGACTGTGTTTCCCATCGAGTACAATCTACAGCGATTCAAGAACAACGTGAATCGCTTTCTCCGCACACGTGTCGCTCCTGTAGCGCTTTAGGGACTTCCCTGTAGCACGTGTGCTAGACCCATAAAAAAAAAAGTAACTTCTGCAAGCCGTGACTTCTGGAAGTCGACTTCTAATATGTGTTTACACGACAAAAACTTCTGGAAGTCACTTCTGGAACAACTTCCGCAAGAAAACTTGGTAGTGGACACACGGCTTTACACCTTCAGCGTAAACAACATTGCTATCTGTCAATTGTTCAGCATTTACCCAAACGCCTAAAATTAGTCTTAAGACTAGTGAATCACCCTTTATTATTTATTTCCATTGGTAAGGAATTACTGAATTCGAGAAGAAAAGCTATCCGAGATTTATCCATTTCTTCATGTTTCAAGCTCACAAAAAATACAGTCTCTAATTTCTGTCGGTCTATCTGTTGACACGACAACTCAAACGTAATGAAATATTGATATCAAATTTGGTACGCATATAAAATTATGGCCTATCTAACCTATAGTTTTTGAAGCATATTGCCTTATCTAGAATTTTTAGCAGGGCCCAAAAATAAAATAATATACAGTGCTTTCCATTTCAAAAAAATCAAGATGGCGTAATTTCTTCGAACTGACAGTTCAAAACATTTTATTGTCAACGTCAGCATGTGCGCCGTATAACACCCTATAACTTTTATTTACACATTTTTTTGATACGCTGATTAATAAATGCTGTGGAATCATTATTCCATACATATAGGGTATCCTGTATGTAGAAGGTGCCATTTAAAAAAATATTGGCTTTGTAGTCAGTCAAATTTGACAAGTGACAAGTTTTGTGTTAATATACTTAACTTCTTCATGGGAGTAGTACTGAAAGAATTTTCTTATTAAGGAAAATAGCGAGCTCTATGCGCTGTATGATCAAATTATTCTTTAGTGTGGGAAAGTCAATTTCAGTATTCATTTTAGAACTCCCTTTTTGTCAGGAAAGCAAGGAATAAATTACTTTACCGATTTTTACATTATGTAATGTTTTTGATTGATCGACCTAAAATCAATAATTACAAATTTTGTAAGTATTTCAATCGTTATTACCAACCCCATTTATTCCGATAATAATGAACTGTAATATTGGTACTAACAACGTTTACTTTAGAATTTGCAAGAGCAATTCATCTTGCATTTAATATAAATGTAAGTGTTTATTTTATATAATTTGTTATATAATATTCTGAACATTAATTGTCCGGGAGATCTTTGTTTTAAATTATTTATGCAAATTTAGTTTACGACATTGTCAAAAATTGTATTGTAGAAATTTTGAAAGTTTCTTTGTTTGTAATTTTATTACTAACTACTTTAAGAAACAAATTTTCGAGATATAATGTAATAATAACCATGATGCAGACTATTGTTAAAATTTAGGTAAAATTGTTCAACTTACAAAACAGCTAAAATATTTACTTATCAATTTTATTTCTTTCAAGTATTTAAATCTGAGATTAGTGAGATGAAAACAGTCTTCCGTTAATTTGCTTAGATCTACTATTTGTGTTAAACTAGCTCTTAATCAATATAATATAATTATATTAGATTTAGATCCAATCCTCTTACAACAAATTTCGAAATGTTTAATATTCAATGTGTTTTCCAAGATTTTAACCAAGATACAATTTAATTTTTTTCCTTATTACTATTCATATACCCATTATCGCTTCCTATTTTCTTTTTAATTCAAGCTAGTACTCGACAAGCCTTCTTTTTGTCCAATATTTTGGCCTACAAAAGATTGACAATATAAGGTAGGATAATCAATTAATTTTATGAAATTAGGTTAACAAACCATCAAACTCATTGTTTTTAGTGTTATTATTTTACTTTCTCTAAATCTAAAAGCTCTCAGGAACGTTTTCTCAATATAAATTCGTCATATTATATCATAAATTTTCAATTAAAGATAACCAGCCAAGTGCAAGTTTGAATTTTTTTGATGTTTTCCTTATTTGGGCGTCCAGAGCGTTCAGCATCATTTGTATCTGTATGACCGCGTTTAAATTCAGTATACCACTAAATGATGAGTGATTTTCCAGTGGCAGAACCCCCGTAACACTTATCAAGGCATTGCTTTGCTTCAACGGTATTTTTTCCCATCAAAAAACAGTGTTTAATCAACACACGAAATTCAATTTTTTCCATTGTTTTGAAAATATCAGAAGTGGCGTCACTAAAACCACTGTAACTTCTAAACTAATCGTCGAAATGTCTTGAAATTTTCACACTTATTGTTTGAAGGTTGGTACCTCCTAAAAATCATATGAATTTCTTGAAAAGGGTGACATATACGTGTCAGACCAAAAACTTTTCAGCCTACGTGTTATATGATAATAAAATCGAACAAAAGTATTTTTTTATTTTTCCATAACTCCTTTATTTCGTGAATTATTGCACCGCCTCTCATAAGTCATATACTTTACTAACTTTATTAATTTGCATTGTATAACCTGCTGTATTTTTTTTTCAATCTTGTATCCCATATGTGGAAAATAAAACTTGTTTTGTTCATAGTACACTTTCAAGGAATCAATGTCAGTGGTAAGTTCGGGGTCCCCAATCAGACAAACAGCTTTTCTTCTGAACTGAATACAACAAAAGCGTGTGTTTAGAAGCAGAGTCTCAAACATTGAAGCAGTATTCCATCGTTGGCCGAGTTTGAGCTTTGCACAGAATTAAAAGTTATTATGGAGTTTAAGTTTAGACAACAGTGAGACCGATCCTCAAATATGCTATAGTAAGTAATTAGAGACATAAATTGAAAAAACTATCACAAAGTCCGTAGCAAAACTAACTAAGATCCAAGAAATATCCAAATGGACCAGAGCCAGAAGAAAATAATGGAATAAAACATAGATCAGATGGACGACAATAAACTGGCAAAAAGGGCCCAACTCAATAAACCTTGCTGTAGAAGATCTAGGGGCAGACCTCCGAAAATGTGGAAAGAATACTGGACGTCCACATCGAAAGAGATCTAATGAGGATAAAACAGACATTATGCTTACTTATATGACACACCATATAGGAGAGAAGAAGAAGATGGAGTTTAAAATTTTCCAGTACTAAATAATATTTCCGGTTTTTGGGAAGCTCTGTTTATGCCAAAACATATTCGCTCCCAAGTTAACGCTCAGTATGTTGAGTGATGATGTTAGAGAAATAGAGTGCTCAGATATAGCAACCTAGGGTTCTGAAACTTAAAAAAAAAAAAACTGGGGCCTTGGTACTCGCAGAGTTAAATTCTACTTGGTTACTATCACTCTAGGACAGAATTTCTTCCAGACCTTTGGTAAATTAAACAATTTCCTGCTGTCTGAGGATACTTGCATACGTAGCTGGTGTTCGTGCATGTAAATTAAATAAAGAAACAAGCGTATTATCATCGGTAAGGCTGTAGGTTGTTTCTTGTAGTTTCCAGGAGATTGTTAATATAAAGAGTAACGAAAGACAGTAAGGAGGCCTATGGCATACCGGCGCTGGTAGAGAAGAAAGATTAGAAAGAAACCAGTCAACTGTCACTAATAAAGAATACTCTCCAAGGAATCACGAGGGCCATAAAGAAAACCTTTAGAGATACCATAACAATCTATCATGCTTAATAAGGCGAATGGTTTGGATATATCAAGATCAATGGCTCGAGATTCTTCAAATTTTTTTTTTATGGGTCTACCACACGTGCTGCAGGGAAGAGGTCCCTAAAGCGCTACAGGAGCGACACGTGTGCGGAAAAAGCGATTCACGTTGTTCTTGAATCGCTGGATATTGTACTCGATGGGAAACACAGTCCTGGGCAAATTATTCCAAAGGGATGACGTTCTCCATATAAAAGACTGCTTGTAAAGCGTTTTACGAGGAGTAACAAGCTGAACCTCATACGGATGTGAAGTATTAGCGTTACGTGTACTTCTAACATGCACCGCTTTGGGAGGAATTAAACGGGCCACATCCTTCGAACACTTTCCATGAAAATACTTGTAGAATAGGCTCAAGTCGCCACCCGTTCTTCGATGTTCCAGCGAATCAAGGCCGCCGGTCAGTTCCGGGTCTTCAATCAGACGAACAGCTCTTCTCTGAACAGAATCCAACAAATGCAGTGTATGTTTGGGAGCGGAGCCCCAAACATGGAAGCAGTATTCGATAATTGGCCGAATTTGAGCTTTGTAAAGAATTAACAGTTGTTGTGGAGTGTAAAGCTTTCTGGTTCGAAATAATATTCCCAACTTTTGAGAAGCTCTCCTTGCTATGCCTGCAACATGTTCATGCCAGGACATATTTGCTCCCAAATTAACGCCTAACAAATTGAGTGACGATGTCAGAGGAATGGAGTGCCCTACATAACTATGTCGAGTTCAGTAACGTTAACTTGTTTAAAAAAAACTATCGCCTGGGTTTTTGTACCGTTAAATTCCACTTGGTTACTGTCACCGAAAGATAAAATTTCTTCCAGGTCTTTGTTAAGTTGAATGACCTCCTGCTGTCTACGGATATTCGTCTGAGTAGCCGATGTCCGAACGTTCAAAGTGAATGAAGAGATAAGCGTACTGTCATCTGCAAAGCTGTAGATTGGATTCTCGGTCTTTTCCAGCAGATCGTTAATGTAAATGAGAAAAATAGTAGGAGACAGTATGGAGCCTTGAGGTACACCGGCATTGATAGTGAAGGTGTTAGAAAGAGATCCGTCGACTGCCACTTGTAAAGAACGCTCTCTGAGGAAACATGAGAGCCACAAACAGAACTTTTCGGACATACCATAAAAGCGTAGCTTAGCCAACAGCCCATCGTGCCAAACACGGTCGAATGCCTTGGATATATCAAGAGCAACCGCTCGAGATTCCCCAAAGTGTACAGTTGCGTTGTTCCAAACGTGTCAGAAGATCTTCTGTTGATCTATTTTTACGAAAGCCATATTGATGATCGCTAATAATGTTGAATCCTTCAAGATATTTTAGAAGATGCTGATTGATAGCCTTTTCCATGACTTTCGATATTATTGAAAGGAGTGCGATTGGTCGGTAGTTATTTGGCAAGGTCTTCTTGCCTTTTTTAGGCATCGGTTGAATTGTGGCACATTTCCAGCAGGAAGGAAAATATTCCCTTTCTGTAGAATAGGTTGAAAAGTCTATAGAAAACTGGTGTTAGTTCCCTCGCACAGTTTTTGAGAACTATGGGAAGTATTCCGTCAGCGCCAGAAGCTTTTTTGGTGTCTAGCTTCATTAAAATACGTTTTATGATACGCTGTCTGAAGACTATATCGGGCATCCTTGACTGCACTATGGGAATAGTAGGTGGTGTTTTTCCTTGGAAATCGACAGTGGAATGTGAAGCAAAGAGTTCAGCCAACAAGTTCCCTTTCTCAACAGGTGTCGTTGCAATAGAATTATCTGGCCGTGTGAGTGGTGGTATGGTGGATTTGGTGAAATTTTGACTGACTGCCTTAGCGACTGACCAAAAGGACCTGGAATTGTTGGGACAAGCGAGAAGTTTGCGCGATTGTACAATTGCGTTGTTCCAAGCATATGTGACATAAGTAAAAGATCTCCTGTTGATATAATATTGCATTAAATAATTTGGTATTTTAAAGCCTGCTAATTGATAGCCTTTTCTATAATCTTCAATATTACTGAAAGCATTGCGAAAAGTCAAGAGTTGTTTAGTAAGATCATGTTGACTTTTTTGGGTATCGGCTGAAGCATTTCCACCAGGAAGGAAATTTTCCTTTTATGTAGATAGGTTGAGAAGTCCATATATAACCGATATCAGTTCGCTCGTGCAGTTATTCCATCATCCCCGGAAATTGAGAATCTTTTTTGGCTTCTAAGTTCATTAAAATACGTCTTACGATGAGCCGCTTGAAGACAAAATCAGGCATTTTGGACTGTACATTGGAAATAGTAGATAGTGTTTTTCCCTAGAAATCGAAAGTGTGAAGCAGAGTTCAGCTAACAAGCATCCTTTCTCATCTGTTCTCATCTTAGCTATTTCATTTTAATTCAAATTCTCCTACCTGTTAGAAAGTTTATTAAGCAAAATATAATTGTTCTTTAAAATTCTGCTACTATACCATCCGTTACAAATCATCACCCATATACCTGGTACTCTATAAATAAACATATCGACATTCGTTAATAAAAGTTAACAGCAACAAACAACCATTTAGTTCTCAGCCCACTCCCAATGAATATCTTAACTCTGAATAATTGGTTTTAACTGTCTCTGCATTCCCTCAACAATTTTTGCAAGTTATAAGGTCAATTGAACAATAATTAATGGTTTGGTCATATGCCAATATTATCTAAGTGTATGATCTATGGTGTCACGGTTATTGCTAATTTTATTTATCAGTAGTCGTGGTTAATTAACTTAAAGGTGAAGACACGGCTAACAGGGGATAAAATCATTAGAAATATAAATATAAAATAATAAAATACTTCCTATAAAAAATGTTTTCCGATTTATTTATATTTTATTGTCATTTGATTTCTGCTGTATAGAAAATCTCCATAATAGCTACTTTTAATTTTGTGAGAGCAAATATTTTTATTATTTTTTAAATCCTGTATATATTTAGAGAGTTGAACTTGAGAGAGAGAACTTTTTGGACTAAATTGTTCATTTTAATGCACAAACCTTTAACGAAAAGTAAAGTTATGAAAAATTATGCAGTTGTCCATATATATGAATATACATGTATATATATATATATATATATATATATATATATATATATATATATATATATATATATATATATATATACCAGGTGTACAAGTATGAAATGCAGATTTTTTTCTAAAAAAACATGTTAAATTTGGAAGAATGATAAAAAGTATGCTCCATCGCTTGTTATACATTTTTCCTATCTTTCGGGCAATTTGTGGATACCAGGCCCTTTTGCTGCGAACCATGCATCGAGCCATTTTTTCATATCTTCGTACGAACCAAAGCGCTGCTCAGCAAGTGCGTGACCCATCGATGCAAACAAGTGGTAATCGGAAGGAGCCAAGTCTGGTAAGTAACCCGCATGAGGTAGAACTCCCAGCTGAGTGCTTCCAACGTGTCGCGAACTGGTTTTGCCGTATGTGATTGAGCATTGTCATGAAGAAAAATGACTTTGTGTTGCCTCTTTCGGTATTCTGGCCTTTTTTCAAGCAGCGAACGGTTCAAATCGGTCAATTGTTGTTGGTAACGTTTAGTATTAACCGTTTCCCCAGGTTTTAACAGCTCATAATAGACCACGCCCCTCTGGTCCCACCAAACACAGGTCATCGTCTTTCTGCCAAAGCGATTCGGTCTTGCGGTCGATATGGATGGTGCGCCTGGGTCTACCCATGATTTTTTGCGCTTAGGATTCTCAAAATAAATCCACTTTTCATCCTCTGTAACTATACGATGCAAAAACGACTTCCTTTTGTACCGAGCGAGCAAAATGTCACACGTGTTTTTGCGCTTTTCCATTTACCTGTCGTTCAACTCATGTGGTACCCATCTACCGGTCTTCTGAATCTTTCCCGTCTCTCGTAACTAATTGAAAACAGCTTGTTGACTAACGCCCAATTGCTCGGCGAGTTGTTTTTGTGTTTGCGAATCGTCCAACAATGCTTGCAATTCCACATCTTCGTATTTTTTTGACGGTTTTCCACGTTTCTTGTCTGCAACATCGAAGTCACCACTTTTGAAACGCCGAAACCATCATTCACAGGTATCTTGCGATGGAGCATGTTCACCATAAGCTTCTCGAAGTAATCGGTATGATTCAACAGCAGTTTCCTTCAAATAAAAACAGAAAATTACTGCTGTCCGCGAATGCTCTTTGTTCGGTATAAATTTCGACATATTGAACACAACAACACAACACTACGCACACACTTTTCCAATTTGTCACTCGTGCGCGTCTGACACTTGTTGATGACACAACAAAATGGCGCAGTGTCAAATCTTTATAGCACAAACTGCATTTGTGTACCATCTGTTGTCTGAAATCCGCATTTCATACGCCTGGTATATATATATATATATATATATATATATATATATATATATATATATATATATATATATATATATATATATATATATATGAGGCTATGAGCGCAACAGTGGCCTAACCCACATTTTCCTTATTATTCTATTGAAATTAATGTTTAAGTAGTCCAAAATTACAACAATAGCAATTATTTATGACAGAAAAACAAAATTGTTGATTATCAGAACTTATTACTGAGAAAAATTTGCAAAAAATATTACAAAAAAAGAAGTTGCATTTATCTCCAATAGGGATGCTTGGGGGTTAGGCCACTATTGCGCTCATAGCCTCATATATATATATATATATATATATATATATATATATATATATATATATATATATATATATATATGTATATATATATATAGTAAAACCTGTCAAAAGCGGCCACTAAAAATTTAGGAGTAATGGCCGCTTAAAACAGGTGGCCGTTATTCCCAGGGGTTGTGGTCTATAAATAAAAGACATATATTTTCATATTTTTAAACATTTTCTTTGTTTTACTAAACAGATTGAAAAGTTAAAAAAGTATAAAAAAATATTTTGAATGTATAGTATATCTACTATAGTAATATATATATAATATGGATTTTTAAAAAATTCATACATGTTATTAAGTTTTTTTGAAGTATGTTTCAATTGTTGTTTGTTTAAAATTTTTTAGCTTTGATTTCAAAACCTCAGATGCATATGAAAGTAACACTCATACTAGACAAAGCACATTTTGGAGCTTCACATTCGTCCACATCACTGTTTGAATCAGAGTTAAGCGTTTGGTCTGTATCGCGCAGTTCCTCAACAATTTCCGAAATAATGAAATCTGAACTTTCTGAAGACACATCACTATCAATGGAAACAAACTTATCCAAGTTTACAGTTTTATCATGGACTAAAGGAAAGAGCTGAACAAGGGCTATTTCGTCTTCTTTGTCAAAAATAGCATCTTCACAACATCCGAGAATCCGGCCTTGAAAAAACATTTTTTAATTGTCACTGGAGAAAGATTTTTCCACGCAGTCGTAATCAATATTAGTGCATTCGTTAAATTTATGATTTTTTTAGATTTTTCAAAATCGCAATAACTGTCAACAAACGTTAGTAGCTTTTTGATCAAAAATTTTCTATATATCATCTTAAAATTTTGAATTATTCCTTGGTCTAAAGGCTCCGGGTCTCCAATCATGTGACATCTCATCTGAACGGAATTCAATAAATGCATATATATATATATATATATATATATATATATATATATATATATATATATATATATATATATACGCTGGTGAGCAAATATTTTAGAACATGCTATCCCTTTAACCTTTTCCTTTACTTTCGCTAATATATATATATATATATATATATATATATATATATATATATATATATATATATATATATACTTATATATATATATATATATATATATATATATAGGGTGTTATAAATCGTTTATTATAATAATTGACACATGATTTCTTGGGTCAAGTAAAGAAACATTTACTTTTTTTTGTTTCTCGTTTGGAAATTTTTCAAATTTTGCAAAAACCCCATTTATAAGCCCCTGTGACGGCTATGAACATTATTGCCCAAGATTCAACTAGTTTTATTAACGTGGCTATTTGTTGAAAGATAAACTAATCGAATTTTCAAGTAAAAAACAACAAAAATTGTTGCTAAATAACACTATTGTGACAAAATATTTTTTTCTTATAAGAATTATAAATATTTATCATAAAAAAGTTAAACTTAGAGTCGAATCAAATTTTTTTGCTATTACCAGTAGATAATTTTACCTATTGAGGATTACGCTGTTACAACAAACCTCGTCTCAGTAATGGACACTAAATAGGCTTCTTAATTTTAGAACGTGACTTTTCACAACGACTGTATCAAATAATTCGCGGTTATTAAAACCGAAACATCATAGTAAAAACTCATTAAATGAATATTTTCATCAAAACATTACGAAAAAAAGATGCTATAGTACCCAAGCAAATGTTTAAAACAGAATTATGTTTGTTTTTACATGCGCGCTAGATAAGGATCACTATTTAATAATGGCTTTTAAGAAGAAGCAACATTTAGATTACCTCGTATACCGTCGTGCAACCTGTGGTTAACAATAATTGGGGGGAAATAACGAGCCAATCTCTAAAAAGCATAAAGCAAAGAAGAACGCCCTGTTTATTAAAACGGCCATTCTGTATCGAAACAAATAAAAAATTTAATTTTGTATCGTTTTACACTGCCTTGTAAAGAAATTTTAAAATTATTAGTGGGTGTAAAAAATTGCAGCTTGTTAGTTATAAGGAAGTACTATTTACCAACAGCTCCACTTGATACAAGGGTTTACCGGCTTAAATATATTAAGTGATTTTTATAGCACCCTGTATATATATATACACATATATATATATATATATATATATATATATATATATATATATATATATATATATATATATATATATATATATATAAATATATATATATATATATATATATATATATATATATATATATATATATACAATATATATATATATATATATATATATATATATATATATATATATATATATATACAATATATATATATATATATATATATATATATATATATATATATATATATATATATATATATGCTGATAGCAATCTTTGACCTAATAAATACATCCTGTCCCACCCTTGTTATTTTACATAAGGCTTAACTTCCGTATTATTTAAGTACTACACCCCTCAATATTTTTTACTACGATAATTTTTTTTATTATTTCTTAGTGCATAGCATTTCACAATCAGAGACAGAAACCGTTACAGTTATCCAGTAATAAATGCATGTACAGAATTTATAAGAAAATCTAACAGTCAGCAGAAGACAGCAGCATAATTGCTAATAATAATATTATATGTGATTGTATTGGGTACACATACGAAAAAAATATGAAAGCTAACAAAACTTATTGTGGATAAGATCTTATTTAAAAACATTTTATATGCATTTACTAAATGAAAAATAAGGAGAAACACAATAAAATGCACATATTTTGACGTGTTCAAAAATACAGTAAGTTGTTATAATGCAATTTTACTTAAGACCTAGCTTATATACCACAGAATTTAATATCGTAAAGTTTAATGTAGTAGTAGTAAATTACTATTGTATTGTTGATCCAATAATAGACCAAATAAATAAAAAATAATTGCGCCAATTGACCTGAATAGAGGTACGTTACTATAATATTTGTAAAAATTTTACAGAATAAAATTGAAAAGTTCCTAATTACAATAGCAGACGGAGGAACGAATTAACTTAAAAATTTAAATTGAAGTGAAAAAAACGGAATATTATGATTCTCAAAACTTTAGTTAGATTAGAAACTATGGTTCCTAGGAATAAACAATCTGACAGTGATTTTTTGACGTTTCACCTACTATAGTTAAAGAAGATTTGCAGAGATTCGCTACAACTATTACCGCTCCTGGAAGTTCCTTGTCGATTCTATTCAGATATGACTCGTAGATAGATAGATATAATATATATGACTGATAGATGGCATGAATGTCTACAGCATTTAGGTCCCCTAAACGCCTCCTGTGCGCTTGTCTCATGCTAGGGTTGTGGGAGCCCAATAACCTTTAAGAAAAACAGCAAATTTCTAAGTTGACTCCTTTTAATAGACTCCTGGTCAAAAATTGTTGAGGATGACTTTGTTTGTTTAATTTCAGTAGAGACGTAGTATACTCGGGGTTAGGTCCCCTTATGAGAATCTTGGGCCATCTCATCTCTGGTGTCTCATTTCAGTCTCTTACGAATTTATCAATAAACAGATCTATGGACACTACATCGCCACGCATACTTAGTTAGGGGTCGTATGGCTCACTAGGGTAGGGTTGGTATTTTATTCCTTCTACGTATCAAGACGAGTAAATAAAATTGATCAAGTTTAGACTTGCGAAATTAATGTTCCGTACTATATATAAAATAATTTTTTTTTTTACGTTGGTATAAAATAATCAGTGACATCACAAAACACACCCCAAATGAGTTTTTAACAAAATAATTAAGAGTCCAGATTACAAACATACCTAGTTAGATACTGACTCAGCAGGCTAATCAGACCAACCAGAATAAGACAAAGAGTTCCTGAAGTGTACAGATCCAATATGTAGTTTTACGTTTTCTTGGTCAATAATGTATAATAGTTATAGCAATTTAGAAAGACGATAATGTATAATAGTTATATCAGTACTTTTCGAAATAAGGGGGGCAGCGATTTTTCGCATTTTTTAAAAATGATACAAAAAAAAGTGTACGCAAGTATTGTATTATATTTGTATTTTTGAACTCATGTTTTTACAAGCTTTCATTTGACACCCCACTCGGTGATCTGGTAATTTTTTTTTCGCTTCCGTTTTCACTTTTCAAACTAACCCCTTAGGTCAAAATTTAACTTTCAAAATGACACAGCTGTAATGAGGCCATCAATTCCTATTTTAGTGCCAAATTTCAACTTTCTATGTCAAATAGCTTCGGAGAAAATCGGGTGTGACAGACAGACAGACAGACAGACGAACTGACAGACACCGAAGTGGTCTTATAAGTACGGAACACTAAAAATACCTCAAAGTTTTTTTACTCAATTATATTTATTCATTTCTTCCTTTCTATTTTTTTCAGTACTTGGACTTCGATAATTTACCCGATACGAATTTTACATGTGTAGGAAAAGTCATAGGAGGATACTATGCAGATCTCGAAGCCAATTGCCAGATGTTTCACGTTTGCACCATTGGTCAAGCGGACGAACCGATGGACATTAGATTTTTATGTTTAAATGGTACCGTTTTCGATCAGGTAAATGATTTACAGTCTTAGATTTTTGAACATACCAGGGCTACCTTTTAAGTTTTTACAAAAACAATGAAAGGAAAAAATCTTGATACGAATCGTTTTATTTAAGATTTATACACTTTTGCATGTGTTCGAACCAATTTTCGAAACATTTTTTCCACTCTGAAGTTGGTACCTCAAAAACATGGAAAGCTTCTTGAGGTGATAACACTCTTTATCCACGCATTTTTTTGATATTCGGAAACAAAAAGAACCCGGCGATAAATCAGGTGAATACGGGCAATGAAACATTAATTCGACCTTTTTCTCCGTCAAATAATCAATTCTTTGACGTGCTGTGTGAGAGCTAGTATTGTCATGATGAAGAACGATGCGATGTTTTCGGTTGTTTTTCTTAATTTCATCGATGACTTCTGGCAAACAAATTGTTGTATACCATTCAGTATTAACTGTTCTTTGATCCTCTAAAGCAATGGTTGCAACATGTCCAGTATAACCAAATAAACAATCTTTCATTTTCTTGGCAGCACTTCGAGGACGAACCACTTTTGTTTGATTCGGTTCATCTTGGAATACCCAAACAGTTGATTGTTGCTTAGTTTCCGGCTCGTATCCAAGTTTCGTCTCCTGTTATGATGTTGTATACGGATTTTGCATGTTCTCGGTAGAATTTTTTTAACATTTCGTTATACCAATTGACACTAGCCTGTTTTTGAGTTTCCGTCAAATTATGCAGTATCCATCGGGAACAGATTTTATTCACAGCTTAATGTTTATGCAAAAACGAATATACTGCAGTCTTCGATACGCCTAACGATGCCTATATCTCACGGTAAGTCACATACCAGTTCTCTTTAATCATGTTGTTCACAGCATCGATGTTTTTTGGAACAACTACCGATTTTGGTCGACCTTCACGAAATTCATCGCTGACGAAAGCACGACCACGACGAAATTCTGCAAACCAATTGTAAACAGTCTTTTCTAATGACGATTCATTACCAAAAGTTGAACGAAGCTATTCGAGGGATTGGTGTTGAGTTAGGCCTTTATTAAAATCGTAAAAAATCATCCACCAAAAGACCTTTTTTTAAAACGCTCACGGTAAACAAACTATTTGGCCAATTTCTGAGCTGCCACTGTTTTAACAATAACAAATGCCAAATTTTACAACAATGCGGATGTCACATCACAATAGCGCCATCTTGTGGTCGCTTGTATATATATATATATATATATATATATATATATATATATATATATATATATATATATTTGGGTTTAACTGTATATGTACACAAGTAATATATAACAATTATACAACTAAGTGTTGTGTTCCCATTCGCCTTCTCCAAACCTCTCTATCGTCCGCCATCTCTTCGTCCATTCCTCGTGACCTCATGGCTTCATTCCAGGATCTACGTGGTCGTCCTTTTTTATTTCTTCCCGGTGGTTTCCATGTCAAGAGCCTTTTGGGCCATCTTGTATCATTCATTCTGAGTAGGTGTCCAAACCATTTTAATCCTCTATTTTCTATTCTTTGTATAATTGTTTCTGTTGCTGCTGTTCTGTTGCGTATTTCTTGGTTAGTTATGTGTTGGAATTTGGACACTCCGGCGCTTCGTCTCAGGTAATCCATCTCTATCGTTATTTTTCTTTTATCCTCATTTTTCATTACCCACAGTTCACTACCATAACTTAAAACCGATTCTACCATTGTTCTTCCAATTCTCTTTTTGTTTTTTGTAGTTATATTTTGATTCCATATTGAGTTAAGAGCTCCTATGATCCTTCTGGCTTTTTGTATTTTATTCTGTATTTCCTTTTTACCGTATCGTTGTTAATTAAGACATCAAATTCTATTTCCGAGTTCATAAACATATACTCAGTGTTTTTAAGGCTCACCTCTAGTCCCCATTCCTTGTAGTCTGTGTATAATTTCTTCAATACATATTCCATATCGAATGCATCTTGTGTTATTATTACTTGGTCGTCTGCAAAGTTTAACGATAATAGGTATTTATCACTAATGGGGATGCTCATGCTTTGGCAAGTGCGGTTCCATTTCTTTAGAGCGTTGTCTACAAATATATTACACGTAAATAAGATTGGTGAGAGGCAACACCCTTGTCTTAGATCTTTTGTAATGTGGATAGCTTCCGAGAGATAGCGCCCTTGTTTCACATATCCTATATTTTCAGTATATAACTCTTTTATTGTTGTTATCATCCCTTCTTTTATCCCCACTGTTCTCAAGACATGCCAAAGTTTATTTCTCGGCACACTATCGTATGCCTTCTTAAGATCTATAAAGGTCATATGTATTTCGTCATCTTTTTGGATCTTTTTTTCTATCAATTGTTGTAAACAAGTTGTCTATACACGATCGGCCTGGAGTAAATCCGCTTTGGTTTTCGGATATCTTTCCTTTAATTGTTTCTCTTATTCTATTCTGCAATATTTTACTGTACAGTCTGCTCATAGTGCTTGTAACGCATATACCTCTATTTCCTTTCTTATAGATTGATGAAATGTAACTTTTTTTCCATTCGGTAGGTGTTCTTCCTTGTGATATACAATTATTAATTAAGCTAGTTATTGTTCTCCACATGGTTATACCTCCATTTTTAATCATTTCTGCAGAGATATCACCTGGTCCGGCCGCTCTTCCATTCTTCATCGTTTTTAGATTTGCTTATACTTTCTCCATGATTATTTCGTCTCAGTCCTTTCCCTCTGTATCTTCTGATTTATTGTCCTCTATACCAGGGATGTCAAAGATACGGCCCGCGGACCGCATCCGACCCCCGGGACGTATCAATAAGGCCCGCGATCGCAATGTGTCACAGAAAGAAGGATCATGTTTTTTAGAGCTTTTAGACTTCATTCGATTCCTCTACGGAAGTTTTAAAATGCGCACACTACATTTATAAATAATTTCAAGGGCAGCGCGTGTCTTGACAAGCGAGAGAGATAGACAGTAACGCCATCTCTTAGCAACAAGCGGAAATACCCTATTATTTTTGTTGAGAACAATAGAATCTTCCACGCGCCTCGAGTCTAGACTAGAACCTTCCATATCGATATTATAAAAGGAGTGCGTCGGCGCGACGTGAGTCAGTTGAGTGTGAGTCGAGTAATCGAAGCGATATGGTCGGAGAAGGATTTTAGTTGTACTGCGAAGTAGTGATTGTGAAGGTATTGTGCATTTGTTTGTGTCGTACGCGTGCGATATCCATAATTGTTGTGTCGAGTTCCATAATTGTTACGATTTTGGCATAATGTCACAAAAACGTAAAGTTGATAGTGAGTGCAGAGTTTTTCAGTCTAAATGGGAAATTGCATATTTTTTCATAGAATGGAAAGGTAAACCACTGTGTTTGATTTGCAATCAAACAGTTGCTGTTTATAAGGAGTTTAACTTGAAGAGACACTATGATACGAATCATAAATCAAAATTCGATTGTTACACTGAAAAAATAAGAATGGACACATTGTCATCTTTCAAATCTAAACTTCAAGGTCAACAATCGATGTTTACTAAAGCTAATACTGAGAGCGAAGATGCCCTGAAATCAAGTTTTATTATTGCATTAGAAATCGCGAAGAGATCAAAACCTTTCACTGATGGTGATTTTATTAGAGACTGTATGTTGAAAGTTGCCGATGTTTCATTTCCATTTCAAAAGTCAATAATTCAAAATATTTCGCTGTCTAGAAACACTGTTGCTTCAAGAATAAATGATTTATCTCAAAATTTGGTTCTTCAACTGAAGGAAAAAATTAAGGAATTTACAAACTTTTCACTGGCTGTTGACGAGAGCACTGATACTGTTGATACAGCTCAACTTGCTGTTTTTATACGAGGTATTAACAGTAACTTTGAAATAACTGAAGAACTATTAAAGTGCGTTCCATTGACAGGTACTAGAACAGCAAATGATATTTATTCTGCAATTGAGCATTTGATAGCAGAATATGAACTCGACTGGAATATACTTAGCAGCACAACTACGGATGGCGCTCCTGCCATGGCTGGCAAACATTCGGGCGTTGTAACTAAATTAAAACAGAAAACATCAGGGAATTTTGTGGGATTTCACTGTATAATTCATCAGGAATCATTGGCATTCAAACATTTAAAAATGGACCATGTCATGCAACCTATAATTAAAATAGTAAATTTTATAAGGAGCAGAGGACTAAATCATCGACAGTTCAGGCAGTTTTTTACAAGATTTGGACGAAAAGTTTTCTGATGTTCCTTACTTCACCGAAGTTCGTTGGCTCAGTCGAGGAGTAGTTTTAGAGAAATTTTTTGCATTACGTGACCCTATTCAAGCTTTCATGTTAGAAAGAGGCAACCCAATTGATTATGACAATGACTGGTGGGTTGATTGTGCCTTTTTGGTAGATATGAATAAACACTTGACTGATCTGAATGTAAAGTTACAGGGTAAAAATCTGATTGTCACTCAAATGTATTCATGTATTCAAGCCTTTGAAACAAAGTTGAGGTTGTGGGAAAATCAGGTAAAAAATCAAACTTTGGATCATTTCCCTCATTTAAAATCATTTGGCACAGTGAACCAAAAAAAATTGGATCAATATTCTCAACTTCTGCAAAATTTGATCACTGAATTCAACAATCGTTTTGAAGACTTTCACAAAATGAATGAAATGGAATTCCCAATTTTCAACAATCCATTCAATTTTGAAGCTTCACAGGCACCAGTTCATTTGCAAATGGAGTTGATAGATCTTCAATCGGACAGTATTTTGAAAGAAAAATTTAAAGAGATTAAAGCTCTTACATTTTATACACAATATTTCAAGAGTTTGGATAACTACCCGGAATTAAAGAAGCATGCAGCACGCATTCTCTGCATGTTTGGTAACACCTATTTATGTGAGCAGATGTTTTCCGTCATGAAAATAAATAAGAACAAACATCGCACAAGACTTTCGAATGAACATCTCCAATCAATTCTTAAAATAACTACAACGAATATGATACCTGACATCAATGAGCTTGTCAAAAACAAGAGAAGGCAGGTATCTGGATCCTCGAGCTCAAAA
This sequence comes from Pachyrhynchus sulphureomaculatus, assembly GCA_019049505.1. Classification (NCBI taxonomy): domain Eukaryota; kingdom Metazoa; phylum Arthropoda; class Insecta; order Coleoptera; family Curculionidae; genus Pachyrhynchus; species Pachyrhynchus sulphureomaculatus. The sequence continues at coordinate 191,862,178 of CM032456.1, forward strand.
TAATTACCCTCTTTTATAACTTTGATATAATTTTTAACAACCGTATATTATATACTATATAATTAAATAAATAAAATGTTATAATAATTCAGTACATTTTTTTAATTTGAATCTGGCCCGCCTACACATTCTAAATTTAATATATGGTCCTCTGCAAAATTGAGTTTGACACCTCTGCTCTATACTAAGGAATTCTTGTCTGTTTTCAGTTCGCAATATTTCGTAATAATTTTTCCATTCTTCCAGGGGTATTAAATTTACGGCCCTCTCTTTGTTGTTCATTTTCAGATTTCTGATGGTTTGCCACACTTTTGTCGATTGTGCTCCTCCAATATACGTGTTAATCTGTGCACATTTTCGTTCCCAGTATTCAGTGGTCGCTTGTAAAGACTTAAAAGTGGCCCTCGTACAACAGACTAAAAGTGGTTCTTGTTCACTCACCTGCTTTTTTAATTTAAATGAATAATAAATAATAGGAGGCGGCCATAGCGTAGTGAGTAAGGTGTCTGCTCCCTACGCCGACGACCAGGGTTCATATATCGACGCGGAAAAAATAAGAAAGACAATGCCAAATCACCGTAGTATCATGTTTAGTAAAGCCCTCTCATTTTGGCCGTTCGGAACCGATATGAAACTGTAGGTTCCCTTTGTCTGTGGGGCATGTAAAAAGGTACCAACTACAGGCAAAGGCGAGAGGGTCGCCTACATACGTCCGTATCGGATGTGGTACTTCAAGAAGAAGAATAAATAATAATTACCTAGGTAGGAACGATATGTCTCAAATTATCTTAATATGGATACAGTACGTGTATATTAGGTAGAAACGATGAAACTTAACTATCTAGTTAGTATAATTATAGCAAAATGTTAATTATCATCTAGGTTACATATTTCAAGCATAACTAATTATTATATATTTCATAGGAAACCCGAGTCTGTGAAAGGATAGACGAAGTTGACTGCTCCAAATCGGAACAATTTTATAGTTTAAAACTTAGAATTATATGGAAATTCAGGGCCGATTTTAGAAGGTATGTAAATGTGTTATAAATAACCGTCTATTAATTGTTTCAAATGTTAAATAGGGTTTCTCAATAGTATTTTTATGCTAATATATTAAGGAAAAGTAATATCAAGTCAAACGATTGAGTTTTGAAAATTTTTCGAAAACACAATTAAATCAGACCTGAATGTTTGTTTCGGCTTCATATTCTTTGAACAAGTTTGTTTGGATTCTTCTCTATAATAATTATAATGACATTTATTAAATATATTCTTAAAAAAAATAAAAATATCTGTTCTGTTTTCTAATTTTATAGAAATTTCAAACTTATGCCATTTCAGTATCATTGCAGTAATGCAAATCGAAAGTCATGGAAAAGGTTGTCAATCAGCATCTTCTAAAATATCTTGAACGATTCAATATTATTAGCGATCACCAATATGGCTTTCGTAAACATAGATCAACAGGAGATCTTCTGACTTATGTAACGCATGTTTGGAACAATGCAATTGAACACTTCGGAGAATCTCGAGCGGTTGCTCTTGACATATCCCAGGCATTCGACCGTGTTTGGCACGATGGACTGTTGGCTAAGCTACGCTCTTGTGGTATGTCTGAAAAGTTCTGTTTGTGGCTCTCATGTTTCCTCAGAGAGCGTTCTTTACGAGCGGCGGTCGACGGATTTCTTTCTAACACCTTCACTATCAACACCGGTGTGCCCCAAGGCTCCATACTGTCTCCTACTCTCTTTCTCATTTACATTAACGATCTGCTGGAAAAGCCCGGGAATCCAATCTACAGCTTTGCAGATGACAGTACGCTTGTCTCTTCATTCACTTTGAATGCTCGGACATCGGCTGCGCAGGCGAATATCCGCAGACAGCAGGAGGTCGTTCAACTTAACAAAGACCTGGAAGGAATTCTATCTAGGGGTGACAGTAACCAAGTGGAATTTAACGCTACAAAAACTCAGGCGGCTGTTTTTTCTGAAAGAGTTAACGTTGCTGAACCCGACATAGTTATGTCGGGGCACTCCATTCCCCTAACATCGTCGCCCAATTTGTTGGACGTTAATTTGGGAGCAAATATGTCCTGGCATGAACATGTTGTAGGCATAGCAAGGAGAGCTTCTCAAAAGTTGGGAATACTATTTCGAACCAGAAAGCTTTACACTCCACAACAACTGTTAATTCTTAACAAAGCTCAATTTCGACCAACTATGGAATACTGCTCTCATGTTTGGAGCTCCGCTCCCAAACATACACTGCGTTTGTTGGATTCTGTCCAGAGAAGAGCTATTCGTCTGATTGGAGACCCGGAACTGAACGGTTGGCGACTTGAGTCTGTTCTACAAGTATTTTCATGGAAAGTGTTCGAAGGATGCAGCCCGCTTCATTCCTCCCAAAGCGGTGCTTGTTAGAAATACATGTCGCGTTAGTCCTTCACATCCGTATGAGGTTCAGCTTTTTACTCCGCGTGCAAGGCAGTCTTTTATATGGAGAACATCATCCCTTTGGAATAATTTGCCCAGCGCTGTGTTTCCCACCGAGTACAATTTACAGCGATTCAAGAACAACGTGAATCGCTTTTTCCGCACGCGTGCCGCTCCTGGAGCGCTTTAAGGACTTCCCTGCAACACGTGTGCTAGACCCATAAAAAAAAAATGAAAATTCCAAAAATTACAAATTATTAAAAAATATTTTTAGAAATATTAAAAACAATTTAAAGTAAAATAGTTAAAATTTGAATTATTTTAAAGATAAAAAGGTCTTTTATTAGTCTCTTGTCGAAGAATTCTTAACGTAGTTTCTCTATGAGAGTCTTCTGATTCTTTACTTAGCAATAGTCTTAACCTGAACTAACTTACTTTTTTAACATTAGCATTTTATTTTGCAATTTTAAGTAATGTCATTTTTCTAACAGGACATTTATCGAACAAAAAATAGGCATGATTAGATCAGGTGATTTTAAAATTTTTGTGTGTTTTTTACAATTTGGTACAAGTGTCAACAAACTGAGGTTCAATATACTTCAAGACAATCAAGGCTATAATTTTGATTTTTGGCCGAGATGCAACCAGCGTTAAAAATTGAAAATTCATTCTTTTGAAAACCGCAGACACGTCGAAAATAGTGGTACACAGCGTGCAAAATTGTTTCGGAAAGTATTAAATTTCGAAATTTTTTAAAAATTTTACTTGCCCAATAACATAATTGTTTTTTTTTCAAAATTTTATTTTTTTATGTATATAACGTAACCTACTAAATTATTGTACCAAAGACATGGATGGTAGTAACCACCAGACCAATTAAGTTTTGTTTGTAATCGTGCGATAGGGTGTAATGGATTTTCCAAGTCACCTTCGCTCTTACCTGCTAGACTTTTGGTCATCTTGACGTTCGTATTTTGCACCTCTCCCTCTCTTCTCCTGCTCCAGTTTCTTTATATCCAATCTCCGATTAAATCTTACTTCCGATGGCTTCCGGGTCGATATCATCGGAACCTGTTACCGCATCAGAAACACGAGCCTTAGCATATTTAAAAAAGCTTCTGGTTCCTTTTTTGAACCTAAATGATTTTTTTTTTCCAATTTTTGATGAACTGGCGAGATTTCAATCATCGGTTTAGCTTCCCGACTTCTGGGAGAATTCGATGTACCTTGACGGCAAAACTATATTGAACTCCCTAATAACATGAAATTTGCCAAAAAAACAGGTGTCACACCTAATTTATACGTTGCTACGTCATTATCACTGATTACACTAGTTTACAAGGTATTTGTTCATGAAATAAAACATATATGTCTTGTTTTTTTTGAATGTCCTCAAGTACGAATAAACAATTAAAAATGATAAAAATTAGCTCTTTTTTTGTACATACTTGTATCTGTATCTCTTACAACAGACCAACAGTAGTCTCCTAGCATGTTCTGGTCCCAAAAACCTTGATAATCTTGCTTAAATAATTTTAGATCCTGATGAAACCGTTCGTCATGCTCATCACTCATACTTCCAAGGTTTTCCGGAAAAAAAAATCCAGATAGGAATGCAAAGATTTAATTTTGAGGGACATGTTCACATCCATCCGTTCGTAATTCTGCAATAAATTGGCAACGATCTCTTGATAATTTTCATTCCTTCTGTTACCTAAAAAATCTCGAATGGCAAGTTTGAAGGAATTTCAGGCAGCCTCTTCAACGTCCGCCAAATGGCTCTCAAATGTTTTATCATAAATATTCCTTCTTTTAGTTTAGCCTCAGAAAGATTCGTGAATACATTGCATAAGTACAGAAACGCTGGCCCTGTCTTATTTAAAACTTTGACAAAATTTTTCATTAAGCCTAACTTAATGTGAAGCGGTGGTAATATATTTTTTTTGGGTTATTTTTTTATATTTTTTTTATCGTTCACCTCTCCGCCTGAGTAGGGATTTTACCCTTTTTCATATCCTAAGGATATCGGCGGGGATGTCCTGATACCCATCAATGTTGTCCAAGTGCCGAAACATACATTTCTTGTATTTCACAACACATTTTAGACAACGTGGTAGTGCTGCCACGGACGTTATTGCATTTCTAGGAAAAACTACTACCTATGTATGTGGCTAAGCCAAATATACTTAAATAAATGAATAAATAAGTATACCGATCTCCGGAATTGAATCCTCGACCTTCTGCACGTAAGCAAGGCACTACGGTACAGAGCCACGGGCGGCCACCAACCGGTTAACCAAACATGTGTTTTTAATGTTCATTTTCTCTGGAACATATTCGGTTCAAATCGGCCAAAATTTTTTTTGATAGTGATCCTTCTTTGCCCTCGGGTCCCACATGCACAAGAAGCAACAGTACGCCATAGCCTTGCAAACCCAAAAGCATACCGATGACTTTAGGTCACCACAGATATACCAATTGTGACATTCATATCGGATCAATTTAATTAATATGGACATTGTTTCATAAGTTTCTTCACAATTCACTGCATGACCTATTGGGATAGAAGGCTTTTTATTTCCGTTGTGCAAAAGAACAACTTTGAGGCTCGTCTTCGAGGAATCGATAAATATGCGCCATTTTTCTAGGTTGTATGGTTGTTTCATTGCTTCGAACAGGCCATTCACATCATGACGATAACAAAATTCATTTTCTTTTGTAAAAAAAGCAGCATAGGTCTTACTCCTGGAGTGATAAATACTAACTCTTGTGTCAGGATCAAGCAACTTCCACTGTTGCAACCTTGAGGCAAGTAATTATTCACTTTTAGACTGCAAATCTCTAATAAGATTGTTGAGTTCAGACTGAGTTATAAAATATGGACTGTCCTTATCGCCGACAAAGTTACCTGAGCTGGACTGCTCACTGTCACTACTCTGGTGTAGTGGAATACTGCTCGATGTAGCTGTGATATTTCGGGTTTGGTCACTACTGCCAGGTGGTGTAGGAACCGGCAAATCTTTTGAATGAGGCACAGGCTTAGACACTGACAACAACATCTGCATATTCTATTTTATCTTTGTTTTTCGTCAAGCAAAAGTAACAGCCGGTTGCGTGGTTAGCTGGCTCTTTCCAGATCATTGGTTTACCAGAGTTCAAAGATCTGTTTTTACCTGTACACCAGTAGTTGAAGACCAGTCTGCAGTTTGACGAAACGAAATGAGGAACCCAGTATTTATCTTGATGTGACACTGGAAATGTAAACTAATGTAAATAGCTGTTTTGCAGTGAGTTTGTTACCGAATAGTCTCGATTTAACTGAACAATTTTGCCACAAACGTAGTAAAAACGGTTTGGACTAATTTGACACAATCTGGACGACATTTTAAAACTATCTTTCGTATTTACTTTACTTCGTTGTTTACAGAATCAGACAAAGAAATCATTACAACTATTGCGAGTAGATGAGAAACAGAAACGGTTTTATCTGAGAATTTTGACGTGCGAGCGGAAAGCAAAAATACTTTATTAACTAGCCTACATAGCTTATTTAAAAAATATCTGTTTCGTTCGATGAACAAAAATAAGTATTTTTTTTGTAAACTAATGTTATTACTATACAAGCACTTTCTTTAGTATTAGGTTTTTAGTTACCTAATACTATACTAGATTCATCTCAATAGATTATGTAACCATTAGCAAATATTCGTCAAAAGATACATTTCCAAAAACCTCAAGGACAAGATGGCATACTAAAAATAATCTTTTTAGTATTTATATATTTATTTCTATTTTTAGTCGCTCCGTATCAGTTTGCTATACTTTGGTGTTGGTTTTACTTTTTAAAATGGAAATAAAACTAAACTAGATAATTTTTGTGACAAATTAAGAAATATGATATCGTTACAAATAAAAGTTCTCAGCATTACTATTCAATACAAATATCATTTTTCTTTCATATCTATCATATTTTTGTATATACTAATATATATTTTTCTTTCTTAGAATCTCCAGATAATGCTCAAGAGACTGAACCGCCTTCAATAATAATCAAATCTACGACTTCTCCGACTCCAACGACTACTTCATCGACCAAGAGGCCATCAAACCGACCTACCTATTTTACTACCGGCAGGCCACCAGCAATGACAACGATAGCCGGCAAACCCCTTGTTGTTTCAACTCACCATTTTCCTCTAAATGCTCCAGATATAAGATTTAATCCTGAAGAAATTAACATTAGTTTAAATCCTGGTGCTCCTCCAGACATAAGGACGAAACATTTTTTATCACAGGGTTTTAGTGATAACAGTCAAGATTTAGTTAATGATAATGTGAATAGTGATGAAGAATCTGATGTTAAAGTGCAAAAACTTAATCGGCATCAAGTCAGTTCGTCTACTTCGCCTAAAACAATTTATACTATAAACAATAATAATAATAATAAAAAGTTACCCGAGAATAGTGAAGATGACTTCGGATTTTCGGAGGAAGAATATCAAACTGAGCTTCCTCAACGTCAGCAACAGTTTTTAATTCAAACCAATAGTTTTCGGCATAGCCAAAGTTTTCCACAGAGTGTTAACAATAAGGCTAATCAGTATCATCACCAATATTTCCATTCCACTACAGTAAAGCAAGATAGAGAGTTTCGACAAGATCCTAGCCATACTACCCTACGAACTGTTTATCTTCAATCCTTAAAACCTCCAGAAATTCATGAACATCATCATTATACTCATCACCCCCACACTGAAAAACCACCGCAACGAGTGCAAATACCAATTCCTCTTCTACCAACTTTACCACCATTAACTTTTAGTTCTCCTGCTCCATTTACTCTTCAAAGACATATAGAAACCAAAAGATATACTAAAGAGCATCAGACACCACCCAGAATTATAATAAGTGCCAGCGCAAGTGTAAGTGATGCCAGTGGTAGAAGATTAAACTATTCGCTTGGAACCATTGGAGCTGCCCAACTATTACCTTCTCCACCATCCTCATACGATGACTATAAAGACAGTGATGTAAGCTTGGACCCTTTTTACCATGACGTTCCAAAGTTGAATCAGAAAAAGCGAAAACGACGTAGTACAGAAAAAAAAGATGAAACGCAAGGAAAAATAAATCCTTTTGATATTATCAAAAACGAGAAAGAAGCCGTTGATGTTTTGAAGTTCCTCTTTACTTGGTACCAAAGCCACCAAGCAACTGCAACTGTTCCTCCAGTTACTAGACCAGCCACACCAGACTTAATACATAGAATAAACCATGAATTTGCACCGGAATATCCTGATAGTACTTTGTTAACTGATAGTAGTGAGATTCATTTTACTAATTCTAATGAACCCACAAGTACTGAGTCCCTTAAACCTGGATATCAGAATAGTGAATTATTTAAGAAAAATGGAAGATATAGTATTATTGGAGGTTACAAAAATCTACATACAAAGCCAAAAGTAAATCGTAAAAATTATTTAAAAGATGTAGACGATAATTTGTATGATACTATTTCTGAAAGAACTAGGGAAGGTAAAAATATTGAAGCCGAATATCCAGAAATTATACCTGATAGATTCAAAGAAGACCAGAATGTTGAATTAGGAACACCGCTAACAAAAACTATATCTGAAACGTCTGAGATCAAAGAAAAGATGGACGATGCCAAAATGACAATTGTTAAAGATGTGAAGGAAGTATATTTTAATCCTTATGACTATGTAGACGATAATTATGAAGGAGTAGTTTACAAGGAAACTAATCCAATTATTGAAACCAAAAATAAAACGGTTGACCTAGATGTATTTAAAGACGAAGAAAGAAATAAAAGTGTCGATTATGATAAAAATGAGAAATTTTCAGTTCCATCAGAGGTAGTTTCAGAACTGTATAAATATTTGAACGTAAATCAAAAAGAAACATCCACAATAAAGATTGAAGATCTTTTTAAAAACAACAGCAGCAGGAATGAACATAGCGAGCATGGTGAGCATGACGTGCACAACATTACCATAAACGACAACCAAGGAACAATTGATACTCGAAATGATAACGAATCTACTAAATTCACGGAAATCAACGTATTGTCCAAAGTAAATGAAGACGATAAAATTATTAGAAGCTCAGCTACAACTTCTACAACATCTACCACTACTACAACTACAACTACTAACAGACCATCTTCTAGAAGAAATGAAAAAAGACGTGGTAAAACTAAACCAAGGAACCACTATTACTCTATATCTACTACGGAATCATATCATATTGAGAATAACACTCATCAAAATGTAAAAGATCATAGCTCTACATCACGACCACAAATCAGAAGAGGTAGAAATAGAGGACGATCTAGATATCTTGATTTTAGTACTACCTCAACTACAACTGAAATTAACGTTGAAAATACCATTATGGACGAAAAAACTGAAGAAAGTTTCACAACTATTTCTCAACTTTCAAATATATCTTCATTGAATGAATCGATATTAGAGGAGAATAATACTACGGACATTTTATCGGAATCAACAACACCAACAACTATACAATCGAATTTTAATGAGGACTCTGTACATTCGGAAACAACATATGACAACCATATTACAGAAGACCGTGACATACTTAACACAAACACATCCAGAGAAACATGGGGGCATTTCCCGAAAAAAATAATTTCTGAAGAAGATTCACTAATTCATAGTGCTATTATTATGGAAACTGATAATGCTTCTGACAATAATGAGGAGTATTTGGAGGAAAAATATATTGATGCCAATATCTTACAAAACCATAACATCTCGGATGAAAATAAAACCAGAATCAAAAACGATGAATTACTAGAAACTCAAGACAGTCCACTAAACGATAATACTAAAAACGTTCATAACGACGAAAAGAATCCTCAAGAACATGGAAGGTCGAATGATGATCATGTTCCTAAGAATTATCTCTTGGTTGAGGGCACTCAGAAAAATATAGTAAAAGATGATGTAATAACTAATAATGAATTTATTAGCACTACAAAGAATAAACCTGTGCCACTTGAAATAAGTACTACACCTTTTACCAGCAAAGAGAGGGATCATTCGAACGAAAATGAAGATGAAATTGAAACCACTATAACCACAGAGAATTTAAATACTGAGACTACTACTGCTCATTTTGTGAACGAAGTAAACGTTCACTTTAATGAGGATGGAGGGTCGCCTAATTCTTTATCAAAATTCAAGCCGGACATAGAAACCACCGATAATCCTACTTATGTATTAAAGCTTTTAAGATATTTTGCAGATACTGCAATGACTTTAAGTAACGAAAAAACAACTACTGAAACATCAGCAGTACCCTATGAGCCACTTACAGAAAACCAAGTTACTACCACCAAAAAACCTCATGTCCCTAGTTATAGCCATAGCCGAACTAGAAGTAGAGTTTACAGTCAGAGGAGAGGGAGACAAAAAAATGAATACAGACACTCTTCAAGAGTCACTACTACTGAATTACCAACATTAAGAGATATTCATGAGCATCGAAAAAGTTCCGAAGAAAATATCAAAGATGAAGTTGTAAAAAATGAAGCTAATAATACAGATTTAATAAATGATGTAATTTCGCTCAATGCTGATCAAACCACAAAGGCAAGCTCGGACATTCCTGCTTCTGATTTGGAAGAAAACAAACATGTTAAAACAAAATCTGATTTACTTGAACGATTAAGTATAATTGAAAAGAATTTATCAGAAAAACTTAATTTTAATTCTACGACAAATATACCTATAGCCGACACTACAGCCACAACTCCTTTCGTTAGCTTTGAGGAACTTGAAAGTTTTGGAACTACAATTTCTACTATAGCAGATTCTACTCAATCTGTCCCTACTAATACCCAAGTTTCAAAAGATTTGACGAATATGTTTGAAATTAATACTGAACCACAAATTGTAACCACGGAAAAAAATAAAATCTTTCATAGCTTCTACGACGATGTCTTCGTTGTTCCAGAACTTGCTGATAAAACTTCCCATGATTTATATTCTATAGAAAATAAAAATTCTGACGAATTTGAACAAATAACTTCTATATCAGAAAGCACTTCCACATCCCAACCAACATCTTTTACGTTGGAACAAAGTGAATATTTAACTACTACGGAAGAATCTGAGCATAAGCAAACTGACACAATCATCTCGGACACTTCTACAGTGCAAACTGCGAATCTTCTCGAAGCGAACACACCATCCGTAATTAAACACGAAAATGAAGTAATAGAATTAGTAAAAAGTGAAGTTGTTATACCTAAATTTATTTCAACTTTAGTGCAACCGAATGAACAACAAAACAATAACTTAGATGAAACATCTAAATTGTCTTATTTGATTCCAGATGCTCATGAAGCAATAACGCCAATCATAATAAATTTAGAAAATGATTCGAATGAATCTAATAAAAGTCAAAACGATACAGTTAACACAACATTACAACCAGATGTTGAAGTTCAAAAATCGATTTCTTTGCCAGTATCAATTCTACAAACAAGTTTTGATATATCACATGATATCAACAATGCACAAGACATTAACAATTTAGCTGCGCCTGATTCTGATATTCCTAGTACACCTCGTGCTCCAAAAAAACTACACGAGTTTATCCAGGATATAGAAACAACTACAGGAAGTATTGTTGCTAAGGATGATCAAATTAAATTAGGTATTACGGAGAGTTACGGCTTCACTGCTACGGAAACGCTTCCAACTACTTTGGTAACTACAGATGGATCGAACGTTGCTTTCGAAGTAATTACAACAAGACCAGCAGAAGAACATTTGGGAAATCTAGAGCCATCTGTAGTACCAGAAGTGCAACACAATGCTACAGAAATCTTATTTGTTAAAGATACTGAGTCACCAAAGACTTCTGGTGAAGGCTCTACTACAAGTCAACCTGCTGTAGTGCCTGTAGATTCAATAGGTATGATTAATTCTAGTCACTTACTTCAAGTGGTAGTAGAAACCACTACAACCGAACCAATTACCACTATTTTAACTACCACAAGTATACCTTATTACGCAAGAAGGACAAAGCCTCCACGGAGAAGACCTTATTATAATACCAGAAGTAAATATGGCAGGCACAGGTTTAGTACAGAGCTTTTAACGAGTACTACTAAACCAGAAAAGCAAAAGGTGGTTCAATATAACCAAAATTTACTTACATCACCTTTCAATTCTGATAACATAACTGATGCACCGTTACATAGAAGTGCTACTCCCACACAGTCGGAACTTAAAAAGGTTTCTTTACGTACTACTCCCCTTTCTTCTAAAAATTCCCGTGTTCCGACAACAGTAGGTAAACTTTATGTGTTTAATTGTTTCGGAAAAGATTTAAATACATTTTATGCCGATCCTCGAGACTGTCGATTGTTCCATTATTGTACGCAGGGGTACAGTAAAAACCAATTATTAGATTTAAAATTTGTATGTGATCAAAAAACTTTCTTTGACGACCAGAAATTAATTTGTACAAAAGTGAAGCCACTTAGGTGTTTGTAAATAGAATAATTTTGTAGAAGTTTTTGTGAAAAATTTCTTTCTGAAAATTCGCTCTAAATGCTTTTCAATTTTTAGTGTTTCTTATTTTCTCGCGATAAATTCACTAAATTATCAGTTAGAGCGATTTTTCATAAAACATAGGGAAATATTTGTGTATTTTGTAAAAAGGCTTTTTTGTATTTTTTTTATGAATGTTTTAAAGTAATTGTTTTAATTATTGTAAAATTATTATTATAAATACTCATAGATTAATATATTTAATAAATAAACATTTTTATAATAATTCTTTGTGTTTATTACTGTATCCATCTATTGCTACTGCTACTGTTATAATTGTAATAAATTTTAGCAAAGCATTTAACAGATTTCTTCATAAGTTGTTCTTCTCAATTTTACGATTTATTGGATTTGGCAACGTGCCAGGAACAGATCCAAAGAAATTATCGACGAAACCAAAGAGGTACACAATTAACGGATCAGAAACAAACTTCTCGCTTGTCCCGAAAATTCCAGGTCCTTTTGGTCGGTTGCTAAGGCAGTTAGTCAGAATTTCTCCAAATCCACCATACCACCACTAACAGGGCTATTGCAACGACACCTGTTGAGAAAGCGAACTTGTTGGCTGAACTCTGCTTCACATTCTACTGTCGATTTCTAAGGAAAAACACCACCTACTATTCCCATAGTGCAGTCAAGGATGCCCGATGTTGTCTTCAGACAGCGTATCATAAAGCGTATTCTGATGAAGCTAGACACTAAAAAGGCTTCTGGCGCTGACGGAATACCTGCCATAGTTCTCAAAAATTGTGCGAGGGAACTAACACCAGTTTTCTGTAGACTTTTCAACCTATCCTACAGAAAGGGAATATTTCCTTCCTGCTGGAAATGTGCCACAGTTCAGCCGATACCTAAAAAAGGCAAGAAGACCTTGCCAAATAACTACCGACCAATCGCATTGCTTTCAATAATATCGAAAATTATGGAAAAGGCTATCAATCAGCATCTTCTAAAATATCTTGAAGGATTCAACATTATTAGCGATCACCAATATGACTTTCGTAAAAATAGATCAACAGGAGATCTTCTGACTTATGTAACACATGTTGGGAACAACGCAATTGAACACTTTGGAGAATCTCGAGCGGTTGCTCTTAACATATCCAAGGCATTCGACCGTGTTTGGCACGATGGGCTATTGGCTAAGCTACATTCTTATGGTATGTCTTAAAAGTTCTGTTTGTGACTCTCATGTTTCCTCAGGGAGCGTTCTTTACGAGTGGCAGTCGACGGATTTCTTTCTAACACCTTCACTATCAACGCCGGTGTACCCCAAGGCTCCATACTGTCTACAAAAACCCAGGCGGCAGTTTTTTCTAAAAAAGTTAACGTTGCTGAACCCGACATAGATATGTCGGGGCACTCCATTTCTCTATCATCACTCAATTTGTTCGGCGTTGATTTGGGAGCAAATATGTCTTGGCATGTATATGTTGCAGCCATAGCAAGGAGAGCTTCTCAAAAGTTGGGAATATTGTTTCGAACCAAAAAGCTTTACACTCCACAACAACTGTTAATTCTTTACAAAGCTCAAATTTGAACAACTATGGAATACTGCTCCCATGTTTGGAGCTCCTCTCCCAAACATACACTGCATTTGTTGGATTCTATTCAGAGAAGAGCTGTTCGTCTGATTGGACACTGACCGGCGGCCTTGATCCGCTGGAACATCGAAGATGGGTTGGCGACTTGAGCCTATTCTACAAGTACTTTCATGGAAAGTGTTCGGAGGATGTGGCCCGCTTAATTCCTCCCAAAGCGGTGCATGTTAGAAGTACACGTCGCGCTAATACTTCGCATCCGTATGAGGTTCAGCTTGTTACTCCTCGTATAACGCTTTTCAAGCAGTCTTTTATATGGAGAACATCATACCTTTGGAATAGTTTGCCCAGAACTGTGGACGAGTACAATCTACAGCGATTCAAGAACAACGTGAACCGCTTTCTCCGCTCACGTGTCGCTCCTGTAGCGCTTTAGGGACTTCCCTGTAGCACGTGTGCTAGACCCATAAAAAAAAATGAAATTACATTATTTAGTAAATATTTAATAAATAGACTGCAGCATGTGGCGAGAAGCAAAGGTGTGTCATCTGCATCAACCCAAAGTTGTTGTGTACCCAAGGGTCTTGAGTCATTCTTATTTTGTATATACACCTCCAACGATACTAGTTTTCTTATGTATTTGAACGGCCTCTTATACGTAGATGATACACGATTTTCCCACAACAATATGTTGCATAAGAGAAAATAAAGAATGATTTGCATCGACTAGTAGAATTTTTCGAGAAACATAACTTAGAAATCATAATCATTTTTATGTTCGCTAGGCCACCATTCAGCTAAATGGCATGTCAATCTAGTGTCATTTATTCTTGTGATATGCCCAGCCCAATTTCACCTTTACATACATATTCGTTGTATTACATCTGTCACTTTTGATCTTCTTCGTATCTCGATGTGAGGAATACGATCTTGAAATCTAATATTTAGCATTCTTCTCTCCATGGCTCTTTGGGTTACCTGGAGTTTATTTATTATGCTTTTATTTAAAGCCCACGTTTCAGTGCCATATGATCCGCAGTTCATATTGATCGGACGTTTTTATTGTATTTGGGATGTCCAATTTAAACGTAGATTGTTAACCTTCCGAACGCGGACCAAGCTAACAAGACTCTTCTATCCAAGTCAGCCTTTAATTTACTTTTTGATATTTTGATTTTTAGTCCTAAATATATGAATGTTTGTACCTTTCCTATTCTTTCACCTGTTATATTCACTTTTGTTGTTCAGATATTTGGTTTTGGTGACATTTATTTCTAGACCTATTTCACGAGACTTGTTATTTGATTCTATCAACAATTCTTGTAATTCTTCTTTTGTGTTGGCGATCAGAGGGACATCATCTGCCAACCTTAAGTAATTTAATCGTTCACCGTTTCCTTTATTTTGCCACTTTAACGATTTGAACATGTCTTCTAGAGTCAACGTGAACAGCTTTGGGCATATCAAGTTTCCTTGTCTAATTCCTCTTTTAATTTTGGTTTCATTTGTTTTTTCTTCAAGCATTATTTGTGATGTGGCATTTTTATATATGTATTTAAGACGAGTTGTGTATCTTTCGTAGACTCTGCGAAGCATTAAGGGCTGCCCATATCTCGACCGAATCAAAAGCTTTTTCTTACTCAACCATTGTTATCCACAAAGTGACCTTATATTCGTTTGCTTTTTCCACTAGTATTCTAATTGTTTGAAGATGGTCCAAACTGCTGTATCTCCGCCCAAATCCCGCTTGTTCACGTGGTTGATAACTGTCTAATTTATTCGTTAATCTATATGTTATCATTCTACTGGAGGATTTTGTATAGTACCGATAACAGGCTGATGGGTCTGTAATTCTCCAATTTAAATTTGTTCCCCTTTTTAAAAATAAGCACAATCAAGGCGTTTACCCAAGGTGTTAATATTTTACTTTCTATAAGGTATTTTTTAAATAGAGTTGAAGAGATTGTACTATCATTTAAAATTGTACCCGCCGATGTATTATTAACTTTGAAATAAATGCATCAAATTCAACTTTTATGATGTTCGAAAAAAATCATGATTTATTACAACAGGCTATTAAAACAAGAAACGGTGCAGGTGAATTTTCACCCTCTGAATCCGGCAGAAATTTAGCATTAGTTATTGATAATATCCTAATTCGTCGGAAATTATCCTATTTCTTGCAGATTAAATGAAATAGCTTGACTTTCTCTGGAAAATCCTAGAAAATCTTATTTCATTCAGTAATACTCTCTAATGAGTGGGTGGTACCTTGAGTCTTTGGTGTCACCTAGATCTGAAAGTTCTTCTGTGACTCCCCACTGAGTCGAATTAGGGTCGCAGTCCTAGTCCGGAATTTTCTGTCAAGAGACGTAGGCTACTCACCCTGACCTCTTGTAGATCTTTGGGTTCACAGAATAGTTGACCCCAGTATCTATATCTCTTGACTATTAGTGCCAGGACATTTGCACAGAATGTGTATACTGTTCTCGCTTTCTCCCTCGCACAGCCGACATGTTTTCCGCTCAGACAGTTTGAGGTTATATAGATTGGCCTGTAGTGCCACATGTCCCGTAAGGAGTCCTATGCTTAGACGTAACCTTTGTTTTGACATCGACAAGAGTTCCTTTGTTCTGCCTGTCGCAGTTTGTTTCATAAGGAGTTTGGCTTGACGACACCCCGCTCCTGTACTACAAGAAAGTTGGTGTTCTTTATCCAACCATTCTCTGATTTTGTTTTTACCGAAACCGAATGGAACTCCTACAACCTGTTCAGGTGGGTCCTCCAAGGTGCCTCTTTTGGCGAGTTCGTCCGCAATTTCATTTCCAGAAATTCCTTGATGGCCTGGTACCCACATTAGGGTAACTTCGTTGTTACCTCCTAATGTGTTTAGCAGCAAGCTGTCCGTGGTGGATTTGGCAAGAGCTTATATAGTTGCTTTACTGTCGCAGCAGATTAACATTTTCATGTTATTTGTCCCTTTCGAGATTTGTATTTTTATACATCTGAGGATGGCTAACATCTCAGCTTGAAAAACCATAGCCATATTGGCCATGGGTATACTTTCCCTGTGGTTTAATTTATGGCAAAAGATTCCCGCCCCAAAGCGGCCATTAGCTCCCGAACCGTCAGTGTACCAAATGTTGGTATTCTGCCGGTTCAGGAGTTTTTGCATGTCCTTCCTCTCAGGGATATGGACACAAAAAGACTTAATCACTTGTCTTGTTTTCGTAATTTTATCTTATTTTAAAACGAATGGGCGTTCATGGAGGAATTTCAGAGCTGAGTGTCCTCGGTCCCCATTTCTCCATTCACCTTGACATTCCAGTCTGTACGCTGCTAATCTCGCCGTGTAGATAATGAACTGGTTCAGTGGTGGGACACAGAGTGCTACTTCTTCGTCTCTATCGTTCTCATAGCCCCCACTGCCGCCCTAAGGTAGTTCCCCTGTAGGCTACGCAGTAGGTTCTTTGACTCCACCGTGCCCACTCTGTATCACCAAATCACTGCTGCGTACGTTAATCTAGGCAATAGCACCGTCTTGTATATCCAAAGTGCGACTTTGGGTTGCATACCCCAAGTTTCGCCCAGAGCTTTCTTGCAGGACCAAAGGGACGTGTAGAATTTGTTCCTCTTTTCGTTGAGGTGTTGTTTCCAGTTTAGTTTTGGGTCCAGCCGAACTCCAAGGGATTTCACTGAGCGCGTGTAAACCAGTTCATTGCCCCAGAAACTAAGTGGTGCAATTTCTTGGGGTTTGTATTTCCTGGTAAAGATCATGGCATTGGTTTTTGATGAATTGACCGTTAGTCCCTTTGCCATGCACCATCTTTGAGTGATCCTCAGGGCTCTCTCTACGATTTCCTTGAGAGGTTGTAGAAAGTTGTGTCTAACCACTATTGCCACATCATAAGCAGAGATGCCTTCTTCCTCTAGGGTTCTTAGTAGGTCATCCACCACTATGCACCAGAGTAGGGGTGACAAAACCCCTCCCTGCGTGTATGCTGGTTAGCATGCTTCCTACCCAATCTACCAGTGCACTGGGTGAACCGTGATTGGTCATCGACTCCCTAATATTTGAGTATGAGGTGCTATCAAAAGCTCCCTCTATATCAAGGAAGACGCCTAGAGCATATCCCGTATTCGCCAATACTTTTTAATGATCCCTCCTATCTAAGAGCTAAAATTCGTTACAGAACTGACGTTCACACACTTAATTTAAAATATCGCTACATTTCGCCTTCATCTCACTGCGCTGCTTTTTATCAAAGGTCGTTTTCTTACAATATCTATAAACTTCACAACAATATTTCTGAACTTTTTAAAAACTTATGGGGTACAGCATTTAAATAACATTTTAAAAATTTCTATGAGACATACACAATGACCTTAAACTCATTTAATTTTATTAAGAAAAATAAATATATCTATTTTTACTTTTTGGGCATAGTAAGCGTAATGGTAACGGGTATGATAGTAAGATAATTACTTATTTTAGTTTTCTAAGAGGATTAAACCAGACTCTCTTAAGAATTGATTTTAAGCGTCCTTTTTGCCTTTTGTGTATGTATATGTAAATAATTGTTTTTTGTTATTATGTATATTCAATATTGTACAAATTGGCAAATAAAACACTATTATTATTATTACTATCTAAAACGGAAAAAAATAATCTGAACCGATAAATCCTGTGGCTCCGACACACACAGACTCTCACGTGGTGTGGTCCGAAAATAATGATCACGCCTCGCGTCTCACAGTGGGGCAAAGTCCCTCTGTGACACCCAAATTACCCTACAGGTCTTAATTTTGAAGTAATCAGAAAGTTTTTTTTTAAGTAGTTTTCCGTAATTTTCAGAAGTATTAATTTTTATAAAAAAATGGCGTTTTTTTTTTTCGCGAGAAAATCACTCTATCATTTTTAATTTTTACTTAATCTTTACACTTTTTTTTTAAATGTTCATTTTTTTATTGGGCTGAATTCTTGATTTTTCCCCTATGTTTTTCAAAAGTTTGAGAAAAAAATTGTATTTTCATGGAAGTACGGTTTTTCCGAAAATAGCTATTCATAGATGGTTTTCCTTCCATATTCAGGACAGACTTTTCTCAAAAATCAATTCTATTGATAGACAATCAATCTACCGACTTCGGATTATCATTTTTGCCCCAAATTTTTCAAAAATTGCAGACATCTTTGGCGTTATCTAGGATACACCACATGTAGGTAGTGTCTGCTGGTATCCCTTTGTGTGTGTATGTCTGTGTGTATCAGGAGATAAAGTTGTTTTACTTTCATTATATTAAATATCATGAGAATCACTATCAGCTATATTGGAGCTATCTTAGCTACGGGTTTTCATGCATCTAGTAAATTAGCCATGGGAATATTACTCACGACTTCGTTAATCCTTCTCTTCCTAGTACAACTAACAGATTTTGCTATGGACCTGAACCTGATACATGAAAGTTAAAGAATTCGTTCAACCGTGTTGAGTTATTCTTATGAAACTAATTTTCTGAATAAAACGATTTTTCCATTTCTTCAAGGAAATCGGTAGGAAAAGACGATTTAACTTGGTTTTGAGGGACTCTTGTGCATGGATTGGAATTTTATACTCTTTATTTAGATAATCTAGAAGATGAGATATCATTGTAAAAATATTCAGTAATAATCATAGACAACTTTATAAAAAAATAAATAGTTATAAGGTGTTTTTAAATCCCAGAAAAATGTTGTAGTAACGAATTTTAGAATATATAATATATATATATATATATATATATATATATATATATATATATATATATATATATATATATATATATTCAAGATTACTGGAAAAGTACAAAAAATGAAGATGAAATTTGATAGAAATGAAGGCGTTCTAATCTTGCGAAATCAGCAAACAACTGCAGCGAATTTTGTGATATGGGAAATTTCAAAATCTGGATAATGATTACAAAATCTAATATCAGTATCTTTTATTCACACTTTAATTAGTAAATCCGTAAAACGTATTGAAATTAAGAAATTATGTAAAATATTAATACAAATAAAGCTGTTTATTATCGACTGTACAAAAAAAGTTTATGATTTTTTTTTTGAATAACAAAAAAATCAAAAAAAAAAATATAATAATCTTAAATTAAATTAATATGAATTTCAGTGAATTCAAATTCAGATCTCCGCAAAATTATTCAATATTCATTGAAATAATTCAAATTTTCACTGGTTAGTAGGATTTCGAATTTTATTTCGATTAGTAGCAATTAGCAAATATTTTACCAAATTTACCTAAAATTTGCTCAGATTTAATCCAGACTACTTGAATTTCCTCAATTGTGCTGAAATTTTTTCTAATAAGTTTAAGTAAATTTATTTAATAAGCTAGGGACTCTTCTGCATCGGAATTTTCGGTGATCTAATACCCAGAACATTTCTAAATTCATTCATGAATATTTCTGGACATCCTGACAATACATAGTGTAATAAAATTTGAAAAATTCGCGTGCGTTCTTTTAACGTCTAAGACTAAAAACAACAGTATTCTCAGTAGGTACTTAAGTTATCATAGATGTCTGCAATTTTTCCAAAACCTGGGGCAAAAATGATAATCCGAGGTCGATAGATTGATTGTCTATCAAAAGAATTGCTTTTTGAAAAAAAGCTGCCCTGAATATGGAAGAAAAACCATCTATGAATGAATTTGCGGAAAAACCGTACTTGAATGGAAATACAAGTTCTCTCTTAAATTTTTGGAAAACACTGACTGATCGATTGGCGATAAAAAGAAAACGAACATTTAAAAAAAAAAAAAATATGTCATAATTAAGTGAAAATGATGATCTATAGAGGCGATTTTCCCATGAAAAATTCCGTTTTTTCATAAAGAATAATACTTCTTGTGAAAATTACGGAAATCGTGTGGCAAAAAAACTAAAACCTAGCTTGACAGATCGATTGGCCATAAAAAAACGATTAATTAAAAAAAATCTTTTCGATTACTTCAAAATTAAGACCTGTAGGGTAATTTGAGTGGTACAGTGAGGCTTCGGTTCTGTTAGTGACCATCGACCAAATTCATCTGCCTGAAAGTCCGAGCGAACCAAGGATAACTGCCCTCTGCATCTTCATTGCTAGTGAATCAGCAGAGACAAAGCAAGCCCGTATCTTCTTAAGGTTTTTTAGGAATGTGTTCTTAATTCCTCCTAAAACGCCGATGATTAGAACCATCATTGTTACCGAATGTCGAGGGAACAAATCGCGAACTAGTCGAAAAGGCAAAATTTCAGTAAATGAGGCACCTGTCATTTTCTACTTCTTCTAGTAGCTCTACAACCCTTGGTGGGTTTGGGCTGCTCGTACAACCCTCTTCCATCTCTGGCGATCCGTCATAATATGAGGAATGAATTCCTCTCCTATCGTTTGGAGATCTCTTACAATATTATCTCGACAGCGCATTTTCGGTCTACCCAACGGCCTTCTACCTATTGGATTTTCTTCCCTACTAATTTTATCAACCAACTGTCCCCTTATCTTTGGATGTGCCCCACCCACCGTAACCGGTTTGCTTTAATCTCTCGGACTATATTGGGGCTATTGTATAGAACTTTCATCTTCTGGTTTATTCTTATGCGAAACCCTCGTGCATCCTCATCTTGCACTGGCCCGTATATTTTCCTGAGAGCCTTTCGCTTAAATCTTTTCAGCCTCTACTACTATCAGAGTTCACGTTGCGCTACTATATGTAAAGACTGGTTTGATATTAGACGCTGCATTGCAAACATACACCTACTCGCCTTTTGAATACGTCCTTTTATCTTTTCAGTGGCGTTATTATCTCTCGTGATTATAGTTCCTAGATCAGGAAAGCTCTGTACTTGTTCCAAATTGTATTCGCCCATGCTGACATTCTGCCCTACTCTATTTTTGTGTGCTTGCCGGTTCACTAGCATGTTAGTTTTATTTTCGTTTACCCTCAACCGCATCTTACTAGCTTCTCTCTCCAGTTTAGAAAATATTTCTTTTACTTTAATTACTGATCTACAATGTCAATATCATCAGCAAAGGCAAGCAACAATTGAGGCCCATCTGAACAGTTTCATCCTCAATTCAGCATCTCTTACGGCCTTATCCAACGCGATACTAAAAAGGAATATTCATTCTTTTTCTATACCCAACTCTATTTCTCCTTCTAATATCATCAATATCGTGCGTGTCCTATATTATCATGATATAACATGAACAGTACACGCTGAAAGTAAATGCATCACCGGTTCTGGTTCTTTGTGGCATCCCTGCACTTAATGTCAGCTAGTTTGGTAACTAAACTACGATAAAATAGGGTATTTATCACACCATCCTAAGAAGCTAGTAAAAATCCTTAGGTCTGACTTAAGACTTGCTGACTGTAGAAAACTAAATATTACGTTTTCTGACAGCTGCAGCGAATCTATGTTCCTATAAAACACTCTGTTTTTCTGTGTACTGCCTATAAAAATGTTGTTATTCCGCCGTTTTAACGACTGTCTTAAGTCTAGGTGGTTCTAAATCTAGGATGTATCCCTCGTTATTTTGTTGTTAGATGACGACGCTGAAGTTTACTGCCAGCCAAATTTTTTGTCCGCTGCATCTTCTTCTGACTTAAACAGAAAAGCTCCCACTCTTCTCTGTTCATGGCTGTAGACCACTTCTAGGAGAGGATCGGAACTCGTTGCAACCCGTTCACGCTAGTAACACGACGATTTGCTTATGCAGACACTCTAAGCGCAGAAGCCCTCTTCCATCTTGATAACGTGAAAGGTAAATTCGAGGAACAGAGGATCGAGGATGAAGACTTTATTAATATCTAAATCTCATAGTTCTTCTTTAGTCTACTTGACTACTCCCAAGGGATAGAGAAATACCAAGCGGTACAACTAGTATATTGATAGCAGCAACTTTATTACGTTCCGTGAGTTCGGGCTACCAGATCTTTTGTAGTCGTTTTCTATACTACTTGCGGAGTTCTGCTTTAATAGTTGCTGTATCTTGAATTCGATGTTGTGCAATGCCTAGATGGTGTAGAATGTTCCCATCAGATAACTGCATGGTCTCTGGATGTTCACAATAGTGTCCTCTATCGAGTTTAATAACTGTACATTTATCCAATCCAAATTCCATACCAATATATTGCTTATATTCTTCAACTTCTCTAAATGATTGTTTTAGGTCTCGTTCTGAGGCAGTATAAAGTTTATGGTCATCCATATAAAATAGGTAAGTAACCTTATGTCTCCGATTTCCTTGTGGGCAATAGTTATACCCACGAGTTTGACGTAGAGCAACTGAGAGAGAAAGCAGCGAAATACAGAATGATAGTGGACTTAATAAGTCATCTTGAAAGACTTCTCTTCTAAAAGTCACCGGCTCAGTTTCTACCTTTTGGGAACCTAAATTTTGTTTTCCGTGCGGTATTAGACTTTTTATGCATTTAATCAAAACAGGCGCCACTTTTAGCCATCCTAATAGATCAAGGATCAATTCGTAAGATGTAGTGTCGAACGCTTTCCTATCATCAATCCATGCCGTGGACAAATTTCTTTTGTATTGCACTTAGTCGTGGGTGATACATCTATCAATCAAAAGATTCTCCTTGTAATCTTCAGATCTTTTTCTTCTTCCACCCTGCACCCTGATATCTTGAAGAACCTCTTCAATCGTGCTAAGTAAGTGGTTGTAGATAATGTGAGTGATATTTTGTAAAAAAATTTTAGACACGCGATCGGTCTATAGTTTTTGGAGTTAGTCAAGTTGCCCTTTTTGGGAATAAGTACTGTTCTTTCCTCTACAAACCACTTAGGAATTGGTTCTCCCTCATTTAGCAAGGTATTAAAGATTCTAGCGAGATGTTCGTGGGTGATTTTTGTCCACCAAAAATTGTTGATGACATCTGGTCCCTGGGGAAGCAGTACTCTTCGTGCTAATGGCATTTTAAACTTCTTCCTTTGTGATCGCATGATTAACTTCGTTTTGCTGTTTGAACTCTAAGTAGTAAATCCTGAAACAATCTAGGGCAGGAGTGTCTGCGTTAAATGATCTCGTTTTCTCATAAATGTTCTACCAGAATGTGTATTTCAACTTTTGGTGTCTCTTTCTCGAGTACGCGAGATGGTTGTGGGATAAAAACTCTATTATCAACAACAGATTTTATTCGCTTTGTGAGGCGTTTCTCTACCACGATAAAAGAATATAGTTTTAGAACTTGAGGGTTCATCGAGACAAGTCTAAATTTTTCATTATCTGTGAAAATGCTTATGTCTTTTAGCACATCTTTAATTAATTTTTGGAAAGTTATTGTTGGATCGAAGTAGATGGATTTGAATACATCTGGTTTTAGGAAATCTATTGTTTTTTCATTGTAGGTTTGTTCTTTTATTGCTATTACAGTTTTGCCTATATCCAGTCTCGTAAAAATTATGTTATGTTCATTACTTTTGTTTTTTTTTTGATTAGCAATCTTATGTTCATTATGGAATTTACCTGGGAAAAATTTAAACTTTTCTGTGAGTAATATTTTAGCAATTATGTGTTTGTTCGTAACATCTAGTGAATTACTACTATAGGTTATTTCACATTCTGCACCTGAATATTTTATAGTTTTAGTACAATCTTTAACTGGTAAATTATACTGGAAATCTTTTTCTAACAACTGAATTTCTTGATCTTCAAAGTTAACATCTGTTAGATTGACAAATTTGTACTAGAAAATATGGTCTGAGTACTTTATGTTATTTTTTGTGTGTAATCTGTTATTGACGTCATATTTATTAAGTAACCTCTTCAGTTTGGAAAGTTGCTTGATATATTTATTGTGTACTATTTCATCTATTTTAAGTCTCGTACTTTTGTCAAGTATATCGATTTCTACATTAGATAGCCACCATGTTAATTCTGTATGAATTACCTTAAGGTATATGTTGTATGTGTCCCTTTTGTAGTATTTGAGTTTTCTATCTTGGTACATCCATTTTTTCTTAACATGTAGTTGAGCTCACTTCGCTGTATGACTTACTCTGGATATTGCTAGTATGATTAGCGAAACGCGCGTCGAGTGCAAGAATAAAGTATTCGTTAATTTAACTTTAAATATCCTCCTGAATAATTAAAATATTTATATCATAAACTTGATCTTCTTGCCATGAACTTAAATTTTTTAAGGTATAACATATAAGAACTTAATTCCCAAGAAAATCGTAAAAAATATTAATGACCTTTGATTTACCTCTGCTTAAGGCTATTACAAATTGTAAAATAAGCACGTTCACTACTTTAATTAAGAAGTAAGTAGCACAAATATTTTATCCCTTCCAGTTTCTTTGTAATTGGGTCATCCTTGTTTGATTCAATTAAAATTATATCGTTTTAATGAAGTTCCATATACAAAGTAATAAACTTATGATTTTAATCGCATTGCCTGGCACTTCCTCAGCGGAACATCATCTTTATGGTTTTGTATTAGATTTTCTTATTGTGTTACATAACTTCCTAAGCTGTCATTTTACCAATATATAATACACTGGTCAACAATTTTTTTTTTTTTTTGATTTTTTCCTCTATTTTTTTTTAGTTTTAGGCATGTTGTAGTGTTCTGATTTCGAATCCGATATTAGTTTTTCTATGACCGCTCATATTTCTTAATATTTTCGGTCTACCCTAACTTAGACGACACCCGCAGTTTTTTAAGATCTACCCGACTCAGAATAATTATTTTTTAAATTTCAGATATGGCTTCGACACGTAGACGTTGTTTATACAATCCAGATTGTTTTTGCTATATTTGTGGCGAATACATCTTTGAAAAATATCGAAAACCCGTCTCGGACTACGTTAAAACTACGTATTTTAACCACTTTCAAATAACATTGTCCAATCAAGATAAGCAATGGGTAACTTATATTGTGTGCCAGAACTGTATTGTGTGTCTGCGACAGTGGTCAAATAGAAAAATAAGTGCTATCACCTCTTATGTGATATATTTTAAATATAAAACATCGATGATTTGGCAAGAACCTCAAAATAACCATAACGACTGCTATTTTTGCGTCGTAAATATTAAGGGCATAAATTCTGGAAATCGAAATAAATGGTTATATCCTAACTTACCCTCCGCTCAACGACCTCTTCTATACTCTAGTGAGATACAAGGAGCATCATCTAAATGCTAAAAGAATTTACTTGTACCAGGAACCAGAATTACTTTATATCGGACCCGAGAAAAGAATTTGTTACCATATTTTTTCTAGAGAAAATGATTTCGTTTTTTGTAATGATGTCAGAGGTATTTTGGAGAAGATGAGTTCACAACGATACCATCCAAATGATTGGCGTCTCTTTATAGACACTAGCAAGAGAATCTTAAACTGTGTGCTACTGCATAACGGCAACAGGTATGGTTGCATACTCTACTACTATGAAAGAAGAGTATACAACTATTTCTTCAGTAATGGAAAAAATTAAGTATCGAGAACACAACTGGCTCATTTGTGTGGATTAAAAATGTTTACTTTCTTCTCGGACAACAGGGTGGATACACGAAATACCCATGTTTTATGTATCTGTGGAATGGCGGCGACAAACAACGTCACTGGTCTCAAAAGTGGCCAGTATCAGAGGAACTGATGGCTGGTACCAAAAATGTTACTAATTTGCCCTTAGTAAATCGAGATCGCATTATACTGGCACTTGGCATTATGGAACAGTTTGTAAAAGCCCTTGACAAAAACGGCGAATGTTTTGCTTTTTTTATGCAAGTTTCCAGGACTAAGCACAGAAAAATTAAAAGCGGGTATTTTTGATGGGCCATAAATCAGACAACTTGTGAAAGACCCAAACTTTGTGAATTCAATAAATGAAGTCAAGTCTAAAGCTTGGAAATCGTTTGTTGTGGTTATTAAAAATTTTCGGAAACAATAAGTCCGACAACTATTCTGAGTTAGTTGGGTGCATGTTATCCAATTTGAAAGATCTGGACTGTAACATGAATATCAAGACTCATTACTTACATTTTCATTTAGATCGATTCCCAGAAAATCTTGGCAATTTCAGTGAAGAGCAGGGTGAAAGAGTTCACCAGGATATACGCACAATGGAAGAGCGTTATCAAGGAAGGTGGGATATCCATATGATAGCCGATTTCTGTTGGAGTTTGCAAGGAGATGTTTCTCAAGCCATACATTCAAGAAAATCGTATAAAAGAACGTTTTATAGTGTACAATTATATCAAACATAGAAAATATGTATTTTTGTTCCATTTTTGAAGAAAATTGTCATATAAATAAAAAAGTAGAGCTAATAGCATTAAACCAGTATTTTTTCTGTAATCAGTGCCTCAAGTATACCCTATAATACTTACAAAATTTCAAGAAAAAATTTTAGTGTTGACCAGTGATATTTTTGTTAAATTTTATATGTACAACGTCACCATGAAATTATCCTTCATAAGATAAAATCTAAACCACTTTTATAAAGCAAAATGAAAACCATGATAAAGTGACATCGCTTGTATAGCAGGTCCATTAAATTCT
The DNA here is from genome assembly GCA_019049505.1 of Pachyrhynchus sulphureomaculatus. Lineage (NCBI taxonomy): Eukaryota > Metazoa > Arthropoda > Insecta > Coleoptera > Curculionidae > Pachyrhynchus > Pachyrhynchus sulphureomaculatus. The sequence goes on from CM032456.1 coordinate 191,889,325, forward strand.
ATCCAAACAAGCACGTTGCTTAATTGTTTGTTTTATGAGCTCCGATTGTTTCAGATCTCAGGTAAATTCCTTTAACTTCAAAATATCTAGAAAATACACTTTTTTTTGAATAGAGAAACTAAAATTGGCACATTTTACTCCAAAATGCACAGTTTGGAACTTACAAAAGTGTGGAAATCAATTTATCGGGTCACACTACGGAAAGAATTCTGATTTAGTTTTAGAATACGTTACATCAAATGTGTGTAGAATTCTAAAATCCAAGTATCTAAACATATATAGGACGGTCAATTTGTTTGCCGATTGACGCCCTCCTCTATAAATAGTTCTGCCTTCAGTGTTCTCTTTTTGCCTTAAAGAAACGTCTTGGCTACGCAAATGCTGTTAAATATTAGAAAAAAAAATGAACAGATGAAGATTTTCAGCATGTAATTCTTTTTAAAGGATTCTTTTATCGGAAGCATATAACCCCTCCCTGAATTACCCTTGATTACGTTTCCCAACAAATACAACTTAAACCTCTATATGACCAGCGTGAATAGCTACTTTTGACCAGGATAAATTTTTATAACTATTGGAACTACATAAAAATTTTAAAGATTGCAAAAACACTATAAAGGAAAAAATAACAATCATTTTATGTAAAAACTGACGAATTAATCGGCAATGTCCAACATTTAGTTTAGATTGTCAATGATTTACTCTTGGTAAGGGCATTGACAGATTACCATATTCCATCAGTTATATTTTCTGTGATTTAACTTAGCAGCAAGTTGGCACAAAAAAACTAAATTTTACCCCGTGTTCGCAGTGAGTCGCAGCCGTCGGTGTCACAACACCTTAACATCATGCTAGAGTAAAAACTACCTGAACATGAGCTCAGTAACAATGTAGTTTTAACTGATAAACGTATTGCGCTCTTTTCTTTTAGTTACACAAAACAAAACTATTAGCATTTTTATACTGTTCCGTACTGAACACTTATAAGATTACTTCGGTGTCTGTCCGTGTGTCACAACCGACTTTCTTCGAAACTATTTGACACATTTGGCAAGTTGAAATTTGGCACTAACATAGGAATTGATGGCCCCATCAGAACAGTGTAGTTTTGAAACTTAAATTTTACCACGTCATCGAGTGGGATGTCCAAAGATAGTTTGTGAAAACACGAGTTTAAATATATATATATATATATATATATATATATATATATATATATATATATATATATATATATATATATATATATATATATATATATATATATATATATATATATATATATATATATATATATATATAATATATATATATATATATATATATACATATATATATATATATATATATATATATATATATATATATATATATATATATATATATATACATCTATATATATATATATATATATATATATATATATATATATATATATACATATATATATATATATATATATATATATATATATATATATATATATATATACATATATATATATATATATATATATATATATATATATATATATATATATATATATATATATATATATATACATATTTTATTCCAACCAAAGTATTACTAGGTGAAGGAAGGGAACTACATTTTACATATCTTGAGATCTACTTATCGTTTAGCTGGGTATGTCGTCGAAATATAGGGGCATTAGTTCCGATTTCTAACTTGGCTTTATAATATTAATGTTAAAGTTTTTTAGATAAACTGCTAGAAATGTTTTACTTAACATAATTTAATTTATCAGCTACTTGCTCTGAAAACAAATCAAGTCCAAAGTGAAAAAGTCAAAACAGCATATTAAAATGTATGTTGGGAATGTGGAATCTTTTGCACTCGATGTGCGTTTCGCTAACCATGTTAGCTTCATCAGGACCGATGACTGACTAAAGCTAAACTACAAATCTACCCTATTTATACTTAGCCTAACACCTGAATTACTCAGGCGGAACTAATGGCATAGGGTGAGCCCATCAGTTCCGGTCATGTAACCAGTAGATAGGACTATAAGGAATAGGCCCTCGGTCTTTATTTAAACTACTTTTACATTTTATAATTTCGATACTGATACAATCTCCTATCAGATACATTTTTAATTAATCTTAGATTATCTAATGTTACAGTATGATCAGCTTCAAGACCATGTTCGGCAATGCTAGACTTTTCTGTTCTACTGTATTTTAAATCGTGTTTTAATTGACCTTTTAGTTCGCCCAACATACTTTTTGTCTCAATCATTACAACTAATTTCATATATTCTACTTTTCTTACAATTAGGAATCTTGTCTTTCGGATTTCTTAAGATATTCCTCAAATTGTCTGAGGACTTATAGTTTAAGGTGAGGCCTACCGTATTAAATGCCTTATTGAGTTCTCTGCTGTATTTCGGATGGTATGGTATGGAGACATACTTGGTCTTATTTTCTTCGCATGTAAAAAAGGTGGAATTCTGAATATTTAACCTGAACTTACGTCTATTTATTAACTTGTTTATTAAATCAACATCATTACCATTAACTCTAGTTATATTCCTAATACGATTCCTTTCATTATTAAAGTTTACTTTATTCAGAGGAAAAGTGACCAAACGATGAACTAAAAAATATAATGCGGCTAATTTGTGTTGTTTGCAATGAAATGAATCATTAGGAATATATCTGTCTATGTCTTTTCTGTAGATATCTAACCTGTTATTATTTCTAATAATTAAACTATCTAGAAACAGCAGTTGTCCTTTGTTCTCAATTTCGTAAGTAAATCATATCGGCTATTTAATTTGGAAACAAAATCATCTGTATTTGCTTCCTTTGAATCAAAAATCGCTAAGACATTATCTACATAAACATACCTATACCATACCCTCGGGAAATACTCAAACCGAAGCCAGTCTTTGAGTATTTCCCAAGGGTATGGTATAGATATGTGGATGAGGTCTTCGTGATTTTTGATACAAAGAAAGCCAGTATAAATGATTTCGTTTCCAAATTAAATAGCCGATACGATTCCATTAAATTTACTTACGAAACTGAGAACAAAGGACAACTGCCATTTCTAAATATTTTAATTATTAAAAATAATTATAGGTTAGAATTTGTTATCTATTGAAAAGATACAGTAACAGATAGATATATTTCTAATTATTCATTTAATTGCAAACAACACAAATTAGCAACATTACATTTTTTAGTTCATCGTTTGGTCACTTTTCCTCTGAGTAAACTTCAGTAATGAAAGGAATCGAATTAGGAATATAACTAGAATTAATGGTTATGACAATGACCTAATAAACAAGTTAATAAATAGACGTAAGTTCAGGTTAAATATTCAGAATTTCACTTTTTTTTACACGCGAAGAAAATAAGATCAAGTATGTTGCCACACCATATAATCCGAAATATAACAGGGGACTCAATAAGATATTTAATAAGGTAGGCCTCACCTTAGTCTATAAGTTATCAGACAATTTGAGGAATATCTTAGGAAACCCCAAAGACAAGATTCCTAATTGTGAGAAAAATGGAATTTATGAAATTAGTTGTAACGATTGCGACAAAAAGGAAGTTGGGCAAACTAAAAGGTCAATTAAAACACGATTTAAAGAACAATAAGCATAAACATTTAAAATACTACAGAAAAGTCTAGCATTGCCGAATATGCCCTTGAAGCTGATCAAATTGTAACATTAGATAATATAAGATTAATTAAAAATGTATCTGATAGGAGATTGCTGAACGCATAAGAAAGTATGGAAATTAATAAAATGTAAAAGTAGTTTAAATAAAGACAGAGGGCCTATTCCTTGTAGCCCCCTCTATGTGTTTTGCATCTTTGGTCGACCCTAGCAACACGATTAAAATGGATTGCGGAATTTCCAGTTATTTTTATTGACTTACTTTTATAATAACAAATAATAAGACAATTTGGAAAAAGACAACAGTACTTTTATTATCAAAATTAATATGTACAAGCTTAAAATACTGGTATTACTGGTCCTTGGGAATTTTTGAAAATACTGTTTGTTAATAAATTTCTTAAAAAACCTAAAACTAAACAGACTTAACAAATGACATAACTATAAATAACTTACACTAAACTAACTCTAATTTTTTACAGTTGATTTTTTGATATCTGTATCTAGTTGATAATCAGATTCTGGCCCTACGCTGTCATAATAGGCATAATCGTAGCTGACATTTTTAACTTTTTTACTAACTGGTTGTGGTGTGGTTTCTGGTTGTTTAGTTTCAACTGTCCTTTGAGTAACCTGAGTATTTCTGGTTATCGTCGCCAATGGTGACGATTTAGAATAGTTCTCTGTTTGTCTAGGAGCATTTGTGGTAGTTTTGAAGGATTTAGGGGATTCATAAGGCTTCTGGGTAGTAACTGGTGATTGTTGCTGCTGTTTTTGGATTTTCGCAAATTCGTTTCTACTACTTGCTATATTTTGACTGTGAGCAGTTTTCAAGAATTCATCCTCATTAGCACTGTTATCATATTTAGAGCTATATGATCCATCATCATACTGAGTTTCATCAAATCTCACGGACCTACTTGCTGGTGTAGTTGAGGTTATTTTTGGTACAGTTGGTGTGTATTGAGTGAAAGTTGTTGATCGTTGGGTAGTACTGGGACTGCTAGACGGCTGTCCAAAAGTTGATGGATTTTGTGTTTTTTTGAGTATTATAGTTATTATTGTAAGTATTTGTTTGTTGAGCAATTTGCGTGTAAGCTTGTTGAGTTCGTGGAGCAAAGGTAGTTGGGAGACTGCTACCAGTTTGACTAGATTGTTGGTTGTTTGGAAAACTAAACGGCTTAGCATTTGGTGAGAAAGTGGTCGGTTTTTCAACTTTTTTAGGACTTGTTGGTTTCTTATCAAAACCAGCGTTATACTGTGAACTAACAAAACCAGTAGTTGTTTTGGAATACAACGGATTGTTAGATGGATAATTTTCTGTAGAGCTTGAATGGTATTGTGCATTATTAATTTGATTGGTAGTTTTACTGGCAGCAAAACTTTGTCTAAATGGGGCTGGAGTACTAATAGTGTAGGTTGGAGTTGGAGAATTATTATTTTCACTTGATGGAGCGTAACTTCCATCGTTAGTTACTCTCTGGCGTTGGCCTCTTCTAAAGTTGTTATTAATATTTGAGGAAGTAGTGTACTGATCATTGTTGACAGTCGTAGATGAAGAACGAGGAGTGGTGGGAATGTAACTGCTACCAGCAAAATTATTCGTAAAGCTTGTTGGTCTTTGAGGCCTTCTAGTTTGGACTTCAGAAGTCTTTTGAATCTCTTGCTCTGTTTGCTTGTTATTAATGTTTCTATTACTATTAAATGTTTGGTCATCATTTTGTTGAACAGGTCTTCTATGTTGCTTTCTTATTACCTTTCTCCTTTGATTATAGTCACGATTTTGGTTAACATTTATATTATCATCATAATCTTCATCGGTCTCTTTACCGTTATTTCTATTATTGAAGAAATTAGAAGAACTTGAAGTTTTAAAAATATCTCTTTCTTGATTGTTATTATTGTTGTTGTTTTTTTCTGGGTTGTGGTCTTTGATATTCTTTTTGTTGGTTTACTACGTGAGTTTGCGGATCTCTGTTGATTCTGGCATCCCGGTTTCAGCACGTTGAAGTGCAAAAGTTTCTTCATCTTCACCGTATCTGTGTGCTTTTGACTCAAAACCTGGAACAAGTAATTTATTTAGTTATAATATCAATAATACGTATTAAAAAATATATTACGAGTTATTTTAGCTAACCAAATTATATTCTGATTCACATAAACTAAAATTTCGTTATTGCGGAAAAAAATTCTTAAAATTAAATTAACAATGAAGTGGTCTATTTTCTAAGTCCTTTAATTATGCAATATTACATAAATAAATTATAAATCTATAGGCAATTCTTTTCTATGAATTTAGCCTTGGTTTTAAATGTAAACAATACATGCATTTCCCAATTTCCCATACGTTTAAATAATTAAGTATCATACGTGTACCCTTCTGCTTTCATTGACATTGCCTAATATTGCAGTAAGTTGCAGAGCGTTCTGATTATTTCCTTAAAAAAGAAAACATTATAAAAAAAATTATATTGGCGTTCCAGTACATTCAATAGACTACAATGCATTTATTTAATATAATGTTTATTCCCTTTTGTTATCTGTTATTGCCTGACAGCATCGAGGCATTCTGTCTACGAGGTTTTCAGCCCAGAGGTATAGGGCTAGCACGACTTCGAAGTTTTGGGTCATTTCTCTGTCAAAGGATGTTCAGGCAGGCTTCGATAAATATCGCTGATATATTTTGATCATTTTTTTGTGCATTGTAATTGTCCGTAAACATGGACAAAACTCCAAATCTCTCTTTGGTGAAGCATCTCCACACACGCATCGTCACTGGGCACTGTGTTATGTAGTAAATAGTAGAAATCGTAGAACTCGACCACGCACGTCTTCTTTGGATATAAAATATCCCGGAAAGAGGAGTCATGGGTCAAGGTGATATTCGAAAAATCGCGGTTAAATCGTTCTTTGCCCACTGCAACCACGTATCGACTTAGTTATCACTCAAAAAAGGTTTCAGGTATGTGCTTCGCCAACTGTAGATAGAATCAAACAATCACTTCTTCACTTCTATATCTTTTTTAATAAAAAATATTTAGTTTAGCATAGTAAACACTAAAAAGCTCTTCTCAAACATCTTTATAATCGCTAGGTCCTATGATTTAGTCGTTAAACACCGAGTGTCTGTCACTTCTGGTAGGTCATCAACACTTTTCGTCTTGAGATAGCACTTTATGTACTTTCTAAGGAATGCTTCATTTCTAAATGTAACCGACAGCAACTGCATAGACATTCTTGGTCCTTGTAGACGTGAGGAAATAAACAGCGCTTCAAAATATCTAGTGTACGTAGCACTAATTTTGTGTTCCTCGTTCTGCCACGTGAAAAACAAAAAATATATAATTTATAAAACTTATTGACAAATGTTGAAAGAATCGCAAGAACTAAAAATGACATCGATGCACCATGAATTGACGAGATAGGAAACCGAACGCTCTTGTAGAACTTACTGTACATGCCGATGATGTTTAGTTTAACTAGAAAATACGCCATATTCCTATTTAAGGAAAACTAAAATGCCTTCGGTCAAATGTGCTAATTAGAATTCGTAAAAAAAAAGATTTCTTCAGTTTTCATCCCCAATATTTTTTTTTTTTTGCTTAAACACCATTTTGAATTGTTGTGGCTGTTACTTGATGGAAATTCATAACGAATGTAATGAAAGACTGATTTTGTCAAATAATCACTTTATTTAGTTTCACTGAAACTATATGACGCATTTCGCTATACTATAGCTTCGTCTGATACAAAAAAATATTTGAATATTAGTGTTGTTACATTTAAACAAATACCCTAAGGTAGATAGGTAATCAAATTGATACTATATGCTAATGAATATTGCTGGGAAATCCATTCTGAATATTAATTGTATAAATTGAGTAAAGGTGAGTTACCATGGGCCAGACAGGTATCTTTTTGTTCGTTTATTAGATGATGTCTGAATTTTTAATTCTATTTATTTCTAAATTTTCTAATAGGTTTAATTTTACGCCTTGTTTTGTATGTGTAGAATTTTAAATTTATCGTCAAAAAGGTGATTTGATTCTGTTAAATGATTACTGTACGCTGAGTCGTTTTTGTTTTTTAAATAGCTTCTTTTATGTTCTGAAATCCGAGTTTCGAATGAGCGACCTGTCTGACCTATGTAACTTTTATGACAACAACCACAATTCAACTGATACACTCCAGATTTTTTTGATCTATTTTGTTTTCCCTTTGCGGTTTTAATAAAATTTTGCTAACGAGTTGTTTGTTCTAAAAGCTATGTTGATATTATATTTTGTTTAAGTGGTTTTTAATTTTCTCTGTTTCTCTGACGTGTTACCAAAATAGGTTAAAACATTATATTTTTTCCCTGTGTTTTCTTTCTTGGGGTATACTAAAGAATAGCTTTATTTTTAAAATTTTTTATTTAGAATTGAGTCTATGGTGTCAGGACATTACAACAAACACAAATTCTCTATTTTTCACAAACCCTCACATACAGATACTACAATAAACATAAAGTCAGCTCACCCTCTACAACACAAATTGGCAGCTTACCACAGTATGTTGCATAGACTTGTAAATGTCCCCTTATCTGTAGATGATTTTAATAAAGAATTAAATCTAATAAAACAAATTACTGTTAACAACGGATATTCTCCTGACTGATAGACTCAATTCTAAACAAAAAATTAAAAAATAAAGCTATTTCTTTAGTATACCCCAAAAAGAAAACACAGGGAAAAAATATAATGTTTTAACTTATTTTGGTAACACGTCAGAGAAAATTAAAAAACCACTTAAACAAATATAATATCAACATAGCTTTTAGAAGAAACAACTCGTTATTAAAAACGCAAAGAAGAAAAACAAAATCTCTGGAGTGTAACAGTTGAATTGTAGTTCTTGCCATAAAAGTCACATAGGTCAGACAGGTCGCTCATTCGAAACTCGGATTTTAGAACATAAAAGAAGCTATTTAAAAAAAAAAAACGACTCAGCGTATAGTAATCATTTAACAGAATCAAATCATCTTTTTGACGATAAATTTAAAATTCTACACATACAAAACAAATGCGTAAAATTAAACCTATTAGAAAATTTAGAAATAAATAGAATTAAAAATTCAGACATAATCTTAAACGAACAAAAAGATACCTGTCTGGCCCATGGTAACTCACCCTTACTCAATTTATACAATTAATAATCAGAATAGATTTCCCAGCAATATTCATTAGCATATAGTATTAATTTTATTACCTATCTACCTTAGGGTATTTGTATAAATGTAACAACACTAATATTCAAATATCATTTTGTATCGGACAAAGCTATAGTATAGCGAAACGCGTCATACAGTTTCAGTGAAACTAAATAAAGTGGAAATTTGACAAAATCAGTCTTTCATTACATTTAAAACACCATTCATCAAAAACAATGAAGACAAGATGCTTAAAAAATAAAGAATTGATTCTGTTCATTACTTAATTAGTTAGTTAGCTTTAACGCTATCTAGAGAGAGTGAATCAGTGGTGGGGATTCTAAACACTAATTGTATTTCATTTGCAGATTGTGATTTTTCGATAACGATGAGATACGAGGATTATATGATAAAAACCTGGCCTCGACCAGAGATGGCACTACCACTATTTAAAAAATTATATTTTTTGTAAACATAATCTTTCACAAGAATCTTGTCAAATTTTCAAGTCCCTGCGTGATTTAGTTTGTGGCTGGCAGCCATTTAACAAATCTTCTGATTTTACAACAACGAAAAAAATTGAATATCGAGCAGTGATAAAATATTTGTTTATGAAAAAGATAACGAATGATGAGATAAAAACGAAACTCAGCGAAGTTTATGGGGACTTGCACCTTCGTTATCGACCATAAAATATTGTACAGCTGAATTCAAAAGCAGCCGCACGAGCATTTTTGATGAAGAACGTCCAGGTCGTCGAAAAGAGGTCACCACCTCAGAAATGATTAAAAAAATCTACGACATAGTGATAAATGATCGGAAAGTGATTGTGCGTGGGACTACTGAGACTGTGTGCATCTCAATTAAATGGGTGCAGAACATTTTAACAGCTCATTTGGATATGAGAAAGCTTTTCCGCAAGATGGGTGACGCGATTGCTCACAATTGACAATAAACACGCACATGTGTCAACTTCAAAAGAATGTTTGGCTATGTTAAAGCGTAACAGAATGATTTTTGGTGTCGATTTATAACTGTTGACGAAATATAGAATCATCACAGCACACCAGAGACCAAAGATTTTCCGTGACGAACCGGCGCCAAAGAAAGCCAAGGCGACTTTATCGACTAACAAAATCATGGACACAGTGTTTTGGGATGTACTCGGCATAATCCATGTCGATTATCTTGAAAATGGAAAAAAGATGAATGGAATGAATTATGTCAACTTACTGGATCGTTTCAACCATGCTGTGAAAGAAAAACGTGCGCATTTGGCGAAGAAAAAACTTCTCTTTCATCAAGACAATGAACGCATACACACTTGTGCATCGCCATGGCAAAATTCCATGACGATGGCACATAGGATATGAATTACTTCTGCATCCATTATATTTACCAGATTTGGCCCCCGCGATTATTTTCTATTTCCGAATATGAAAAAACGGCTCGACAGAAATACGTTCAGCTGTGTCGAGCTAAGAAACTATGTTGAATAATAAAATAAATTTTACACACAAAAGTGTTTTTTTCTTATCAAGATCAGGTACTTATACAATCTTCTAGGTTCGATATGAGAGATGTAGCCCCATAACGCAATAACCGATATATTCGTGATAAGTACTTTCTATTAACACAAAAGTTGTTGAGCCTGACACATAGATGTCGCCCTTTTCAAAAAATCCATACGATTTTTAGAAAATAGCAACCTTCAAACGATACATGTCAAAATTTCAACGCTTTAGTGACTTTTGATTTTTTCAACAATGGAAAAAACCGAATTTCGTGTGTTGATTAAACACTGTTTTTTGATGGGAAAAAATACCGTTCAAGCAAAGTAATGGCTTGATAAGTGTTACTGGGATTCTGCCCCTGGAAAATCACTCATCAATTACTGGTATGCTGAATTTAAATATGGTCGTACAGTTACAAATGATGCTGAATGCTCTGGATACCCAAATGAGGTGGTTACATCGGAAAACATCAAAAAAATCCACAAAATTGTTTTGGATAACCGTAAAGTGAAATTGCGTGAGATAGCTGACACCCCAAAGATATCAAAAGAACGTGTTGGTCATATTTTGCATGAACATGTAGGCATGAAAAAGCTCTGGTCGAAATGGGTACCGCGTTGCTCACAGTGGACTAAAAACAACAACGTGTTGATGATTCTGAGCTCTGTTTGGACCTGTTTAAGAGCAATAAAAAGGTCTTTTCATGCGATATGTGACAATGGACGAAATATGGATCCACCACTATACACCGGAATCAAATCGACAGTCAACTAAGTGGACAGCAGCTGGTGAAAGCCCCCCGAAGCGACCAGATCAGTCGTCTGGGATGTTTATGGCCTCTGTATTTTGGGATGCGCATGGAATAATTTTCATCGACTATGCTGAAAAGGGAAAAACCATCAATAGCGAATATTATATAAAGTTATTGGTGCGTTTGAAAACAGAACTCGCAAAGAAACGGCCCCAAATGAAGAAGAAAAACGTGCTTTTTCATCAAGACACTGCACCGTGTCACAAGTCAATGGCTACGATGGCAAAATTGCATGAACTGAAGTTCGAATTGCTTTCTCATCACCGTATTCTTCAGATTTGGCCCCCAGCGACTATTATCTATTCCCAGACCTCAAAAAATTGCTTGCAGGAAAGAGATTCAATTCCAATGAAGAAGTTATCACCGAAATTGAGGCCTATTTTGAAGGCAAAGACAAATCCTTCTACAAGAAAGTATAGAAATGTTGGAAAAGCGTTGGACTGATTATATCGCTCTTGAAGGAGACTATATTGATCAATAAAGCCGAATTTACCAAAAAAAAATGTGTTTTAAGTAGCTAGATAAAAACTTTTCAGCCTACGTGTTAGATATCAATTCATTAAAAATTAACAGCGTCCATTTACCCATCTAATACCTTTAATATCATGTCGACGAAAGGGTGACTATAATTCGAAATGAGAATATTATTTGCTGTGAAAATAAGTTAAAATCAAGTAAATAGATATATTTGTGGTAGCCAAGTCCTAAGAAACGTTAAAAATAACCTTCCGAAAAATTAAAAAAAGAAATTATAATTATGTTACATGTCACGAAGTTAAACTTTAAAGAAGTAGCAATTTTTAATTTGATCATTTACATCTTATGTTCTCATCCTTGAATGTTACTAATTTAAGTTTGTACAAATAAGTCGTGATTATGAAAACCTTTACCAAAATAAATTTAGTAATAATTGGTTGCTCAAAATCTCCGTTTAATTTGCGTTTGAAAAATATTTTTTCAGTAATTTTCTCTGTAAATAGCCAATTACAGAGAAAATTACTGAAAAAATATTTTTTAAACGCAAATTAAACGGAGATTTTGAGCATTATAAAATAAAAAAAAAAAAACAAATTTCAAAGAGTAGAGGCTGCATTTATTTTTCGACGTTCTCCCCTGATATATTTATATTTTACATTTACACATCCTTCTTCTTCCGTGCCATATCCAATACGGACGTAGGCGACTCTCTCGCCTTTACCTAAGGTTCGTGCCTTTTTTTTAAGTGTTCCATAGACAAAGAGGACCTACAATTTAATGCCGGTTCCTAAAAGCCGAAATGGCTTTACGAGGCCTGATGCTACCAGTGGTTTACTACTGCCTTCTTGAGAGAGGCGATCGTCAAGTTGTTATGTTTTTTTTTTTAATTCATTATTTCTGGAGCCGATTATCGATCTCGGGTCTCCGGCGTCGAAGGTATACATGACAACTTCTACGCAATGGCCGCCTCTGTTACTTACACATCCTAGAGTTTCAAAGCAGATACTTAGAATCTTCAACATAGATAGATTTGTAAGTATTGAACCATTCTAGGACAACATATTTCACTGTGTTATTATTGTTGGAGACTTCCGAGAAATCTCTTAGGGATCCTAACAGATGAAAATCACTCTGGACGCGTATTAGCTCGTACGTGGCTCTGCAGCATCAGAACGCCCTTAGGGAATAAATAACAAAATCTTTCAGCTCAAAACTCAGAATACGACAGTAATATTTACGATCAGTTATGTGTTGATTATATAGGAGCAGGGGCTCTAAGCGATAAATGTAGAACAATCCTTAATATTTAAAAGGCCTTGTATTTATTCGCAGATTTGACGCTTTCGTCCATAAAACAATTCAACACACTGTTCCATACAGACATTAATACTGTTGTCTACAATTTGAATTAATGGTCTCTAGACTGACTCTCGACATGTACACCACCTTCAGTAATAGGACATACTCGCTCCTTACTAGTGCATGTACTAGCACCACACTAGCTTCTCTCCTTTTACCTGTATAATTAAAAGTCTCGCTTTAATGCCCTACGTATATTCAGTTGTTTATTTGAAAAATCTTGTTCAATTCTTTCTCTGAAAACTTACAGTTTTAAAACAACATACAGTCCCTGGCCAAATTATTAGACGCACTGTATTTTTTTTAGTAATTTTATGTTTCTTAAGAGTTTTTATGCAATAATGGTATATTTAAACTACAATATTATTGATTTTTTATTTAAAAGAATTGTTGTAGACTACATATTTGTATTTATTTTTAACATATGGCAACACTGTGTTGACAAAGTGATACATGAAGGTAAAGAAGTACAAACCTGTATCAGACGCGATCGGAATCGAGTCAGGTACGGACGTGTTTCTGTGGCTTTATGGACTGTGATTGTTTGTTTAACAGTTTTATACTACTCAGTTATTAGTTTATGTTGTATGCAGTGTTTTAAAAAAGTAATTGGACTATTTTCATTATGGGTAGAAAAGGCGATCTTTCACCACGTAAAAAAGCTGAAGTGAAGGCCCTTGTGATTGCGAAAACATTTACAAACCGAGAAATATCACGAAGATTGGAGGTTTCTGAAGCTAGTGTACGACGCATAAAAAAAGAAAATTGAGTCAGGGAAGGAATTAAGCCCGAAAAGAAAGAAAAGATGGGGTAGAAAAACCAATTTTCACTCCACGGTCAGAGAGATGTTTGATGAACAAATTTGTGTAGAAAACAGATTTGCTACCACAAAGGTAATAAAATCACAACTCCAGGATGCTAGCGTAAATGCTTCTGAGCGCACTGTTCGAAGAAAATTGAAAGAATTAGATTTTAAGGCCTGTCGCCCCGCCAGGAAGCCCAAGTTAACAGCTGCAATGAAAGCAAAGCGCCTGAAGTGGGCCAAACAATGGCAAGACAAAGATGTGGACTTCTGGAGATCGGTAAGATACAGCAATTTAATCAATAATTGATACATTATTATCATTTTCAGTTAAATAAAGCAAATAAACATGGAAGTTTATATATTTTTCCTATTTTTGACAGGTCTGCTTCAGTGACGAAAGCACATTCGAAATTTTGCAGAATAAAGCTCAGTATGTGCGTCGTCGTCATGGAGAAAAGTTTCATCCTGATTGTGTCGTCCCGACGGTTAAACATCCCACCAAAGTGATGATTTGGTCAGTCATCAGCGGCAAGGGCACTGGACGTCTGTACGTCGTCAAAGGAATAATGAGGCAAGATCAGTACAAAGAAGAATTACAAAATCGGTTGATTCCGCAGCTCAGAGAATGGTTTCCAAATGGGGAACCATTCACTTTCATGCAAGATGGAGCTCCCTGCCACACTGCTCGGTCTGTTAAAGCTTTTTTGGCAGAAAAAAATATCCCTCTGTTGGATTGGCCCCATTGAAAATGTGTGGGAGCTGATGAAAAGAGAAGTGGCTAAAGATGTGATTACCAACAAAACCCAGCTCCTAGAAAAGATTACTCATGTGTGGAATCATCATCCTCAAATGCAGGAGATAGTATAATCTTGCATTGATAGCATGCCGCGTAGAATTAAAGCTTTGATAGCTGCTAAAGGTGGCTCAACTAAATATTGACTTTTACTAACATTAATTTCACTTTTCTTTAAAACTTAATAAACTTATGCTTTTCAAAATTAATGCTGTATTATTTATGTCAAATAAATAGGTAATTGATTGGATAATATAAAAATAAAAAACAAATCAATTTAAAATAATAAAACGGTACAATATCACTCGGTAATTAATATTTTACATGAAATCTTGCAGTGCGTCTAATAATTTGGCCAGGGACTGTAGTTAGTAAATCTGTTTTCACATATCTTCATGATTTTCTCCTTACATTATATTTTCCTTAGTTTTTATTTAATTTCAACGATATCTATAATAACAGTTGGACATACTCACATCGCGATCGTCTTGACAACTAACATATATCCACATTGTTTAAGACGGTATTCACAGCAATTTATTGGGTCTTTTAATATCCGCTAGTTGGCATCTGATTTGCTCACTTTTGATATAGTTTCCTATAAGGTGATGGTTGCAACAACGTGCAGTTTTAGTTCAGTTAGTATTTTCAAACATATCTACGATAATAATTGGACATTTTCACATCGTCTAGACAACTAACATTGTTTAAGTCGGAATTCACAGCAATTTCTTCTTATATTCGCTAGTTGGCACCTGATTTGCTTACTTTTGTTATAGTTTTCTATGAGAAGGTGGTTACGACAACGTGCAGTTCTATTTTTGTTCATTTGTTTT
Organism: Pachyrhynchus sulphureomaculatus; assembly: GCA_019049505.1. Classification (NCBI taxonomy): domain Eukaryota; kingdom Metazoa; phylum Arthropoda; class Insecta; order Coleoptera; family Curculionidae; genus Pachyrhynchus; species Pachyrhynchus sulphureomaculatus. The sequence goes on from CM032456.1 coordinate 191,904,760, forward strand.
TTTGTCGCTTCCCAAAACTAAGTATGTTCTAATGAAACCAGAAAATAAAATATTTTTTAAATTAATATATCATCTTCATCTTACATTGTTTTTTCCTTAATTTTTATTTAATTTCAAAGATATCTGCAATAATAGTTTGAACATTCTCACATCGTCTAGACAACTATATACACATTTTTTAAGTCGGTATTCACAGCAATTTCTTGTGCCGTTTAATATCCGTTAGTTGGCACCTGATTTGCTCACTTTTGATATAGTTTCCTATGAGATGATGCAACAACGTGCAGTTCTAGTTTTGTTCACTTGTTTTTTTGTGGCTTTACCTCCCAAGATTAAGTATGTTCTGACGAATCCAAAAAATAAACTTTTTTTTTTTAATTAATATATCATTTTCCATCTTACATTGTTTCTTCCTTAGTTTTTATTTAATTTTAAAGATATTTACGATAATAGTTGGACATTCTCACATTGTGTGGACAACTAACATATATTCACATTGTTTAAGTCGGCATTCGCAGCAACTTTTTGTGCCTTTTAATATCCGCACCTGATTTGCTTACTTTTGTTATAGTTTTCTATGAGAAAGTGGTTGCAACAACGTGCCATTCTAGCTTTGTTCCCTTATTTTTTTGTCGCTTTACCCCCCAAGATTAAGTATGGTTCTAGTAAATCCAGAAAATATTTTTTTTTTAAATTAATATTTCATCTTCATCTTACATTGTTTTTTTCTTAGTTTTTATTTTATTTCAAAGATATCTACTTTAATAGTTGGACATACTCACATTGTCTGGTCATTTCACATATATCCACTTTATTTAAGTCGATATTCTCAGCAATTTACGTGGCTGGTTTGAAAAGTCCGTGCAAAGTCCGAGAGATGGCACCACCGGCGCGTATCGAGGTCATGTTTAGTTAGTAGCATCTCTTGAATAAACGCACACCAAGTTTCAGCCATATTGGTCTATTTCTTTGTGTTTGGCATTCGTGTGAATCAAGGAAGTCGAGTGATTTTCAAGAAATGGACGAAAAAGAATTTCGTGTGGTGATTAAACATTACTTTTTATGAAAGCGTGCAGTTCTAGTTTTGTTAACTTGTTTTTTTTTTGTCGCTTTAAACCCCTTCCAAGATTAAATATGTTCTAACGAATCCAGAAAATAAAATATATTTTTTTAATCAATATATCTATAATTCAAGAATTTAATTTTCATTTCTGTTGGTCATAGATATTTTTTATTGGTTTTAAAAAATAGTTGCCGTGTTTCCGGGATTTTACCTATATAGTAGGTTCGAATATGCCACTTATTTTTACAATGCATGTTTATTGCAATTGGGACCACAGAAATGTTATTTCCCACACTATACTTGTTACTGGTTCTTCCCATTCTTTAGAGATGCACAGTTTCTAATGTGTTACGTTATATATGATAATTGAATATACGCATATTATTTAGCTTATTATAAGCAACGTATGAATGAAATCGGCGGAAAATAATTTTACGACTAGTTGGAACATATCGGAGTAATAGTTGTATTTCCTACACTTCAGAATTTCACTTATTCATGAAATACAAATAAATTGAAATTAAACTGGTTATTAAGAATAACGTTAAGTATCGGATATCTGCCGATAGAGGCAGGCAAACCCCATATTTGTATCTAAGTAAAATATTATAAAAGTTATTGGAGATAGTAAGACAAACAAAAAATAGCACCTATGTCACCACAAGGCTTAACACCAATTCCATCTCGGCTTTTACTAAATAAAAACTTGTCGCCTGTAACTTGTAGTCGGTGGAGATTATTGTTGGCACCCAGCGAACAATGTTTTGTGGAAGAGATTCATTTCTAACCTTATTTATGGTGAAATAGTACATCATCAACCATAAGTGCTGCGTACGTTTCGCGCTTCGAAGCTCTGTTCCTATGTAATCATCTAAAAGGTCCGAAAATGACACCTGCAACTGCTGCCAAATATATGGGCAAATCGAGAGCATTCGTTAGCAAGTGGTTGAAATGATACTCTCAGTTAAAAAACAGAGAAAAATGACTCGCATAGGCAGAAGAAAACAGATCGAAACTGGAGCAATGTAATTTTTTCCGATGAATCTTCATTTTGGAGAGACTGGTCAGTTTCTACTAACAGATGGCGCACCGTGAAGATCCATGTTTGGGGATGTCTTTCAGAGACAGGTTTCGGAAGACTCTATATTTTTATCTACAATTTTATCGGTAAAAAATCTCTCTAGATTTACAAGAATGCATTAGTATAACATCCAAATAGTGGATTGTCTATAAAGATGATGAGGATAGCCACCTCAAACATTTAAATAAAACGTGTTGAGAATAGAAAGGGGAATCTGGTATCGTTACACTAGATTGGGCATCTCATTTGCCCGAGGCAAACCCAATCGAGAACGCGTGGTCATACATCAAGCAGAAGCTTCGTGGTAAACAGGTGCACATAGTGAAGCAGCTGTCACGGCAAATTCGGATCATTAGGAAATCTTTGCCCTAGGAATATGCGGAAATTCTCGTCGAATGTGTGCCCCGAAGATACCAGGCGATCATCTACGCTGATGGCGACTGGATGAATCCGAATCATTAACATCTTTATGGCCATCCTTTTAAATAAGTAAATTTTAAATGAACAATGGAAGACACGTTCTTACTTGACCGACTATATATATCTTTTAGTGTTCCGTACGGAACACTTATAAGATCACTTGGATGTCTGTCTGTCTGTCCGTCTGTCACACTCCGAAACTATTTGACATAGAAAGATGAAATTTGGCACTAATATAGAAATTGATGTCCCTATCAGAGCCGTGTAGTTCTGAAATTTTGGCTTAAAGGGTTAGTTTTGTGGGGTGAAATCGGAAGTGAATTTTTTTTTTTTACAAGGTCATCGAGTCAAATGAAAGCCTGTGAAAACATGAGTTCAAATATATATATATATATATATATATATATATATATATATATATATATATATATATATATATATATATATGTAATGTAAGACTTGAGCACACTTTTCTTTGTATTATTTTTAAAAATTGCCAAAAATCGCTGCCCCCCCCTATCTCGAAAAGTACTGATAAAAAAATTTGAAAAAATTTGGAATATTCTCCACAGGGTGTAGATTAAACGAAAATTATCACGAGTGCGTTATCTTTAACGATTTATCTGGTATATTTAAAAAAAAAAAAATTTCATGGTCATCAGTTTTCAACAAAAATCGGAAAAAACTTTGTTGAAAACTCATTTGGGGTATTTTTGTGATCATTTTATACCTCCATAACAAAAATTTATTTTTTCAAGAGCAATTAACGTACGGAACACTAATTGTGCAAGTCCGACTTGCACTTTGACGGTTATTTTTATTATAATTAGCTTCGAATAGTACGGCATTATAATGATGTGTATTATCTATGTTACTATAAAGTCAAGTGAATTTGAATGCATATTTAAGAAATAGGAAGAATACGGTTAATTAAAAGATTTGTGGTACTTCCGTTACATTTTTTACTTTCCTTGCTAAAGGAAAGTATTTTATTCGTGAAAAAAAGCACACATTGAGATTTTTGCTTCTTCACGTTTTAGGGTTCACGAAGAACACAGTCACTCATTTCCGTCGATATATCTATCCGTCTGTTGGCATGTAACTATTAAATGTAATGAGATATCAATTACAAGCTTGGTATATACAGTCAGTCCAAAAAGTCTCCATACACCACCTGCTTTCTATACTATTTTTATTAACTAATTAATTGGTACTATGAAAATACATGTTTAAATTAACATTTGAAACTTAACCAACGAGGATTAGTATTAAAAGCAACTACGGAACCTTTTATTTAGAAGTTACATCATTGTTATAAAAATGTAAACAAAATTAATGTCAGAAAAGTCTCCATACACTCAAGAATTGCATTGAAAAAAAAACGTTATAATCAGCCGCATTTTATCAAGCTATTTGTTGCTCGCTAAACTGAAAATAAATCAATAATTTTTGGCCATACTTTATAATTTGTCACGTGCTGCTAGTAATTTTGCAGTGGGTTTTCAAAGTATTAAAAATGTGAAATTCCATTTCAAGTTCAAAAGATCATAATTGATTTGTGGAAAGATGGAAAATCGTACAGGAATATAGGAAAAATTGTTAAAAAGTCGCACGCTACTGTTCAGTACATTGTAAACCAGTAAAAATCAACGGGTTCCTATAAAATTCGACCAGGCTTCGGTCGTCCCAATAAACTGACTCCACGTGAAGAGGCTAGTATTGTTAGACAAATAATTATGGATCCCAAGAAAAGTGCACCAAAATTAAAAGAAGAAGTACGGGAACTATTTTTGAAAAATATTTGTTCACAAACAGTGAGAAATTTTTTACACAGGGCAGGCTAGAAGGGGTGTGTAGCCAGGAAGAAGCCGTTAATTTCGGAAGCTAATCGCAAAAAGCGTGTGATGAAACTAAAATTGACCTTTTTGGGTCTGATGGGAGAACTAAAGTCTGGAGAAAGAAGAATACCGCTTTCGATATTAAAAATATTTGTTCTACGGTGAGAGAAGGGGGTGGCAGTGTTCGGCTTTGGGGATGCATGTCCGCTCGAGAGGTTGGAAATTTACATTTTACTGATGGTACAATGGATCAGCATGTTCATCTGAACGAACGCGCACCATCCAAGCCTGATTCTTCTTGAAATTTCATACGAGACACTGTCTCTCGTCGTAGTAATTTTTAGCCCCAGATACACATAATCCTTAACACTCTCCAAATTTATAATTATGTTGTAATTAGTGTTGGTTAATATTTTTGTCTTACTTTTATTCATCTTAAGACCAATTGTCTTTGAGTGTTAACTCATGGAACTGAGAAATGTGGATTACTACTGATGACTACAATATCGTCGGCGAACCTTAAATGACTCCAATGTACAACATCTATCTTTAGGCCTTTCTTTGTCCAATCTAGTTGACGAAATACATCTTCTAGAGCTATAATAAATAGCCTAGGAGAGATAGTATCTTCCTGTCTTATGCCTCTTCCTATACGTATTTGTTCTGTACTAGGTTTTATGTAAATCTTTGCGTTTTCATATATATCTTTGAGTAGGGTAGTCTATCTAGAATAAATCCTACAATTGTTCAAGCCGTTGATGATTGCCCACATTTCAACAGAATCAAAAGCCTTCTTATAGTCTATGAAGGCTATTTAAAGTTAGAAATTGTATTCATTGCTCTTCTCTAGGATATTTCTCATTGTCTGTAAGTGCTCGCATGTGCTATAGCCGGATCTACAACCAGCCTGTTCGCATCGCTGGTAGGAATCTAACTTATTTTTTAATCTGTTGGAGATGATTTTAGTCAAAAGTTTATAAATAAGAGATAGTAAATTAATCGGGAGGTAATTGTCCAACTTTCTGATATCTCCCTTTTTGTGTAGAAGTATTACTTCTGATGTTGGTATTTTGCCAGTTTCTAGACACATGTTGAATAGTTTGACCAGTTCTTATTTTAAGTCCTCTCAGACCTTCAATAGCATTTCCGATAAAATACCATCAGGACCTGCTGCTTTGTCGCTTCATTTCCTTCAGTGCATTATTGACCTCCTCTACAGTAACCTCTGACAGTTCTTACGAACCTATATTTTGTATTTTCTCTTCAGCCCGTTTTCTTTATTCTTCATTGAGTGTTGTTTTGGATCTGTAGAGTTCCTTATAGTAGGTGTTTATTTCTGTGTTTACTTTGTCCCTATTCGTTATTACTTGTCTCTCACTATTTTGCAATTTACTAATCTCTTTTCTTCCGTTATTCAGTTTCTTGCTTATTACTTTCGGGCTTTTATTTCCTACAATGGTTTCCCCAATCACTTTATGTTTGTGCTTTCTTATATAGCTTCTGATCTCTTTTCTGATTAACTGGTTAAGCTCCGTCCACTCTATTTTGTGCTCTGTTCATATTTCTTCGTCTTTCCATGAGTTGTTCGTGTTGACACTTATTTTGTCTTCTTGTTTTCCAGTTTTTGTGGCTACTGCAGCGGAGGCTGCTTTAATTATGGATATTAGTTCTTCAGCTTTTGTCTCTATTGTTTCGATGATTGTATTATCTTTAATCCCTTGTAATAGCTCTGTTATTTTTAGCTGGTACTCTGCCCTCTTTCTTGATAATTTACTAGTGTCAACTGGTTTCGATCTATTGTTAAATGCTTTTTCTCTTAGAGTTTTCAAATTTATGAATACTCTAGCCCGCACGAGTGTATGGTCGCTCCCTATAGTACACCTATTCAGCACTGTGGCATCCTTTATTATATTTCTGTGGCACGAAATGACAAAGTCTGTTTCATTTTTTGTTTCAGAATTAATTCATTTCCTATTGTCGCTTTTCTTAACGAACGAATTAATTATATAAAGGTTATGTTCTTCCGTAAAATTGATTAGGAGGTTGCCTCTTTCGTTTTTGTCCCCGAGTCCAAACGTCCCTTAGGTATAAGTATGTACATATATATATATATATATATATATATATATATATTATATATATATATATATATATATATATATATATATATATATATATATATATATATATATATATATATATATATATATATATATATATATATATATACATATATACATATATATATATATATATATATATATATTGTAACATTCATTTTTTCCTGGATTTTAAGACCATGCAATGTTACTGATTCTTCACTTCAAATTGTATTTATTTTTATTTTAAAATATCGACCGGTATATTAAACAAAAGTTTCAGGACATTCAGTATATATTGTGTAGTGCGGGTTGCTGATCGAACCTACCGCCAGGCCGCGATTGGCGAAATGTTTGACCCGGAGTTTTGATTGGAGCGTCCGGATATTACCGGTAAATATCGCACGATTATTTAAGGGCCTGAGAAACTACCAGCTTGGCTTATTTCCATCGAGCCGCAGACCAGGGCTTTTTTCGATCGAGCCACAGACCAGGCAGTACCGTCTAGCCGAGAGGCTATTTTCCATCTAGCCGAAGTGGGCTAATTTTCTTCAGAACCCGCTAAGTAAAAGTACCAGTTTCGACCATAAAAGCTGTAGTGAGCTTTCTAAGTGTTAAGAAAAAGTGTGAAATCGGGCGAAGTCCATCACAGCAGGACTGAAAAACAGTAAGTCAACGAAACTCCCTCCAATAGACTTATTTAAGAGCAGTGCATTAACAGCAATGAATAACAGACAAAAAAAGTGAAGTGTAAAACACGATGTCTCGCCTTCGGGGGTTGTAAAAGTTTAAAGTTTAAATGTAACAACTACTATTTAGGCTAGAATTTTTTGGTATAACTGTAAAGGTTAGAACTTTTTACTTTCATTTTAAAAATATGAATAAATTCTTTTTTGTTGATTAAAGCTAGTGTCTCACTGAATAGTTATTTTTCTTTTCAGGATCAGTTGTGCTAGACTAATTTCTTTTTAGTAATATCCATAAAACACTTCAGTTTTTTCTCATTTTTCTTAGCTGAAGTTAAATCCTTTCTATTTTAAAATGAGTGGTGCCCAAAAAAAAGTTGTACAACTGAGGTTTCTTTAAAAATAGAATTAAATTCCAAAAAGACGTACAAAAATTATCTCTTACCCATATCTCTCCACCAAGGAAAAACTGAGCTAGTATTTCTTTAATTTCTTTAGTTCTTTTAAAATCAGGTTTCACTCAATTCATTATCAGAAATTAAAGCGGGGCTGCAAGAAAATTGTGCTCAAGCTTGGGGCGTCCAGTATTTAAAAATGTTACAAAATGACGCAGTCTACATGGGACAAACAACTTCTCACAGGGTACGGAAAAAGATGCCTCAAACTAAGAACAATTTTTCGTAAGCTACAAAAATTACGCCCAAGCTTGGGGCAAAACATATTTCACACGCTACAAAATAGCGCTGTCAACGCGGGGCTTTTGGAATTTTATTTTTTTTAAAAAAAGGGTTCAGTGTACTAGCTTTCGAACAAAATAAAAGCTCTAACTTTGCAGATATTTTATTTCACAATATTTATTAAACGAAACTACACTATAGCAGTAAGACAAAAGCAGGAAATTTGTAGAATTTTTTATTTCAATTTATCTGATATAGATATTTGAATTTTGTTGTTGACTCTAAGATAAGAGATTCCTACTTTTTTCTTAAAAGCTGGCTTTATAGTTCAGATTGGCAGATGTGTTGGTCGACTTTAATTTTGCATTGTTGATTTATTTTGCGGATAACCGAACAAAAAACTGTTCTTTTTTCTCACCTATATTTTGCATGAATATTAAAAATACTTTGCTGATATACGAAAAGGTATTTAGAGTTTTTTTATAGGAAATTCTTAAGATAAATTAGTAAAGGAATGTTAATACAAGGCGATACTTAGAAATTTTTTGAAATTGTCGAAGATTTTTTTTAATGTTTGGTAAAGAAGTTTACATATTTTAAGTGCCTTTACATATTTTTTATTTAGACTATTGGGAGCACAGGAGAAATATTTCCACGACTTTCTAAACAGTTCTTTTAAATTTTATAGTTTTCATTTATCATGGAAGCCTTCAATTTTAAAGTCAATCACCTATTGGAATATGAATTAGACTATGAACTAAAAATCCGTCGTACTTTCTCAGAACGTCCGGTCGCAGATAAAAGAAAGATTCTAACGAGGATCTTAAGTAAAGAAATTAATGAGCCGGGAAAAACGATAAAAATAGGGGATGACACCCTGTCTTTTAAAGAAGAAACGGCTGACATCGAAAAGAGTTTAAATTCAATCCAAAACTTAATCGATAGTTATGACGGTGACCCAAATGATTCACTTGTACACCGGGTTAAATCACGTTTATCGCATGTAGCGGGTCGCGTACAAAGAATTCCCATGCCGGATGACGAAGAGGAAGCGTCGAAGTTTTCCAAATATGTTCAAGAAACAATAGCTACGTGTGTACTCATGGAAGCAAATCTTGCAGAAAAGATAGCTCCTGGCCATGAGTTACCACAGCTGCCTATTACAACCCCAGTCATAAATGTACCAGCTCCAATCGTGAATTGCGCAGCCAGAAATATTCCTGTCAGCGAATGGCAATTGAAATTTAATGGAGACTCAAAGAGACTCTATCCTTTTTTGGAGAGGCTGACTGAAATAGCTCAAGCTAGGAAAGTATCGGAAGATGAACTTTTCAGCTCTGCTGTTGAATTTTTCACTGGCGATGCTTTCATTTGGTATAGAAGCATAAAATCAAGTGTCAACGACTGGCATTCCTTGGTAGATAGGCTAAAGAAAGACTTCTTGCACTGTGATGATGATGAAGAATTGTGGTCAGAAATAAAGAGGAGGCGACAAAAAGAAGGATGAGTCCACTGTGATTTTTATTGCCCACATGGAATCTTTATTTTGTAGGTTGTCCATCAAGCCTTTGGAATGTACCAAAGTTAAATTTATACGTAGGAATATTCTGCTTAGTTTCGTCAATCGGTTAGCTCTACTAGATATAAATTCGGTAACCGAACTCGCCAGGTTATGTAGGAAACTTGAAGAGTCCGATTATTTGTTAGAAAAGAGCAGACCAAAAAGCGAAACTAATATACACCAGGTAAGGTATAATCCAAATGGCCGAAGTGGAGTCTCGACAAATAAAGTGGGGATGTAAATCGGAACCCTAGGAGTAACCAGAAAACGGGTAAAGGAAAAGGTAATGACTCTAAAATTAGCGACACTGCAGCTAAAGTGAACGACAAGCCGGTTTCACCTAAGGCAATTTTCACGTGTTGGAATTGCACAGGCCCGAATCACACTTACCAAAATTGTACAGCACCAAAGAGGTATTTTGTTTCAAATGTGGAACAACAGGTGTGAGACTAACGTCATGCCCCAAATGTACAAAAAACGAGTAAGGACGGTATATTACCGAGGCGGATATCCTAAGTCCAACAAAAAAGCCTCTAATCTTTCGGCTAAGTCACAAGCTCATGTTCGCAGTAAAGCTCCTAATCCAAAACGTTCTAGAAACACGGACGAACAAAAATATTCCAGTAGATCGGATTGGACTAAATGGTTACAAAAAGTTTCTGATTTTTTTTAAGTCTAATAAAAATTCTCCTTCTCAAGTTAAAACTCCTGCTTCTCCAAATGGTCACATGTCTCCTTTATTCGTGCATAAATATTCAGATAACAGACCGCATATAAAGATAAATCTATTAGGTGCCCATTTCTCGGCTTTATTTGACTCTGGTGCAAATGCCTCCGTTATAGGTCAGAATGGTATTAAAATTTTAAGTCGTTTAAGTATAAAAATATGCCACGTCAAAAATAGAAGTGTTACCACTGCAGATGGCAGCCGTCTAAAAGTTCTAGGTACGGTTGAGTTGCCGCTAGTCTGCAATGGTCATTGTTTTAGTAATCCCAGCTCTAGTAGTACCTTCTCTATCACATACTTTGGTTTTAGGATGTGATTTTGCACAAAAATTCGGAATTCAAGTAAATTTTAAAAATAATTCGTGGTATCCACAGTCCCTAGAAGTCAACTCTCAAACAAGTTTTAAAGATTGTTATTCAGAAAGTTCTTTTGAAAACCTTTTCTCGCGTCTATGTACCCTAGATGATCTCTCGCGGACGGAACGCTTAAAAGCAGAAAACGTAATAAAGCTCTTTCAATGAAATAAGTAGTAAAGATAGGTTAGGCCGAACGAATAAAATAAGGGGTTAGACGAAATGTTGAAACTCGGAGTGACATCGTCTCAGCTATGACGGAAGAAAGCTCAACGAGGTCAGCAAATTTGATAACTATCCATTACCGAACAAAGACAGAATTTTGACATCATCAGTTCGTAACTATGCCGTTTGGTCTAAAGAACGCTGCTCAAACTCAGCAACGGTTAGTAGACGCTATATTTGGTCCGAAATATGAGCCACATATTTTTACCTATCTAGATGATATTTTAGTAACATCGGAAGACTTCGAATCGCATATTCGCTTACTTAAGGAAGTAAAAGTTAAATTGAAAGAGGCCGGACTGATGATAAATTTGAGCAAATGTGATTTGTTCAAAACTTCTCTAAAGTTTTTAGGCTATATTGTAGGCTCAAATTCCTTGCGTTACCGATCCGGATAAAGTAGCAAGCATGGTTAATTATGCGAGACCTACTAATACTACGGAAGTTAAGCGCTTCGTAGGAATGTGTTCATGGTATAGACGTTTTATCGAGAATTTTTCTACCCTGTTGTCGCCTATTAATGATCTTTTGAAAGGACGAAAAAAAGGACAATCAATAGATTGGACAAAGGCAGCCGAAGAATCTTTTATACAGATTAAAGAACTATTGGTTTCAGCTCCCATTTTATCCCAACCAGACTTTTCACAACAGTTTTATATTTCTAGTGATGCTTCTAATACCGGTTTAGGGGGCGTCCTAACACAGAAAATCAATGGTGAGGAAAGAGTGATAGCGTATGCCAGTAGAACTTTGTCAAAGGCTGAACGTAACTATTCGGTTGTTGAAAAAGAATGTTTAGCAGTACTCTTTAACATCGAAAAGTTTCGACCTTACATAGAAGGTGTTCCTTTCACGGTCATAACAGATCATTATAGTTTATTGTGGCTTAATTCTATTAAAAACCCTAGTGGCAAACTAGCGCGTTGGGCGATTAGGCTGAGACAACACACGTTTACTTTAATTCATAGAAAAGGAGTCCACAATGTTATTCCTGACGCTCTGTCAAGAATCCCAGATCATACAGCGGACGAAAACAGTCTTAATGCACAGTTTGGCGTAAGAATTGATACAGTAGATGTAGATCGCATTGACCCATGGTACGACAATTTACGGCAGCAAATTAAAGAATCTCCTCAAAATTTTCCACAGTGGAAGGTGGAAAATGATTTCGTGTACAAATTTATCCCAAACCAGTTGCCTTTAAAAATTAATGTACCCGAGTGGAAAATACTAGTTCCTAAACCACAGAGAGAGGAAGTTATAGACATGTGTCACACTCCTCCTACTTCTGGTCATTTTGGCTTTTATAAAACTCTTCACAGAGTTCAGGAACAGTATTATTGGCCAAAAATGCGTTTTGATATCGTAAAGTTTGTGAGGACTTGTGAAGTATGTGGAGCGCAGAAATCTCCAAATACACTACCTATGGGACTGATGGGAAAAGAGAAAACGGTTAATTACCCTTTTCAAGTCATAGCAGCTGATCTAGTAGGCCCATTCCCACGTTCAAAAAAGGGAAATAAATGACTTTTCGTAATTTTTTTGCAGGTTTACAAAGTATACCGTGTTATTTCCTTTGAAAAGCTCTAAAGCCGAATGCTTTTTGAAATTTTAGAAAATGATATTTTTCTAATCCACGGAGTTTCATCGCTTTCGATATGCGATAACGGTACTCAGTTTACTTCTGAGTGTCTTAAGAGCTTAAGTGAGACATATAGTTTTAACATACGTTTCAATCCCGTGTGCCCTCTACAATATAATTTCGTTCAAAATAATATTCGTTGATTCACGTGATAATTCGGGATAAAGGAATTTCAAAGATTCAAACACGAAGTAACCGGGTTTACACCGTCTTTCTTAGTCTACGGCAGACAGATACCTCTATCTGGATCGTATTATAAAAATTTAGATTTGGATGTCAATGTTCACAGCGAAATAATTCCGGGTAACAGGGGCGCGTACGCCGAAAATTTAAAGGGTTTAAAAGATATTTTCACCGACGTGCGTAGTAGGATACATAAGGCTTATGAGCGGAACAGTAAGTCTTACAACCTTAGAAAAAGGGATTTTTCCTTTAAGATAGGTGATCACGTTTGGCGAAAAAATAAAATTCTTTCCAGTGCAGCTGATAAATTCACATCTAAGTTGGTACCTAAGTATGTGCATTGCGTGATTAGAGAAAAGATTTCGGATTTGGTTTATGGTTTAGTTAATTTAGATGGGACTAAAAGTAGGACGATGGCATATTAAAGACTTAAAACCATTCAATGAACCTAACCCTAATGAAAGTTTGTCAGAAGAAGAATAATTTATATTTACACTATCTTAATTGCTTTAGTTTATTTTTTTTGATGTTGCTCTGTAGAGGTGACGACCTCGTCTTTTTTGACTGTTATAAAAGTTGAGCTGAGGATAGCTTACTTTTATAGTTTTTGCTAAGGTTTTGGGTATTGGCTATATCCCAAACTTAGGTTGATTGTGGTTGATGTTTAGCATCGACTCAGCTGTTGCGAGCTTGCGAAAGAGTCACACTCAGGATTTATCATAAGACTGGTATGTCGGTGGTCGCGGGATTTGATTTGCTTATGACCCCAAATAATATCCAGTTCTTGACACTTGGAAGCGAAATTTTGATTAGAGGCAATCCAAGGTGATCTTGAGTTAGGACAAGCGCAAGATGTAGCTCGTGTAGGGTGATGTAGAGTCAAAATTTTTATGAGCAATTTCAAAGTTTGTTACCCGAGTGGGTGTATTTTATTACCTTAATGGTATATTTTGGGTGCAATTAAGAGTAAATTGATTTTGTTTTATCCAGTAAGTCTAAGACTTGGATTATTTTGATTTAGATCTTCTTCTGAATTGACAAACTGAGGGTATTTTCGATTTTTTTTCAGAGCCGTTTAAACGTTACCTTTGAGTCACTAATTTTTTAAAATTTTTTTGCATAGACTCATAGGCGTCTGATGAGTTTTTCGGTTTACTATCAGATGGATAGAAAATTGAAGTTCTGCAGGAGAACTAAAGGCTGATCATTTACAGGAGATGAGAGCAGAGTAAGACAGTCGTTTCACAAAGAAATGATCAAAATCTGATACCGAGATGAGAACCTTGTCAAGAGAGGCTAAGCGCAGTGAAGGAAGATTCCTAACCGAATTTTTAGATTTCCAAGAGGTAATCTAGAAGTTTGGGCTGACAGAAAACGGTTATGCCTGATACCTGTAGCAGTTTCTTCTAGAGGCTATTGTTTAGGGAGACGATTAACACCATGATCGAATATTTTAGCTGTCAACGATGTTTTCTTCTTGTTCCTGATTAAGCTGGAAAAGCTCTTGTCGTCTTCAAAAGTTTTGTTGCGTTGCCACCAAAAATTTGAGAAATTTTTGCTTCATGTAGCTTTTTAAGCTCATTTTCGTTTTTTTTGGAAATTTCCGTTAGAAGCTTGGTTAAGTCAACCTTGTAAACCTTTTAGGTTGTATCCCATGAGTTATCTGTTTTTACAGGCTGTGATGCACCGGGTGCTAACAGATGCCGTTACGACGTTTGGCAGGGAGTTAGTCTTCCTGAGGAACAGACTGATTGGAAGGGTAGTCTATGGGGGGTGAACGTTTGACCTTTGGGACCTTTAGGGGTTTTGTTACCCAATGGTTATTTCTATTTGAACCAAAGGAGAGCCTAGCTACTGTAGTCGACCTCAGCTCCAATTAGCCTATTAGTGGTGACAGGCTGTTGGCAGTAGTGTGTTTCGGAACACCCTAATGATTAATTTTTTTTGACTTATGGTGGTGTGGTAGACACCGTTTCAGTTTAGTGGATGCTATAATCTACTCCCTTTTGTTGGTGGACACCAGGGTCACCAACTCTGTATTTTATTGTCTCCACCATTCAGTATATCGTGGTGAGGTGTTTGTCTCCTGTTATGTGGGATGGATTGAATGTTTTTCGTTGTTGTTCTAGGGCGAGACCAGTACACGAGGGTTCTTCATGCAACTTGAAGAGGCGCAATGCTGGTTAAGTTTTATATTTCAGTGTAGCCACCCTGAAGAATGACGGAGGGCGTTTGTTCTGGCTCATGTTTCTAGGCAGATTTGTCGCTTTGGTGCGATGTGCCGAAGATTTGATTAACTTTTGCTAAGAGCTTTCACCAAGCTCAGTATGGAGTTATCATAACCAAGAGTTTGGGATTTGAACTCCTGTATGTATTTCTGTATAAATTTCTGTATATATTACTGTACATATTTCTGTATATATTTCGGTGTATGTTGGTTGCCTGAGGGCATGTGCTCAAAATGCGAGATTTTGAGTCGTTTTGCTTATGGACTCCTATATTTAGGATTATGACTTTAGGGAGGTCCTATTTCGAGACTTGCTGTCTCATATAGTTATGTTGGGAATGTTTCCAAGAATGTTAGTTGCGCGCGGACTAATCATTCTGTTCTTAGTGAACATTGCTTTTTGAAGCAGGATCATTCAGTTTAGTGAATTTTAGCTTTTATAGCTATTCACGGTGTTAAGAGTGAATTTTAGCTTTTGTAGCTATTCACTGCGCTTATAGTGATTTAGTTAGCTTTTATAGCTGCTCACTATGTTCATGGCGAGTTTGTTCTTTTAGAACGCAGACTTTGTGTAGTCGAGGACTATTTACAGAGTGTTTTCTTGGCGAGGAGCCGAGTTTTTTTTGGCGATATACCAGAGCGTTTTGTTGGCGATGAGCTGACGTGTTTTCTGGCGATCAACCAGAGCGTTTTCCCTAGCGACTTTAGCATGTCTAGATGTCTTAGGACGTCGACATTGCGATATAGAGTGCGATTATTTTCTGAGTGCGACTAGTAGCGATACTAGATTTTGAATGTCCTCTTAGCGATGAGCTAGAGCATGGATAGCAATTTTTCCCGAGCGTTTGTCTGGATATTTATCCAGATATATTTTTTTTGGCCTAGTGCTAATTGGTCTGACAAGACTTTTTCTTTTTAGTGTAAGTGTTTGCACTAGAATCATTTTTTTTATTTTTTTCTTTATTTAAGAATTTTTCTAAATTTCTTTTGCTGAAATAGAAAATTTTCAGACAATCCTTAAAATATCTTAAGGCAGGTGTTCATATTTTATTTCAGTTCACTTTTTTTGATTTAGACAAGAGTCTAGACAGTTATTTTTTTGTTTTGGTAACAATAACAGAGCTGATTCTTTTATATAAGAAGACCGCGATTGTTACTTTGAACTGGTATTTCTTATGTTCATGCAAGAATTTTTATTTGCTTTTTGATGTACTTAACCTTAGTGTTTAATTAAGTTAAGTCTAGTTATAAGATTCTTGTGTACTTGCAAAAATTTTCATTTGGTTTTCATTGTACTTAATATTAGTGCTTAATAGAATTAAGTCTAGTAGTAAGGACCGAAGTTTGTAATTTTGTTTTAAGTTCTGACCTTAGTATTAAGTGATAGTGTACCACTTTGTACTTTTTCACCAGTAGCCTTAGTTTAATAGACTAGTGTAGTCTATTTCCTTTTGGAAGGGGGTAAATGTAACATTCATTTTTTCCTGGATTTTAAGACCATGCAATGTTACTGATTCTTCACTTCAAATTGTATTTATTTTTATTTTAAAATATCGACCGGTATATTAAACAAAAGTTTCAGGACATTCAGTATATATTGTGTAGTGCGGGTTGCTGATCGAACCTACCGCCAGGCCGCGATTGGCGAAATGTTTGACCCGGAGTTTTGATTGGAGCGTCCGGATATTACCGGTAAATATCGCACGATTATTTAAGGGCCTGAGAAACTACCAGCTTGGCTTATTTCCATCGAGCCGCAGACCAGGGCTTTTTTCGATCGAGCCACAGACCAGGCAGTACCGTCTAGCCGAGAGGCTATTTTCCATCTAGCCGAAGTGGGCTAATTTTCTTCAGAACCCGCTAAGTAAAAGTACCAGTTTCGACCATAAAAGCTGTAGTGAGCTTTCTAAGTGTTAAGAAAAAGTGTGAAATCGGGCGAAGTCCATCACAGCAGGACTGAAAAACAGTAAGTCAACAAAACTCCCTCCAATAGACTTATTTAAGAGCAGTGCATTAACAGCAATGAATAACAGACAAAAAAAGTGAAGTGTAAAACACGATGTCTCGCCTTCGGGGGTTGTAAAAGTTTAAAGTTTAAATGTAACAACTACTATTTAGGCTAGAATTTTTTGGTATAACTGTAAAGGTTAGAACTTTTTACTTTCATTTTAAAAATATGAATAAATTCTTTTTTGTTGATTAAAGCTAGTGTCTCACTGAATAGTTATTTTTTTTTTCAGGATCAGTTGTGCTAGACTAATTTCTTTTTAGTAATATCCATAAAACACTTCAGTTTTTTCTCATTTTTCTTAGCTGAAGTTAAATCCTTTCTATTTTAAAATGAGTGGTGCCCAAAAAAAAGTTGTACAACTGAGGTTTCTTTAAAAATAGAATTAAATTCCAAAAAGACGTACAAAAAATTATCTCTTACCCATATCTCTCCACCAAGGAAAACTGAGCTAGTATTTCTTTAATTTCTTTAGTTCTTTTAAAATCAGGTTTCACTCAATTCATTATCAGAAATTAAAGCGGGGCTGCAAGAAAATTGTGCTCAAGCTTGGGGCGTCCAGTATTTAAAAATGTTACAAAATGACGCAGTCTACATGGGGCAACATTTTTTCACACGCTACAATATATATATATATATATATATATATACATATATATATATATATATAATATATATATATATATATATATATATATATATATATATATATACATATACATTATATATACATATATACATATATACATATATATATATATATATATATATATATATATATATATATATATATATATATATATATATATATATATATATATATATATATATATATATATATATATATATATATATATATATATATATATATATATATATATATATATATATATATATATATATATATATATATATATACTTATTATATATATATATATATATATATATATATATATATATATATATATATATATATATATATATATATATATATATATATATATATATATATATATATATATATATATATATATATATATATATATACTAGCCGGGCCCGCGGCTCCGCTCGCGTGGATTTAGTTCACTACTATCGTCACTGCTTATTCCTTATGTTACCTAACGTAATAAAATATCTCCCATTATTTCCCCTTATCTCCCAATATTTCTCCTTATCTCGGATTATCTACATAATTTCAATTATCTAGGCTTATCTCTGCTCATCTCCCATTATTTCTCCTTATCTCCCATTATTTCTCCTTATCTCCCATTATCTCACCTTATTTCCCATTATCTAGGCTTATCTCGACTTATCTCGCAATATTTTTCCTTATCTCCCATTATTTCTCCTTATCTCTCATTATCTCACCATAACTTCCATTATCTAGACTTATCTCTGCTTATCTCCCATTATTTCTCCTATTTTCCATTATCTCACCTTATCTTCCATTATCTACGCTTATATCGAATTATATAGAACATATGTATAAATTTATAAAAACACGTAAATCGGATAAGTGGTTCTCGAGTGATAAGCGCACTAACGTACAGATAGACAGACAGAGAGACGTTACATTTTATACATATTATATTCTTTGCTACATGATATTATTCCATATTTAATGCTTTAGGCAGTGTATTGCAAGAGAACGCGCTAGCGGCAAACTTCTCTCCGACTGGATTCACTATTATCGTCCCTGCTTATTCCTTATGTCACCTAACGTAATAAAATATATCCTATAAACTGGCCAGAGAACATACGTATGTTTAAAAAAAAAAAAAAACGTAAATCGGATAAGTGGTTCTCCAGTGATAAGCGCACTAACGGACAGACAGACAGACAGAGAGGTTGCATTTTATATATATTATAGATATTCTTTGCTCCACGATATTGTTCCATATTTAATGGTTTAGCATGTTTAAAAAAAAAAAGCACGTAAATCGGATAAGTGGTTCTCCAGTGATAAGCGCACAAACGGACAGACAGAGAGACGTCGCATTTTATATATATTATAGATATCCATTGCTACATGATATTGTTCATATTTAGTGGTTTAGGCAGTG
The DNA here is from genome assembly GCA_019049505.1 of Pachyrhynchus sulphureomaculatus. Lineage (NCBI taxonomy): Eukaryota > Metazoa > Arthropoda > Insecta > Coleoptera > Curculionidae > Pachyrhynchus > Pachyrhynchus sulphureomaculatus. The sequence goes on from CM032456.1 coordinate 191,923,614, forward strand.
TATTGCAAGAGAACGCGTTAGCGGCAAACTTTTTTCCGATTTCATTCACTATTATCGTCACTGCTCATTCCTTATGCTACCTATCGTAATAAAATATAGCCTATAATCTGGCCGGAGAACATATGTATGTTTAAAAAAAAAGTACGAAAATCGGATAAGTGGTCCTCCAGTATAAGCGCACTAACAGACAGACAGACAGACATACAGAGATACGTTGCATTTTATATATATTATAGATGTAATAAAATATATACCTATAACCTGGTCAGAGAACATATGTATGAATTTAAAAAATCACGTAAATCGGATAAAATGGTTTTCGAGGGATAAGCGCACTAACGGACAGACAGACAGAGGGATGTTGCATTTTATATATATTACAGATATAGATTATTATTATTTTTATTATTATATAACCTGGCCAAAGAATATATGTATGAATTTAAAAAAAGATGGTTCTCGCGTGATAAACGCACTAATGGAGAGACAGACAGACAGAGAGACATTGCATTTTATATATATTATAGATTATAGATATTCTCTGCTACATAATATTGTTCCATATTTAATAGTTTAGGCAGTTGTATTGCAAACGAACGCGCTAGCGGCAAACTTTTTTCCGACTTCATTCATTATTTTACGTCACTGCTCATTCCTTATGCTACCTATCGTAATAAAATGTAGCCTATAACCTGGCCATAGAACATATGTATGTTTTTAAAAAAAAGTACGTAAATCGGATAAGTGGTTCTCCAGTGATAAGCGCACTAACGGACAGACAGACAGAGAGACGTTGCATTTTATATTATATATATATATATATATATATATATATATATATATATATATATATATATATATATATACATATAAATATATAAATAAATTTCTTGAACTTTCATAAATTCCAAATTAGTTTATTACCTTATGACATTTATATAAATGTTTATAAACATTGCAGGTGCTTGGCGTTAAGTGCAAGTTCTTAAATAGAAAAAGAATAAATAACTTGACTCTATACTTTCATTTTATTTTTATGATATGTTATAGAACAATAAGAATTTTGAAGAAGGAAAAGAAAATATTCCTCAAATATATTTGCTTCATTTGAAATAATGATTACACATTCAGATTGTGTGTAATTTACTCAGATGATATAAAAAAATTGTGTATCGTTCATTTTAATTAGTTTTACTGGGTTAAAACTCTTACGATTGAGCTACCGAGTTGTAATTATTAGTAAAAATGGCTCCCTAAGTTATAGATGACCGTTTAATCTTGAGAGTATATTGTCAATGAGGATTGACAGTACCTAAAAGTTTAACGTCGCAAAAGTTATAAATAAAAATTTGATAAATTTTTACTATAAGCGTCAGAAAAAGAACGTATCACCAATCTGTGGATAGAAAAAAACAGAACATGTCATAAAAATGTACATTATTAAAAGAAAATTTCGAATTCATTTTCAGTTTAATAAATAAAACATAAACATATATATATATATATATATATATATATATATATATATATATATATATATATATATATATATATATATATATGGAGTACGGCGCCAAAATCCGGACAAAATTAAATTTGAATTTCCCGCCGTTCTATACGACTTCGAGAGGTCGCGATTGGCGTCCAAATAGTTTGACGCATGTACTAAACATTCATAACCTCGAAACAGTCGCAATGTTGATACGGAGTATAATCGAAGAGTCGCGATTATCGAAAGTGTTCGTGCTGGGTGCTCAGCGACAAAAATCATTCGATTCTTCGATTTGACTGTGTATGATGTTGTCGCGAAGTATAACGAGTTGGAGAAGTCCAACGAAGGTTTTGCAACACCGGCAAGGAAAACTCACTCGAAGGAGTGCGTTGTCATGACGCCCGAAATCATTCAACGGGCTCAGGAGTTTTGAGGATCCAGGGTAGTCGATCCGAAAAGCATGGTTCAAAGGGTCACTAACAAGTTGAGACATCCAAACTCGCATTGAGCGAAGCTATTGGAGCGGCATTCGCCGATATGGACCGTGACTCATTAAAACGGGCCTGCGACTACTTCAGACCGAGAATGGAGGCGATCATTCAAGCAGAAGGGAGTTATATTGACTAAATGTGTTCTTTATGACCTAACAAACAATTTAGTAAAAAAAATAATTATAGACTTCTCCATTCTTGCAATAAAAATTATGTTTCATAAAAAATGTTTAATTTGTCCGCATTTTGCACCGCATATATATATATATATATATATATATATATATATATATATATATATATATATATATATATATATATATATATATATATATATATCTTCTCCGTCTTGTTCACTTCAGTTCATTAAAGCATTAAAGTACGTATCTGTTCGCTTTTCTGCTTGACTGTAAACGTTCTGCTTATATGCTGAACTAGTGATTTACAACGTGAGAACAGGGTGGTAGCAGCAGATGGAAACCTGTAAATATAATAGTTTTTTTCTGGACTCTAGAATTTTAATGGTTATGGTGTTCAAAGTTATTAATAAATCATAATTATAATATAGAGTTGTTAATTGCTTTAGTACCATAAAAAAAAATGCACATATTCCAAATTTTAAATAAATGTAGATTTTTCTGAAAAAGTCAACAATTTGGTTTGATTTGTTGACACATGTCTGTCTTTTCCCTGTGCCCAGGCAGTGAAATGGAAAGTTTTTTCTCCGTTTTTTGGCTATTTTTTCAAATTTTCTAACATAGTTATGCAGTATGTAAAATACCGAGTAGTAGTTTTTGTATTAACTTATTCTATAGTGTGACAAAGTCATATACTTTATATTTTATTTATTAATAATTTTTTTTATTCCGTGTTAGTTATTCTTTCTAATGAACACTGGTTTGTTTTAACAAGCAGTACGTTTTAAAAATGAAAAATTATTGAAACTGTAGTAATCTAAATATTTGTAAATTGAGTATTTAGATACCTACGTTTATTGGAACTTTTTCTCTAGGTATTGAGTAAGTAATAGCGTCCCAAAGTTTGTCATATGATTCATTAACACCTTACATATATCAACATGGAATTAATATCTATTCTCTTAGCCAACATCATTTTGATTACTGCGTGCAATAACCCTGGGAGCTGAGTAACTTTCAGCTATGCGTTGTGGAAATCTGTTAGTATCTTGTGTAACGCCGCCATTTCAGCTCAATTGTGGCCCAATATTAACTACTTGACTGGTTTGATTTCGAGCTTGACCGCCTAAACCTTGTCGATGAATCTCATTTTGTTTTTGATCGAATCTTGCTGATTCAGTTGATTTTCAGGTTCACTGTCCGTGGCCATAAACAGTCCCCGACGAAGGATAAGCATACTTTTTAAATTTTAAGCTTTCACAAGGCAGAGATACAATTGGCTGTATCTTACCGAGAAGATACGAAATTGCCTAAGAAAGTTATGCAATAGGTACCACTAAATCACCCACTGGATAGAAGGAGCTATAAGATCTAGGGAACTAAGAGTGGACCAGTGAAATGACAGAAGGACATGGCGGTTACACCTGGCTTAAGCTCAAAAGGCGTAGATATCATACTGAAGACACGTAGTAAGTGATCTATTTCTAATATTGAGATACTTGAGAATTTTCAAATTATCTTCTTATATTCAATTTACTGATAGTTTACATTAGAAATAAGTAAAAGACGGAAATTTTAACTTTATTGCCTTATTAAAGCACGTTTTGTTTTACATCTCATCAATTTATTTGCAAATTTATTGCAAATTTATTCATACTACCAATAAGCAGATTCACGCACCTGTAATATGAAATTATGTGACTAATTCATTACCATTTTTCTTGCAAAGTTACGTCCTGATTATCTCGCAATTTTTTCAAACATAAATCGTCAACGACCTTTACCATCCTACGACTTTCACTTTTTCATTGCTATACCAAGGAATAATGATTCTACATTACACGGCTCATCATCATGACCATATCTCACCATCAGTGGCCTACTATATTAGTGCTATACGGATTATAATGTTGTTTAATTAAATGAAAAAATTAACATAAATTGATACTTAGATTAATTTTACGGTTTGAATATTAAATTGCACAATAACTTACTAGTACGTATTACAGTCCAGATATGTTTGAAATAACTAATATCGTCAAGTACGTAAAGATAGTTCATAATCAAAATCATAGCGCTTGAAATTGTTAAGCTGATTTTAAAACAACTAAGTCTCAAGATTTGTGCTCACACGATTATCGATAAGTCTATAATTAGTTGAAATGAGGTGGCTCGTTCTTTGAATTTACAGATAATAATAAACTATCTAGAAAATAATATTGAAGTCAGGACTTTTTGTACCACGCCAAGATAAAATTTTTAACTCGTACATTTTATCACTCCTATATTTAACTATTAAAACCATAAATGAAAATAACCAAAACATGAGAATTCAATAAATCCACCACCAGCTGATTCACTCTCAAGAGATATCACAAACGTGGGGTCTGAAGAAATGTCGGATATTACACTCGAAGAACCTAAAAACGCTTTGTCCCAAATAAAAACGGTAGAGCCCCGGAAGAAGATGGAATAACCTCCGAAATGCTGAAGATGGACGGCACGATTCGATTACAAGCAGTACGAATGTTATTCGATAAATGTCTTCATGAAGGAAAATTCCTTGATTCATTAAAAGGGAAACAAATTGGATATAAATAACTACAGGCCTATAAGATTACTACCACATCCGTACAAACTGTTAACCAAGATCATAACAAATATGCTATTAAACAAATTTGACAACTACCAACCTCCCGAACTTCAGACTATTCGTGTCCTAATAGACAAATGTCACGAGTAGAATGTACATCTGTATATAGCGTCGACTACAGCAAAGCATTTGATTCAGTGGAATTGTGGGCAATGTTTAAAGTCATGGAGAATGCAAGAATGGATTCAAGAAAATTCTTGAATATATATATATATATATATATATATATATATATATATTCAATATATATAGGAGTGAAGAAAGGGGGCACAATCTCTCTCAAACTGTTTACCCTTGCCTTGGATGATATTTTTAAGAAGCTAAATTGGGAGAACAAAATCTTGAATATTAACGGCCAATCTTTACATTATCTTCGACTTGCAGACGATGAGATTCTCCTAAGTAACGATCTGAAAGAGTTACAAGAGATGTCGCTCCACCACAAAGTGGCATCGGAAGGGTACGAACATAAATAAAACAAAAATTATAACGTCCGAACCAGTAAATATGAATGGAAATGGAATAGAAATTTTTGACGAGTATGTCTACCTCGATCACAAAATAAAGCTAGGAAAAGAAAAACAAACGGCTGAGATAGCTCGCAGAATACGCATGACTTAGGCAGCTACCGAAAAATTAAGCAACGTCATTAAGGACCCCGATATTCCTATTAACCTAAAGAGAAAGGTTTTTAATGGCTACATTCTTCCAGTAATAACGTACGTTCCATGATTACAATAACAAACAAATCGATTACTAAACTGCGCACAATACAACGCGTAATCGAACGAGTTATGCTGGGCATAAAGTTACGAGAACTTATTCGAAATGACATAATACGACAAAGAACTAAAGTAGATAAGGTTATCTAGAGAGTAGCTGCCTGGGATGGACATATTGCAAGGCACATGCAAAAGTAGCATAGGTAAGCCACCAGTAAGATGGATAGATGATGTAAAAAGATCCGCAGAAAAATTCTGGGGCCGGTTGGCGCAGAACAGATAGCAATGGAGGGAAAAAGGGGAGACCTATGTCCAGGAGTGAACAAAAAAGGGATATTTAATGAATGTCGAGTGCTAGTATCTCATTTGGATTTCTTAATAGCAATACTTTTAATTTTTCGTTGTATTTAATTTTTTGAAATCAGTCAATAAATAAGGACAATTATTTAACTTGCAATTATTAAAAGAAAAAAACACAGATCAAAAAAAATTACCTGAGCCGATTCGGTAGAGATCAAAGTTGTCGCTGGAGTAGTACAGGGTAGTTGCATCACAATCTACATCTTCCCAGTCTGCGCAAATCTGATGATCTTGATCAAAGGCTGTACCGTTGGGACATAAGAAACGGAAGTCTTGAACCTATAATAAAAATATCTTATCAGTGAAAACAAAAACCTATATCCGATTAAAAATAATATTTAATTATAATATAGCATCTAAATTATTGTTTAAAAACGTAATTAGGTCTACTAACAGTAAGAGTACAATTAAAATTAGCTAAACTGACTTATAGATACTATATTGTAAGTAAAAATAAATAAAAAAAATTAGAAAAGTTTCTTGTCGCCTAATCTTATTAAAGCACGTGTACTAAAATACTTAGAAATAGGCAGATGTAAATTAAAGATATAACATATAACATAGATTAGAAGTAAATTGAAAAATAAAAGAAAATAAATATGAAATAAATAGGTGAGCTATTACTAACAAGATTAGGTGCAGATTAGTCCTAGATTAGAGTATGAAAAATTAAAATATTTTATTATAGAATAGTATTACACGGCAACCAAGTAATCCAGTACATAATATTGCGAAAAAGTCATCAACAAAATAGCTTTGTATAAAGCCTCAGTTTCCCTTCTGAACATTTTAACATCATGGCTCATTCAATGCGTAGTAGTAGATCACAAAATATTTCCTTAGTACTATACAATATGGACTTTCAGTAACCCTAGAGATTACAGTGAGCAATGATATATATTCAAAAGTATATATCACTAACCTACCCGTGTCTTCGCTCATGTACCTTACGGTTTCTTTCTGTAAAATAGAAACATATTCCGTTGCTTCCAATCAAGAATAAAAGCAGACAATTAGAAAATTTGATTTTTTCACAGAGAATTTATATTACATTCAAACTTCGAGAAAAATTTGAGTCTATTGTATTTTGTTTTTGTAATATTAACAGAGAAGCAGGTTCACCTGAGCAAAATCATTTTTAAAAATGTTTTTGTGCTTTATTAGACAATTAACTAAAGTATATTGAGTCTTCTGCAAACAACAGTGTCATTTGTTATATCATTGACATATAATAAGAAAAGTAGTTAGACGTTGACCTAGTCTTGTGCTTCAAACTGCTCGAACTTCTATTATCAAAATTTATCTGCTGAAGTCTATAATTAGTTAAAATGAGGTATCCGGACAGTACGGGAAGTTTATATTTCAAGCCTTATTGGCCCGTTCTTCTCATAAAATTGAGTTTACTGATAATAATAAACCATCTAGAAAATAATACTTAAGTCAGGATTTTTTGTACCATGCCAAGATGAAACTTTTAACTCGTATATTTTATGACTCCTATATTTAACACAACACTTAAACTATTAAAACCATAATTGAAAATAATCAAAATATGACAGTTCTAATAACAATATCGTCAAAAGGCAAAAGTTAAAAGAGATAAAAAAGAAAAAACAGAAAAAATCGAAACATATACAGATTTCTATTCATCAACAAATCCACCACCAGCTGATCCAATCTCAAGAGACATCACAAACGTGAGATCTGAAGAAATGTCGGATTTTACACTCGAAGAACTAAAAGACGCTTAGTCCCAAATAAAAACGGTAGAGCCCCGGGAGAAGATGGAATAACTTCTGAAATGCTGAAGATGGACGGGACGATTCGATTACAAGCAGTGCGAATGTTGCTCGATAAATGTCTTCATGAAGGAAAATTCCTTGATTCACAAAAAGGGAAACAAATTATCAACCTCCCGAACTTCAGACTATTCGTATGTAGAATGTACATCTGTATATAGCATTCGTCGACTACAGCAAGGCATTTGATTCAGTGGAATTGTGGGCAATGTTTAAAGTCATACAGAATGCAAGAATTGATTCAAGATTCAAGAAAATTCTTGAATATATATGTATATATATATATATATATATATATATATATATATATATATATATATATATATATATATATATATATATATATATATATATATATATATATATATATATATATATATATATATATATATATATATATATATATATATATATATATATATATATATATATATATATATATATATATATATATATATATATATATATATATATATATATATATATATATATATACATATAAATGCTCCCTCTCAAATTAAACTCGACGAAGACTGGACAACCAACCTTTAACCAGAGGAGTGAAGCAAGGGGAGATGATTTCTCCCAAACTGTTTACCTTTGCCTTGGAATGGTATTTTTAAGAAGCTAAATTGGGAGAACACCTTAGCAAGATCATTTTTAAAAATGTTTCTGTGCTCTATTAGACAATTAACTAAAGTATTGATATTAATAATTGTTATATCATGGACATATAATAAGAAAAGTAATTAGACGTTGACCTATTCTTGTGCTTCAGACTGCTCGAACTTCTGTTATTAAAATTTATCTGCTGAAGATTTTAGGGACAGTAGCAGTATTCTGTAATTGACACAATTAAACGCCTTAGATAAACCATAAATGCTCCCGCCATCACATTGTTATTGAATCTTTCAATAAATGAACGAATTACATCATTTATACTACAGAAATAATCATAATTTAATTCTAGAAATAATTAAGTGTGAAAGTTAAATTAATAGACATTGCGTAAATTTATAGATCAAAATGTTTTTCATCATTAAACAAAAAATATTAATTCAATTTTTATGTGGCAGGTGGTATATGGACTTTCAATGTCAATTATTTTATACGATCAAATTTAAATAATTTTATAGAATTATTTTGTTTTTAATCGATTAGATTAATTAAACATTCCTTTCCGTTCTGTTACTTTTTTAAATGATGACATATTTAATGACAATGGAAGTGCCCATATCACACAATTAATTGGTGGTATATCTTTTAAAACGATCTGTTTCTCTAATAATTATTGATCATTTATTTTCGAATTGTAATCAGTACATTTTCTAAATATTAATTATAAGTTTTGCTGCTTTGAGTGGCTAATTATTATCCCAATTCACTGACAATAACGGTCAAGAACGCACTACATAATTTAATGTTTAGTTTAAAAATTAGATTTTATTATAATTTTTATTATAAAATTATCACGAAATTATCATAAACATTACCATATGTCCAAGTATGTATGTCATTAAAAGAGGGTTTAGCAGGGCAAATATAATTTAGCAGTAAAGATAAGAATCATTTTAAATTTTATTACTTCACAATATCATTAGGGGCGTAGTCGAGGGGAGGAGGGGAGGGGCAAAGGGGCATATATCCTTTCCGATTCTATAGATTTAGATAGAATTTCCCACTCCCCTAGTAGTAGCTTTGACGTTAATGTCTTCTTTTTTCCTCAAAAACACAAGCGCTTTGGATATCCTACTCCTAGAAGCTGGCTGTGCCACTGACCATCACATGGCACTCTTTTATAAAGAGATAAATATTTTATGTGGGAAAAAATACGTAATTCAGGTTACGTTATGTTATGTCTTGATAATATCTAATTTGGCGCGAAGCGGTGCACAGTGTCTCGACTAGTACAAGCTAGCGGGATAATATTATTTCTTCACTTATTTCAATTGTTTATGTATATTCCAGGTATCTTAAGCTATTTTAAGAAAAAAAAAGTTAAAAAAATGTGTACTGTATGTGTATTAATCGAAATATGTAGCTGCAAGACGGAAGTGGTTTACTAATGTGTCTCATTTGTTCACTATTGTCGCTAATTGTTCTTTAATTAGCTACATACGTCTACCTACTCATTATGTGTGAAAAGCACAATCATGTTTGTTTACAAAGAAATTTCTAGGAAAAAAATAAAAATCATAATGATAGTACCCACATTTATTAATTTACAAAATATTATTTCTTTTAAAATAAATTAGTACAATAACAGTATCTATATATCAATTATTTACAATAACAAGGTGTATAAGTAAAAGAAATATAATATTAAATAACTTATATGCTAAGGCGTAAATTATAAGCAACTACAACACACAATAAATAAGAATAATAATTACAATAAAAAAATACTTAAACCTACTAATCACCATCAGATGAGTCGTCATCACCGCTCTCCCATTCAGTAGAATATTCAGAGAGTAAATAATCCTCCTCATTTAATTCGTGATGATGACTTACTGATGGTGTTTCGGATGGCAATGAAGGTGGGATAATCAACTGCAGAACCTCCGATGGCAAAGAAGTAAAATTTTCTTCGCGGTAATTCTCTATACGAGTTGATAACAGGATCAGACGTAATTAAAAGCATTCTCAAAAGATCTGTATTTGTGGCAATACGTGACCGCTTCCTGGTGTGCCGTTCATGGAATCTACGACAGTCTTTATTTCTTGCCTCCTGAGCTTCTTCGGAGAGTTGTCCAATGGAAGAAGAAAAGACTTTATAACTTCCGCGCTGTGTACAAGAATTTTATGCACAGTAACGGGCATGGAATACCACGAATACAGATCAAGGTATAATTTTCTAGTATCAACACAAAACTTTTCGAATTCTATATAATTTATTTCATATCCCGATGACAAAGTTCTTAAAATTACATGAAATCTACGAATAAGGTTTACGTCTAATCCTGTAATTTCGCTGCTCAATTCAGCTTTGGAAAAAAATCTACGTGCTGTGTTTCCATCGTTTGTGTTACCACACCCAGGTTTTGGTTTATCTACAATGAGACCCATACGATCTTTAAACACTTTTTGTATCTCTTGTGAGCGTTGCTTCATAATAGCTTTGTCGTTATCTCCCCTGACTTGCCACTTTTTTATTTCTAAACGATAGCTGATGTGAAGCAAATATTCAAACGTGCGGATCCATGCATGTAAAGTAGATAAACCAAATGCAAGGCGTTCTTCGTTGCTGGGATATTTCTTTGACTCCTCGTTCATAGTAGACGGGGTGGCACCGCAAATATAACACTTTTGTGTTGAACTTGTGTCTGTTAAGGCATTGCACACTTTGCCATCAGTCATTGTCAATAACAAATCGTGTTTAACAGAGATTTGAGATCCAGCAACGTTACATAATGTTGGAAGAAGCTGACTTACTTCATCTAAAATTTTAGAAGTTTCTTCTTTCGTAAACTCTTTTGTCTCCTTGGCAGAAATAAACTTAATAGGACGGCAATATAAAGTAGAGGAAGGTCTTGGATTTTGCCAGATCACAGTTTCGCCATCAAGCAGTCTCAAAGGGACAAATGAGTATACGAACAAAAATTCGTCTGTAGCGTTAGTATTCTCAAATTTCTGCTTATACGTGCTATGCCCCGAACTCCCATCACAGCCCCATTTGCTTACCAACGTATAATATGAACGAGGTAACACACTTCTAATGACTTCCGTCTGAGCTTTAACTAATCGTTCAGCCGTTTTATCCAAAATCGCGTGAAGTTTAATTTCAGCTCGAGATTCAGTCACAGAAATATATTCGTCAGAAGGACAACAAGAAGCTTTGGACTTACCTAAACTACAAAACGATGGATACACTTGATGTCCCGCTTTCATTGACCATTTTCTTGTTTGTTTATATGAGTGAGAAGTCGATTTCGAGTCCACATAATAAGCTAAAGCTTCGTCTGGTGTTAACTGCCGACTTTGTTCAGAACACTTATTCTTTTCTCTAGTTTCACTGACCGCGACGTTATGGATCTGTTTAACAACACTTCGATGCCCTTCTTTTCGAGTAGCTAACTCAGCTGCTGTAATAAGCTCACTTGCACTTCGCGATTCCAAAAGATCTTCTACTTTCCGTCTCTTCGTTTTCGTTGATGAGTCTTCAAATGATTTTCTGGGTCGCCCTACGGAAAGAGCCGCTGATGATGTTGAAGTGCACGGCTGGTTAACACACATCTTTATTTCGATTCCGGATCCCTCTAACCAATCTTTATGTTTGATTAGAAACATTTCTTTGTTACACTTTAAAGAAGTCCACTTTTGATTGAATTTTGCTGAAAGGCTTGATATTTTCATTTTGAGTCGTTTTAGAGAATCGTCAGAAACATCAGACATATTGAATTTTTCACTTATATAATAAAAAATGCCACTGTTTCGTTCAGTTTTGTCATGTTTTAGCCATTCTTCAAAAAACTCCATTTTCGTCATAGTCACGACTCGTTCTGAAAAAAATAAAATAATTTTACTTTCGGGCCTTTTCGGGGTCTATAATATATATGAATCTGTGCCTGAATGTTGTAGGTATTACATATAGAAAAATCTAGGTGGATAAAAAAAAAAAAGTTGCTACTTTTAAAGTTTACAATTAACGTAAAATTTGCTGGATTTATCTATACATTTACAAATTGATATTACACCAAAAGTATACATATTTTTTATAAAAAATACGAGGCATGTTTTTTAAGTAAGTACCGTTTTGGAATTAAAAAAAGACGTGCAAAGATATCGCTATAATTTTATTTTTACATGAAAGCCTGTACCTTAATCTACTTTTCTACATAATTTCCGTGAATATTGAGGCACTTGTCATAACGTGGCACCAGTTTTTGAATACCCTCCTCATAAAATTCTGCCGCCTGACTTGTTAACCACTGTAGCACAAATGTTTTGACTTCGTTATCGTCTTGAAGACGCTGACCACCCAGGTGCTTCTTCAAGTGCAGGAACAAATGGTAGTCGCTGGGCGCCAGATCAGGGCTGTATGGAGGATGATCTAGAGTTTCCCATTTAAAAGATTTGATGAGATCTTTGGTCCGATTAGCCACATGTGGATGGGCATTGTCATGCAGCAAAACGATACCCTTACTCAACTTGCCACGTCTTTTGTTCTGGATTGCACGACGCAGATTGTTCAATGTCTCACAATAAGACGCTGCATTGATTGTCTCATTACGAGGCAGAAACTCCACTAGCAATACTCCTTTTCTGTCCCAAAAAACTGTGCACATGATTTTGCGGGCAGAAATTGTTTGCTTAAACTTCACTTTTTTGGGTGATGATGAATGTCGCCATTCCATGGATTGTTGTTTCGATTCTGGTGTGACGTAGGCCACCTATGTTTCGTCACCAGTAACAATTTGGTCTAAAAAATGTTCACCTTCATTGTGGTACCGCTCAAGGAAAGTCAATGCACTGCCTAAACGTTGGGTTTTGTGCAAATCTGTCAACATTTTTGGAACCCAACGTGAACACAATTTCCGGTAATTCAAGTTCTCGGTCACAATGCGATACAAAACACTACGAGAATATTGAGGAAAGCAGTCGCACAATGATGAAATTGTAAAGCGTCTGTTTTCTCTCACCTTTTCGTCCACTTTCTGCAACAAATCTTCATTAACGACCGAAGGACGCCCACTCCGTTCTTCATCATGCACATTTGTGCGGCCATCTTTAAATGCTCTCACCCATTTCCTTACCATTCCATCACTCATAATGTTTTTTGTCCGTAAACTTCACAGATCTCACGATGAATATCGATCGGTTTTACGCCTTTAGCACTAAGAAATCGTATAACAGCCCGTACTTCACAATCGGCGGGACTCACGATTGTCGGAGGCATCTTAAACACTCAGTAAACAACGTATACAATGAAGAATCAGACTGTAATGGTGTCAGTGCGTAGACATGAGATGTAGGTTACCAGCGCGCATGCGCGGAACGCCGACCGTATCGCTGCGGCGGCGGAATCGCAAAACGGTACTTACTTAAAAAACATGCCTCGTATAAGTCATAATAGAGTACATACCTTCAACAGAATATTCCATCACAAAAAACTCGTTTCACTTTGCTACCAATTTTAAAATATGTTATCACAAGTGTGCATAAAATGCAACTGATTTGCAAATGAAAATGACCTCTCTTATAAGGGTTACTTTGACCCCCTGATAAGATACCTTTATTAATTAATTCTTGGAATTCGTTAAATGGGTGGGGTTGTTTACAAGTCGTTATCAGTGGTTCCTGGAAATTACGTCATGAATATAGTCCCGCTAGCATGTTCTTGCCGAATCACTGTGCGCTGGCCCATCTTACTAGGCTAATATAAGTTCACGTTAGTTCTGATTAGTTTATATTGTGTTCAGATTATATTCAATCCGACGTGAAGCATCGGCCTATCGAAACTTTAACACGCTTCCCCCTAAATTTCTCATCCTAGAGAATGATGTCACTCAGCTTGTCAAGATCTGTTAAATGAGGGATTATTTTTGGCAAAATGGCCTGAAATATTTCTTAACGTATCACTGCAGATTCACACGATTATTATCTTTTATATGACGTTGAAAAGTTAATCTGCTCTATTTTTTTAATGCTTTAATAATGCTTTAGTGCATACGACATTTTGCATTGATGCACTAAAATAATTAACAGTTAGATTTTGTAGATACAATTTTCTTATCATTACAGTATTTACGTGGACATGTTACTGGAATCCGTTTTATAATAAATACACACAAGACGAAAATAACCTTATTAAAAATGAAATACCAGACAGCAGTATTTTTATAACAAATTTTGAGAAAGATTAAATCTGGTATCAAATATTACAATGAGATTTCTAGATAATTTTTAAAGTCAGTTGATATGTTCTTAAAATACTATGATTCTCCGGTCCAATTTATGATTTATTCTGCCTGTGTAATAAAATACGACATTTTCTGACTCTTTATCTTTCGCTAAGAATTAGAGTCTCTCCATGACAACACAATCGTATTATTTTAATTTTTAAAGGGAACTATGAAGTTTTCAGAAAAAGTTTCGATTTTTTAAAATAAATTTTCTAAGTAAATTTTACTTCCAAAAATCACTGGCACTACCATTTTCCTGTCATTATTCTTAAAAATAAAGGATTATCACTGATACACATATTAAACGTATAAAGTTCATAGCGACCAGCAGCTACCTATTTTCGTCTCTTTAAATCAATTTTCAAAAATATTTAGTAAGTAGTTTAAGCGATTTCAAAGTATTCGTGAGATGTTTGAGGATAACGATAAGTCGGGCATAAAAAACGGTACTGAGCGAAGTTAGCTTGCACAAAATGTGCAATTTGTTTAAAGAAAACTCAAAATTGTTCAGAAGATTGATTAGGGATGAATCAGGGACTCGAATGTACTCTGTACTGCATTTAGACCATTCTTAATTACACAAAATTTATTTGCTGGAATACTCTTCTTCTTCTTGAAGTGCCATATCCGATACGGATGTAGGCAACCCTCTCACTTTTACCTGCGGTTGGTGCCGTTTTATGTGTTTCCACAGACAAAGTGGACCTACAGTTTAATGTCGGTTCCGACCGACCAAAGTAAGAGTACTTTGCTAGGCATGATACTACGGGCAGTTTGCCATTACCTCCCTAAGAGAGGCGACCCTCATGTTGTATTTTTTTAAAAATTTATTACTTTTTTTCTAGCCGAGATTTCAACTCCGACAGGCCGACACCTGAACCACTACGCTATGGCTGCCTGTTTGGAATACTCGCCGAATTCAATTGATTTATGTGGCTTCTTTCTCTTCCCCCGACTTTATTTGCAGATGAAAGGACAGCAATAAAACCCTTTTAAAAATAATCAAGCGGCTCTGATATTGGCCCTTCCTTACCCAAAAAACCGATATGAAAAACTCATCATCCACTCTGTATCTAATTTGGTATTAGATAACTATAATTGGTGTACTGTATCTTCAGACAAAAAGTGCTTAATGGGTTCAAGAATATCTAATAAAATTCGTTGGATTTTATAGTTTTTTTTTTTGTTCAATTTTGGCATCTTTTGAGCTTATTCGCTGTTTAAATTATTTAAAAGTTATTAGTAGTAAAAGTAAAACTGATATGTTAGATACAACTTTCGCAATGATTAATAGGCTGAACTCGTCAGGTTATTAAAATAATGAGCATTAAAAAATATTTATTGTATTAGCGAACAATGAAATTAGAATGTTTTTATTAATTTATAGTTGAAAAGCAAAGCTTGTGAACCTTATTGTAATAAAATATATTATTGCTAGTCTGAGAGATGTGAACGGTTTTAAAAATCTTTTATTTAATTAAATTTAACTGATTCTTTCAATTTTATTTTGCAATATCTTTTATCAATCTCGTGTCAACGTTTAAGAACTTGAATATGTAATTACTCGTATACTGAATGATAAATTATAGTGAAGAAGCCTAATATTAATTAACTTAAGTTCACAATATACCATCGACCAGTAAACATAATAATGCCAAATGAGACTTTAACGAGACGTCTGCGACTTTTAAGTCAGAACACTGATCGACGGATATATATATATATATATATATATATATATATATATATATATATATATATATATATATATATATATATATATATATATATATATATATACATATATATATATATATATATATATATATATATATATATATATATATATATATATATATATATATATATATATATATATATATATATATATATATATATTAAAATATTATATATATATATATATATATAATAAATAGGCAAAATTTTTTTTTTTTTTTTTTTTTGCAAAATTCCACTTTATGCATCAATATAGTCTCCTTCAAGAGCGATGCAATCAGCCCAACGCTTTTCTGACATTTCTATACCTTTCTTGTAGAAGGATTTGTCTTTACCTTCAAAATAGGCCTCAGTTTTGGCAATAACTGTTTCATTAGAGCCAAATCTCTGTCCCGCGAGCATTTTTTTAAGGTCTGCAAATAAATAATAGTCGCTGGGGGCCAAATCTAGAGAATACGGTGAATGAGGAAGTAATTCGAACTTCGATTCATGCAATCTTGCCATCGTAACCATTGACTTGTGACACGGTATATTGTCTAGATCAAAGAGCATTTTTTTCTTGTTCATTTGGGGCTGTTTCTTTGCAATTTCTGCCTTCAAACGCACCAATAACTTTATATAATATTCGCTGTTGATGGTTTTTCCTTTCTTAATATAGTCGATGAAAATTATTCCTTGCGTATCCCAAAATACAGAGGCCAAAACCTTCCCAGCCGACTATTGTGTCTTTGGTCGCTTCGGGCGACTTTCACCGGCTACTGTCCACTCAATTGACTGCCGATTTAATTCCGGTGTGTAGTGGTGGATTCACGTTTCATCCATTGTCACATATCGCAGGAAAAAATTCTTTTTATTGCGCCTAAAATGATTCAAAGAGCCTTCAGAACCAACACGTTGTTGTTTTTGGTCCACTGTGAGCAAACGGGTACCCATTTCGAACAGAACTTTCGCATGCCCAATTATTCGTGCAAAATATGACCTATACGTTCTTTTGATATCTTTAAGGTGTCAGCTATTTCAGGTGATTTCACTTTACGGTCATCCAAAACGATTTTGTGAATTTTTTTATATTTTCTGGTATAACCACCTCATTTGCACGTCCAGAGCGTTCAGCATCATTTGTATCTCTACGACCGCGTTTAAATTCAGCGTACCAGTAAATGATGAGTGATTTTTCAGAGGCAGAGTCACCGTAATACTTATCAAGACATTGCTTTGCTTGAACTGTATTTTTTCCCATCAAAAAACAGTGTTTAATCAACACACAAAATTCGATTTTTTCCATTGTTTTGAAAATATCGAAAGTAGCGTCACTAAAACTACTGTAATTTGTAAACTAACCGTCAACATATCATGAAATTTTGACACGTATCGTTTGAAGGTTGGTACTTCCTAGAAATCATAAAGATTTTTTGAAAAGGACGACATCTATGTGTCAAACCAAAAATTGTTTAGCCTTCATGTTATTTAAAATAAAATAAAGCCTTTTATGAACACACAATATTTAATATTGAACAACGTGTTTTATTTAATGAACTTTGAAACTAAAAATAGGTTTACGCACCTCGAGATTATATTGTTTTTTAAAGAATCTAGCTGTACTAAAGGGAAAAAAAGTGTTTATATTTTGGAGCTGTTTAATATGAAATTAGACAGAGTTGTATTAAGATTTATTTCTTTACCGCGCAATATAACATATATTGTATTAGATGATAATAAATCCGACTTAAATTGCTAATATCGTAAGTGCTTATGGAAGCAGGAAGCAAATTGAAATCACGAATTTCACTTTTCAAACACTAAATTGTCACCTAAGATAGATATTACCACAAACTTCTAGTAAAAGAAATGATTTGTATAAAAAAGAGCAAAATATTGTCAATGAGAAAAAATTTAAGTCAGATTTGTTATAATTTATTACAATAAATATTGCGCAGTAAAGAAATAAACCTTAATATAACTCTATCCAATTTCACACGCTTTATCAATTATATCAGTAAAAGTAAATCGCCCTAAAGCATATATCCTTTGTCTACTAGTACGACTAGACATTTTTAAGAAACGACATGGTTTCGAGTTGCGTAAACCTATTTTTAGTTTCAAATTTCATTAAATCGAATACATTGTTAATTTTTAAATATATGTTTTGCTTTATTTTACATAATTTCAGTTAAAGCTTATCCAGGTACGGATATCTTTTCCCATCACAATCCCCTAATTGTTAAAGTAAGACCTATCCTCATAAACACAAAAAAAATAGACAGAGAATTTTAACCTCCCATAAAAGGAAAGGTCCGAAAAACACAAATTCAGAAAAAGCTCCATAAAACAAACAAAGAACACTGAAGATAGTGAGGAACAATTGAACTTGTTGAAACATTCTCTACTCGATCAATGCAAGGAACTACTAACAGAATTCGAAACAACAAAAGAAAACTGGATGATAAGCGAAATTCTGAAGATGATGGAGCAACAGAGACAATATAAGAATGAAAACACTGCAAAATACAAAGAAATCAATTGCGAGATTAGAACAAAAATAAGAGAAGCCAAAGAAAAGTACTTCGAAGAAAAATGTAGAGGAACTGAAAAATTCCAAAACAAATATAACTTATTTAGTATGCGCAGAAAAGTCAAGGAACTCGCGGAGATACGGAAGAAAACTCAAACTAATCCGATTTTAGATAGTATAGGGAATACTTTAGCAACGCAACAAAAAACAGCGCTGGAAGGAATATATAGAGGAATTATTTGAAGATGAAAGGACAGGCCCAGAAAACATAATTTGAACCCAAAAAGAAACAGGTCCAAATATTACTAAGGAAAAAATAATACATGCTTTGAAAAATATGCAAAATGGAAAAAGTGCTAGTCCTGATCAACTCTTTATCAATAGCCTGGAGATGGTGGATAAGAGATACGTGAACATCTTAGTGAAGCTTTTCAATCAAATCTGTCAGTCAGGGATTATCCCCAAAGAATGGTTGCTGTCTGTTTTTGTCTGTCTGCCCAAAAAGGTCATTGCTAGGGAGTATAGCGACTATCGAACTATTAGCTTGATGACCTACACATCAAAACTTTTCCTGAAAATAATTTAGAACCGTATACATCAAAAGTTGGACACAGATATTAATGAAACACAGTTCGGATTTCGAAAAGGCTTAGAAAGAAACACGCGAAGCCATTTTCTCGTTCACCATATTGATACAGCGATGTCTGGATGTTAACTAAGATGTGTACATGAGTTTCATTGACTACAGCAAAGTCTTTGATAAAGTGCAACACGACCAATTAATGAAAATCCTTCAAATGAAACCCTTAGATTACAACGACCTAAGAATAATATTAAATTTATATTATTATCAAAAGGTACAAATATCCATTGAGAGACAACCATCAGAAGAAATTGAAATAAAGAGAGGAGTTCGATAGAGGTGCATATTGTCGCCAATACAGTTCAACGAGTACTCTGAAGAAATTATCAAAAAAGCTCTTTAAGCCGCTGGAATTCAAGTAAAAGGAACACCGATTAATAACCTGAGATACGCAGATGACTGGGACAAGAAAACAAAATTTATACGTGTCTTAAAAATTATAGAAAATAACAAGGACTTGGTAGTTAACGGTAACAATATCGAACAAGTCCAGAAATATTCATATTTGGATACATAGATAAATAACACAAATGATTAAATACGTATAGAGAATACCCGTGCAAACTTTATAAGAATGTCAAAAGTCTTCTGCGCCAGACTTGACACTTAATGTGGGAATTCAAATGGTGAAATGTTACATCTTCCCTGCGCTGCTCTATGGTGTGGAGGCGTGGACATTGAACACAGCGATCACGAAGAGCGTGGAATCGTTCGAACGATGGGTCTATAGGAATCTTGAAGATATCATCATCACCATCACAATCAAGAATATAAAATTGCTATACCTCGAGCACGTAACACGAGAAGAGAGATATGCCATGTTGCGTCTAATAATGCAAGGAAAAATCCAGGGAAAGAGAAGAATATCATGGTATTCTGAGCAAATGGTTCGGATGTACATCGAGTAAACTTTTCAGAGCAGCGGCTTCTAAAGTGAAAATCGCGATGATGATGCCGACGATGGCACTTGAAGAAGAAGATAATTTCAACATATTTCAGTTTGTAGGTAATCCAAATATAAAAATATAATTTGATAAGGCTCAATACAATGAGCGAAACGTCAATAAAATCTGTGTTTTTATAACATGAAAATAACCATAAACAACCCTATACCCAAGAATAAACAACAAAAAAATACATCAAAAATGTAAATATATATATATATATATATATATATATATATATATATATATATATATATATATATATATATATATATATATATATATATATATATATATATATATATATATATATTCATATATATATTTATACATTCAAATGAATATGAATTTTATTAGTGGTAAAACGTAATCCAGCTTTGGATAAAAAAAATGTTTGTATAGTATATTATTTAGTTTGTTAACAAGCATTAAAATTTTACTGTAGTTTACCTCAGGGGTGATTTTTTTTTTATTAAAAAGGGTTTTTAACACTAGAAACGAAACTATGTTTATCAATTTATTTAGTAAATACGATAAATATTGCAAGTAAGTTAAACAAGATGATAATTAACATTAACATCATTATATAATTTAATTAGAAAATTATCTAATACAACAAAAGAAGATCAATCAGTACCGATACTTTTAGAAGAGAAATTAACACAAGAAATCCTTATACGGCGTATTATACAACATTTCAACAAAGCTACAATTTTCATTAACCAGGAGCCGAACAATCAGAAACGAATAATTGGGTTTTTATCACCTATGTCGTAACATTAATTACAATTATAATGCGATTATAAACTTAAGGAAAGATTTTATAAATTAAAAAGAAGATTCTATAATAGCTGTCGCAAAGACCAAAAAATAAAATAACACTAAAAATATCTCACTGAATAACATGTTTGAGGTACAATTGATATTTTTTTTTACAATAATAATAACTTTGTGCCAAAAACAATAATAAATAAACGAATAAACATGGGTGAAATTATTAATTATCATTGAGGAATCGTGATTCTTGGAATTCGACGATATCAATTTGCAGTAAGTTTTCAACATCTCGCCTACATTTACACGACGTACCTTCTGAGATCATTATTCTTTTAAATTAGAACACAGAACGTTGTCATCGGAAAGTTTCTCTAAACTAACACGGTCTAATACCAAGAACCACGATTTCCCACCCAACCCAAAACCGACCAATCCTTCTTCTAATCCATTTTAGTTATATATTTTAAAGTTATTTTTGACAATGCTAGAGCCTACATTTTCAGGATTAAATACTATACTGTTTTAGGATATTTGATGAATATATATTCCTAAACTATTTTGATTTCTTGTGTTATTTTTATAAATGTTATTTCACTATTAAAATTATCTTTCACGTTTGTACGAGTAGTCTAGTTTTATCAAGTTGGACTGGCTAAATGTTGGTGATATATCATCCTATGTTTTATGTCATCCCTCTTGAAAATCTAACACCATTATTATATACAATTTTCCGTCTTTCTTGGTCACTACAACGAATGGATTTAACCGCATTCTTAAAATTGGATTTCTTTCATTTTTGCCAGTGGTCTGCTTCTTAGCAATTTCAGTAATTTGAAAAAATATTACCACAGTGCTGGCAAAAATGCAAAAAATATTTTGTATATATAAAGGTAATACTGCTATTTAGATCATTTAAAATTTTTACTAGATTTTATAAGAAAAATTCCAGATTTTCTGCAGATTTTTGGATAAAACATTTCCCATTTTCTTTATCAGTTTTAAACACTAAGTATTTATTCATAAGTAACTATTTATGAAATTAACTCTATTGTTACGGTTAACAGTTGAACTTATTGAGATCCATGATTTTTTTAACATAAAAACCAACCAAAATTTGTTAAAATCTGTTAAAGAACATTCTAATGTAGTATAATTTAGTAGGTAGTATCTACTATCCTATCATATAATATGAAAAAGGGGCTAGCAAAATTCTTCAATTTCTGTTATTATTTTTAAAAAATTTTAGTTTTATTATGACTACCCCTTCATGTGACCAGACTAAAAATAATCAATTATGACCTTAGGAAAATATTTCAGAAAAGCCACTAAGTATCCTCGGATTCCTGCAATAAGCCATATTATGCCTTCTATAGGAAAAAAGTTATTTAAAATTAATAATAAATATATTAACTGAAAATGGTTGCTATAATCAGGAATGGTTATTATTTAACTTATAAAATGTAATTAGTAATTTAAATTACAGGTAACTCTATTTTATTCCGCCTTATAAATATATAAAAAAATAGTAATTTAACTTACTAGTAATTAAAGCTGACCAAATACGAATAAAATTTTGTAAAACTAACGGTCACGTCATTTATTACAAATGCCGTTATTAGAGTCCAGCAAATCCAAAACTAAAGTATGAAATGCTTTACATTGTCCCAAAATGGCGGATTGGGCCATATTGTCAGCACATGAAATAGTCAGTTTCTAGCATAATCAATGTTTATGCTAGAAATTGGCATAATCACTATGTAGAAGTGTTTGAAAACTTTTTCATACACGTTTTAAAAAATTTTAAAGTTTAAAACCCGAGAACCTAATTTCAGTAATGTGAGATGTCTCACATACGTCAGACATACCATTGCCACTCATTTAAGACATTTTCCTAAAAGATTTGGTTCCAAAAAAAACCTTACGTTATCTAAGTTTGGCGTCACAGAGTCTCCTAATTCGATGCGATGTAATAATCCTTACTCTCTGGAACAATTAAAATAAACTATCTGGCAAGAAATAACAGAGATCATGGAAACTACGTGCCGAACAGTGGTCAATAATTACACCGCTAGCTTTCACGAGTGTTATTCTATCTACTGTCACTGTAAATACTGAAACGGGTGGCTCACGGGGTCATGTATAAGTACAATCAAAACTTTTTTTCAAAATTAAAATTTTTGAAAAATTAAAAAAAGGGCAAAACTGAATTTTACCTTTAAGCTAAGCCGCACATGACGTTGTACGGAATAGCCCAGGCGCAGGCGCAGGCGCGGTCTTGTTAAAAATTGGCCATATTACTTAGTTGAATTTTTTACCTGTGGCTGAACGAAAACAATATCGTCATTTCATTCATGTCATCATTTTTTTTAAGGTCGATTTTTTACTTTATTATTGAGATCCGCTATTTAGAGTAAATTTTCTACAATTGGTCTTGTGCCATTTGCAATATATGCAGTGATTTCCATAACACCCTATATATATATATATATATATATATATATATATATATATATATATATATATAAATATATATGTATGTATATACGTATATATATATATATATATATATATATATATATATATATATATATATATATATATATATACATATATATATATATATATATATATATATATATATATATATAATATATTATATATATATATTGCTAAAGGTAATATTAAATACCAGATGTACCAATGCAGTTTGTGCTATAAAGATTTGACACTGCGCCGTTTTGTTGTGTCATCAACAAGTGTCAGACGCGCACGAGTGATAAATTGGAAAAGTGTGTGCATAGTGTTGTGTTGTTGTGTTCAATATGTCAAAATTTATACCGAACAAAGAGCATTCGCGGACAGCATTAATTTTTTCTTTTCATTTGAAGAAAACTGCTGTTGAATCATACCGATTACTTCAAGAAGCTTATGGTGAACATGCTCCATCGCAAGATACGTATGAACGATGGTTTCGGCGTTTCAAAAGTGGTGGTGACTTCGATGTAGGAACGTGGAAAACCGCCAAAAATACAAAGATGTGGAACTGTAAGCCTTGTTGGACGAAGATGATTCGCAAACACAAAAACAACTCGCCGAGCAATTGGGCGTTAGTTAATAAGCTGTTTCCAATTGGCTACGAGAGATGGAAAGATTCAGAAGCCGGTAGATGGGTACCACATGATTTGAACGACAGGCAAATTGAAAGCGCAAAAACACGTGTGACATTTTGCTCGCTCGGTACAAAAGGAAGTCGTTTTTGCATCGTATAGTTACAGGGGATGAAAAGTGGATTTATTTTGAGAATCCCAAGCGCAGAAAATCATGGGTAGAGCCAGGCGCACCATCCACATCGACCTCAAGACCGAATCGTTTTGGCAGAAAGACGATGCTCTGTGTTTGGTGGGACCAGAGGGCCGTGGTCTATTATGAGCTGTTAAAACCTGGAGAAACTGTTAATACTAAATGTTACCAACAACAATTGACCAATTTGAACCGTTCGCTGCTTGAAAAAAGGTCAGAATACCGAAAGAGGCAACACAAAGTCATTTTTCTTCATGACAATGCTCCATCACATACGGCAAAACCAGTTCCCGACACGTTGGAAGTACTCAGCTGGGAACTTCTACCCCATGCGACTTACTCACCAGACTTGGTTCCTTCCGATTACCACTTGTTTGCATCGATGGGTCACGTACTTGCTGAGCAGCGCTTTGGTTCGTACGAAGATGTGAAAAAATGGTTCGATGAATGGTTCGCAGCAAAAGGGAAAGATTTTTACTGGCTTGATATTCACACATTGCCCGAAAGATGGGAAAAATGTATAACAAGCAATGGAGCATACTTTGAATAAAGCACTTTTTATCATTCTTGCGAACATGTTTTTTTAGAAAAAAAATCCACATATCATACTTATACACCTGGTATGCACTTTTCTCTGTGCTTAATATTAACAATATATGCTACGTAACAACATAATACAAACGTATTATCTGAATGAGTAATCTTAAAATATTACACATAATTAGGAATTGTATAGCATAATATTTTTTTAATAGAGAGAGTAAATTGATAATTAAAATACTCAAACATTATCTATATTAATAACTACCATTAAAATTTATTCGCTGCAATTTTTCACTCAATCTAGCATATTAATTACAGACGTGTTACATACAGTTAATTATTGTATTTCTATTTTACTTGAAGGGATAAAACAATTTCACAATAAAACTTATGTAATGTTTGGAGCCAAGACAAATCAATATTTTTTTAACTTTCTCTAAGTATATTAGAAGACATCATATGAAAGTAGATGGGAACATTAACATAAAATATAATTTTATAAATTGCTCCAGTAAACGGAATAGTCCTATAACTGAACCAATCTGTCATTTTTTTAATGTATATTATAAATCGGCAATTTTAAAATGACATATATCAACTGGCTTAAAGATTTAAATAGAACTGACATAAAGGCTTAAAGTTAAATCGTTAGCTGTTATTCATGGCCATATCCATCAACAAACAAGGACTCCCGATCGCGATCTAAAGTTTTCTAGACCTTTTGGTCTGTTTTGGGTAAGCATTTGTTTAAACACTGATGATTCGTCTAATTACCCTAAGGTTCTATTTGATATTCTTATATCAATATCAATGCTCTCACAAGACTGAAAATAATTAAAGAATTAGAATTCAATATCTTTTTTGCCGGTTGCTAAAACACTTAATAAAATTTCAGTAAAGCAACTATACTTAAATAGTCAGGTAAAAATATTTCAACAAATCGTTCCAGCAAGTTGCCCACCAAAAACCAAGCTCATGGTCTACAACACAATTGTGAAGGCGGGCCTCACTTATGCCTGCCTCACATGGTGCCAGCTCTCAAAAACAGGGAGAGCACAAGTCCAGGCAATGTAGAACAAGAACTTGAGTATGATAACAGGAGCCCCTTGGTTCATGCGAAATAACCAATTACACAGAGACCTCGGTGTGTCAACCATAAAGACACACATGAGGTAAACTCAAATGAAGTTCCTGCCCAAGGCGTTCCAGCATCATAATCCAATCATCCGGAAGGCCTTCCTAACCCTCTCCCATGCCCGCAACTAATCCCCGAGACTCTCAGTTCCTCTATCGGACGAAGACGATGTCCCTCCCAATCCACCAGGACAGAAGAATGTAAAACTAGGTTAAGTTAGCATAGGCCCTAGATTAAGTTAGGTTAGGTCATAATCATGTTAAAAAACACATTTCCTAGGTTAAGTTTAGATTAGGAACACTATTGTAAATATTTAGGTTAAGTTAGAATAAGTATACTTTCGCACCATGTCAGAACAACGTTCATTTAATAGAAGTAAGTCAATAAGGAAAATAACAATGAAAATATTGCAACAATATTTCTGGATAAGTTCATCTTATTAACCGATGGATCTAAGGGACGAGAGAATAATAAATGCCTATAAATGGTAGGAGGGATAGATGTTACAAAGGGCGATTTTGCAATAAGAAAGAGAAAAATAGAACATCACGAACGTAACCCTTGCTCAAGAAAGAATAACCGTGAGGCTATGAGCCATGAGACATCTCCATAAAAAATTTTATCTTATAATCTAACAGTATAAACTGCAATCCATCGCAACATAGTGCCAAACAAATCAGTCATTGGGGGAGAAAGACTTTCCAAAAAAAATCCTTTCTCCAAATAAAATTTTTAAATCTCTTTCTGACAAAGTAAAAAATATACGATTGAGCAATTTCTTACTTTGAAACTGTACAGTGCTACATCCTTTCCCGGATTAAAAAAATGACTACTTTTAGGAGGCGAGAGCCCTTGCTTAAATCTATACTGACTACTTTTACCTGCACCACTGATTATACGATCTTTTTTATTCATATATACGTATTAAAACCAATAATATCCAAGAACAAGAATAACACTTATATTTTATTTTCTTTTAGTATCTCTAACCAAGCCAACCAAACCAAAGATCCTGAGAAGTGAAGTTGAGGCTGCTATAGCAAAATTACTACACCACAGAACTGCTGGTCCGGCCCTAATCACGGCGGAGATTCTTCAGGGGATGGGAGAAATAGGCATTTCTCTATTTCACCAGCTGTGTAACAAAATATGGTACACCAGAGAATGGCTGGAGGACTGGACAACATGTACGAAAAGTACAACATATAAAAAAGATTCTAGAAACATACGTTCAACCTCTAATCCCACCAACACAGGGAGGATTTATTAAAGGTAGAGGCACTCGTAAATAAATATTGAATATCCGACAAATAATTGAAAAAGCTCGTGAATTTAATAGCCCGTTGTATATGTGTTTTCTGGACTATCGAAAAGCTTTTGATAGGGTTAGATGCGGTGGATAATAATGAATGAGATGGGAGTCCCGCCACATTTAACAACTCTTATAATGAACCTCTACTCAAACACAGAAAGTAAGGTCAAAGTGGGCAGAATACTATCAGAAAGTTTTCAACCGAGACGCGGGGTCAGACAAGGGTGTGTTTTATCGCCTTAATTATTTAATTAATCTTTATGGCGAAAACTTAATGAGAAATGCCTTAGAGCACTGGAATAGTAGCATATCAATCAACGGCAATAAAATAAACAATTTATGCTTTGCTCATGACACTGTCCACCTTGCTGCCAGTGAAGAAAAACTACTCTAACTCATAGAATTGGTAGAAAAGGAAGGTAAGAGATGTGAACTTTTTTTTATCGTTCACTTTCCCGTCTGAGTAGGGATTTTACCCTTTTTCATATCCTAAGGATACCGGCAAGGATATCGTAATACCCGTCCACGTTGTCCAAGTACCGAAACATACATTTCTGTATTTCACAGCACCTTTTAGACAACACAGTAGTGCTGCTTCGGACGTTATTGCATTTCCGCGAACAACTACTACCAATGTACGTGGCCAGGCCGAATATACTTAAATAATTTAATAAATAAGTACGACCTACGGGACTGAACCTTCGACCTGCTGCACCGTAAGCAAAGTACTACACTACAGAGACACGGGCTGCCACGACTGGACTTGAATGAACTGAAATAAAATACTTCGAAAACCAAGATAATGATAGACGACAGACCAAATAACAACAGACCAGACGTCAAGCAGTTGGTTCGGTTTGAGGTGGTTGGTTCATACCTCTCGTGATTTATAATGGGGAGAGGTAAGGACAAGATGTGAATTATCGAAGGCTGCGATGAATAAAATATGGAAAGATAAATATAAGCAAAATAAAAGTATCCAAGCATTTGAAAAAGATACTAGTTAATTGCCTTGTGTTCCTAATCCCAATGTATGGCTGGTCTTGAACTGTGAAACAAAGCAAAAGTGAACAAAATAAAGCCAACGGAAATATACTGTTCACGTAGAATGCTCAGGCTTTCATGAGCTTCGTATCGAACGAATTTATCAGTGCTACATGAACTCAGGGTACAGCAAAGATTATCATGACCATACGAAGTAGACAACTTAAATACTTTCGACACATAATGAGAAGAGCAGATTAATGTATAGAGAAATTAGTTATTCATGAAATGATTCCAGGAAAAAGATCAAGGGGACGCTCCTTATCTCGTTGGATTGGCCAGATAACTGAGGTCACTGATAAATCAATGCGCAAGTTAATAGATGTTGTGCAGGATATAGACGCATTTGGGACAATTATTTAGGACTCATCCAATACCACCACATTCCCCCAAGTGAATTAAGATTGAGGGAAAGAACAACTCTATATTATTCGTGCATCAACAAAAACAAACAGAAATTTTTCGCTTGTTTAAAAATTATACTACCGATACTCGAAAAATCACACAATTCCATGTTTTCTGTTAGGGTGATTATATATCTTTCTCCATGTATGTGGTCAATAGTTACAGTGATTCACCGATATGCTAAACTTAGAGAAATAATGTGGCCAGAATTCAAAAAAGTTGTGTCAATATTTTCTTTCCAGTTGAACCGAAAATAGAGGGAAAATATTAGTGAGCTCCATACATGAGAATTACTATCTTATATTAACATTTGGCTTCGCTAGAATTAAATTTTGGATGGTTATAGTTTCTACTTGATGGAAATTCATTATAAATATATAATAAAAGACTGTTTTTAGTCAATTTCCACTGGTTTATTTAAATTGCGTTGACGCGTTTCGCTGTCGATGCAGCTTCTTCAGATCTACATTTTCCACTGTCAAGTTAGGTTTAATGTTCACAATTTTATATAATTTCTTAATTATAATATTACACCTAATTAAATTACATTGATAGTATTGGAAAACCCACACAGACATAAATTCAATAATGGTGAATTGTTTAAATCTACCTGGTCGTTGAGTAAAGTATCTGTAGTCCTTAATCGATTTATTTGCATTATCTCTAAAAGGTTTAGTTTTAAACCTTTTTGTTGGGTATGTAAAATTTTGAAATTCTTGTTAAACGTGTGATTTTCTGTTAAAAGATGATTAGCATATGTTGAATTAGACTTTCTATGCATGAAACTTTTTTTTCGTGTTCTGTAATTCTTTGTATAAATGTACGTCCAGTTTGTCCTATGTATGTTTTAGGACATGACCCACATGTTAATTGATAAACCCCTGATTTATTTTCTTTATTGATTTGTGGTTTGTAGTTTTTGAGACATTTCCCTATAGTATTGTTAATCTTGTAAGCTATGTTCATATTTTTTTGACTTAAAAATTTTCCCAGTTTTTCTATTGGTTTGCCGAAATATGTTAAGTGTTTAAATGTGGTTTTTCTGTCCTTAAAACGTGGATATATTTCTGAGATTGCCTTGTTTCTAAGTTTTTTCCTAACGATGTTAACGATCGAAGTAACCGAATAACCGTTGTTAACGGCTACTTGTTTTAAGTATTTTAATTTTTTAGTAAAATTGTCCTCTGATAAGGGGATATTAGTTAGTCTATGTATAAAGCTATGATCAGCCGCGAGTTTATGATGGTCAGGGTGGTCAGAACTATTGTGAATTGTGGTATCTGTATGACAAGGTTTGTGATATATTGCAAATTCATGTTTTTTCATGGTTTTACTGATTGTTAAGTCTAGGACTGTACTGTAAAAAGTGAGTTAATTGTCTGTCCGTACCTGTAAAGCAAACAATTATATCGTCTACGTATCAATACCAGTATAGACAATTATTACTATTGTCATTATGGTTGTTAAATATCATTGTTTCAACACTGTCCACGAAAATTTCGGCAAGTAATGGACTTAATGGACTTCCCATAATTAACCCTTCCTTACTATTGTAGAATTTATTGTTAAATGAAAAATAATTTTGTCTTAGGCAAGTTCTTAATAAATTAATTATGTCCATTTTTATAACTTCATTTACTTTGTTTTTTGATAATAGGTTCTCTATTAAAATTATTGTTTCGTCTGGGGGAACACTAGGAAATAAGTTTTGATATCGAAAGAAACTAATTTAGAATTATCTGGTATTGTTATATTCTTAACTTTATCCACGAATTTTTATGAGTTTTTGATGCTATATTTAGGTTCAAATTTGCTATGATATTTGATTAAATCAATTAAAAAGGATGACGTCTTATAAGCTGGAGCAGACATATAGGAAACAACTGGTCTGATTGGGTGGTCAAGTTTGTATAGTTTTATGAGTGAATAAAATTGCGGGATTTGGGGATTCATATTTATCAATTTTAGCCTGCTCAATTTGTTGTTTTATTCCTTTTTGAAAAATATTTGTTGGACCTTTATTTAAAATTTCGTACTTTCCTGTTTGGAAAAAATCTAACGTTTTATTAATATAGTCTATTTTGTCTATTGCTATTACTGTGTTACCTTTATCTGCTTTGGTAAAGATTACATCATTTTGTTTTGCTTTACTCTGAATGGTTTTTATTGTCCTTAAGTCTTAGTTGATGTTGTTATTATTAGATATGAATTCTTTTTTAATAATTTCGGCTGTTTGAAATTTTGATAATATGTTGTTAGGACTATATTTCAAGGCTACCTCAGTATTAATACCTAATGTCTCCGATTCTTTGATATTGAAGTTAGTTTGAATATTGGGTTTGAAACCCTTTGCTAGAAGATTTTTTCGCTGTCCGAAAAAGGTGTGTGGAAAATGTTAATAAATCGATTAAAAAATTGATGATCAGTAAAAAATTGTTTTCTTTCTTATTTTGTGTTGTTATACGTTTTTGTTGAATGAGATACTGTAGTTTATCGTATTGTTTTAAATATTTTTTATGTATTATTATTTTTACTTTTTCACGTGTGTTTGAATCTAAGACCATAAATTCTATAAAGTTTAGTTTAAATAATAATTCTGTGTGGATTACCTTGAGATACATGTTATATGAGTCTCTAATGCTATACTGGATTTTTCTCTCTGTATATATCCATTTTCTTTTGGCGAGTATTACTGCTTCTTTGGCTGCTTTGCTGGTGTTGTGAGTTTTAAGATTTATGTGCTTAGGTGTTACTTGGTTTTTTAGGCACTGATTAAAAAACACACATTTTAGAAGTAATTTGCAGTAGTTTGAAGCTAGAAAGATTATATCAGCTTGTTTCAAATTTTGGATGGTTGTAGCTTCTACTTGATGGAAATTCATTTTCAATTTATGTCTAATTCAACATATGCTAATCATCTTTTAACAGAAAATCACACGTTTAACAAGAATTTCAAAATTTTACATACTCAACAAAAAGGTTTAAAACTAAACCTTTTAGAGACAATGCAAATAAATCGATTAAGGACTACAGGTACTTTACTCAACCACCAGGTAGATTTAAACAATTCACCATTATTGAATTTATTCTCCTAATTTCATGTCTGTGTGGGTTTTCCAATACTATTAATGTAATTTAATTAGGTGTAATATTATATAAAATTGTGAACATTAAACCTAACTTGACAGTGTAAAATGTAGATCTGAAGAAGCTGCATCGACAGCGAAACGCGTCATCGTAATTTAAATAAACCAGTGGAAATTGATTAGAAACAGTCTTTTATTATATATTTTGGTAGTATTAGTCGCTTTAGACAGCCTACCTGTGATATAAATTTTCAAGCGACAAGTGGTGTATCCAATGCCTTACTGTTAAGCACACTTTGTCCTAATTTTTACCAATCTGTTCCTAATAATATTAAAGATACTTGCTAAGACATTAAAATCATATGCATTCAATCGCATTAATATTCAAGAACCTTAATACTCGTAGATATTTGCACTTCTTATAAATTTGCAACTTATTGGAAATATTTTGAAAGCAGATCTGTCTTGTGACATTATGTGAATCCGTTTTTTTTTTTGATAAAATTGTTGGTTCACCAATGAAGACTTGACTTACCCCTATACCAGCAACTTTAACACAAACGTGGAACATCTGGCATTGTGTTTCCGAATCAGCATAGTATCCTCCTAAAATTTTTTCTCTACATGTAAACTGAGTATTTGGCATATCTTCCAAACTATATGTGGGGAAGGGTCTGTGATTGAGGAATACTGCGCTGCAGGACCACCCTGCCAATATCCCTGTAACAGAAGAACGAATTATTACGGATACATCAAAAATAATGATAAAAGAAAAGGATTTATTTAATAGATAAGGTGATAATATTTTTTATGAATTATCACAATTTTTCATTTCCACTGTAAGAGTGTACAATATGTAATATGCTACATCGATTGCTTAGTACTAGATTTGACTAAATTTATTATAGCGCCTAATGTTTCATTCAGCAGGTACAATACAGGATATCATGATCGATATCCCCAAGACCGAGCACGCAGGCTTGAGCTGTTTGCTGGTAACATTTTCAGGTCTAGGAGCAGAAGAATCATAACCAATGGACTGTAAGAACTTCTCGACCGGCTGCCGAATAAGTTTGATTACTGGAAGATTAAAATCAACCCTGACAAGACCTACCATATTGTCTTGTCCACTGTCCACTAGAATATTTTTACTGGGGCGTCGTCTTAGGAGGAATAAGACTTCAATGGAGTAACGGCAACAAGTACCTATGAATGAAATACGACAAAGGGATCTTCTGAAAGAATAAAGCCACTGTAGCCATCAGCAAAGCTAATGGTCTCTGATAAAACTGATCCCACTTCTGAATACAACCAGCAAGAATAAGTGGACAATCTGCAAGCCCGTTATCAGATCAGGGCTTACGTTTTCTTGTTAAAGATGTGTGTATAAGTCACGTGGAGTGGCGTTTAAAGCAGTATAGAACAAAGTACTGGGAGTTACGACTAATGCGCTGTGGTTTATCTGGAACTAGCTACCACCATGAGCGGAGAATTCAGATTTTTCAACAGTGAGCATATATTAGGTAATGATATTTAACTTCAATCCAGTTACACACTTCACAAATCTAAAGCTTAAAAAAATAGTGGAAAAGCAGTAAGAGGGTTTGGCCTTAACTAACAAATCAATAATAGGAAAAGTCGAAATTAGTTCTTTTTTTAATAGATAATAAATGGTTTTTGTAAAATTATACAGGAACAAACATTTTTTAAATTCATAGATCTGTATACCAAAAATAGGTTACCGAAGTATGACATTTTTACCGTCCAATATCCATTCCAATCAAGAAAAATCACGAAACGAATAATCAAAATGGTTCTGT
This sequence comes from Pachyrhynchus sulphureomaculatus, assembly GCA_019049505.1. Taxonomy (NCBI): domain Eukaryota; kingdom Metazoa; phylum Arthropoda; class Insecta; order Coleoptera; family Curculionidae; genus Pachyrhynchus; species Pachyrhynchus sulphureomaculatus. Next base: position 191,957,431 of record CM032456.1, read on the forward strand.
AGCAGAGTCATTTTGACAGTATTCCTATAATATTCTAAAAAATAATATAGAAATCCCATTTTTTTTAAGTATTTGATTTAAAATTTAGTAGTATACATACAAAAAATATTTTTGTTTCTTTCGAAGAAAATTTTGCAAACTTGCTTAGCTCGTGACATGATAGCACCTAATTGGCGCTAAATTTTAGAGTTCGAATAGCTGTATTTAAACACACAGGGTTGTCTAACTGAATCCTGATTAGATATAAATGCAACACATATAATAACACACACACACACACAATTATTTAGACTATCACTTTGTTAGCATGAAATTCTACCCAAATTATAGTTTTCACTTTCTTTAATTCTTAAAAATATGTCACCTCCTGTAAAATTAATATTAATATACTATATCTGTATACAAATACTATGTGTATACTATATACTTTGTGTCGAATCGATTAATATATTGAAACCGGTAAATTCTTGTTTTAAGGGAATTGCAGAAAAATAGTGATATCTGGCGCTCCTCATTAACTAATGAGAAAGTTGGCTCTAAAGTTTTATAGCTTTCATCATATACGCTAATGGCTGTGGCAAGTAGACAGGCCAAAAATAATTGACTAACAGTTTGATAATAATCTCGACTGTCGCAATGTTCTTATACTTGAACTGTAATCTTTTATAAACAATTATTCACTAAAAAAATATACACAAATAGTATTTAGTGTCAATATTGATATAACTGCTACAAAGGAGGTATCACCCAAAAAACAACTATGATTTAAATAGGGAATGAAACGCTTATGACACAAAATAAGTATTGCACTTTCACCTTTTGTTTTTAAATTTAAAAAATCCTAAGAGGAAAGTTAGCTTTGGTCTTTTTATTTTGGAAAAATGAACCTTTATAATTGATTTTATTATAAAAAAAACATAGTAGGGTGAAGTGTAGTAGAATCATATTGCCTCTCACAAGTATAGAAAATATTCGTTTATACTTAATTCACACTTAACAAAATTTTTCATTGCGTCATTGTTGTTGAACCTCTTCGAATTAATTAAAATATCTTGTGTATTAATCACTGTGGGAATACCAATCATGGTATAGATCCCAGCTACTGCATACTTTACCATAATTATAAAAAAAGGAATCGAGAATGAAAATTACCCATCAACCAAACTCCTAAATTTTAGGAAAGTAACTTATTTTATTTGAAAGTTATTTTAATTGTATCTCAGTTCAACTAAAGAATGTTCTCAACAAATTTATTAGAATAAAAACAATATTGAAAATTGATTTCGCAAACCAAACTAAAAGCAAAAACGAGATTCTCCATTTACAGAAGAGACAACGGCAATAGCTGTTATTCTCCACAGGAGTCTGAAAACAAAAACAAAAATTGACCAAGATTTCTATTCAAAAAATAAAAGTTCAATGTCATATGATATAATTAAATATATGCAATAAAAATCACGTTCTTGCATTGTTTAAGTTACAACTTAATTTTTTATATTTTAACAAAGGTTGCTGACACTTAACCATAATTATAAAAAGACAACAATAATGTTAAATTTAATTAACAATTAGTCAATTGTGCAATTATATTTTTGACACTGTTCTTGTCTATTAATGTTGAGAACTTAAGTGTTTCGGGTACTTTTATTGTTTGACTCAGAACTATTATAAAAAATTAGGTTATAACAGGGTCACAAAATTAAAATTTGTAATATCTAATTAGAAAGAATTTTTAAAGAGGTAAAACATAGTTTGAAGGGGAATAAATGTGGGGAAATAACAAATGTTTTTTCAAGGTCTGCCGAATAAAACATTAAAATCCTATATGTTATACTTTTTCTACCCTCTTGGAAAATATCTTAAATTTTTTAACACCGAACTACTAAGAAAGTTAATTAGCATACAGAGATGAACTTCTTCGAAAACCAAACCGATGACCCCCTCACCTCTGCATGTGGTTTGTGCCTTGTTAAGTATTTCCACAAACAAAGAGGACCTACAATTTAATCCCGATTCCTAGTGGCTTTATCTCTAACCACTCTGAATACATACTTATAAATTTTTAAAAAAGTCTTTGTTTCATCTGCCATATTATAAATTAACATAGTGGCATTTTCTTAAAACTTTAATTTAATTTATATTATAATAGATATAAATATTTTTCTCAGTTTCCTCAGTGTTTCAATCGACGCGACGCCTTGTAAAAAAATTTTTTCATTATCAGTATATTTTTGGTCATTAGTGGGATTTTTGTAAAGAAACCAGTAAATAATGATTATAAAAGACAGCTTTCTACAATTGACCTAAAAATAAACTTTAACTACAATTTACATAGAATTAAAAAAAAAAAAAACCCTTTGCTTCATCTGCCATGTTATAAATTCACTTAACAATAAACACCACAGCGCATATTTTATGTCATACTCCAAATAGTTTCTTTATTACTGGCACTTTTTAAAATATAAACCAGTAATTTGTGATTATAGAAGACAGCTATATATTTTACTTAATATTAAAAACTTATCTATGCCTTGGTATAAATTACCATAGTGGCATTTTTTTCCTAATTTGTTGGCTTAATTCAAATTCTAATACCTAAAATTTATTAACACATCGCACAGGGAATTCTCTAAACCGCAGCAGGAATAACTTGTGGGCGGAAATAGCTATCTGAATCACGGCAGATTGTACTCGATGGGAATCACAATCTTGGGTATTTATTCCAAAGAAATGAAATTCGTCATACATAAAATTTTTTGTTAGAGCTGTATGAGAGATGACAAAACTTTAGAAGGATATGCTATATTCTTAGAATGAACGGCTCAGGAAAGAATTTCATTACAGATACATCCAGGCGAATAAGTTACTTCCAGCTAGGATCGAACAATGTTGAGAAATATGACAGTAGTATCCTATCAAGTAAAGGATTAAATGCTATTGTGAAACCTGAATATTTCAAAACCTATATGCTCCTAAGTTAATATCTGGTAAGTTGAAAGACGATGCTTGTGACATGGAACATTAACTTAAAAAAAACTTATATAATGGATTTTTGTAGCATTGTAGATATTTATTGAATTGTAAAACTTTCTGATCTTTACGCACATCTACAGTTGGTACCCAACCATTCAATTTAAGTGAAAAAATGATGCCATCAAAGATTATATTTTAGCTCTTTTCTAGCAGGTCGTTAATGTTAAGAAGAAATTTCCTCTTACAAAGAAATATTTTTGAAGCTCAAGAGCCATAAACACAGGCTCATCAAAAGAAGCGATCTTTATTAATAATAAATCCTTCTAAGTACTCGTACAGGTACTAAAAGATGTTGAACTCTTAATAGAACTACCGTGGGTTATATTTAAAGTAGAATGTACAGAATTCCAATTAATACGGTTATTTTTATAATTGCTATCATTATCATCTACATTCTTTCGTAGAGCTTGTAACCTACTCTGATAATATTGTAAAATTATTAGTAACTTAATGATATATATATATATATAATAGATTTGCATAAAAATGGTGTGTGTTGAAATAAAAATTACTGTAATAACATACGCCGAAACCAAATGTTACCTACTGCCATTAAAATTATTATACTAGTTTCTTAAAATGATCTTAGTGTAGTAATAAATAATAAATTATGTGTTATACTTTCTACAGTTTAATCAGGAATCCATTAGTTTTAGTCTGCACCTTTAAAGATGAATTAGCTTAATTGTTTGATATAAATTACTTGCCGGTATGGGTGTTAGTTGAGGACGGTAAGAGGGGAAATGGAAAATTACCATATGTAAAAAATATGAAACTTCCAGTTCATACAATTATTAAGTTAGATTATGTGTTTTCAATAGAATAATTGATATTAGTAGCGAAAAATTGATTGTTAATTGACTTAATTGTTAAATTTTGTATAATGTATGTACAGTTTTTAAATAAGAACGTGTCGGTAGAGGAAACCTTTGTCTAAGACGCATTTTAGAAAAAGTATCAGTCGATTCTGAACTTTTGTCGAAATCACCTAAAATCCACACTGTGGACCAGCAATCTGATTTTTCGTTCAAAATTTCTAGAGCCCTCAATTATTAACGAAATCAAACAGTTTTTTTTTAAATACTCGTAAGCGAATTCGGGACAAACTTAAGGAAGGCGAGTTGCAAAATATAACTTCAAAATTTTTTAAAATTTCAAAAAGCAGCACGGAACCGGGAGGTGAAATTTCTAAGTTCACGTGATTTCACATTAAAAAACTGGTTCATCAGGGGTTTCTGGAGTCGCTGAATCTATTTTCAGGGTAATTTTTATCATATGCGCCTTTTTGAGGTGTGAAATTGGGGGTTGGAGGGGGAGAAATTACGATATTCACCTGAATCAGAGTTTCGTGCTCAAAACTGGTAAATCGGGGATTTCTGGGATCGCTGAGTCTATTATTTATCATTATTTCCCCTTATCTCCCATTATTTCGCCTTATCTCCCATAATCTCGCCTTCTCTCTCATTATAGGTACTTATATCGGATTTTAATCATATGCACTCCTTTGAGGGGTCAAAATGGGGGTTGGAAAATAAATTCGGCCACCCCAGAAACCCCGGGGGAATCAGTTTTGAACGCGAAATTCTATTTCAGAAGAATTTCTCATCTCAATCCCCAGTTTCACACACTCAGAAGTGTGCATGTGATCAAAATGACCCTAAAAAATAGATTGAGCGACCCCAGAAAACTCCCAAGGAATCAGTTTTTAACGCGAAACTCTAATTCAGGGGAATGTATTAATTTGTTTCCCTCCAACCCCCATTTTCATCCCCTAAAAAGGTGTATATCATCAAAATGACCCCAAGAATAGATTCAGCGACCCCAGAAACTCCCGTTGAACCAGCGTAAATTTGAAATCACGTGAACTTCGAAATTTCACCTCCCGGTTCCGTACTGCTTTTTGCAATTTTAAAAAATGTTGAGGTTATATTTTGCCAATCGGCTTCCTTACGTTTTTCCGGAATTCGTTAACGAGTATTTAAAAAAAATGTTTGATTTCGTTAATAACTGAGGGCTCTAGACAATTTTAAACGAAAAATCCGATTCCTAGCCCACTGTACGTCGGTTAGAGGCAGTCTTTCTTTGTTCCTATCCAAAGGGGCCTAAAATGACATATTCGCGGCCGTTAAATATATTAAAAAGTCAGTATCTTTTGTGAAAAAGTGAATGAATCGTTTTAACGAAACAAAAAATGTCAACGACTTACCAAAACATGGCTCGGCAAGCAAAGTCACTCCGACAGTCGAAAAACGAATCGTGTCTTTGTTTTCACGGAATCCGAAATTGAGCGGCAAAATTAAGAAAATCGGGTTTGAATGTGTCCCATGAGATCATTCGACAACATCTTCGTGTCATGATGTCAAATTTCGATCACGTTGAGGAAACCCTTGGTAGGAGAAAAAAATCACGCCACGAAGCTGCTCGCTTGGCTCCACGATAAGATACTAGAGTGGACCTCACAATCGCCGGATGCCAACCCTATTGAAAACGTTTGGTCTCTTGTAAAGAGAAAGCTCAGAGGAAAGACTCTGACGACTTTGACTCAGTTGTCTCGCTAATTTCAAAAAATTTAGAGATCATTGCTGTAGTATGCAGAAAATCTGGTCGACAGTATGCCTCGAATATGTCAGGCAGTTTGTTAGCATACCAAAGAATACATTGATGGCAAAAAAATGTTCTCGAAACACATTTTTTCAAGAATACTTTCAGTCACGTTCTTACTTGACAGACTGTATGGTTGAATTTTTTAAATATAAATTACTAACTACGATGGGCAACTACAAGTTTAGTTACGTAATACTACGTACTCCTTTTGTGTTTTTTTGCACTTAAATTTTACATGTTATCTCAATAAAATAGAGTCATATTTCATTTGTTACAAAATCGAGCGATGACAATATTATTGGGTTATAAAAATATACTATAGTAACGGATATGTTAACAAGTTTAACATGAATGAATGACGATAACTTTTTACTATTCGGGCAGTAATATTGTTACATAAAAGAAACTTAACTGTAAGATATTTAACGATGTACATAAATACGATACAAGAGGAAAATAATTTTTTGGTTTAGGTTATAAGAAATAATTTTTTTTATTAGCACGGAACACTCGCTGCAATTAAATTCCCTAAATCGTTACAAGAGCTCTGCATTGTATACTACAGATTGTGTTCTTGGATAGTTAGGAATGAGATTCTTCGTATAAAAGACTTCCTTAAGATCGCACGAGGAGTGACAACTTGAATCCAATGAATGGATGTTATGTATTAGCGCAAAGTGTATTATTAGCATTCACCGCTCTGGGAAGAAGCATTCAGGCTACATCAATCGAATAGTTTCCATAAGTCACCAACTGTTCCTCCATATTCCATAGAACTAAGATTTCTATAGAGATTCGGATTTCCTATGAAGCAAATAGTTTCCTTCCAGTGCAAAAACACAGAGCCTCAGACATAGGCGCATTATTTCATCGCTGATCAAATTTAAGCATTTCGTGAATTAAGAGTTTATACAAAATAATATTTTTATTCATGAGAGGTTCTCCTTGCTATATATACAACATGATTATGCCAAGGCTATTTACTTTCAATTGAATGCCTACCAAGTTGGGTGACGAAGCTAGTGGCAAGAAGCGTCTTGACGTAACTCTGTTTGTTACTGTAACATTAACTTTTTTAGAAAAAAAACTACCTCATTCATGTTTAGCTTGTTATATTCTACTTGGTAACGATCACCTCAAGTAAGGATCTCTTCCAGATTAACTTCTCTCGTATCACAGTCAGAACTTAGTGATCTAGTCAGAGATTTAGGCTTATCCAAAGATGGTTCAGAGCATCTTGCTTCCTTTTTAAAGAAAAGACATTTACTTAAGCCAGAAGCTACGCTTTCTTATTATAGAAACAGAGATGAAGAATTTCGAAAATATTTCACAATGGACGAGGAATTGTCACTTTCATATTGTACCTATGTAAAAGGTCTAATGGATGAATTTCAAAATAACTCATACGATCCTGAAGAATGGAGACTGTTCATTGATTCTTCTAAACGGAGCATTAAGGCAGTTTTGCTGCATAATACCAACGTTGACGCTCCCATTCTGATTGCTCATTCCACAGTTATGGAAGAGCAATATGAAAAAATGAAGCAGCTTTTGATAAAAATAAAATATGCTGATCATAACTGGAAAATTAGTGGAGATCTGAAAATTGTAACAATATTGCTTGGCCAACAGTCAGGGTTTACACTTTATCCCTGTTATAAAGGTCTGTGGAATAGCAGAGACAGGGAACGTCATTATAAGAAAAAAATTTGGCCAATAAGAGAATCGTTCACTCCTGGTGAAAATAATGTATTTTTTCCACCATTGGTAGATCCAGGAAAAGTTCTTATTCCCCCGCTTCACATTAAGCTTGGACTTATGAAGCAATTCACGAGAGCATTAGATACAAACGGCCCATGTTTCAAATATTTGCATAAAAAATTTCCGAAATTTTCTGAAGCTAAAATTAAGGCAGGCGTATTTGACGGGCCACAAATAAGAAAATTGTTTCAAGATTCATTATTTGTTACTAAAATTAACAAAGTTGAAAAAGCTGCTTGGCTTAGTTATAAAGAAGTCGCAACAAACTTTTTGGGAAATAATAAAAGTCCTAAGTACAAAGAAATAGTAGAGAAAATGGTAAAAAAATTTCAAACATTAGGTTGCTTAATGAATCTAAAATTACATTTCCTGGACTCCCACATCGATGATTTCCCAGATAATCTTGGTGACTACATTGATGGCAAAAAAATGTTCTCGAAACACATTTTTTCAAGAATACTTTCAGTCACGTTCTTACTTGACAGACTGTATGGTTGAATTTTTTAAATATAAATTACTAACTACGATGGGCAACTACAAGTTTAGTTACGTAATACTGCGTACTCTTTTTGTTTTTTTGCACTTAAATTTTACATGTTATCTCAATAAAATAGAGTCATATTTCATTTGTTACAAAATCGAGCGATGACAATATTATTGGGTTATAAAAAATATACTATAGTAACGGATATGTTAACAAGTTTAACATGAATGAATGACGATAACTTTTTACTATTCGGGCAGTAATATTGTTACATAAAAGAAACTTAACTGTAAGATATTTAACGATGTACATAAATACGATACAAGAGGAAAATAATTTTTTGGTTTAGGTTATAAGAAATAATTTTTTTTATTAGCACGGAACACTCGCTGCAATTAAATTCCCTAAATCGTTACAAGAGCTCTGCATTGTATACTACAGATTGTGTTCTTGGATAGTTAGGAATGAGATTCTTCGTATAAAAGACTTCCTTAAGATCGCACGAGGAGTGACAACTTGAATCCAATGAATGGATGTTATGTATTAGCGCAGAGTGTATTATTAGCATTCACCGCTCTGGGAAGAAGCATTCAGGCTACATCAATCGAATAGTTTCCATAAGTCACCAACTGTTCCTCCATATTCCATAGAACTAAGATTTCTATAGAGATTCGGATTTCCTATGAAGCAAATAGTTTCCTTCCAGTGCAAAAACACAGAGCCTCAGACATAGGCGCATTATTTCATCGCTGTTCAAATTTAAGCATTTCGTGAATTAAGAGTTTATACAAAATAATATTTTTATTCATGAGAGGTTCTCCTTGCTATATATACAACATGATTATGCCAAGGCTATTTACTTTCAATTGAATGCCTACCAAGTTGGGTGACGAAGCTAGTGGCAAGAAGCGTCTTGACGTAACTCTGTTTGTTACTGTAACATTAACTTTTTTAGAAAAAAACTACCTCATTCATGTTTAGCTTGTTATATTCTACTTGGTAACTATCACCTCAAGTAAGGATCTCTTCCAGATTAACTTCTCTCGTATCACAGTCAGAACTTAGTGATCTAGTCAGAGATTTAGGCTTATCTAAAGATGGTTCAGAGCATCTTGCTTCCTTTTTAAAGAAAAGACATTTACTTAAGCCAGAAGCTACGCTTTCTTATTATAGAAACAGAGATGAAGAATTTCGAAAATATTTCACAATGGACGAGGAATTGTCACTTTCATATTGTACCTATGTAAAAGGTCTAATGGATGAATTTCAAAATAACTCATACGATCCTGAAGAATGGAGACTGTTCATTGATTCTTCTAAACGGAGCATTAAGGCAGTTTTGCTGCATAATACCAACGTTGACGCTCCCATTCCGATTGCTCATTCCACAGTTATGGAAGAGCAATATGAAAAAATGAAGCAGCTTTTGATAAAAATAAAATATGCTGATCATAACTGGAAAATTAGTGGAGATCTGAAAATTGTAACAATATTGCTTGGCCAACAGTCAAGGTTTACACTTTATCCCTGTTATAAAGGTCTGTGGAATAGCAGAGACAGGGAACGTCATTATAAGAAAAAAATTTGGCCAATAAGAGAATCGTTCACTCCTGGTGAAAATAATGTATTGTTTCCACCATTGGTAGATCCAGGAAAAGTTCTTATTCCCCCGCTTCACATTAAGCTTGGACTTATGAAGCAATTCACGAGAGCATTAGATACAAACGGCCCATGTTTCAAATATTTGCATAAAAAATTTCCGAAATTTTCTGAAGCTAAAATTAAGGCAGGCGTATTTGACGGGCCACAAATAAGAAAATTGTTTCAAGATTCATTATTTGTTACTAAAATTAATAAAGTTGAAAAAGCTGCTTGGCTTAGTTATAAAGAAGTCGCAACAAACTTTTTGGGAAATAATAAAAGTCCTAAGTACAAAGAAATAGTAGAGAAAATGGTAAAAAAATTTCAAACATTAGGTTGCTTAATGAATCTAAAATTACATTTCCTGGACTCCCACATCGATGATTTCCCAGATAATCTTGGTGACTACATTGATGGCAAAAAAATGTTCTCGAAACACATTTTTTCAAGAATACTTTCAGTCACGTTCTTACTTGACAGACTGTATGGTTGAATTTTTTAAATATAAATTACTAACTACGATGGGCAACTACAAGTTTAGTTACGTAATACTGCGTACTCTTTTTGTTTTTTTGCACTTAAATTTTACATGTTATCTCAATAAAATAGAGTCATATTTCATTTGTTACAAAATCGAGCGATGACAATATTATTGGGTTATAAAAAATATACTCTAGTAACGGATATGTTAACAAGTTTAACATGAATGAATGACGATAACTTTTTACTATTCGGTCAGTAATACTGTTACATAAAAGAAACTTAACTGTAAGATATTTAACGATGTACATATATACGATACAAGAGGAAAATAATTTTTTGGTTTAGGTTATAAGAAATAATGTTTTTTATTAGCACGGAACACTCGCTGCAATTAAATTCCCTAAATCGTTACAAGAGCTCTGCATTGTATACTACAGATTGTGTTCTTGGATAGTTAGGAATGAGATTCTTCGTATAAAAGACTTCCTTAAGATCGCACAAGGAGTGACAACTTGAATCCAATGAATGGATGTTATGTATTAGCGCAGAGTGTATTATTAGCATTCACCGCTCTGGGAAGAAGCATTCAGGCTACATCAATCGAATAATTTCCATAAGTCACCAACTATTCCTCCATATTCCATAGAACTAAGATTTCTATAGAGATTCGGATTTCCTATGAAGCAAATAGTTTCCTTCCAGTACAACAACACAGAGCCTCAGACATAGGCGCATTATTTCATCGATGATCAAATTTAGGCATTTCGTGAATTAAGAGTTTATACAAAATAATATTTTTATTCATGAGAGGTTCTCCTTGCTATATATACAACATGATTATGCCAAGGCTATTTACTTTCAAATGAATGCCTACCAAGTTGGGTGACGAAGCTAGTGGCAAGAAGCGCTTGACGTAACTCTGCTTGTTACTGTAACATTAACTTTTTTAGAAAAAAACTACCTCATTCATGTTTAGCTTGCTATATTCTACTTGGTTACTATCACCTCAAGTAAGGATCTCTTCCAGATTAACTTCTCAAAAATAAGCTCTGAATCCGTATAAAAATTGGCACTAATGTGGATGAGGCTAGCGAGAAAACGTATCTTCAACACTGTAGTTACTATTTATTTTAAAGCGATGTGTATGTGATATAAAATGTGAAACATTATAAACATACCCAACATGCTCCACATCTAGACAGATCTCTAATTAAACCAATAATATCAGCACATTCTGGCCATATCTCACGAGAATCAAAACATTCAGGTATATCTGCATCTTCATTATGGATCTTCTAACCTAAACTATCCTCTCTCTCTATTAGTTTTGACACCAGATGCTAATACTTTAAATAAGTCTTCAATTTCAAAGTTTCTTCCTGCTTTTCATAGATAGGTTGCATCGCATCTCGCTACATTCATCTGTTCGAATAATCAGCTGATTCATGACTGTTCGAGCTAAATTTTTTTCAAGAAATCATTAACGTAAAGTAGGAATAGAATGGGAGAAAATACGAAGCTCTGGAGCACTCCAGTGTTAATAGTGAAACAGACGGAAAGAAGTTCATTAACTACCAATCGATTTTTGGGGAAACTCGGACGGCATAAAGAATGCCATTTAGACACATAAGAACGTAGTGGGCCAACACTACGTTCTGCTCAATACGATCTAATACCTTAAAAATATAATAAGTGCAAAGGCTCGAGTTTCTCCATAATACTCATTTGGATTGTTCCAAATATATGTGACATAGGTGAGAAGATTTCAACTTATTCTTTGGTTACGACAGCCATATAGGTAATTGAGAAATCACATCTTTGTATTTTTAAAGGCTTGACTCCAATTTTTTTTAGTTCTTTTAATTATTATTTCACCTTTTTTAGTGTTTAGCCTACTTAAGTGGGCCTAAATAGCAATTATATGTACACTGATAAATATTTACGAAACGTAATTACTTGATTCGCAGTTTAAAACCTAAAAATCATAAATTTAAATCAACATGGTCGAAGTCCGGAAGAGCTGAGCTTTTAGTACACCATATTCGATCTACCATCTTAAATTTATAAACTTCGATCATAGGTTTGTATTCTATCATTTCGAAAACCTTCCATTATCAATTCTAATTTCAATCATCCGAAATTACACCTGGTTAATTCTTGAATTCCAGAACTATCCCGTAAAATAATCCGCCAGTACTTATTTAAGGATAACAAGGATCACACAACTGTCAATTCGAAGCGATATGTGAAAATAATTATGATCATCAGAGAATCTTGTTTTAGTGGGACCGGATAATATAACACCCTTCGATCGCATATCTGCAAAACCAACGAACAATTTTCCTAAATGAATTTCCAGGAGAGGCGATATAGGTAAGCCTCCACGTACCCCGTTTAACGTCGATGGACTACAAATTTGTTTTTTATTGTAAATATTTTCATATTAAATTAATATGGGAAGAGCGAAAGTAACAGTTAACAACGATGACTTTCTACACTTCTAAGGACATGGTATGAGGGAATTCTCCTTCTAATATGGTAATAACTAACAAAATTCAAAAATGCTATAGTACCCAATTTTTAAAAAAATCTGTACTAACACTGAAATTAATAGTTCTTTGGGAGTCTTTGGAGCCTCATTATTTGCGTCTCATTTACAAATAAACCTGTTTTACACCCATTTTGTGATGCATAATATAATAATTTTAGTTCTTTTAACACTAATAGGCGTTCATAAGTCTTGGCAAAACATTTTTGAATAAAATTATCATTAGTTAAATTACTCCACTTTTAAATGATTTTCTTAGACCAATAAATCAGTTCTCTGAAGGTATATTACATTAATTTTTTATATTTCACTTTCAATAATTAAATCATTTTAACTAAAATCAATCATTATTATTATAACACAAAATTAATTTCACCATGAGACTCGAAGATTTATTTATATTTTTTCTGGGTATGTATGTTTTGAGAACGATCTTTACGTACAGTATTTGTGGAAATTACAAAATTCATACTACATTGCAAATGCACTGACGGTCTCACTGAAAGGAATTTTTAGTGTTCCGTATGGAACACTTATAAGATCACTTCGGTGTCTGTCTGTCAGTCCGTCTGTCTGTCCGTTCGTCTGTCATCCCCGATTTACTCCGACACTATTTGACGTCGAAAGTTGAAATTTGGTACTAATATAGAAATTGATGGCTTCATCAGAGCCGTGTAGTTTTGAATGTTAAATTTTGACTTAAGTTTTGGGGGGTAAAATCGGAAGTGAAAAAAAACATTTTTTTACTAGGTCATCGAGTGGGGTGTCAAATGAAAGCTAGTTCAAAAATATATATAATGTCTTACATGCGAACACTTTTCTTTGTATTATCTCGAAAAGTACTAATCCAAACATTTTGAAAAAATTCTGAAATATTCTCCACGGCGTGGAGGTTGAAGAAAAATTATCACGAATGCATTACCTTTAAGAAGTTACTGATCATTTTAAACCTCCGTAACAAAAATTTTTATATCAGAAGCAATCAACGTATGGAACACTAGTTGCACAAGTTCAACTTGCACTTGACCGGTTATTTACTTATTACTTTAAATTTTCACTATAGTTTTATTCATCTACTGATGCCTTATTAGAAGCAACATTTTATTTACTAAAATACCAAGTAATTCCCTTGATTTAGACAACTGTATTTTTGTTTTTTACTGTTCACAATTTTAATGGGGTACCTTTGCAAACCTAGAACCAATTTATTTATACTATAAGAAAATTTG
>CM032456.1:191971313-192032808 GCA_019049505.1 Pachyrhynchus sulphureomaculatus
CAATTCATGCAATTTTGCCATCGTAACCATTAACTCGTGACAGGGTGCATTGTTTCATGAAAGAGCAGTTTTTTCTTGTTCGTTTTCGGCCATTTCCTTGCTATTTTTGCCTTCAAATGCACCAATAACTTTATATAATATTCGTTATTGATGATGCTTCCCTTCTCAGCAGAGTCGATGAAAATTATTCCATGTGCATCCTAAAATATAGAGGCACCTTTCCAGACGACTGTTGTGTCTTCGGGTAGCTTTTACCGGCTGCTGTCCACTCAGCTGACTGCTGATTTAATTCCGGTGGATAGTGGTGGATCCATGTTTCATCCATTGTCACATATCACATGAAAAAATCCTTTTTATTGTGCTTAGACAGGTCCAAACAGCCCTCAGAAACATCAACACGTTGTTGTTTTTTAGTCCACTGTAAGCAAACGCGGTATCTATTTCGAATTCGAAATAGATACCGCGTTTGCTTACAGTGTTGTTGAACCATCAATCAATGCTTCAACAACTCAGTTGTTGAAGCATTGATTGATGGTTCAGATAAACTCCGTCAATTCTGATTCCTTTATCTTCCCATTGGAAGTTTCTTAAAGACATTCTCGAGTACAAATGTAAATAATATTGATGATATAATGTCTCCCTGACGAACGCCTCTTTCGACTTTAATGCTCTTGGTTTTCGTCTCTTCATCTATCTTTATATGAAGAGAAACATTTTTGTAGATATTTTCGATCAGTGGTGGTTTGAGAGAGAGAGAGGAAAGGTAGCATCTTTATACTGGGTTAACTGGGCACTGGTGCTTCCAGTCTTTCAGGGCTGGATAAAGCGAACTATATAGCCTTTCTCCAGTCAAGACTCTGCTGCGTAGTGAAGAGCCACATCCGACTAGAGGTGACCCTGTTGGCGCAGAACAGTACTTATCTAGACCACTAGTACCAAGAAAGGGCGCAGAGGAAATGACCGGTCAATCATTGGAAAATCACAGGCGGAGTTGAATCAGCAGAAAGGTTGTGATACTGCGACTCGCCAACCCGCACTGGCAAGCTTGGCGTTTTATTTGTCATATCTTCCTAATGAAACCATGAAGTCATGTCGAATTTTGGAACAAAATTACCCCAGGTGAGTAGAGCCCAAAGCTCAAAATCTCACACTATATATATATATATATATATATATATATATATATATATATATATATATATACACACATATATATACATATATATATATGTATATATATATATATATATATATATATATATATATATATATATATATATATATGTACATATATACATATCACATTTAGCTTAAAATAAAGACTACTAATTGGAGTTTCCATAACAAACAAAACAATACCTCGAATAATTTAATTGGTTGAAAATTAGCTCAACTACCAATAACTCTAATTGAAAAAATATTTGCCTAAAATACGAATAAAAAACTAACGCTACAATTTTGATGTTGCTACTCCACAGTAAAACTAAGGCTATTTCTGTAACAATGAAATCCCAAGGAGTTTAAATGAAGAAAGACATGTACGGATAGAGTTTTCAAACTAAATCAAATTACCGATAGCGTTTCGATATTTCATTCACTTTTCTTCGATCGAGTACAAATAGAAGATGTAGTATATTTCCTTTACTAAACACATAGTATATCGCACAACATCATCAAAACTATAGAAAATATTTATCAAAAATCAATATTAAAGCTAAAGAAATTCGAAAACTTACAGACTCAATTTCAGTGAAAAGAGGAAATTGTCAAGGAGATTTCTGCAATCGACTACTCTCAATGAAATAATAGATAAAACAATTAGACAAATTCGTAAACTAAGGAGATATAAAATGGGGGATAGAAGAGTAAAAAAAAGATGTTGACCTTTAACAATTTAATAATAGGACAATCAATTTTCGAATAACTGTATCGGAAACAAAAAAAAAAAGTAAATCGTAATAGCTAAAACACCATAATGACGTAAACTTGCAAAGGAGAAAAAATTATGTAATAAGAAATGAAGTATAAATATTTCGGCTTAGATATTTTTAGTTTTGATGATAACAATAAAGAAGCCAAACAACGATGATGCGATATGGCAAAACACGCATCTAAGAATTAAAATAAGACCTCTACTTTACTAGACCATAATAATATTGAGATAAACCGCGTCACACAGCGAAAAAGGCCCTAATAAATAGAGAGAAAAGTGACAAGATTAGACAGACAGGCAAAACAGACTCTATAAATAGCCGTATCCTCAACATAATGATAGAATGGAATAGATATTTATAAAGAACAGAGGGAGAAAGAGTGATTACAATCACCAAGCAGGTCGCCGAGAGAAAGAAGAAACATAAGTAAACCGCGAAAACAATTTCCAAACTTTTCCAATCTAAGATAGGCAACGATAGTAACATAAAATGGAGGAAGAAGAAAAAGAAAAAAATCTGTTAAATTGACAGACGCAACTAAGTAAAATATGTTTATTAATTCACTACTATGGTAGTTAAACTATAGTAGGTATAGGTAGTTAAAAAATAATGTTATTTTCACATAAAAAACTACAAATCATCATTAGGAAGTATGTGGGAATGTGTATATAAATTAATTTTTCAACTTGTATAATCAGTAGATTGTGTAAGAATAGCAATTTAATAGGCGATAAAAAGTATCCAATGAGCCTCTTGTTTTGGTTAAATATTTATTGAAAAATATTATTAAATAAGTAGAAATTTCAAACCTTGACATACACATAGTATAATTTTACAGGTGTGCGATATGCCACCTACGATGTTTATTTTTGTAGTGAATAATTATTTATTATAAAAAGAAAGTGCTATTTGGTATTATTCTATTGTGGATTGTAATGTATTGTAGATGTCTTAAGAATACATATTTCCTTGTTTCGTGATTTATATTTTAAAGTCCTACGATTTGACCTCTCTAATAATGCAACATTAAATTAAATGTGATTCATTATATGTGTTTAAATCGCTTGTTTTCAGAGATAATGCATCCTTAAACTTCGAGGACGGCTTACAGAGATGTTTTTAAAACCTGACATGTTCCTATGTATAGTATTTCTGCTTAAATTAAAAATATCACAGTTTTTAGATTTGTTAACTCTAAGAACCCTGAAAAGAAGGTTTAACATAATATATACGAGATATGTTTGACCATAAATAACTTTAAAAAAAATGAAAAAAATAAGAATTTTTAAATTCCTCAACTTCAAAGACCCTGGAATACGTAAAAAGAACGTCCCTAAACCTCTGGTTGGCCACTTAGGAGTTTGTCAATAAATAACTGAGGAAATTGCACAATTTTTCAAATTCATTGAAGAACCCTGACTTAAACGTAAAACACAATATACGAAGTAAACCCATCTAACTTCCCCTTCCACCCCTTATATGTTGACCTCTAAATAATTAAGCTTAATTCTTAATTGGTGTTCGTTATCTTAAATAAAATCCAATGACAATCATCATATTGATAAAGAAAATAAACAAAATTTGTGGACTTCCACCCCTTTCATCCTCCCCTGGTATGGCTCAAAACTGTACGTTCCATTCCCGTTTCCAGGATTATTTGTGTACGTACTAACTTTAACATCGATATATCATTTCGCTAAAAAGTTATTGTGGCAATAGACAGACAGACAGAAAACCCTGTAGATTGACACGGTGAGATATGGAAACGGAAGACTATGTTTTCTGTAACTGAGCGAATAAATACAAACATCTCGAAACTATAGTTTTCTCTAAAACAAAGGTAGGGAAGTAAAAACAATAAGGAATAATTTCGCATTTTTTGAATAAAACAAACCCAATAATGTGTTTGTAATGGATTAATAAAAGTAATTTTTTTTCTTTTTTTTTAAATACCATATGTCTAAGTAAGGGATATAGTTAAAAAATCTAAAAAACATTCAGCAAAAAATTCATCAGTAATGAAGGAAGCTTAATAAGTACGGTGAGCCTAAATCATGTTAAATATTAGTCATAACGGAAAGTATTCCAAATTGATGTTAAAGAATAATTTTCTATAGAATTTTACAAGATTTGTGTGTGTGTCTTCGTGACGAGCGCAGATTTAGATCTGTTTCAGACGAAACAACGGATAATGAGAAATTGGATAAGTCAGGATAAGATACTTCAAAAAAACTGAAAGGTGAAATTTCTAAGAATATAGTTTTAAAGTTTTAAAATTTTACTGATAAGTTAAATAATAGAGTTTTAGGAGTAGAAAAATTTAAGAAGATGCACGATCATATGAAAATGTTGATAGATCATGTTTTAGTCCACGAAAATGATAGAGATAATGTGATGGAGTTGAAACAACAAGTTAAGGAGTTAGAACAACCAGTTAAGAAAGCTAATTTCCCAAAAGAAGTGGAATTATTATGGGAAAAAATCAGAAATTTAGAGATGGATTCAAATAATCAACAATTTTTTTAATATCACCAAAAATGGTGAAAAAATTGAAGAGGTATTTTAACAATTATCTAATCTTAAATCAGAATATAAAACCAATGTAGATGGCAAATTGTTAAAAGAAAAAATAGTGGTATAGATGGGTTCTAGTGGCGAGGGAAGGCAGATAAGCCCCAAAGGAAAAAATATGTTAGTAATATATGTCCCCTTTTCCCTCGTGACTCCGTCTCGGAGACAAGGGAATTGTTTACGGGCTTCGATATATCGAATAATATTTTGATATTTGATCGCACGTGTTTTCATCTCTTGCTCGCAGAATTAATGGATACTCTACCAAACCATCACTAAAACTGGATGGTGACCTCTTTCCATCTTCGAAATCTTTAGTAATGCTTTTGAATATTCATTTTTTGGGAGGGGTTTTGGGATCATGTTACGTCACTATTTTTCTCCCTATAATTTATATTTTTTTCCATTTTTATATTTATTGCAGTGTTTACTAACTTTTAATTTTTGAGCCGTTTATATTACAGTGTGCATGGCGGGTTATCTACTGAATTTATTTAATTCGCTTCTAATGCGTCGATTGGCTAGATATTTGTATTCGGGAAGTAGCCATCTTGAAGACGTGATTTTACGTAAGGGAGAAAAATATTTAAGGGTCCGGATGAAATGGATCTAGACTTTTTTCCATCATGTAGCCGTAGTAGGCTTTTTCCATCGTATAGCCGCAAAAGGCTTTTTCCATCATGTAGCCGTAGCCAGGTCTTTTTTCCCAGCCGAGATGAAGTAGGGCAGATATTTTGTGAAGCCAAAGTAAGGGCTTTTTCTTCAGAAAGCCGCCCAGTAGGCTTTTTTTATCAAGTTGCCATACTGATATATTAGTGATGTAGTAGTGCAAGGCCTTTTTCCTTGAAATATCCTGTTTATTACCAGACCTTTAGGGGTCAAGAAAAATTTAGTACCCCAAAGGGAACTGGGATAGCCAAGGTGGAGACATCAGTGTTATGAATATCTCACCAGAACAGGCCTAAAACTCATAGAAAAACAGTAAGTCATCAGTATATCAATCCGTAGACCTAATTTCCCGCTGACAAGTGCGTTTTACATCGTATCGAACTGGTAACTCGTGAACTGAATCTCACGAACCTTCAACATCGTGTTTAACAAAGCTTTAATTAAAATCCTGATTTAAAGACTCTATTTAATAATATCACCTACTAGACTAAGGGATTTTTTTTAATAATAAGGGTAGTAGTAGTAGTGAAGCTAAGTTAGAACTTTTAATTTTATCATTAATAAAACCTTTTCCTTATTTAAGGCTAGCGTTTCACTGAATCACCTGTTTTACCTTTCAGGACGCAAAGGTTGTACCATATCAAAATCAATCTTAACAACTACATAACCCTTCAGTATTTTTTTTCATTTTTTTAGCTGAGGTTAGATCCTTTTATTTCAAAATGAATGGTGCCCAAAATTTGTACAACTTAAAATTTTAAACAACTAACATATAGAGGCTATTTTCAAAAGACGTACAAAAATTATCTCTTACCGATATTACTCTACCAAGAAAAACTAAGCTAGTGTATGTCTAATTTCTTTAGTTCTTTTAGTACTAATATCCACTCAATCCATTCTCAGAAATTATGAACGGAGAACGCCACAAAAAGCGCCTCAATGTACAGGGCAATAATATAAAACGCTTTTTGAGCGTACATAAACTCTATCATTTCGCCTGTTAAATTAAACCTCCCTTATAAAATCTTCTGTATGAGCACTTGTAGATAACTGCGTTAGCACAATTTTTATGCGCATAGCAGTGCTGCAGGGAAATCTTTAAAATGTTACAGGAGAAATGCGTGTGTAGAAAAAAAAACGATTTACGTTGGTCTTGAATAGCTGTAAATTGTACTCGGTGGGAAACATTTCTTGGGCAAATCATTTCAGAGAGATGAGGCTCTCCATATATAAGACTGTTTCAAAAGAGTTTTACGAAGAGTAACGAGCTGAATTTCATACGGATGTGATATATTAGCAAGACGTGCATTCTTTACAGGCATCGCTCTAAGAGAAATTAAGAAGGGCTACATGCATTGAACACTTTTCATGAAAATACTCAAGACTCGCCAACAGTTCTTCAATGTTTCAAGAAATCAAGATTACTGATGAGTTTTCTGTCTCCAATCAGGCGAACAGCTCTCTTCTAAATAGAATCCAACAAATGTATGTATGTTTGGTAACAGAGCACCAAACATGGGAGCAGTATACCATCGTTGGTCGAATTTGAGCTTTGTACAGAATTAACAATTTTTGTGGAGTGTAAAGCTTTCTATTTTGAAATAATATTTCCAGCTTTTGAGAAGCCCTATTTGTTATACATGCAACATGTTCATGCCAAGACATATTTGCTCAACAAATTGAGTGATAATGTTAGAGGAATTGAGCGTCCCAGCAAAGTTGATATTTTTAGAAAAAACAGCCATCTGTATCTTTGTAGCATTATACTCTATTTAGTTACTGTCACCCCAAGATAGAATTTCTTCCAAGTCTTTCTTAAGTTAAGACTTTCTGCTATGAAGAAATTAGCGTGTTCCCATCTACAAAGCTGTAGATTGGATTCCCGGTCCTTTCCATCAGATCGTTAATTTAAATGAAAAAGAAAAAGAGGTAATGTGTTCAATTTCGTTGTTCCAAACATGTGTTAGATAGGTTAGAAGATCTTTTGTTGATCTTTGCTTATAAGAGTCATATTAAAGGTCGTTAATAATACAGAATCCTTCTAGATATTTTAGAACATGCTGATTAATAGACTTTTCTATAATTTCCGATATTATTGAAAGCAGTGCGACTGGTCAGTAGGCCTTTTTGCCATTTTTGAGTAATGGCAGAATTGTGGCGCATTTTCAGCAAGAAGGAAATATTCCCTTTCTGTAGGAGAGATTGAAAAGTCTACAAAAAACTGGTATTAGTTCGCTCACGCATTTTTGAGTAGGATGGCAAATATTCTATCAGCGTGAGAAGCTTTTTTGGTATCTAGTTTTATTATGATACAGTGTCTAAAGACACCATCCTGCATCCTTGACTGCACTATGGGAATAGTTGGTGACACTGTTACAACTTTTTCGCACTCGTGGTTTTCATTTTACATAAAGTAAACCGCTATCCTATTCTTCTTGGATATGTTCCGAGTCTAAAGTCAGATGACATTCTAAAACTAATGAAGGAAAGATGGTTACACAAAAACAGTGGTAACAAAAGAGAATACAGCAAACTATATACACAAATACAGAAAGAAATTCGAACACCTAAAAATAGGTGAAATGATGAAAGATGTAAAGAGATAGAGGAGTTGCAGGGAAAGTATGATAGCTTTAATATTTATCGAAAAATTAAAGACTTAACTGGTGAACGGAGAACGAAATCAAATGGACGTTTAACAGATCATCAAGGAATCGTTGTTATCGATAAGAAAGAGAAACTGAAGATACGGCATGACTATATCACAGAGTTATTTTCTGATGCAAGACCAGATCAGCCACAATGCTCAATAGACTTGTTTGGGCCCTGTATTACCACCGGTGAAGTGCGCATTGCAATAAATCAACTAAAAAATGGAAAAGCCACCGATCTCGATGAATTCCATGGGGAGTTTCTTAAGCTCTTAGATGAGGATGGGATTAAGTGGTTTACGGTGATCTACAATAAAATCTCATGATTTCGGCAGAATACTAGAAAGCTGGTTAAAGTCTGAGCCTGTAACGACCCCAAAAAATGCAGCCGCTAAAAAATACGGAGAATATCGAACAATTAGCCTCATAAGCAATCTTTTAAAAACATTTTTTGAAAATTATTCATTGAAGAATATACAAGTTGTGTGAAGAAAACATGTCAGCTACACAATTCGGTTTTCCTGATACCATGGGAACCAGGGAGGCCATATTTTCTATGCAGGTTTTGATTCAGCGATGTAGAGACGTCAATTGTGACGTATATCTGCGCCTGATCGACTACCGAAAGGCCTTTGATAGAGTCCAACATCACAAAATGGTCGGAATTCTGAAAGAGCTCGGGCTAAATGGAAAAGATTTGCGGATTATTAGCAATCTCTGATGGAACCAGATGGCATTTATTAAGGCAGAAGGGGAGCGTTCAAAAGCAATATCCATCGAAGCGTGGAGTAAGGCAGGGTTGTCTTATTCCCACTATTATTTAATATATACTCTAAGAAAATCTTTAGAGAAGAAGAGGCTGATAAGGGACTACTGCTTAATAGGGAGCGAATACATAAGATTCGTTATGCTGACGATATCGTGATTTTAGCTGATAACTTGAAGGGTTTACAACATCTTATGATAAAAATATATGAAGTCAGTAATCGATACAGCCTCGAACTAAACAAAGTACATGGTAATCAGCAAGTCTCCGGTTCCAGCTACCTTGTTGATGATTAACAATCAACAAATACAAAAAATCCCCAATATTCATATCTAGGTATCATGATAAACGAACAGTGAGATCACTCGCAGGAAATTCGTTGCCGTTTCAAAAAAAAACTAGAGCAGTGTTCTTCAAAATGGCATCACTTTTCAAGAGTTCAGCAATAAAATTAAGCACAAAACTAAATTGTTATGTCTTCATTGTCCGTCTTTACGGTGTGAAATCTTGGACGCTGACTGAAGAAACTTGTACAAAAGCATTTGAATTATGGCTATATCGCAGAATTTTGAATATTTCTTATACTGACCATATTATCAGTAAGGATGTCTTACATCGCATGAACAAGAAACTGGAAATTAGAGAAACTGTTAAAGTAGGAGAATTGGAGTATTTAGAACACATAATGAGAAATTCCCACAGATATGGATTACTATAGCAAATACTCCAGGGAAAGGTTTTTGGAAAAAAGGAAGCCAGGACGCAGACTTATCTCCTGGTTAAACAATCTGCGAAATTGGTTCTCAACAAATACTACCAGTCTTTTTAGAGCTGCAGTAATAATAGCCAGAATGATTGCTAACATTCAAACCGAATAGGCACTTTAAGAAGAACAAGAATTTAAAAGTATAGAGAATCAGTAAATTTTGTGTTAATGTAGCTATAGAAGTAGATACTCGTATCTCGCGGCAATAAAAACTGAAGTTACTTACCTAAACAGTGGAAAAATATAGCTTCTGTAAAAAATGTGTTGATTTAAATAAAAACATTATTTAAACTTTTGGTTATAAAACAGACAGAAAATATTGCCAATAAATCATCTTTTTTTCGAAATTCTGTGTTATCTCATTCATCATTTATTATATTAATTAATATGAAGATTTCAAGGACCCCTAGGCTCCTAATAATAGCTCTGGGAATTTAATTCAGTTTAAAAAAAAAAAACTTAAAATACGTTCAGCACCATAAGCTACATCATTACAAATTAGGATTTCGTGATCATCGTTTTGTATATAGACATGATACTAATTGGAATATGATATTAAACTAATAAAAAAGTAATTTTTCTTGGTAGCAACTTAATTTGGTTATGTTATGTTACCTCAATATACCAAATTGAGCAGACAACGTGATTATTTAGTTTTTTTTTTTGATAAATTATTTTTAATTTTAGGTGCTTTAATAATATAAGTTATATAAATCAGCAGTAATTTAAACAGTCTTGGCTATTTTTTGCCAATTCAAAAACACACGATGAAACTTTACAAAATATTACACTGGTCAACACAAGTCTTGTTTCCTTTATTTTTTTTTTCTGTTGTTGGGTATTTCTATAACCCTGACTATGAAAAAAATACTGGGAGATTGCTAACAGCTTTACCTTTTGAAATATACAGTTTTGTTATTTTGCCAAAAAAAATCAAAAAAATAATACATTATGTTAACAAAATTTCTATTGAATACTAGCAAATGATCTTTTATAAGATTTCCTTGAATGAACGACTTTAGGTAGATCTCGTTACAAACTCCAGCAGTAGTCTGCCATCGTATGTGAGTCCCACCGCCCCTGATAACGCTCTTCCATTGTCCGGAGATCCTGATGAAATCTTTCACCCTGCTCCTCATTAAAATCACCCAGATTTTGTGGAAATCGGTCTAAATGCGAGTGCAGGAAGTGGATTTTTATGCTCATGTTGCACCCTAGCTCTTGCAAGTTCGATAGTGTGCACTCAACAAGCTCGACATGGTCGTCAGATTTCTTTTTGCCTAGGAAGCTACTCATAACCAAAACAAATGAATTCCAAGCTTTGGATTCGACTTCAGTCATTGATTTGACAAAATTAGGATCTTTCACGAGTTGCCTAATCTGTGGCCCATCAAAAATACCAGCTTTCAATTTTTCTGAACTTAATCCTGGTAACTTGCGTGAAAGAAAATTAAAACATTCGCCACTTTTGTCACAATTTAATATGAAGTGGTGGAAGTATGATGCGGTCTCGGCTAACTAAAGGCACGTTTATAACATTTTTGTACCAACTTTTAGCTCTTCCCGCACTGGCCAAACTTTTTGTGACCAATGGTGTTGTTTGTCACGACTATCCCATAGATACATGAAACAAGGGAACTTTGTGTACCCCCCTTGTTGACCTAAAAGAAAGTTAACCATTTTCAGATCAACACAAATGACCCATTTGTAGTCTTGATACTTAATTTTTTCGATAACCTTAGAAACATTTACGTATTCTTCTTTTAAAGTCGTCGAATGTGCAATAGGTATAGATCCGTACTTGTTACCGTTATGAAGCAAAACACACTTTAAACTTCTTTTGCTGCTGTCTATGAAAAGACGCCAATCACTAGGTTGGTACTGCTTTAATCCCATCTACTTCAAAATACCACTAACATCGTTACAAAAAACTAAATCCTTCTCTTGAGAAAAATACGGTAACAGATTTTTTTCTCGGGTACGATAAAATGTAATGTTGGTTTCCGGAGTAAGCAAATTTTTTTCTTTTAAACGAGATGCTAATATTTCAGAAGCTTCTTTTGGTAAGTTCAGATCTCTTACTAAGTCATTTAGTTCTTTCTGATTAAATGGTTGAGGTTCTGAAAGGCTACATTTGTAGTCTGAATCAGAGTCTTCACTTGATGTATTTCGTTCGGGTTCACAGAGATTTTGGATCATCAGAAGATTTAGATGTGCTGGATTGTACCTCTTGTGATTTTAATTGAGGTCGTTGAGCAGAAGATAAGTTAGGATATGACCACTTACTTCGATTTCCAGGGTTAATTCCGTTTATTTTCACAACGCAGTAGCAATCGTCATGATGGTTTCGAGGTTCTCGCCAAATCATGGGTGTTACGAACATTATTGCATCTCTTTTTGCACTGGACCATAACCGTAGACATACCACACATTTCTGGCATACAATATGAGGAACCCATGGCTTGTCCTGATTACACAATCTTATTTTAAAGTATTGATGATACGCAGTTTTCACAAAGTCCGATATAGGTTTTCGATATTTTGCAAATATATATTCACTACAAATATAGCAAAAACAATCGGGATTAAGCACACAACATCTTCTTGACGAAGCCATATCTAAAACAACAACAAAATATATTTTAGTGTCCAATAAAAAACGAAAATCTAAGTAAAAATAGTAAATGAGGGTAGTTAGCTATAACTCAAAAACAAAAGCTGTTAGAGAAAAATTGTTGCCATATTTAAAAAATACGCGTCAATTTGAGATAGAAACAAAAAAAAAAATCACAGGAAACAAGCAATTTTCTTTTTTTTGTTGACCAGTGTTATTTAAGAAGGTTTACTTGGGCTATCCCACCCCAACCAAAAGTTTTGAATATTGTCATTTAGAAATACTTTGTATTAAATAATTAAAATTTTTTAAAGACTAACGATGGTTATTATTATGATAATAAATTCATTATCGAAAGATTTTAACTCTTATATATTGTTTATTTAATTTTATGAAATAATTTAACATGAATGGATTTGGATGTTTTGTCCAAATTTATAGAAAAAAAAATATGGAAAATCAAAATTAATCCTATTTTATAATTTTTAAAAAATTATCAAAGCAAATATTATGAGAAAAATAAATGAAAAAAAAAATTTTTAGTAGTTTAAAACATAGGTAATTAATAAAAAATGATAATTAAAAATCTTAAAATTCCGGTGTCTCGACGCGACAACGCTGTATAGTAATTTACTGTTGGCTCTACTGATATGCTTCTATATATAGATATATTGAATTTTGTGGTTATTGTGATCAACTGTTGTAAACAAGTAAAAAAATTGATAATAATAAAAAATCAACAAATATTGATAAAAATGGTAAAAAAAAATTTATGTGGAAGCGAAACGCGTTACTGAGACTGTATACAATCAAAGATTAAGCCAACAAAGTGTTGGTAAACAGAACAGGAAATCAGTTGAGTCTCCTAACCTCTGTGACATTGGTCGTCGAATTGTTGACATGCGATCACTTGGAGAGAACTTAAAATGTTCTTCATGTAATGAAACACTTTCATTATGTTATATTGCTGATGAAAAACGCTGAGGTCTAGCATTACTACTAACCATAAAGTGTGATAAATGTCTAACGTGCAACACAGTATCAACAAACAGTACACATATTTTGAAGGACAGTAAGGAACATTATAATGTTAACACTTAAGCTCCACTAGGTAATTATAGGTTAAACAAGTAAATTACACACAAAAATGTGTCATTTTTATATGAAATTAACGTATTCTCCATAAGATTATATGTATTGTTAATTTCGATTTTTATTTAAATAAGTTTCCTAAAGACCTTAAATTTTTCATAGAAAATTTCCAAACTAATTAATCTATCGAAATAAATCTATACAAAATAGTTTTCATATTTTACGTTTAACACCTTAACCTCCTTAAGACCTAGTAGTAGATATAGATTCAACGGATTTTCTGATAGTAATTTAATCTGGCAGCTTTTCTTACTCTTGGTGGCTGGTATGTATTTTATTGAAAATATTAAACATTTTTATTCGGTATTTTTCTTGTAATAGTCCAGTCATCAGATTCAAATTTTTACGAAAAGCTCTCAGTAAATGTTAACAAGTTACATTTTGGTATACAGGTAGTTTTTTGGATGAGAATATCGAATCGAACATAAAATGAAAAATTCGATTTTATGAAAATATCTCGAAAAACGAAAAAATATATCGAAAAAGAATGGGAACTTTTGCAAAAAAATAGTATATATATATATATATATATATATATATATATATATATATATATATATATATATACATTAGTTTTTTAGTTTTACCGTAATTTAAAAAAAAATATTTAAAATAAAATGGCTGGTTTAACCCCTTCAGTTGCAGTTTGAATCATACTTCCAACCTCATGTATGATTAAGTTAACGTTTCTGTATACCGCTAAATATTTTGAAATTGGCTATTCTCGGGATGATGATTAAGAATATGACGATAGATTTGAAAAATTCAAAATGCGGATTAAATATGACGGCCAGAGAGTACGTAATTCATTTAATTTCTTCAAGTAATTTAGAATTTTTGTGTTTTTCAATAACTGTTTTCTCTGCCTGGATGTTTAAATCTATAAATACTTTATACTTAAAGCTTAGACTTTTATCTTTAATTTCCCACCTTTAAATATTTTTTTAGTTTCAGTTGTATGATTAACACAAGTCTGAAAAAAAAAATTGAGAGCTGTTTTGGTTTTTTTTTGCGAAATTCTTATGTTTTTGGGTGTACTGAATCCGAAAATGACTTTCATTTTGTCATAGAACGTCACGTTTTCTGACAATGTAGGTATCTATGTTAAACAAGTTATAATCTTAAAATAAAAGATAAAAGACTAAAAAATTTTTTTTTAATTTATAATTGCGTAACAAAACTTATTTTTTTATCTAAAATACATTCATTAGTAAGCACTAAATACATTTCTTTTTCCCAGTGAGACTCCTTTTGGTACATTTTCGCTTGTAGGAAGCATCTGGAAGGTCTCTCTGAAGTGTCCAACAGTAGTCTGCCATCATTGAGACGCTCCATCTTCCCTGGTATCTTTTTTCCATCTCCTTAATATCTTGGTAAAATCGTTCACCTTGCTCTTCACTCAGATCTCCTAAATTTTCTGGAAAGTAATCGAGGTGGGAATGAAGAAAATGTACTTTTAAACTCATTAGGCAACCTAAAGCTTGAAATGCTTTTAACATTCTTTTGGCGATTTGTTTGTAGTTAGGGTCTTTGTTATTGCCTAAAAATTTCTCTATGACCTCTTTAAAGGCAATCCACCCTTCTCTTTGCGGATCCGTCATGGTTGTGATGAATTGTGGATCAGCCATAAGCCGTCTAATATCTGGTCCAACGAAAACACCTTCCTTCAACTTTGCCTCCGAGAGGCCTGGAAACTTTAATACTAAGTATTTGAAGCAATTTCCATCTCTTGGAAGTGACTTTACAAATTGCTTCATCAATCCCAGCTTTATGTGAAGCGGTGGTACAAGAACTTTATGAGGAGGCACCAAAGTTTCATGCAGGACGTTCTTTTCGTCAACTTTAAGCTCCCTCGGAGGCCAACACTTTTTGGTCCAGTGATTTGCTCGGTCTCTACTATCCCATAGACACAAAAAGCAAGGGAATTTGGTAAACCCAGATTGTTGTCCGAGTAACATGCCCAAGATTTTTAAATCACCGCACACTTGCTAACCGTGGTCTTTATATTTTAATTTGCAAAGAACCAATTCCAAGTTCTTGTAGGTTTCCTTGAGGTGTACGGAATTACCGACAGGAATGGAAGCATAGAAACCGCCATTGTGAAGCAGAACTGCTTTAAGGCTCCTTTTTGAAGAATCTATGAAAATACGCCACTGTGCTGGGTCATATGAGATCTTAAATGTATCCATCAAACCTTCGATATTGCTACAATAAACCAACTTGTCCTCTTGGGCAAAGTAGGAAGTGAACTGCTTCTCACGATGACTAAACCAGGAAGACACTCCCGGCAAAAGTAAGTTCCTGCTTTTGAGTCTTGATCCAAGCAACTCAGCAGCGTTTTTGGGAAGATTCAAGTCTCTTACCAAATCATTTAACTCGCCCTGGGAAAACAATTTTGGACTGCTGTCATCTTCAAATTGAAAACTTGACTTGTCATCGGGTTCAGGTACAGCACCATCTTTGTCAGAACTTGGAATCTCTTCCAAGGTAGCAGGGCCATTGGGCACTGGTATTTCGGTCCCATGAGGGATGGGACGAATAGCTGATTGCAGATTGGGGTATGAAATGGACTGCTTCCATTTTGAATTATACCCTTTCACATTACACGAACAAAAGTAACAATCATCACTATAGTTCTTTTGCTCGCGCCATACCATAGGAATCGCATATCGGAAAGCTTTTTTCTTGCCCTTTTTTCCAATTTCGAAGGTCTTCAACACATCGTTTGCAGACTTTATGAGGTGCCCAAACTTTATCCTGATCTCCAAGTTTTAAGCCAAAATATGTGAAGTATACTTTTTTTACAAAGTCCGTAATATTAAGTTGTTGCTTTAATACCATATATTGCACTATATTGAACCAAGACCTATAAAACAATGACGAGTTAACACGTAATTGTACCGCGCCACTTTCTACACTATCGGACCGCGCACGTTACAACGTTTATGTTTGTTAATTTAGCTCACACAGGGCGCTCTTTATTTAGAAAGTAATGATAGTTATGGCCTGTATACATTTAAAAACAGTAATCAAAATAAAATTGTACCATTTATTTATGACTTCAAGTTAGCCCAAAAAATCCCTTTTTTTTATAATAAAATTTTGCGTTTTGCAAAATAACCTGACGTTCTGGAATTTTTTGAGTATTTTTTTAGTTTTCAGAACACCTAAATACATAGAAATCAGTTGAAAACATCCAGACAGCATTTTTGTTGCAGACCTGTGTAATAAACAAAAAATATTTTTATTATAAATACTTTTTAAAGAGAAAGTTTTTTAAAGTTTTTAATAATTTTCTAATATCAAGTATACTTTTAACTAAACTAAAAAAACTAAACTAAACTAAAAAAAAACTAAAAAAAAACAAGAAAATTATCCGACTTTTTTTGACCATTTCGTACTACTTTGAACGTAAAATTGCCGGCGGCGCACTTCAGCAGGCAAATTTTAATATTTTAAAACTCAATTTTTAAATAACACAGACAATGTGGGTATTTTGAATTATCGTTATATTGAAACTTAAGATATCATATATGTACAAGAAATTTTTTTAATGCTATATTTTATTAAATATTTGTAATTTACTATATGCCTGTTAAAATCATGCAAACAAAAATTTTAAGTTTCACAAATTATAAAGCAACAAAATAAAAGTCATTAGTATCATCGGAAAGCTAAAAGTCTCCTGTACAAAAAGCTATCTTTTACTTTTTTTACGTTTTGAAAACAAGTAATATCGATTAACCTTGGAGCGGTGCGCCTAGACTTTCAAATTAACCTGTTTTGTGCGCTACTTTTTGAATCACCTATCCGAATTTTTAATAAATTGTCACGCTAATAAAAAAATCTGGAAAAAAATCTATATACTATTTTTTTTTGTAAAATTTCTTTTTCTTTCACGTGGTGCTATTAGTTTTTCGATAACTTTTTTATTTTTCGAGATAATGTCGAAAAACCGAATTTTTGATTTTATTTTCGATTTTGTGGGCTTAGCCGTATACCAAACTTTAGCTAACTTTTTTTAACGTATTCTACGCCCAAAAAACTACTTATATGCCAAAATGCAGCCTGTTAATATTTAATGAGAGCTTAAAATCCCTGCCGATTGGGCTATAAGTACAAGTTTCAAAATAAATAGTAAATTTGACTTTCGCATACTAAAGTTGAATTTGTGCATTGCTACTCGAAATTTTAAAGAAGAAAATGATACCTTATGATGAGACATTCATCATAAAACATTGGTCATGCCCCCACGTGCCAAATCCGTCATATCTCTTATTAATTATTTATAATTAAATTAAAAAACAAAATTGTGGCCAAACTCGAATAAACTCTAACTCCCTCCCCTACAACATTAACCCTTCATGTATTTTTATATATAAACAACGGAAAATAATGAAAAAATAAAATTTTCAGATTCTTTGATTACGATAACTCTCAAAATCACATATAACACAATTTATACGAAGTAATCCCTATAACACCCTCCTACACCGTTTTAACCACTTATGTATTTGAGTATAAATAATTGCGCTTAAAAATTGTTCATTATCTCAGCTAAAAATCCAGAAAAAGTTTTATACTGTTATTGAAAATGTATAACCACCACTTTCACTGCCTTCGCCGAATGTGACATCGTTCAAAAACTATAGGTTCCATTTCTATCCCAAATATCAAATTTAAAATTTATATCTCACCTTGTTCGCGGGTTATCGTGTTAGATAGACAGACCGACGAAAATGAAGGATTATATTTTTCGTGATCTAGGAACCATCGAACGTCTTGAAATGCAAAAATCTCCGAGTGTGATTTTTTCGTGAATAGAGGGCAGTAGATCATTGCTAAGATTTTTTCAAGAGCTATCTAATAAGGTTAAGTATTTTGACCATACACTATATATGCAAAATGCACAGATACACAACACACGTAGTTTACCTCAATTAAAAATGAAGATATTAATTCTAATTTAAAAATATAAATAAGCAAATTTTGAGTTATTATAGAAGATACTCGTAATTCCGCGTCAACAAAAACTGAAGGGAAGCCTTCTTACCTAAACAGTATAGAAATATAGCTTCTGTAAAAAATGTGTCCATTTAAGTAAAAACATTATAAAAAGTTAGTTATAAAGCAGACAGAAAATACTGAACACAATCAATACCGTCCATAAATCATCTTTTTTTTTCGAAATCCTGTGATTACAGTCTGTCAAATAAGAACATTTCCCCGATGATTCATTTTTGGTGGATGCGATTTTAGCGATTCAACAAAAAATCGGTAAAGGGAACCTTTGTCTACGACCCATTTTAGTAAAAGTGTCAGTCGATTCTCAACTTTCGTCCAAATCACGTAAAATCCAAAAACTTGTTTGCGCGTCGGTTCAAGGCAGTCTTTCTTTATTCCCATCCAAAGGGGCCTAAAATAACACATTCCGCGGCCGCTAAGTATATTAAAAAGTCGGTGTCGTTTGTAAAGAAGTGGGTAAATCATTTTAACGAGACCAAAAATGTCGACGACTTGCCAAAACTTGGCTCGATAGGCAAAGTCATTCTGAAAGTCAAAAAACGAATCGTGTCTTTGTTTTCAAGGGACCTGAAATTAACGCTGCGTCAAGGAGCTGCAAAATTAAGAATATCGGGTTTGAGTGTGATCCATGAGACCATTCGACAACATCTTCGTACTCATGATGTCAAATTCCGAAGCACGTGGAAGAAACCTTTGCTGGACGAAAATCACGTCGCAAAGCGGCTCGGTTGGGTCCACGATAAGATACTAGAGTGGCCCTCTCAATCGCCGGACCCCAATCCTATTGGAAACGCTTAATCCATTGTAAAGAGAAAGCTCAGAGGACATTTCGTCGACAACATGCCTTAAAGATGTCTGGCGATTATTGACGCGGAAGGCGATTAGACAACTTACTAAGATAATTGTGCCGTTGTTAGCATACCAAAGAATACAATAATGACAAAAAATTTTCTCGAATCACATTTTTTCAAGAATACGAGCGGTCACGTTCTTACTTGACAAATTGTAATTGAAACAAAGTATTTCAAGGGAACTTAAGCCTAGTATGTTGACCAGAACAAGTTTTGAAATTCTGACCAAAGAGGTGTCGCCAAATATTCAAAAATAAGGCGTCTTATATGAAAAATTGCCAATAAATATTCCTTAATATTAATAAAATAATTTTATATTACATTTACATTTCATCCGTATGGGTTATCTCAATTCCTGTATCTCAGATTATTGAGAAGCGACAGTGAATTTAATTCTTTGTTTAAAGACATTTGTATAAATAGGTATTGTTTAGTCAGAAGTCGTGTTCTCCCCGCAAATCTGAATTTTCTTAAAATGAAACAATTTTACGTAATATTTTACATGTTACACATATTATGGGAACACTTATCGTTTAGATTTAATTGCGAAAAACTAGACTATTTATGTAAATTAGCATTAGTTTAAATAAAGGAAATAAATACAAGTAACCATTTCACTCTCACGTTTAAATTTTTATTTTCCGCCGCGATGCTATTCATTTTATAGATGGTCTGATGACCTATTGGATAGGGAAAGTTGAAAGAGCAGAAACTAACTCTCGTTATTGTCTCGATTTTGTGTGACTATTTAATTTTTCAATTTGAAATATTCTGAGAAAATATACTTTCCTAAAATAAAGAGGATACATTCAGCACTATAGAATTATATCATTCAGACGATAAAGGCTCTCATGGCATTTCTCAACTGGTAGGAACCACCCATACACAGAATTTATTTCTAAAATAAGTTAGTTAATACTAATAATGTTAGGGAACATACACACAGTGCGTTTTTACAATTTATTTTTAGTGTTCCGTACGCTTCGGTGTCTGTCCGTCCGTTTGTCAGTCTGTCACATCCGATTTTCTTCGAAACTATATGACATAGAAAGTTGAAATTTGGTACTAATATAGGAATTGATGGCCTCATCAGAGCAGTATAGTTTTGAAAGTTAAATTTATGCTTAAGGGGTTAGTTTTGGGGGATGAAATCGGAAGTGAAAATAAATTTTTTTACCAGGTTATCAAGTTGGGTGTCAAATAAAAGCTCATAAAAACAAGAGTTGAACAATATAATGTAATACTTGTGCATACTTTTCTTTGTATTATTTTCAAAAATCGCTAAAAATCGCTGCCCCCCCCCTTATCTCGAAAAGTACTGATCAAAAAATTTTGAAAAAATTCTAGAATATTCTCCACAGGGTTTAGCTTGAACGAAAATTATCACGAGTGCATTGTTTTTAATAATCCATCTGATATTTAAAAAAAAAAAAAAATGTCAAGGTCATCAGTTTTTAGTAAAGATCGGAAAAAAACTTTGTTGAATACTGATTTTAGGGTGTGTTTTGTGAAGTCATTGATCATTTTATACCTCCGTTACAAAATTTTTTCTTTTAAAAACAATCAACGTACGGAACACTAACTGCGCAAGTCCAATTTGCACTTGACCGGTTTTTATTCAGTGGCAAAGTTTAAAGTGTGATTATTAAATTTTATATCGAAGAATTAATTGATGATTGATACCAATATTTTATTTAACAGTAAGAAACTTTATTTATTGATTATATATATATATATATATATATATATATATATATATATATATATATATATATGTATATATATATATATATATATATATATATATATCTATATATATATATATATATATATATATATATATATATATATATATATATATATATATATATATATATATATATATATATATACAGTCCAAAAAGTCTCCATACGCCACCTGCTTACTATACTATTATTCTATTATGTTTAACTAATTAATTGGAACTACGAGAAAACATGTTTAAATTAACTACTCAGTATATATCACCACTACACCAAACACTTTATTTTTGCACACGACGCGCGTTTCGCTAACCATGTTAGCTTCATCAGGAGCGATGATTGACTCAGTGTTTGGTGTAGTGGTGATATATACTGAGTAGTATCATTGTGCCAAAGATTCCACATTCCCAACTTATGTTTAAATTAATATAACTTAACCAACGAGGATTAGTATTAAAAACAACTACAGAACATTTTATTTGGAAGTTACATCATTGTTAAAAAATGTAAACAAAATTAATGTCAAAAAAGTCTCCATACACTTAACAACTACCAATAATAGTTTGACGGAGTTTAACCGAAAATAACAACTTCGTTTAAACTAATATTTAGTGGGATAATCTTAATAATCTCCTGTAACTTCTTTATCACGCTTGCAACCAGCTTTCTAGTAACTTCTGCCAGTATATTTTTCCATTCGTTCAATATTCTGTTTTTTAATTCCTCTCTATTTGAAACATTATGTTTGCGAACGCGCCGTTTAAGTGCCTCTCATAAATGCTCGATGGGGTTAACACTGGGTGATTACGGAGGTGTATGAAGCTGCTGTCGCCCATTATGGATCATCCATTCTTGCGGTATGATTCGGATCATTATCCTGTTGGAAAATGTATCTTTTTTCGAGTGCTAACTTTTGGACACTTCCTCTTAAATTGTTTCTCAAAATATTCAGATAAACATGCTGATCCATAGTACCATTAATAAAATATAAATTTCCAACCCCTCCAGCTGACATGTATTCCCAAAGCAGAACACTACCACCCCCTTGTCGCACTGTGCAACAAATATTTTTAATATCGATCGTGGTATTCTTCTTTCTCCAAACTTTACTTCAGCCGTCAGATCCAAAAAGGTTAATTTTAGGTTCACCACTAAAGATTACAGATTCCTAAAGATTTAGTAACGTATTCCCTAGCAAAAGCTAACAGCTTCTTGCGATTAGCTTCTGAAATTAACGGCTTCTTCCTGGCTGCATATCCCTTATAGCCTGCCCTGTGTAAACAATTTCTCACAGTTTGTGAACAAACATTTTTCGAAAATAGTTCTCTTACTTTCTTACTAATTTTGGTGCACTTTTCTTGGGATCTATAATTATTTGTCCAACAATACTGGCGTGTTCATGTGGAGCCAGTTTCTTGGGGCGACCGGAGCGTGGCCGAATTTTATAGGACCCCGTTGATTAATACTGGTTTACAATGTACTGAACAGTAGCATGCGACTGTCTAACAGTTTTTCCTATATTTCTATACGATTTTCCATCTTTCCACAAATCAATTATGATCTTTCGAACTTGAAATGGAATTTCACAATTTCTCTCGCTAATTTTTAATACTACTTTGAAAACCCACTGCAAAATTACTAGCAACAAGTGACAGATTATAAAGTATGGCCGAAAACTATTCATTTGTTTTCAGTCTAGTGAGCAATAATAGTTTGACGCTTGATAAAATGCGGCTGATTATAATGTGTTTTTTTCAGTGCAGTTCTTGAGTGTATGGAGACTTTTTTGACGTTAATTTTGTTTACATTTTTATAACAATGATGTAACTTC
Organism: Pachyrhynchus sulphureomaculatus; assembly: GCA_019049505.1. Lineage (NCBI taxonomy): Eukaryota > Metazoa > Arthropoda > Insecta > Coleoptera > Curculionidae > Pachyrhynchus > Pachyrhynchus sulphureomaculatus. Next base: position 191,993,887 of record CM032456.1, read on the forward strand.
TAAATAAAATGTTCCGTAGTTGTTTTTAATTCTAATCCTTGTTGGTTAAATTTCAAATATTAATTTAAACATTTTTTCTCATAGTTCCAATTAATTAGTTAAACATAACAGAAAAATACTATAGAAAGCAGGGAGTATTTGGAGACTGACTGTATATGTATGTATACACACACACACACACACACACACACATATATATATATATATATATATATATATATATATATATATATATATATATATATATATATATATATTCTCGATTCTGCGTCCTTCTAATCCATCTTAAACCAATCGTTCTTTTCAGGTCATCTTTCCATCATCCATCTTCTGGATGGCCTCCATTCTTGCATTCTTTTAGTCCATCTCCCATCTTGTTGTCTCATTGTGTCACCTGCTCATCTCCATTTCAAATCTGCTACCTGTTCTCTTATGTCTATCACTTTGGTCTTCTGTCTTAGACTTTCGTTTCTGTTTCTGTCTTGTAATTTTATATTGCTCATCTGGTATTCCATTGATCTCTGTATTTTACTCAGTTCGTCCATCATTTTCTTATTCGATGTCAATATCTGGGCCACGTAAGTGAGAACTGGCAAAATGTATTGATCGAATACCATCATTCTTAGTTTCAGAGGAATTCTTTTGTTGGTTGGCATTTTCTTTGTTTGTCCGCAACTGACCGCGTCTGACCCAGATTGGGAGATTGCAAACAGCGACCGTTCCCAGATTAGGTGGTTGAACACAAAACTCGCCAACCTGTCTAATAAGCGTGGTGAGTTAAAGCCAACCCTCCTATATATGTACATATAGTATAATATTTTATTTAATAGTAAAAAAGCTTAATTAATTTATAACATGGACCAAAACTTGGTTCGAATACTTTTAGTCAGTTTCCACTGGTTTATTTATAATTGTGATAACGCGTTTCGCTGTCGATGCAGCTTCTTCAGATCTACATTTTACACTATCAAGTTAGGTTTAATGTTTACAATTTTATATAATTTCTTAATTATAATATTACACCTAATTAAATTACATTGATAGTATTGGAAAACCCACACAGTCATGGAATTAGGAGAATGAATTCAATAATGGTGAATTGTTTAAATCTACCTGGTCGTTGAGTAAAGTACCTGTAGTCCTTAATCGATTTATTTGCATTGGCTCTAAAAGGTTTAGTTTTAAACCTTTTTGTTGGGTATGTAAAATTCTTATTAAACGTGTGATTCTCTGTTAAAAGATGATTAGCTTATGTTAAATTAGACTTTCTATGGATGAAACTTTTTTCGTGTTCTATAATTCTTTGTATAAATGTACGTCCAGTTTGTCTTACGTATGTTTTAGGACATGACCCACATGTTAATTGATATTTTCCTCATTTATTTTCTTTATTGATTTGTGTTTTGTAATTTTTGAGATATTTCCCTATAGTATTGTTAGTCTTGTAAGCTATGTTGATATTTTTTTGATACAAAAATTTTCCCAGTTTTTTTGTTGGTTTGCCGAAATAGGTTAAGCATTTAAATGTGGTTTTTCTGTCTTTAAAACATGAGTATATTTCTGAGATTGCCTTATTTCTAAGTTTTTTCCTAAGGATGGTATTGATTAAAGTAACTGAATAAACGTTGTTAACGTTGAGGTTAGGTCAGGTTTTAAAGACAATGCAAATAAACCGATTAAGGACTACAGGCACTTTACTCAACGATCAGGTAGATTTAAACAATTCACCATTATTGAATTTATTCTCCTAATTCCATGTCTGTGTGGGTTTTCCTATACTATCAATATAATTTAATTAGGTGTAATATTATAATTAAGAAATTATATAAAATTATAAACATTGAACCTAACTTGGCAGTGTAAAACGTAGATCTGAAGAAGCTGCATCGACAGCGAAACGCGTCATCACAATTATAAATAAACCAGTGGAAATTGACTAAAAACAGTCTTATATATTTATAATGAATTTCCATCAAGTAGAAGTTACAACCATCCGAAACTTGGTTCGAATGCTATAAAAACATTCAAAATGACAAAAAAAAAAGTAAATGGCAATGATTACTTATCATTAAATTATAGAAAAGAATAGCTTGAAGACAACAAACCTACACATACACCAATATAGATACCAAAAATGCCAATAAATAATTGAAAATGACGTTAAATATTCACACATGCTTTGTAAGTAATCTCACAAAATAAGATATGGAATTTAATTGAATCACTAGAAAATAGTTATAGAGAGCTCGTGAATTTAAGAAGGGAATATATTTAATAAAAAAGAGATAACAGTTTCATTTTATTAGAGTCTGTTTACAGGATATGTAAACCCCACTATTGCCAAGCAAATATTATTGACTGCCAAACGTCAGGAAATAACTGATAATTTATCGAATATAAAATTCCATAAAGCCGGTATGTTTGCGCTTAATCTAGATGTTTCTAGTTTTGAGAGTGATTTAGAAGATTATCAAAATTCAAATAAAAGAATACAAAAAAGTAAAGACCTAGCTGCCAGCCAGGAATATCTAAAAACGCAAATACAATTGAGTGACTTCTAAGAGATAATGAACAACCTGTAAATAATACCCGTAACAGTGATATTTCAAATGGTTGTACGTGATTCGAACCAAACGAAAACTTCCAGTCTCGATTGACCGGACTGGATGTATACTCTTTGTGCATTAGAAAGTAAATAAACACAAAATAGAAACGAAATAATGGGCTATCATCAAATAATACATTACGTGAGAATGAACCACTCATCTACTTCCATGTTTTCATTAAGCTCATCTTAATTACTGCAAGTTGACTCGTCGTTTTCTTTAAACGAAAATGCAAATTGTTCACATAATTGTTATTAGGTGTTACATAAAAATTTTAGTAGCGCTTAAGGCATATAAGAAGGAAAATTAGAAATTATTTTACAACACAATTATATAAATTAAAGAAAAGTTAAATAAATAACAATCTAAAAACATCTTCGGGCAAGTCGTGAATATATTTTTACTAATTTGTATATTTTATTTATGTTGTAAGAATAATCTAGCAACAATATGATATTTATTTAATTAGGTACAGTTTATAGGATAATCTTTGGCTTAACATGCAAATTTAGTAAGTCCATCTTTAGAATATTAATTGTAAAGCCTGTCTCTTATATAATGTTAAGACCTACCTATTTGGTCAATCTTTTTAGCAAAGAACACATACAGAAAGAGCTTAGAGAGTTTTTTATTCAAGGTTTTGATAAGCTTCTAAACAATACTTTATACTGATGAAGATGATTATAGTAATCAATACTATTTCTCCAATATCCTGAAATATTGCATTTTTTTGCTTTTTTCGCATAAAATGCTTTTTTATTTCACTCACTAAGGAAAGTTATTTTCGGAAAAAATACCCTTCGAGGCTGATAGAACTAAAAAGGTTGAAAGTTATAGCACAGTAAAAATAGACCCAGTAGCTACAGTCCGACTAGGCACCTTTGAGGAGGTTGGGTCAAGGGGTTAGACTTTGTAATGATCACATGACCTGTCACCATATTGCTGTTATGAAGCCCGCTAGTTTTGAAATATTCAAATTCGTTCTTTCAAGAAAAATCCTATTCTGTAGAATAAAAATGAATTTTGCTGATTGAAAGGAAGAAAAAAATGAGATTTTTTTTTATAATCATAATCTTTATAATAAATTACCTTTTAGGATCTTTGAAAAATCTAAAAAATCTAACTCGTTTGGAGATACCACATATATTTTTACAAGCACTAACTGCACAACAAAAACTTCCTCTTGACATAATTTTAGTGTTCCGTACGGAACATTTATAAGATGACTTCGGTGTCTGTCCATCTGTCTGTCTGTCACACCCAATTTTCTCTGGGTTGGTGGAATTGATGGCCTCATCAGAGCCATGTAGCTTTGAAAGTTAAATTTTGACTTAAGGCGTTAGTTTTTGGGGGGGGGGGGTGAAATCGGAAGTGAAAAAAAAAATTTTTTACTAGGTCATCGAGTGTGATGTCAAATGAAAGCTTATGAAAACACGATTAAAAAATAAACTTTTAAAAAATCGCGAAAAATCGCTGTCCACTCGCCTTATCTCGAAAAGTACTTATCAAAAAACTTTGAAAAAATTCTGGAATATTCTCCACGGGGTGTAGATTGAACGAAAATTATCACCACCACCATCTTTAATAACTTACCTGGTATATAAAAAAAACAAAATTTCAAGGTTATCAGTTTTCAGTAGATTGGAAACAACCTTTGTTGAAAACTCATTTGGGGTGTGTTTTGTGAAGTCATTGATCATTTTGTACCTCCGTAACAAATTTTTTTATTTTAAAAGCAATCGACGTACGGAACACTAATTGCGCTTGACCGGTTATTTATAATTATTTTCAATTATAACGTCAAACGAGTCAATTACTTATTGTGAAATTATTACTAATGAACTTCGGAGCATGTTATATGAAGATTCTCCTTGAAATCCAGATGTAAACACAACCAGCGACCGCGCTGGTAGCCATGTTTTTGGTATGACAGGGGACACATGCGTGATACAAAACAGGACCAGAACTTTTCTTGAGCGTCGCTACTGTGTGTAATTTATGTTTATTGTGGTTATAGTGTTTAGGATAGGATAATCGTTAGTGTTAGCCTACATTTAGAATAATATACCTGTCATATCCTGTTAACCTAATAGCCCAGTCGACAGAGGCAAATTTTGACGAAAAGTTCTCATTAAATGTTAACAGGCTGCATTTTGGCATACTGGTAGTTTTTTGGACGTAGAATACGCTAAAAAAAGTTTGCTACTCTAAAGTGTACGCTAAGCCTACACAATCGAAAATTAAATGAAAAATTCGGTTTTTTCGCAAACGTCTCGAAAAACCAAAGATATTGAAGAGCTAATAGCACCACCGCGAGAAGGAACGGGAAAATTTTACAAAAAAAAATTATTTATAGATGTTTTTTTTTAGTTTTACTGCAATCTAAAAAAATTATTTAAAATAAAAATGGCTGGTTTAAAACCCGTTTATGATTAAATTAACATGTATGTATACCGCTAAATATTTTAAAATTGCCTATTAAGGTGTTTCTCGGGGTGTGCTGATTAAGAATTCGATGACAGATTTGAAAAACTTAGGATGACGGCCACAGAGTACGTAATTCATTTAATTACTTATAGTGTATTTGCTTGGAGTTGATAGCAGAATTCTTTCATTGTAGATGCAAATACATGTTGGTGTACGAGCAAAAAAAAAGATGTTTCTTATGTATTTTACTGGATTTTGCTACCTGTTTTGAATTATTTTTTAAGGGTTCACCCTATTTTAGGCAGAAAACCTCTGCTATACAATAGAGTCATAAAATGTAAATGAGGGTTCATCGGTAGCATAGCCCTCCGAGTGTAAGCTGCTTTTAGTGTTTAATAAATAAAATTATCTTAAAAATGTAGCTATAGAAATATAAGATTTATTAACAAATTTTTTTTAATCTATCTATGTATATATATAAATTCACAATTCGCGATATATAAGTACTTTAATTACAATCACCACAATTTCTTCGATGTATTCATCAAGTTCCACATTTTATTTTCTTCTTCTATAACATGTCGAATGGCATTTTTCCAATTATCCTCTTTGACCCTCTCTATTCTGGCGAGTAATAATTGCCTTACGTCTTGACGTTAGAACGTGGTATTTTCCTTGCGACGAAACCTTTCTTTGTGCCCAAATTAGCTCTGTGGGATTCAATTCGCAATGATTTGGAGGTAATCGAAGCACTGTGATATTCCGTTCCTTTGCCATCTCATCGACTGCGTATTTCTTCAACTGTGCCTTATTTTGTTTTGCAATTTTGAGATGATGAGATGCTGCAAGACAAAAAGGAAGAAAATTAAATATTTTAGAAGCTATCTACAAGCACAATAAAAATAAAGAAACAATCCTATTAAATAATCAAACAGATGTTCAGAATTCAACCTTGTTTGGCGTATTTTAGAAGTTTTTAATATCTTTGAAGAAAGAATTTTTGTAAAAAGTTTTAAGAAAATATTGAAAAGTACTTCTTCAAATTTTAAACAATAATGTCGTTTAAAACCCTGTGTAATAAAATAATTTAATTTAAATTCATTGTAATTTAATGATGGGTAATTGCAAAGTGTACCTGGATATCTATAATATATATAAAATGCAACGTCTCTCTGTCTGTCTGTCTGTCTGTCCGTTTGTGCGCTTATCACTGGAGAACCACTTATCCGGTTTACGATATACAGCCTAAACAATTAAATGTGTAACATTATTATGTAGTAGTACAATATCTATAATCTATAATATATATGAAATGCAATGTCTCTCTGTTTGTCCATTAGTGCGTTTATCACGCGAAAACCACTTATCCGATTTATGTGATTTTTTAAATTCATACATATGTTCTCTGACCAGGTTATAGATATATATTTTATTACATCTATAATATATATATATATATATATATATATATATATATATATATATATATATAAAATGTTACGTATCTCCGTCTGTTTGTCCCTTTGTGCCACTTATCCGATTTACGTTCTTTTTTTTAAACATGCTAAACCATTAAATGTGGAACAATATCATATAGCAAAGAATATCTATAATATATAAAAAATGTAACGTCTCTCTGTCCGTTAGTGCGCTTATCACTGGAGAACCACTTATGCGATTTACGTGCTTTTTTGTTAAACATACATATGTTCTCTGGCCAGGTTATAGGATATATTTTATTACGTTAGGTGACATAAGGAATAAGCAGTAACGATAATAGTGAATAAAGTCGGAGAAAAGTTTGCCGCTGGCGCGTTCTCTTGCAATACACTGCCTAAAGCATTAAATATGGAACAATATCATGTAGCAAAGAATATAATATATATAAAATGCAACGTCTCTCTCCTGTCTGTGTGTCTGTCCGTTAATGCGCTTATCACTTGAGAACCACTTATCCGATTTACACATTTTTATAAATTTATACATAGGTTCTATATAATTCGATATAAGCCTAGATAATGGGAGATAAGGTGAGATAATGGGAGATAAGGAGAAATAGTGGGAGATAAGTCGAGATAAGCCTCGATAATGGGAAATAAGGTAAGATAATGGGAGATAAATATAAATAATGGGAGATAAGGACAAATAATGGGAGATAAGCAGAGATAAGTCTAGATAATGGGAGTTATGGTGAGATAATGGAAGATAAGAAGAAATAATAGGAGATAAGGAGAAATATTTAGAGATAAGTCGAGATAAGCCTAGATAATGGGAGATAAGGTGAGATAATGGGAGATAAGGAGAAATAATGGGAGATAAGGAGAAATAATGGAAGATGAGCAGAGATAAGCCTAGATAATGGAAATTATGTAGAGATAATGGGAGATAAGGAGGAATATTGGGAGATAAGGGGAAATAATGGGAGATATTTTATTACGTTGTCCACGCGAGCGGAGCCGCGGGCCCGGCTAGTTTGTTATAAATCATAAATAAACCACCTTAGTTTGTAGTATTACGCTTGATAATGTAAAAAACCGACGAAACTGCAGTAGCAGATAAATATAAAAAAATAAGTGACAAATAGCAAAGTAATTCGTTTAATTTAATTTAGAAAAATGATTTTACTGTTAACGACCATGTCTCTACACAATATAAGAGGATCGGCCAGACAGCATTTTATTACTCGTAGGCGCAGGGCTAGAGGCAATTGTCTTTGAAGTAGCATATTTTTCAACTTGACAATCTCATCGTTCGTTGGCGACAGAGCCAAGATATTTGAATTTAGTAACCCTCTCAATCTCTTGATCCTTTATAAAGAGAGATGCATCCTCCTCGGGGTGTCTACTAATACCATCATTTTGATTTTCCCAATATTTATATGGAGACCATACTCCTCGCCAATATCATTCATAAGATATTTAATAATACTGGCTACAGTATGCACCCCTACCCAACACTCTTTAAGACACTGAAAGGTTTTGTTGAAATGTTCTTATTAATTTTGCTCTTAGAGACTAACGATTTTATTTAAAGTAAATATGAAGAAATAACTCTAACTGGTATCAATAAAAGTCCAATCTAAAATTTCCGTTTCATCATTGGATGCTGACGATATATAAAGTATTTGAGTCTTAGGTTTTACTTTGTGATGAATTCATAATATCACATAACAAAATTTGTTGCGAATATTTTGTCGGTGTCGGGACAGTATTCCTCTCGTTTCCCAGTGGGATGCATATCTGAAGTCGAGCTGGATAGATTAAAGACCGTCACCACCAAAAACATACCTCGCTACAATACCATGGAGATGTTTATAACTAATAAGCCTTATTTAACCCAGATTCATCGCAACCCGGGAACTATAGAACAATACTATAAAAAAAGCAGTCTTAGAGTAAAATTTACATATCTGGTGCCTGCAATCCTAGGTTAAACTGTAGATCCTGCTTGGCGTAGGTTACCTATAGATTAAACTAGCTTAATAAAAGCTATCCTGTCTTTTAATAACTAAACCTTATCAATATAATACAATTAATATAGTGTGTTCTAGGCCAAAAAATTTAGTATATAAACTGAAAAATATTAAGGGATATTGATTCTAATTTATCCAGCAGTTTAATTTACTTGTTTCCCAGTTTGAGCTTCAATCGATACTGTAAATCACTTATCTATCATCTATCTGTATTGTATTAACATTCCAGTGAATTAATAATTTTAAACAATACCCCCCAGCAAAGTTTACTGAAAACCATTCATCATAGATCTTGGTCAAGAAGCAAAGTAGTGAAGGTCCCTTAGCAAGACGAAGGTCAGACTTGTCTGATAAATTTTTTAAAAGGAAGATGAGACTACAGGATCGGTTTTATAAAACTAAAATGCTATCCTCATTGGCTTAGTTATATATTAATTATTTTTCTTGCCAAAATTTACATGAGACATACAAAATATTGACAAATCACATTGCATGACTTGGTGTTGTCTTGTAAAATCCTTCCTTTATTATTAATATTTAAATGACACGTTTTTATGGGACATCTTTCTATTACCAGTTTTAGCCCTGTATACTTTTATATTACAAATTTTGATTTGTTTCGGTATTATTTAATTTTTTTTATTACTTTCCTTGCCAAAGAAAAGTATTTTATTCGTGAAAAAATCACAATCTGAGATTTTTCCTTTTTTACTGTTCCATACGGAACACTTATAAAATCACTTCAGTGTCTGTTTGTCCTATCACACTCCATTTTCTCCGAAACTATTTGACATAGTGAGTTGAAATTGGATACTAAAATGTGTAATTTTGAAAGTTAAATTTTGACTTAAAAGATTAGTTTTGGAGGTGAAATCGGAAGCTAGATCATCGAGTGGAGTGTCAAATGAAGGTTTGTAAAAACACGAGTTCAAAAATATATATAATGTAATATATGCGCCCACTTTCCATTATATTATTTTTAAAAAGTTCCGAAAAATCGTTGTCCCCCCCTTATCTCGAAAAGTACTAATCAAAAAATTTTGAAAAAATCTGGAATATTCTCCACGGGGTGTAGATTGAACGAAAATTATAACGAGTGCATTACCTTAATCTTCTTCTATTCCTTTTGCCCATGAGGGCGTCGGACTTTCCTTGTTCATTCTTCCACCCCTCTCTTCTAGTTTTTCCGGCCACCGGTCAGCATCTTTATTTCATTTAATATTTTTTTCTTTTCGCCTTCCTATCTCCTCCACCTGTTGTATCTATGTCTTTCTCGGTCTCCCTCTCCTCTTCCTCCCTCCCCTCCCCCGACCTTGCTTCCATTGCTTTTTTCGCCAATCTGTTGTTGTCCATTCTTATTACGTGTCCAAACCAGTTCAATATTCTCTTGTTTTTCTTCCCTTCTATGTCGTCTTGATTTAGTTGCTGCCTGATGTACTTATTTCTTATTGTATCCATCCTTGTCTTTCCTGCTATTTTTCTCAGTTGTTTCATCTCTGCTGATGTCACCGCACTCTCGTGTTTGTTTACACTCACCCAGGACTCACATCCGTATAATAGTACCGTCCGTATATCCGTATCTGTATATCCGTCCATATATCGTATAATAATAATACTATTTTATTGTATATCTGGAGTTTTACTTTTGATCGATCTCTTTCTTCCCAAATATTATTCAGAGCAGAGTATATTTGGTGGTTTTCCTTGCTCTGTTTGCTATCTTTAGATCTATTTTCCCATCATCTGATATCAAAACCCCTAGGTATTGATATGCTGTTAATCGTTCTATTTGTTGTCCTTTGCAATTTATCCCCTCGGCATCCATTGGTGTTTTCTGATTTATTATTTAGTTTTACCTATATTAACCTTCATTTTCACTTTTTCTGTCTCTTCCGTGCAAAGGTCGATCAATTTCTTCATTTTTCTCTTTGTGTCCACGATCAGCACTATATCATCTTCGTATAGCATTTCATCGAGTTGGATCGGCAGCATCTGCCTGTATCCTATGGTTGTCTGGAGTCTTGTTGTTCTTTTCCTTGTATTTTTCAATATTTTGTCCATTACTAATATAAACAATAGTGGGCTAAGACTGTCTCCTATTCCTCTTCTCATCCCATAATTTCCAGATCTTTTTCCATTCAGTATTACCATGACGGAAACTGTATTGTAAATGCTTTTAACTATTCTAATTATTTTCTTTAGGGAGACCATTTCATCCACTATTCCCCATATGACTCTCCACCGTGTCGAACGCTGCTTTCAAGTCTGTGACCGTAATACACAATTTTTCATTAGCCTCGTTCTTTTTTTCTTTCAGGTATTACGAAGATATTATCCGCTGTTCGTCTCCCTCCTCTAAATGCTACCTGTTCTTCGCCTATTTTATGTTCCGCAAATTTTCTAATCCTTCCTTCTACTATTTTTGTGTATACTTTAAATTCTGAGGATGACAGATAAATCGCTCTGTAATTTTCGCATTCGAATTTATTTCCTTTTTTGTGTATGGGAACTATTAAATTCTCCTACCATTCTTTGGGGATTTTCTCGTTATTTAATGCTATTCTGCACATTTCCCAGAACCACGTTCTGCCCTCCTCTCCCATCCATTTAATCATTTCCGGGTCTATTCCGTCTGATCCGCATGTTTTTCCTAATTTGATCTTATGAAGTCCCTCCTTCAGTTCTTCCCTGGTTGTCTGGTATATAAAAAAACAAAAATTTCGAGGTCATCAGTTTTCACTAAAAATCGGGAAAAAACTTTGTCGAAAACTCATTTGGGGTGTGTTTTGTGAAGTCATTGATCATTTTATACCTCCGTAACAAAAATTTTTATTTCAAAAGCAATCAACGTACGGAACAATAATTGCGCAGGTCCGGCTTGCACTTGGCCAGTTATTTTTCGTATCAGGTGTACCTATTTCATAATTCTCGTATCAAAAAAAACACTTGTTGAAGTGTGTAAATCGATTATTATTTTTGTGATTAGAATGCGGATCCAATTTTTTTTAACAATGATGACTGCTATCTTCTTTAAAATAAATTATTTGGACATGCAACCTTTAAATTAAATGATTGCTATTTATAGGTATTGTTTTTTATAAATGAATTGTTTCTCTTAAAAGGATATTAATTAATTTGTGGCTTTGATGTTAATATTATAACTATTAGAAAACAAACACGTAATTGTGAAATTTTGTGAACAATATTCATTGTACATATACCTATGTGTATATGTTATTGATACAAGGAAAGCATTGTTATTTAGTGGTTTTGTTCAAGTAAAAGTAATACATCTTTACGTAGGTATGTGATTTTTATTCTAAATTATCTTTCATATGGTAATCTGATGATATCATCATTGATATATCAACTACCGTTTGACTTTTCATGCATATTAAATGTCTTTTTTCTTAAGATATTAGTAATTCTCTAACTATTTCAATGTTACATTCATGTTACCATACTTCCTTATTTATAAAAATAATATACTCATTTGAATATATTCTGCTAGCTTCTATATATCTACTCAAAATTCATTGATAACAACAAAATAAGTGACATCTATTGAAGTTTTGCAAGAAGTAAAACACTACTTAAATTTGCACTAAATTTTTGTTTTTAACACCATAACATGTTTCGCTGTACGACAGCTTCTTCAGATGGTTTGTTACAAAATGAGGGTAAAATTACTATAATAAATGGTAGGTTCACAATTTATGGCAGGTAATAAAATAATTTAATTAAAACAGATTTAGTAGTGGTGAATTATTTAAGTCTAATTGTTCATCTATTAAGGAATCTGAATTTTTCAATTTGTTTATTTCTAAAGATTCTAGGTAATTAAGTTTCAGGCTCTTTGTGCAAGTACGTAATATTTCAAAGTTGGGATTGAATTGGTGGTTATTTTCAATTAATTGCGTAATTTGAGTTATTTTTTCTACTGATGTATGATGAAGCATGTTCTTTTATTCTTTTTGAAAAACTTCTTCCTGTTTGAGCTATATATGTTTTTGAGCAATTTTCACAATTTAATTTGTATACTCCCAGATCTATTGTCTCTCTCTGTTTTAGTTTTGTTATTTTTTTATAAATTTGCCAAGTGTGTTGGATGTTTTAAATGCTGTGTTAATATTTAATTTTCTCAAGAATTTATTTAATCTAGTGCTGCATCTACCATAGTACGTTATTGACTTTACGTTTTTATAAGGTTCTTTATTATTCGGAAAAACTGTACTAATGGCTTTTTTGTAAAGTTTTTTCTTGAGAATATTATCTATTAAGGATGGTGAATAGTCATTATTTACTGCTAATTGTTTTATAATATTAAGTTTTTTTGAAAATCGTCTTGGTTCAGAGGAATATTTATCAGTCTGTGAATCATATTATGGAAAACTGCAAGTTTGTGACTTGGTGGATGACATGAGGTATTATGGATAATTATGTCAGTAGGTGACGGTTTATGGTAAATAGAAAAAATGTGTTTATTATGTCTTTTTATTGTTAGGTCAAGCAAGTTTAAGCTATTGTTGATTTCAACTTCACTGGTGAATTTTATATTTTTGTGTATATTACTCAAAAAATTTTGAAATGTGGCAAACTGTCTATCACTTCCTGTTTTCACCAAGTATCGGCTGAATCAATTCAAGACATGAATTAAATATCAGAAACCGATAATAATCACATTATTTGTCCATGATCTTCAGATATAATGTAAAAATTTTGCCTTACTACTGTGCTATTACTAGTCCGTAAACCCACTATTATTATTATGTCTTTTTAAAAGAGTAGTTTGATAACTGCTCAATGTTCGACTGATAATTTTTAAATTACTAAAACTGTCATTTCTAGATAAATCTTACTTTACGATTAATATCAAATGCATATTAATAAAATAAATACCAGTTAAGAGCCAAGCTCTCTGAAAATTTATTATTTTTGTATATGCAGGAATTTCTTGTTATGTCATTGACTTCTAAAAAAGTAGTAATAGATAATGGCACTTATCTCGTAAACAAATCAGAAATTAGTCCTAAAAGTGGATCTACTTTCCAAACACTTGCTTTTATCTTGAAGGATTTCAACTTTTGTACAATAGCCCAATATTAGTACAAATTAGTAACTTTCTAGTCTTAATTACTAACTTATATCGAACACTTTTACTATCTGCTCTAGCATACTAACTAAAGGATATAAAAATGACCAATGGCAATGGTTTATACGTAAATCGATGTTTTTGAATATTAACTTAGATTGCTAATCTGCATACCAAGTAAAATCTATTATATTCCTTCCATTAAGTTTTAATTAACTTTGTTGTTGAACTATACTTTATATTGTGTGCCACAAAAAAAACGAGAATATTTTCAACATTTAATTGCCTTCACAATAAATCTGTCAGACATACATAATTCACTTGTCCCAATGTTTTACCCATTGGTTAAAACAGTTTTAAAACTTTTTCGGAGTTATACTGTTTTAATACCTTCAGCGAATTTTGTTTCAACTCTTAAACCACCTCCCTTGTAGCTTTTGTTATTTCTAGAAACAGAAAAAAGAAGCAGCAGGTCAGGTTAAGTAAGTGGAGCCGTTGGAAAATTGTTTTTACTAGTTATTAGTCAAAAACTTCCTCTGATGAATAAAAACTTTCTTTTTTAGCATTTTAAAGTAATAGCATTGGTTAATTCTGCTATCATAAGGATCAAATTTATGATAGACGATACCATTCATCTAAAAAAAAACACAAACATAAAATATTTTTCTTCATGTTGGATGATACCTGCGTTGGTTTCTTCGGTCTTAGTAAGAAAGGAGTCTTTCACTAGCTTAATTATTACTTAGTTTCTGGTTATATTTATAGCATCACGATTAGGGGCCTGTGATGATTTTTGACTGTTCCTTCAATTCTTGGCACATATTCAAAAGGTTGGCTCTCTGTTCGTCGTACTTTTTATATTTAAATCTTTAGAAAAACTTCGTTGGTGCTTCCTCGAATTTAATAATTATTTTACGATTAGATATAATTGCATTAGGGATTTTTTGATTATTTTCGTTCACTCTGGAATTTGAGAGATGCCTGGTTTGGATTCATTCTTCCCTTGATATTCAACCACTTTTAGAAGAAAAAAGTAAATAGTAATCTCCTGTTTGCTTCAGAGCTTCTCCTCGGAAACCCTCCCAAATATTGCGGCATTTCCACTGCTAACTAACACAAAAAACAAGTCTAGATATTAACATGTTCCTTTTTCATCCCTCCTTCTGCACAACTTTTTTTATAGGCATAGCACACATGTTGCAGCGCTACAGGAGTGGCGCGTGCGCAGGAAAAGAGATTTACGTTGCTCTTGAATACGATACATCACACGTCCTAGACTCCTTCAACAGGATATCGCTCATCAGCTAACGTAAAATGTTTTCAGGGCTCTTAACAAGGTGTGGAACAAACGGCTTGTACGTAAACTCTTTCGCTTTGGTTCACCCCCTTATATTACTACGCTGGTCCACAGTCATACCAGGCTTTCCATTGCCGTCACTATTATTTAAGGTATACCATCCTGTTATGTATGCCGACGATACTGCAATTACAGCAACGCCATAAAGCAGTAGAAGAATAATCAGTAGGTGCCAGGCATACTTGAGGATGTGGTCGGTTTCAACAAACATCCAAGTAATTCTTTTGTCCGACTCCAATAAAATTCAGCTTGATAACCATCTTACGTCTGGAGATAACACACTTGGTCCACATTACAGTCTGTCAAGTAAGTACGTGACCGCTGGTATTCTTGAAAAAATGTGTTTCGAGAACATTTTTTGCCGTCAATGTATTCTTTGGTGTGCTAACAACGGCGCAATTACCTAAGTAAATTGTTTAATCGCGTTCTGTATCAAGAAACACCTGGTATCTTCAAGGCATATAGTAATTTTACCTTCATTTTGTAACAAACCATCTGAAGAAGCTGTCGTACAGCGAAACATGTCATGGTGTTAAAAATAAAAAATTTAGTGGAAATTTAAGTGTGTTTTTACTTCTTGCAAAACTTCTAGTTATGGATCTCCACCAAGTATCGGCTGAATCAATCCAAGTGTATTTACTGTTGAAGAGGAGACTGACTGTGCTGTTCCGTTTTTGGATACTAAGGTTGACGCTCTGAAAATAATACAGTCAAACTTGACTGGTATAGGAAAAAATCAAGTTCTGATAGATATATCCCATTCCATTCTTATCACCCTATGAAAAAAAACTGAACATCATCAGAGGATTAAAAAACAGAATAGATAAGATTTGCCACCCCTCTTTTAAAGAAAAAAATGTAAAACTGTTAGAAAACATCTTGTTGGACAATTACTATCCGAAGGCTCTAATTAAAAAGACTTTTCAAAAACCCACTCTTCAAATCAATCCAACTGTTTCCACTAATGTTTCCATTAATGATATTAAAGTAGGAAAATTACAATACATAGAAGGTCTCTCCCAGTCCTTGTCTTCTCTGTTTAAAAATACAAACATTAAGATTGCTAACTACAATTTAAAAAAGATGAATTTTTTTTTATACTAAATTAACAGATAAAACCGATACTTTACAAAGATCTAATATAATCTATGGCATTCCCTGTCAATGTGGTTTGGTCCACATTGGACAAACTTCACAAAAGCTCTCTAAGAGATTAGCGTTACACAAAAGTGATAGCAAACATAAGCCTAACGCAACCAGATTGCGCTTACACGTAAATAATACAGATTACAATATAACAACAACTTTATTCTGGATGTTGAGACTAATTACTTAAGTAGAAGTTTCATAAAAACTTGTAAACATAATTTCAATTACAAAAAAGACATAGAAGGATTGAGCTTTATTTATACCTATTTACTAACACAAAATCACACCAAACCAATGAAAAAGAACGATTTTCCAGTAAAGTTGACGATAATAGTAGCATCCACCAAAATTCAAGTCTCTTTATTATAAAATTATAGAATAAATATAATTAATAATAAATAATTTTGTCCAATGGTTGTCGACCTGGTGACGACATAGACTACCAACAATATCCGGATCAGACTCAAATATTACCAAATAAGTTACTAAACTCGATGTCAAAAAATTTAAAATGGAGTGCTATTTCAACATCATGGTCTTTCTTATAGTTTTGTTCTGTTTTAAAAAGTGTTTTTTAAATAATGTTATTGACAACGTTTTATTTTTGATACCTGTATAATTCCATAAGTGTCCTTTTATCATGTTTGTGGTGATCATACTTACTACCTGGCCAACAAAAATTCAAATTTTATTGTTTTCACCAGAAATGAATTAACTGCTAAATGTTCACATTTCAAAAAAACGAACGTCTTAAGTTTATTTCCCTATCCCTTGTTTGCATTTTTAGAATCCAGAAGAAGCTACCATTAGGCAGCGAAAGCTTGATAACAAAATTAAAAAAGCAGATACTAGAGCCTTTAGATCTTTGATTGCTCATCTATTCTCCTTATAAGGGCGCTTCCCAGTAGTTAAACTTCCGATTGTTATATATATATATATATATATATATATATATATATATATATATATATATATATATATATATATATAATAACTATACATATATTCCAAGACATTGGCAATTATAAGAGTTCCTAAATAAACGTGCGTTTACTGAAATTTTTTAAACAACGCGCGCTAATACCATTTTAAATAAACCTTTGATTCGCCTTCATTAAGACTACAACATAATTGCTTATATTAAGAAGAATTTACACAACGGGAAATACTGATTCTGAAATTAACGATTCCATTGGCGTCTCTGAGAATGGGAAAAGAAATGGGTATCATTCGCCGTGTAAATTAATTACATACTTACTGCATAGTTACAGACACTCATGTAAAATAACAGTAAATAAAAAAAAATCCTTCAATAAACAGTTTCATTATCTTCCTTCGCAACATTTTTGCATTATTTATTTTCTACATTAAATTCTAAATGTCCATGGATTGTTTTCATATACTTAACTGTTTTATTACTATTATCTTAAAATCTAATAACTGACTGTAGTCAAGAACATCATCTTTATGTCGCAATGGAAACGTGTCTGCAAGGTTGAAGGAAATGTTATTTAAAACTGATTAGTTGTTTGTACTTTCAACAGCGATGTATTTCATTTAAAACCAAATGAGTGTTTTAATTAACGTTCTCTGGTTGTAATAGCTGCAATTAATAAAGGCATGAATAAATACTTACTTAGTATAGTCAGTATTTAGTTAAACGTTTAGTCTGTAATTTGTACATTTTTTGTTTCACATTAATTGATTATTTTTAATAATAACATATATAGTTACGCAAGAATGTTAAGTTCAGAAGTTGTAACCTGGTTAGAGGTTTTTTTTTTTCTGGAGTTACAATAGAAACAATCGCCTGTAACATTTATAACATTTGACATGAACATTATATAGTATTTTTTTTTAAACAGAATATCTTGTAGCTGGCTTCGGTAGCGCGGTGAGTAGAAAGTTTATCAAGTTTGAATTCAGCGCTAGAACTAGGTGTTTTGACGACTCAGATTTTAAGGCAACTTAGCAACCAGCTCGTTGCTAATACTATTAAGAACCTTTAATTCTATAAACGCTCATATATTTTTTAAGATGTTATTTTGACCAATATATTTTATTATAAACTCAAAGCTGAATACAGTATTCAAATTATAACAGATGCACCATTCGCTTCGTATTTTCTTCGCTTTATAGTGTCAAGTCGTTAAGCTATCACATGATAAATTTTCTACTTTCGAAACGCTAATTAGCTAATGTAAAAACTACATTAATTTAAAGTGAATTTGGAGGGTGGGTATGAAAGAGCTTTGATTTTAAGAAACTTCAATCATCATCATTATCATTAGATTATTCCATTCATAGTCGGATGTAAGCCTCCCCAAGTTGTCTTCAATGAGCTTTGTTGTATGCTTTTTGCATCCAGTCGTGTCTTGCTAATCTTTTTATGTGGACAGTCTATCTTTTTAGTGGTCCGCCTCTGCATCTTTTGTGTTCTCTAGGCCTCCATTCAACTTTACGGTGTGTCCATCTGTTATCATTCAGCCTTGCGATATGCCCAGCCCAATTCCACCTTAAAATACACATTCGTTGCACTACATCTGTCACTTTTGATCTTCGTATCTCTATGTTAGGAATTTGATCTTGGAGTCCAATATTTAGCATTCTCCTCTCCATTGCTCTTTGGGTTACCTGGCGTTTATTTATTATACTTTTATTTAAAGCCCACGTTTCAGTGCCATATGTTAATACCGGCAGTATATACTGATCGAATTCTCTGGCTATTATTGTATTTGAGATGTCCAATTTAAATGTAGATTGTAACCTTCCGAACGCAGACCAAGCTAACGAGAATCTTCTAACCAAGTCAGCCTTTAAATTATTTTTTGATATTTCAATTTTTTGTCTTAAATATATGAATATTTGTACCTTTTCTATTCTTTCACCTTCTATTAATAGTTTTTATGTGTTATCTTCACTTTCGTTGTTCAAATATTTGGTTTTTGTGAAGTTTATTTTTACATCTGTTTCTAGAGACTTGTTATTTAATTCCATCAACATTTCTTGCAAGTCTTCTGTTTTGTTGGCGATCAGAGTAGTATCATTTGCGAACCTTAAGTTTACTCCTTCACCGTCCATTACTATTCCTTTATCTTTCCACTTTAATGATTTGAACATGTCTTCTAGAGTCAGAGTGAACAGCTTTGGGGATATCAAGTCGCCTTATCTAATTCCTCTTTCAATTTTGATTTTATTTGGTTTTTTTTAAGCATTATTTGTGATGTGACATTTTTATATATGTATTCAAGAAGAGTTGTGTACCGTTCACCGACTCTCCTGTTCTTAAGTAAGGCGTTAAGGACTGCCTATATCTCTACCGAATCAAATGCTTTTTTCATAGTCAACCACTGCTATCCTCAAGGTGACCTTATATTCATTTGCTTTTTCCACTAGTAATCTAATTGTTTCAAGATGGTCCAATGTGCTGTATCCTCGTCTAAATCCCGCCTGTTCGCGTGGTTGATAACTGTCTAATTTGTTCGTTAATCTATATGGTATGATTCTAGTGAGCATTTTGTATAGTACCGATAACACGCTGATAGTTCTGTGATTCTCTAATTTGTGTCTGTGTGTGTGTCATTCTGTGTTGGTATTTTATTTTCTATGAGGCACCTATTAAATAGAGCTTGAAGAGATTGTATTATAGATACCCCTCCATATTTTATTATTTCTATAGTTATTTCATCGTCCCTTGGTTCTTTGTTGTTGTGCATATGTTGTAGGGCGTTCATTATTTCATCCGTTGTTTCATCGGGAATTTCTTCAGATCCCACATTTCTTACTATCACTGTATTTCCTTCTTCTTTTCCGAGTGGTGGCGGTATTTTCGTGTCATATAATGTTTGATAATATTTTTCTATAGCTTCCTTTATCTCTTTGATTTGTGCGATTTATTAGCTATAGTTATTTATAAGTTTTATTATTTGATGTCTCCCTTCATTCATTTGTTTGTTTAGGTGTTTCAAACTTTTTCCCTCTTTCAAAGTTTCTTCTATTTTCGAGTTTCTGTACTATCTGACGTCTCCTCTGCTCTTTCTTTTTATTTTTTTGTCTATTTCTGCCAATTCTAATCTGCAGTTTGTAGGATTATTTCTTACTCGTAATAGTCTCTGTTTCATGAGATATTGTGTCTCTTTACTTAATTTTTGTGTTTTTTCTTTTCTACTATAAATTTATTAGCGCACTTCGAAATTTAGTGTAATTAGTGACTTGTAACAGCTCACCATTCATACTTATGTGACATAGGTAAATGAACCGAGTAGGTAGTTTGTGGGAATCTACCTCCTTCTTCTTCCACAGAGTGACGTTTCCCAAAAGCAAAAAAAATAGATATTGACATATGCCTCCTCCCAACATACGTAGAGGGACTCCTCCTAACAAAATAACCTTGAAGTAGGTCCCCATCCATGTAAAAAGTTGGGGAGGGGAGCTAAGGATTGTGTAGACTGGTCAAATTGTTATGTGCATTCAGTAATATTTTTTTTCTATGAGCCTAGCACACTTACTTCAAGGAAACCCCTGAAGCGCTACAGGAGCAACACGCGTGCGAAAAAAGCTATTCACAATGGTATTGAATCGCTGTAAATTGTACTTCACCAGAAACACAGTCCTGGACAAATTATTCCAAAGGGATAAGGTTCTCCATATAAAAGACTGCTTAAAAACGGTTGTACGAAGAGTAACAAGCTGAATCTCATACGGATGTGAAGTATTAGCGCTACGTGTATTTCTAGTAGGCACCGCTCTGGGAGGAATTAAGCGGACTACATCCATCGAACACTTTCCATGAAAATACTTGTAGAATAGACTCAAATCGCCAACTGTTCTTCGCCGCCGGCCAGTTCCGATTCCCCAATCAGGCGAACAGCTCTTCTCTGAGTAGAATTAAACAAATGTATGGGAGCAGAGCCTCAAACATGGGAGCAGTATTCTATAGTTGGTCCAATTTGAGCTTTGTACAGAATCAACAGTTGTTGTCGAGTGTAAAGCTTTCTGGTTCGAAATAGTATTCCTAGCTTTCGAGGAGCTCTCTTTGCTATGCTTGCAACATGTTCATGCCAAGACATATTTGCTCCCAAATTAATGCCCAGCAAATAGACTGACGATGCTAGACGAATGGAGTGCCCCGACATAACTATGTCGAGTTCAGCAACGTTCACTTTTTTAGAAAAAACTGCCACCAGGATTTTGGAACGTTAAATTCTACTTAGTTACTGTCACCCAAAGATAGGTTTTTTTTTCAGGTCTTTGTTAAGTTGAACGATCTACTGCTGTCTGCGGATATTTCATGAATAGCCGATGTTCGAGGGTTCAAAGTGTAAAACAAACGTATATAAGAATATAACTCTAAACAATCTATTAGTGATTTGCACCAACAAATTACTAAATTCCTTAAAACTTTTTGTGAATTACTTAACAAACGGATTTATTATTTTAAGCATAGTAGACCAGGTTTGGTGTACTATGCTTAGAATGCTGGCGATGTATAATCTTGTGACTTTTTTTTTGAAACATCAACCATATTGGAATTCGTAAAGAAATTAAAAAAAAAATCTTTGTTGCAGAAGAAATCAGTTTAAGAATATAAATTGAATATATTGAAGATTCCGTTGTGTTAGAACACATCAGTGAAGCTGGACAAAAACAATGTTCTAAAACAAGACGGAAATGTATGAAGAATTTATTATGCCAGGGGCATGTTCTGGGTATGTGAAGAAACTGTAGATTAGGTAGATTGGTCAATATATTTTGAATCAAATCGATATTCCGAAATAAAATTTCGGAATATGGTTTGTTACTTGATTGATCACTACACCAGAATGTCGAGAATTTGCAAATGCAAAATGACCAACAAATAAAGATCCCATGAATGCTATATTCCATGCCTTTCATGGGATCTTTATTTGTTGGTCATTTTGTATTTGCAAATTCTCAACATTCTATTGTAGTGACCAATCAAGTAACAAACCATATTCCTAACAACGTTAGGTTTATATAGTTGAGCAGTTTTCGATGTTCGAAACTCTCAACAGATGACGCAAGAGTCTGTATCTTGCCCAACGAGTAGTACCTCATTTATATAAAGTACCATGATTGCTGTAAACCAGCGAGAGTCATTCCAACTTGACTCTCCACGGTACTTTGGTCTTAACGATCGATACCGTTGCCTAAAGCCTATCTGATGAAGAGTATAGGCTCAGAAACTATAGTCGTAGGAGGAAAGGCATGGAATATAGCATTCATGGGATCTTTATTTGTTAGTCATTTTGCATTTGCAAATCCTCGACAATATATTTTGAGGTAAAAGATCATATTTCACTCTGTCAAAAAGCAGCATAAGCATGTCAAGACTTTTAAAAAATAAAAAATCTATCAAAATTATTGCTAGAGTTCGAATTGTTACGATTAGAGAAAACATTGTATTAACTAAAAATATGTTTAAATAAGTACGTATTTTGTTATATGAGGGTCATTTAATAAGTAAAGAGACAAATAGCTCTAGCTCAAGAACGGTTTATTTGATTGCTACAAAATTAGGCCTACTTTTCGACATAATTGGCACACGCTGCCTGAGTATCCAGGATAATCTGATATACCAGGTGTACAAGTATGAAATGCGGATTTTTTTATAAAAAAACATGTTAAATTCGGAAGAATGATAAAAAGTGCTTTATTCAAAGTATGCTCCATCGCTTGTTATACATTTTTCCCATCTTTCGGGCAATTTGTGAATATCACGCCAGTAAAAATCTTCCTCTTTTGCTGCGAACCATTCATCGAGCCATTTTTTCACATCTTCGTATGAACCAAAGCGCTGCTCAGAAAGTGCGTGACCCATCGATGCAAACAAGTGGTAATAGGAAGGAGCCAAGTCTGGTGAGTAAGCCGCATGGGGTAGAGCTTCCCAGCTGAGTGCTTCCAACGTGTCGCGAACTGGTTTTGCCGTATGTGATGGAGCATTGTCATGAAGAAAAATTACTTTGTGTTGCCTCGTTCGGTATTCTGGCCTTTTTTTAAGCAGCGAACTGTTCAAATCGGTCAATTGTTGTTGGTAACGTTTAGTATTAACCGTTTCCCCAGGTTTTAACAGCTCATAATACACCACGCCCCTCCAGTTCCACCAAACACAGAGCATCGTCTTTCTGCCAAAGCGATTCGGTCTTGCGGTCGATGTGGATGGTGTGCCTGGGTCTACCCATAATTTTTTGCCCTTGAGATTCTCAAAATAAATCCACTTTTCATCCCCTGTAACTATACGATGCAAAAACGACTTCCTTTTGTACCGAACGAGCAAAATGTCACACGTGATTTTGCGCTTTTTTCCATTTGCCTGTCATTCAACTCATGTGGTACCCATCTACCGGTCTTCTGAATCTTTCCCATCTTTCGTAGCCGATTGGAAACAGCTTGTTGACTAACGCCCAATTGCTCGGCGAGTTGTTTTTGTGTTTGCGAATCATCTTCGTCCAACAGTGCTTGCAATTCCACATCTTCGTAATTTTTTTGGCGGTTTTCCACGTTCCTTGTCTGCAACATCGCCGAAACCATCGTTCACACGTATCTTGCGATGGAGCATGTTAACCATAAGCTTCTCGAAGTAATCGGTATGATTCAACAGCAGTTTTCTTCAAATGAAAACAAAAAGTTAATGGCTTTATCTGTATATAATTGTCGTCTATGATTTTAGGTAAACCTGCCTAAAAATAGATATAAATATTTTAGCTAGTTGTGCTATAATTTTTGCTTAGTTTCTACAAGGAATAAAACGAAAACATTATTTATTACAGAACACATATTTATTAACTTATCATCCAGTGACCTCTTTAATCCACGACAACATATAGGACACATTAGTATAGACGCCAGGATATCCTGGTCTTGCACATCCATTTCCCCAAGATACAATTCCAGTAAGGTAACCATCTACTACTAAAGGACTACCAGAGTCCCCTGAGCATCCATCACGTCCTCCAGCTACAAAACCTGCACATAACATTCTTTCTGTAATGTACATATTTCTTGAAACTGAATAATCCCCTGAAATAATTGAGTAGTTTAAACGTATTACATGCAAATTAAAAAGTAGAAAAAGAAAATTTTTCGTTTATAATATGTTTTTCTGTGATCAGCAAAGATACTGTAGGAAAACAGACTGAAAATACTTAGAACGGGACTAGTGAGTCCCGTAATGGGACATTAACAGGTAGCCCGATTTCAGCTCTTAACCACGGAAGAGTAAGCTTTAAGACTAATAATTACCTCGTCAGCAGTGGCATAGTTAGGTCCAAGGGACAGAGGAGCAGATAGTTACGAAGGGCTGTTTTTCAGGGAGGAAAAAAATAATATTGAAAGTAATATTGCTTAAAAACACTCTCGCCAGTAATAGGGCAGAAGCTTTTTCAAGGAAATAAAATCTTCTTTGACTCGGAACTTTTAACAACCTTAATTTAAAAATTATTAACCACTTTGAAAATCCTTTTTTTAAAAGAACTGTTTTATACAGTAGAACCCTAAATACTTGCGATTAAAAAACGTAAAAAAAGAACCATTTTATATAGAAGAATTTTAAACGCTTAAACCATTTCTCTAATTAAAACAAAAATGCAGCCTTTCTTAAAGGGCGCTTTTTCCACAACCTTAAGGTCGGAGGATACACTCCCTGCCTTCCCCATGGCTACGCTTCTATTCGTTAGGTCAATAACTATTTTGAAATAACGGAAAATATCCTTATCTTTTTGCCTTTTCAGGTGGTTTCTATTTACTATTTTGTGACTACTGTGGCCATTTTTTTTTTTTTTCATTTTCTTTATTGACTTACAAGAAAGGCATAACCTCTTACTTCTATTAAATAAACGTTGTTCTAACATGGTGAGAAAATAAACTTATTCTAACTTAACCTAAGTATTTACAATATTGTTCCTAAACTAAACTTAACCTAGGAATTGTGTTTTTTAACATGATTATGACCTAACATAACTTAATATAGGGCCTATGTTAACTTAACTCATTCTTTTATCATGGTGGGTTGGGAGGGCCATCGTCTTCGTCCGAAAAAGGGTCTCAGGGTCTCGGGAATTGATTGCGGGCATGGAGGAGGGTTAGGAAGGCATCCCTGATGATTAGATTGTAATGCTGGGACGCATTGGCCAGTAACTTCATTTGAGTTTGCCTCATGTATGCCTTTATGGTTGGCACGCCGAAGTCTCTGTGTAATTGGTCATTTCGCATGAACCAAGGGGCTCCTGTGATCATCCTCAGGGCCTTGTTCTGCATTGCCTGGACTTGTGCTCTCCCTGTTTTTGAGAACTGGGTCCCATGTGGGACAGGCGTAAGTAAGGCCTGCCTTCACAATTATGTCGTAGACCATGAGCTTGGTTTTGGTGGGTAACTTGCTGGAGCGATTTATAATTGGGTATAATTTGCCCAGCCATTACTTAGCTTTCCTGGTGGCAGTGCAGATCTGGTCTTTCCAGACGAGCTGTTTGTCGTACTGGTTTCCTAGGTATTTGATAGTGCTTGCCTATTGGATATGGGAGCCCTGTAGTTGGAGGTGGCCATGGGAAGTTACGTTGCCCTTGGCGAAAATGATGGCTTGGTTAAATCAGGAATCAAGTTTGTCCAGGTGGCATTGGGGTCTGCTAGTAATGATTCAGCTACTTCTACAAGATTGTGTGATAATAGTGGTGTCATTAGCATAAAGGAGGAGATTAGTCTGATCAGACTTGGGAATGTAGGCATTGAAAATATTGAAGAGGTGGGGAGAGAGGACGGAGCCCGGGAACTACTATATCTTTGTCCGAAATCTGGTGAAGATCCGTTTTGTGGCATATGTGACGGCGAAACGTACAACAACATACAAAACGTCCACTAACGTTTGTTTTTGCCTTCATATTTCTATTACGACTTTGTAATATTTACGGCTAAATCCTCAGGAAAAGCTACAATTTGATAAATAACATCATAAAATCGAGTCTTTAATACAAACACGTCTCTTTAAAATAGCTGAAATGGCTCAAAAATCACAAACAATAAATAATAATTTTGTGCCGAGCACGAAAGGACTAAAAGCACTGCAAATCATAGTTGAGAAAACTATTCGGCCATAGTTGGAAGAAAATTACTTGTTTTTACAATTTACTCCGGGTAATTTAAGTATTTATAGTCCACGTCAGATAAACAAAAAGAAAAACAATGACTTTCGGAAATAAATGAGCTGTAGGTGTCATTAACATAAAGGAGGAAATTAGGCTGATCAGACTTGGGAATGTAGGCAGTGAAAATATTGAAGAGGTGGGGAGAGAGGACGGAGCCCGGGGGACCCCAGCTCTGATGAGCTTGACCTCGGACTGAACTAACCTGACCTGACAGGTACTGTCAGAGACGAAGGATTGTACGAATTTAGTCCTGAAGTTGGAGTAGCCGTGTCGAATCAGTTTCAGGATTAGACCTTCGTGCCAGACGCGGTCGAAGGCCTTGGATACATTAAGAAAAACAGCTCCAACTTTATGGTGTCTGTTGAAGCTCTTGGAAATGGTTTGTCCGAGTTTAGTGGTGTAGTGAGTAGTGCCATGAAGCGGTTGGAAGCCAATATTGTGGCCAGTTATATCTAGCTGAGATAGTGATATTGTAGGTCTGGAGTAAAATTGAAATTTTTAAGAAGCGACACAAAAACATGAATTTTTTACTTTTATACACATAAGTTGGGAATGTGGAATCTTTGGCCCAATGATACTACTCAGTATATATCACCACTACACCAACCACTTTATTTTTGCGCTCGACGCGCGTTTCGCTAACCATGTTAGCTTCATCAGGAGCGATGATTGACTAGTCAATGAAGCTAACATGGTTAGCGAAACGCGCGTCGAGCGCAAAAATAAAGTGTTTGGTGTAGTGGTGATATATACTGAGTAGTTTTATACAGATGCTTTAATTTTTATAAATGAAAGTGAAGAGGTAGGGAAAAAACATTTTGATTTCACTTGAGAACATTAGTAATTCGTTTATTCCTTGTCGGCAATCGACTTTTAAATTTGCTTTGGAATACTACTAAAGGTTTTTATATCCTATACAATATATTTACTTTTAACGGCAAAGTGATTTATCCAGTGCGTTTATTGCAAACATCTAGTTGTAAAATAAGCACTGAATTTTACTGTCTCGAGTAAAAAGAAAATAAATTTCCATAATATGAATAAAATCAAATAATATATCGACACCCAATATAAAAAACTATAGGTTTCATCCC
This sequence comes from Pachyrhynchus sulphureomaculatus, assembly GCA_019049505.1. Classification (NCBI taxonomy): domain Eukaryota; kingdom Metazoa; phylum Arthropoda; class Insecta; order Coleoptera; family Curculionidae; genus Pachyrhynchus; species Pachyrhynchus sulphureomaculatus. Next base: position 192,021,241 of record CM032456.1, read on the forward strand.
TATTTCAAATATTATGATACGAGGGTTGTATGATATGTACCTGGCCTCCGCCAGCGATGGAGCTACTACTATTTAAAAAATTACATTTTTCTTAAACATAACCTTTCACAAGAATCCTGTCAAATTTTCAAATCCGGGCGTGATTTGGTTTGTGAGTGGCAGCCATTTAAATAGAACAACTTTTGTGATTTTACAACAGTGGAAAAAATTGAATATCGAGCAGTGATAAAATATTTGTTTTTGAAGAAGAAAGTGAATGATGAGATAAAAGCGGAATTCAGCGCTCTCTGCACCTTCGTTATTGTCCATAAAATATTGAACAGCTGAATTCAAACGCGGCCGTACAGGCATTTTTGATGAAGAACGTTTAGGTCGTCCAAATGAGGCCACCACATCAGAAATGTTTGAAAAAAATCCATGATATAGTGATAAGTGATCAGAGAGTGAAAGTTCGTGAGATTGCTGAGACTGTAGGCAGCTCAACTGAGTGGGTGTAGGACATTTTAATAACTAATTTGGATATGAAAAAACTTTCCCAAAATGGGTGCCGCGATTGCTCGCAAATGACAATAAACACACACGTGTGTCAACTTCATAAGAATGTTTGGCGATGTTAAAGCGAAATTGGAATGTTTTTTGGTGTCGATTCATAACTGTTGACGAAACATGGATTCATTACAGCTCACCAGAAACCAAAAAACAGTTCAAACATTGGATTTTCCGTGGTGAACCGGCGCCAAAGAAGGCCAAGGCGACTTTATCGGCCAACAAAGTCATGGCCAGAGTTTTTTGCGATACACGTGGCTTAATCCACGTCGATTACCTTGAAAAGAGTAAAATGATTATTGAAGAGTATTATGTCAACTTGTTGGATCGTTTTAACAAAGCTGTTAAAAAAAAAAAAAACGTCTGCATTTGGTGAAGAAAAAAATTCTATTTCATGAAGACAATGCTCACGTGCACACTTGTGTAATAGCCATAGCAAAATTCCATAAGTTAGAATACGAATTGCTTCTGCATCCACCATATTCACTTAGTTCTTAATCCCTTTAACATATCTTTTCTGTTAAAATTTGAAAAAATGAAATAGCAAGAACACTGAAATAGAAGTATATTATGATATAAGCGCAACCACAATTCTAATCTCTATCACCTTATATATATTTTTTAAATATATATAATTAGCTAAAAGTTTTTAAAATATCCCAACCAAAACGTTTATAATAATATTGAAACTATACAATATTTAGTGACTCCCACCCCTTTCATCCTTTCCTCCTCCTCTATTTGTCGTCCCACATAAGAACGTGGTGATATCATGTGCCACTGTTTCAACCCATGTTTCTCTGTCTTGGGTCCGATATGATGCTTCTGTGAATGTGAGGCTAATTGTTGTTTTAATATGGTCCAACCACCGCGTGGGAGATTGTTCCGTTGGTCTTTTGACCTCCATGATCAACCGCTTCTACTACGTCTTTCCCTCTTGCTATGTGTCCAAAATATCCCAGTATGTTTCTATGGATTATAGTAGTAAATTTCGTTTAATGATGAGCTCATCTAGGATGAACTTTGTGCGGTGCGCTATCTAGGGTATCCTGTGTACCCACATCTCAAATACTTTCACCCTTTGACCCTGTTAACATTGCAAATAACAAAAAATACAATGTAATGTTTTGTTCCCTTGACATAAAGAATTCTGAATATAACTTAATAAGTGAGATCACCCTTCTAAATCCTAAGGTTTTTATACGTTGCATAATTATATACAGTAAGTAAATAATTATGCCTAAAATTTGTCCATTATTACATCTAAAGGCTTAAATTCCCATAATACTATTGACACTATTCAATATTTGACCACCATTAAAAATTGATGAAAAAGTACTTTAATCAAGGTTAATGCTCCTACCTTACTCTTTAACCTCTTACATATTTTATTATAAACTAGCCGGGCCCGCGGCTCCGCTCGCGTGGACTTGATTCACTACTATTGTCACTGCTTATTCCTTATGTTAAACAACGTAATAAAATATCTCCCAATATTTCTCCTTATCTCCCAATATTTCTTCTTATTTCCCATTATCTCTACATAATTTCCATTATCTAGGCTTATCTCTGCTCATCTCCCATTATTTCTCCTTATCTCCCATTATTTATCCTTATCTCCCATTATCTCACCTTATTTCCCATTATCTAGGCTTATCTCGACTTATCTCCCATTATTTCTCCTTATCTCCCATTATCTCTCCTTATCTCCCATTATCTCACCATAACTCCCATTATCTAGACTTATCTCTGCTTATCTCCCATTATCTCTCCTTATCTCCCATTATTTATACTTATCTCCCATTATCTCACCTTATCTCCCATTATCGAGGCTTATCTCGACTTATCTCCCATTATGTCTCCTTATCTCCCATTATCTCACCTTATCTCCCATTATCTAGGCTTATATCGAATTATATAGAACATATGTATAAATTTATATTTACACGTAAATCGGATAAGTGGTTCTCGAGTGATAAGCGCATTAACGGACAGACAGACAGACAGAGAGACGTTGCATTTTATATATATTTTATTCTTTGCTACATGATATTGTTCCATATTTAATGCTTTAGGGAGTGTATTGCAAGAGAACGCGCTAGCGGTAAACTTTTCTCCGACTTGATTCACTATTATCGTCACTGCTTATTTCTTATGTCATCTAATAAAATATATCCTATAACCTGGCCAGAGAACATACGTATGTTTAAAAAAAAAGCACGTAAATCGGATAAGTGGTTCTCCAGTGATAAGCACATTAACGGACGGACAGACAGACAGATGGACAGAGAAACATTGCATTTTATATATATTATAGATATTCTCTGCTACATAATATTGTTCCATATTTAATGGTTTGGACCGTGTATTGCAAGAGAACGCGCTAGCGTCAAACTTAGTCCGACTTCATTTACTATTATTGTCACTGCTCATTCCTTATGCTACCTATCGTAATAAAATATAGCCTATAACCTGGCCGGAGAACATATGTATGTTTTTTTAAAAAAAAGTACGAAAATCGGATAATTGGTTCTCCAGTGATAAGCGCACTAACGGACAGACAGACAGACAGAGATACGTTGCATTTTATATATATTATAGATGTAATAAAAATATATACGAGTACCTATAACCTGGTCAGAGAACATATGTATGAATTTAAAAAATCACGTAAATCGGATAAGTGCTTCTCGAGGGATAAGCGCATTAACGGACAGACAGACAGACAGACAAACATTACATTTTATATATATTATAGATATAGATTATTGTTATTATTATATAACCTGGTCAAAGAATATAGGTATGAATTTAAAAAAAGACAGGTAAATCGGATAAGTGGTTCCCACGTGATAAACGCACTAATGGATAGACAGGCAGACAGAGAGACATTGCATTTTATATATATTATAGATTATACATTACAGATATTCTTTGCTACATAATATTGTTCCATATTTAATGATTTAGGCTGTGTATTGCAAAGGTACGCGCTAGCGGCAAACTTATTTCCGACATCAATCACTATTTTACGTCACTGCTCATTCCTTATGCTACCTATCGTAATAAAATATAGCCTATAACCTGGCCAGAGAACATATGTATGTTTTTTAAAAAAAAAGTACGTAAATCGGATAAGTGGTTCTTCAGTGATAGGCGCACTAATGGACAGACAGACAGACAGACAGAGAGACGTTGCATTTTATATATATTATAGATAATATGCTTAAAATTAGTCCAGTACATCAACCAAAAAAACCTGTAAATAACCGAAAATGCTAGTGACATTATTAAATTACTCCCGTCCGCTTGATCCTCTTCTTGGGTTAACTTACAGGCAATGAAAAAATAACCTTTTTTCGTACAGCTGGTAATAAAGTTAGAATAGCTCTGTTAATCACTAATATCCGGAACTGGTGAAGCACTATTAGAAGAAGGACTACTGAAGTGTTAACTAAAAATTGACTAATTATTGGAGCTTAGCTCCTAAATTCTGAACACAGTATATATATTTTTTATTTCCTTTAGATATTAATGTAACTCGACCCTATTAGTTGCAGCAAGTAACTTTTACAACTAATTTAACACAGCTAATCTAGCGGAACAAACTCAAGGTTCGTATGCGCAAGTTTTAATATTTTTATATTAAAACTTGTTCGAATAATCAAAAATAATTTGACCAGGAAAATAAGGAATTAGGTTTCATAGGGATAATAAATAACTACCTAGAAAGTTGCCACAGCCACGAGGGTAATTTTTTAAGTTAGCTATCTAGTCTTAAAATTAGCAATACACAAAAAATGGCATAGTTGTCAAATAACTGTAACTGTTCTAAGTACTTTAACAAAATTTCGTAAAAATTCGTTGCGTTTTGTGGTTTCTATGATTTTTTTCTTTCGAAAAATAATTAAGGAGACGCAGGAACAAAATTTCTCGCTAAACATAAAAAAAAAACCTAAAAATATACCGCACGATATCGACAGTCCATCACCAATCATCAAGTAAGATTTTGGTCTAAATAATTTTAGTGGGGCCGAAAGCTAATTACGCATGACCCCAGATCAGGAAGACTGGTTGAAGAAAGAACCGAGGAAACCGTATAATAAGGCTTATTGGGGATTTGCTGCTGCCAGATCGACGAGTCAAGATTCCAGTGGTTGCTAGAGAAGCTGGAATATCCAAAATTATAGTTTTCAAGATTATACATAAAAATCATCTAGGAATAAAAAAACGATATATTCTCAAGCTCCTTATACCAGAGCAGACTGATGAGGAAAGACATTTTCCAAGAGTTCCAGAGTTATTTCTCGCAAATTTTTATAGGCAACCAGACTGGGGTATTTTATTAGGATCTTTTCAGGAAGCTGAAGTAGATAGAATGGGTTCGTAAGGCTCTTTACCTTCACAGTTTTTTTTTGAAAAGTGGACGGTAACGGGGAGGTTTTCGGAAAGATTATCTAAAACCTGAAGCATTCAAATTTTACTGTAGCACAATAACTGCAGGCTCTACCAGGACCATATAGTACCAAACTCAGTGGAATTGCCGAATTACAATAGCCACCTAATTAAGGATCATGCAACTATTTATGTTGATTTAACTAGAAAAAGAATATTGTAACTAATCACGCAAGTTTCGTAAATACCTAATTAAAAATATATATCGGACATACTATAAGCCCTATATAATAATATGTAACTATATAGCTCACTTACAGTAATATTCCTGACAACTCGCTCGACTGACAATGGGCAGTCGTACTTCCCGCAATTGTGGTACAATACTACCTCCAGAAACTGTTGAACCCCAACCAGTAGCAACTGCTACGGATCCTACAAAAGTTTATGATATAATATGAGGTGACTGCTGAGGAGAAAAACATACTTTCTTTGGCAGACGCTTCGACTACATTTATAATATATACAAAATAATATTTAAACCTTAATAGTAGATCAGTCCGGGACTCCTACATGTACAAGATGTAAAACATTAGGATGTGGTAAATTTTCAAATGTTCAAAATTTTCAGATTCATACTTTTTAAATTAACCACTTGGTGGTTACCCATGTAGCCGTCCTCTGGCTATGCGACCATCTAAAGCTGTACCCCAAGGGCATGAGTGTATCTAGCTAAAAGTTGCCGAGTTCTGCTGCAATAAATATGTCTTTGGGATAAATCTGGCGCGATACAACTTCTTTACAGATCGCCATCCTTACAGTTGCACAGTTGCACTTTCTTTTAGAGCTCGGAAACATGGTGGGGATAGAAGTGCCCAGACAATATTGTTAAGTCGCGCCAGTCACCGTGAGCTGAGGCAGTGCAGTACATTACCACAATTGAACAAGAAGGAGCCAAGATATACTCGAGCGAGCAAAATTTCTTGTCCTTGTAGGATTGTGCCTCACACACCTCAAAGCCTTTAATCAGCCACACTTAGGTTCCTGGAGCACGGGTTGGTAGTCGTACAGCCACATCTTATCTCCGTTATGATCAACTATAATATTCATATTTGATTTATGATTTTTTAAAATTATTACACTCTTGTACGATGCGTCGGATATATTGTTTATACTCTCAATGTTTTGAATGAATAACGATTTTTAATACACAAACTTCTAACCTATTCTTGGCTGCCAACCAGTTGGAGGCAACGGAATATATCGGATTAAATTAGAAACTTCACTTTGAGGTTTTGCTAGTTTAACTAGAGATACGTCATAATCGTAAATAGTTCGATTGTAAAGGGGATGGTTGATGACTTGAGCTGCCATTATTAGATTTCCGCCTTCCTCCCATAGACTTGAACCAAGGCGAAAGCTGTAGCCCGCAACACCTCTAAAATGTAATAGATCACAACGTAAATACAATCCTAAAAAAAATAATACAATTTATGTTTTGTGTCCATTAAAATAATTAATTTATCGAAATTCTGTTTTCCGGTTTTTTTCGAAATAACCGGAAGTACTCCCGGTTAAAGCTCAACTAGATATAATTTGACGATAGTAGCTGATGCACTTTCGGCGCTAGAGGTGGAGTATTATGATGTCCCAGATTTTAAAACAATACAAGCTTTTGGCTAATACGTGAGGCTAATAAAACAGAAACCAAGAACTTTCATGAGAGCTAATTTTTGGAAGGTAAGATATTTAAAAATATGTTTCCTTCCAAATTATTAATATTACTAGTAGGTATAAAACAACGTTTTTACCTTTCTGTACATTGTGCAGATGTCAAAACCCAGTTTGAAGAGATCAGTGATCCTCCACAGCTATGTCTATGCCAAGTATGAAGCGATACTTGATATGGATGGTCACTTATATTGGTAGGTGTACCACCAATTATTCTTCCATCTAGTTGTGAAACCACAGCTTCAGGAACAAAAGCATTGATTCTTTCTTCCACATTAACTAACAAAAAAAAATTCATTGAAGATGACTTCGCATATATATAAATACTGACAATTTCGAAGACCTATCAAACTCGGATCGTGGCGTTAGTAGTTTAACAACACACACACACACGCGCACACGCGCACACGCGCACACTCGCACACGCGCATACGGGCACACACGCACTCGCGCAAACGCGCACACGCACACACACGCACACAACGCACACGCACTGTTTTAGAAGTAATGTTACTTCTATAAATGAAGTGAAAAGAAAAGTATACACAGTGTTAGTTAGCGTTAGCACTTAGGGATAGGTAAATCTCATATTTATACTTTATTGCTCTCATTTCGTTCTGTCACTATCTTGATTGTTTTGTACAAGTTATACTAATTTAGTTTTTCTTTTAAATCAATTATCGCATATAGTAAGTTGGCTACCTACATCAGCTAAGTTTAAAGTTATGACGGCTCTTATTTAGTAAAAGGTAGATAAATCTGTTTCTTATTATATAGTTGATTATTGAATTTTATCCCAAAGAATACTGGTTGCTTGGTTGTTTGGTTGAAGGCGATTGTGCTTGTTTCTGCACTGCAGCCTTTTGCCTTATTATTCTCCCTTCTTTTGGTTATATGAGCGTCGTCCCTTTAAGAAGGTTTATTAGCTACCTTCCAAGCTCTTAATATGGTAATTTAGAGCCAAAATGTGGATCTCTGAACAGTTTTAAACGGCACTTTCATATAAGATGTGCATAGAAGTTCTTCCTCTTAATCACTTCTCGTGGAACCACTTTAGATACCCACTTTCTCAGGTAATATTGGTCGGTAATCAGTTCAACCACTAACTTGGTTTGGGCCCTTCTTAAACAAAGAATCGTAATTGTTAGTTTGTTTAAGACACTTCAATAACGTCCCACGAAAATCTTTGGCCAGATAATGCGAACTATCGACGTAGATGTTGCTGTTATGATCATGTGTTGATTGTCTTTTTCACCACCTGTTTTGATATACCAAATGCCATAAGATTTTGTACTGAATCTTGCTAATTCATCCTCATTTTCAATACTTCTTATCCTCGAATGTCCTGGAACCCTCAGTAACCAATCTCTGTTGTTCCTGAAGGATAGTCCTCACAGATTACATTTACACTCCTACTATACTAAAAATATATTTATGTGAAGAACTATGGTAAAAAAAATGTAGTTTATCCTTAGTTAAGTAGACAGAGATTGAGCATGTAGTCGCGATTATTTTTAGTCCTTTTTCACTGAGTTTTCACTACACTCTGGGAAATAACTCAGTTTTATTAGTTAAATGTTTAAACGCTTTTGCGCATTTACCAACATTAAATTCTCAGATGAGGCTCATATCAATAAAGAGAATTGCCGTTTTGGCGTCCGACAGATCTGAAACCTGGCTTGTAACGCAATTCGGCACCTGCGTTAATCGACCAGTATTTCTTTGAGAATGACAGAGGCACACATTAACTGTTAAATTGGAGTAATATGTGGAGATGATGAAAAACTTCTTCATATCCGACATCTTTGCCTGTCAATTGACCAATTGTCTCAAATAAATTCCAAATTTCAAAATATTTGACTAAGTTAACCTTCACGTATGCCTAATTTGAGGTAATATTTCCTGCGGGAATATCGTAAAATTAGAATTTACAGTAACAATGTTATCTTCATAAAACGATTAAAGGAAAATATCTGGTAAGAAATGGTAGCGATCATCGAAATGACGTACCGAGCAATGATCAAAGATTTCATAGTTAGCTTAAAAGAGTACCTGGAACGCAACGGTTTACATTTAGATGACATTATTTTTAAGAATAAATTTTCCAATAATGGTACCTTAATATACAATAAAAGTTTTTTCTATTTATCGGTCGGTTTTTATAGTTTATATTATTTATAAATACATGTTGGAAAATTATATGCTTTGTGGATACCTCAGATTTTCCAACATTTTGTTAAATCTAGTCTTTGACAATGAATTTTTTTGCATTACTTTGCGGAATCGTATACAAAAGTGAATTTTATGAAACAAAAACTTACCATTTTCACTTAAACAGTTTGAGATAAAAATTAAAAGATACAATCGTCTACTCATTTTTGGGATTTTCCAGTCTTAATTTGTTCATTGCTTATTTAGGACTATGATATTAATTATTGTAGAAATTATATTATTATAAATAAAAATAATCTTTATTGTGGAATTGTAGCAATTAATGATTTAGTAATCAATAACACTAGAATTTTTATTATTATTTGCCGATATCTCCACATACCATTCTTTTAAAGGTTGCAAATTTATGCCTAAAAATACTTTTCATACTAATTCATAAAAATTATATTTTAATCCAAATTAAGATCGAATACAAATACGATAAAATTATTGCACTTCAGCTTCCTGAACAAACACATCATAAATTCATAAAATTATATTGCTAACAATTTTATTGTATTAATATAACATGGGTCACCCAACCTAATACATAAGGTATTTTTAAGATGAAGCACTCTTTAATAGGTTATATTTATTATTTAGCCAAATATAGCCTATATAAAATTTTTATCCTTTCTGTGTGGCTAGATCACAAAAAAAATATAGTTTTATATTTTACTCAGTCTGTCTATATGTCGATTTATCTGGCTATCTACCTGTCTATTGGTTTATCGTAATGAGGTAGCCAATTGAGGGGATACCGGATGTACCAAAAAAAAGGGCCGTTTAGAGACATGGTTTTTTTTGTTAAATTTAAAAGGTGATTGTATAAAAAAAAGTAGTTTTTTGTAAAAAAAATTCCCTCTGTATTATCCCTTTTTAGAGTGGTTGTTTTAACGTTCTAGTATTTGAAATGTCTACTTTTTGTGAAAATTACCTCACCTCATAGTAATCATTTTTAATTTGGGTGATTGGCAGTTCCAGTCTATGAAAGTCAATGAAAAGTCTTTTCGCCGGGTCATTATTTTTAAAATGACTTTTATATATATATATATATATATATATATATATATATATATATATATATATATATATATATATATATATATATGTGTATATATGTTTATATACATATGTATATATATATATATATATATATATATATATATATATATATATATATATATATATATATATATTATATACGTATATATATATATATATATATATATATATATATATATATATATATATATATATATATACAAGAAGTCCTTGCGGAATGCCAGAGCCCATCGACACTAACTCAAATAGTTCACCTTCTACACGTATATATCCTTGATCAGATTTTGAATGTCTTTATTAATTTTCTTTTCGTGCAGGATTTCTAGAATGTTATGTAGCTTTATCCAATCAAAGGCCTTTGCTAAGTATACAGAACAATGATAGACTAGCTTTGAATATTCGATCGTTTTCTTCACTACTTGGCGAATTATGTAAATTGGGTTAGTTGTTTCTAAATTCCTGCTGTTCTTCACTATGTTTAGCATGGGTTCTATTTTAAGGACTATTATTTTAGTAAGTAACTTTGACACTCTATTTAAGAAGGTTATGCCCCTGTAGTTCCTTGGATCATCCTTTTTCCCTTTCTTGAACAGTGGAATTTTTATGTTGGACTTCCATTCTGTCGGTACAATTTCACAGTTTATAATATTTGAGATTAGTTTTGTTAGTTCATTTGCAAGTTCCTGATGGCCGTATTTTATAAGCTCATTTGTAACTCTATCCTCTCCTGGTGATTTTCCATTCTTTAAAATCTTGATGGTATTTCTATCTCTTCCTTAGTAATATTTGTCTTGTCATTTTCTTCGAAACTCCATCTCTCTAAATGGTGTGTCGCCAGTTTCGTAAAGATTTGTGAAGTGACTTATTCTTCTATTCGCCCAATTCCTCTCGTACATAATTTTTTTTTATTTTCCAGTGGGTTTGTGGATTCGTATTTTAAGTAAGCTTCCTTCTTCTTTGCTGCAATTGCTTTAAATTCTTGGGTGTATCATGGTTTGTAGTTTGGTTTTGGTATGGCGTGTACTTTTTGTTTCCCAACTGCCTCAGGTCAGGACGTTTTGTTTTATTTTCCGCCATGTCGCATTCTAGCAACGCCCTTTCTTTGATTTTTTGGCCTGGTCTGCCTTGATAGGGTTTTACAGTGGATTCATTTTCTAGTGGTTGGATTCATTTTTCTTTTGCGTATGATGCAAATGGATTTTACATAACAATAGACCATGATCGATCCCAATGTTGGCTGAATTTATAGTTCTTACATCTATGATCTGTTTTGGTGTGAAGTGCCTATTTATGATCGTATAGTCTATGACCGTCTGATGTCCGCTGGTATTACTCCAGGGATATTTATGATGTCCTCTGTGATCAATTAAGGTGTTGTTTATTCTGCATGTGTGTCTGGTACAGAAATTCACTAACAAATCTCCGTTATAATTTCTGTGAGCTTCGTTAAATTTTTGTTTCACTCCTGGGATTAAGTCATTTCCAGTTCTTGCATTCAAGTTCCTCGTGATTATGAATAGTTGGTATACTGATATAGTTTCTATTTCACCCTGTAAGAGTTCGTAGAATGCTTGTCGTTCTAACTTTAGCATTAGGTGCAATATTTTTTCGTTTAAGTAA
>CM032456.1:192032908-192102908 GCA_019049505.1 Pachyrhynchus sulphureomaculatus
ACGTATCTTGCGATGGAGCATGTTAACCATAAGCTTCTCGAAGTAATCGGTATGATTCAACAGCATCTTTTTCTTCAAATGAAAACAAAAAGTTAATGGCTTTATCTGTATATAATTGTCGTCTATGATTTTAGGTAAAACCTGCCTAAAAATAGATATAAATATTTTAGCTAGTTGTGCTATAATTTTTGCTTAGTTTCTACAAGGAATTAAAACGAAAAACATTATTTATTACAGAACACATATTTATTAAATTATAATCCAGTGACCTCTTTAATCCACGACAACATATAGGACTACATTAGTATAGACGCCCCCAGGATATCTGGCTTGCACATCCATTTCCCCAAGATACAATTCCAGTAAGGTAACCATCTACTACTAAAGGACTACACATACCAGAGTCCCCTGAGCATCCATCACGTCCTCCAGCTACAAAAACCTGCACATAACATTCTTTCTGTAATGTACATATTTCTTGAAACTGAATAATCCCCTGAAATAATTGAGTAGTTTAAACGTATTACATGCAAATTAAAAAGTAGAAAAAGAAAATTTTTCGTTTATAATATGTTTTTCTGTGATCAGCAAAGATACTGTAGGAAAACAGACTGAAAATACTTAGAACGGGACTAGTGAGTCCCGTAATGGGACATTAACAGGTAGCCCGATTTCAGCTCTCAACCACGGAAGAGTAAGCTTTAAGACTAATAATTACCTCGTCAGCAGTGGCATAGTTAGGTCCAAGGGACAGAGGAGCAGATAGTTACGAAGGGCTGTTTTTCAGGGAGGAAAAAAAAATAATATTGAAAGTAATATTGCTTAAAAACACTCTCGCCAGTAATAGGGCAGAAGCTTTTTCAAGGAAATAAAATCTTCTCTGACTCGGAACTTTTAACAACCTTAATTTAAAAATTATTAACCACTTTGAAAATCCTTTTTTTTAAAAGAACTGTTTTTATACAGTAGAACCCTAAATACTTGCGATTAAAAAACGTAAAAAAAGAACCATTTTATATAGAAGAATTTTAAACGCTTAAACCATTCCTCTAATTAAAACAAAAATGCAGCCTTTCTTAAAGGGCGCTTTTTCCACAACCTTAAGGTCGGAGGATACACTCCCTGCCTTCCCCATGGCTACGCTTCTATTCGTTAGGTTCAATAACTATTTTGAAATAACGGAAAATATCCTTATCTTTTTGCCTTTTCAGGTGGTTTCTATTTACTATTTTGTGACTACTGTGGCCATTTTTTTTTTATTTTCTTTATTGACTTACAAGAAAGGCATAAACCTCTTACTTCTATTAAATAAACGTTGTGTTCTAACATGGTGAGAAAATAAACTTATTCTAAGTTAACCTAAGTATTTACAATATTGTTTCCTAAACTAAACTTAACCTAGGAATTGTGTTTTTTTAACATGATTATGACCTAACATAACTTAATATAGGGCCTATGTTAACTTAACTCATTCTTTTATCATGGTGGGTTGGGAGGGCCATCGTCTTCGTCCGAAAAAAAGGGTCTCAGGGTCTCGGGAATTGATTGCGGGCATGGAGGAGGGTTAGGAAGGCATCCCTGATGATTAGATTGTAATGCTGGGACGCATTGGCCAGTAACTTCATTTGAGTTTGCCTCATGTATGCCTTTATGGTTGGCACGCCGAAGTCTCTGTGTAATTGGTTATTTCGCATGAACCAAGGGGCTCCTGTGATCATCCTCAGGGCCTTGTTCTGCATTGCCTGGGACTTGTGCTCTCCTGTTTTTGAGAACTGGTCCCATGTGGGACAGGCGTAAGTAAGGCCTGCCTTCACAATTATGTCGTAGACCATGAGCTTGGTTTTGGTGGGTAACTTGCTGGAGCGATTTATAATTGGGTATAATTTGCCCAGCCATTACTTAGCTTTCTGTGGCAGTGCAGATCTGGTCTTTCCAGACGAGCTGTTTGTCGTACTGGTTTCCTAGGTATTTGATAGTGCTTGCCTATTGGATATGGGAGCCCTGTAGTTGGAGGTGGCCATGGGAAGTTACGTTGCCCTTGGCGAAAATGATGGCTTGGTTAAATCAGGAATCAAGTTTGTCCAGGTGGCATTGGGGTCCTGCTAGTAATGATTCAGCTACTTCTACAAGATTGTGTGATAATAGTGGTGTCATTAGCATAAAGGAGGAGATTAGTCTGATCAGACTTGGGAATGTAGGTATTGAAAATATTGAAGAGGTGGGGAGAGAGGACGGAGCCCGGGAAACTACTATATCTTTGTCCGAAATCTGGTGAAGATCCGTTTTGTGGCATATGTGACGGCGAAACGTACAACAACATACAAAACGTCCACTAACGTTTGTTTTTGCCTTCATATTTCAATTACGACTTTGTAATATTTACGGCTAAATCCTCAGGAAAAAGCTACAATTTGATAAATAACATCATAAAATCGAGTCTTTAATACAAACACGTCTCTTTAAAATAGCTGAAATGGCTCAAAAATCACAAACAATAAATAATAATTTTGTGCCGAGCACGAAAGGACTAAAAGCACTGCAAATCATAGTTGAGAAAACTATTCGGGCCATAGTTGGAAGAAAATTACTTGTTTTTACAATTTACTCCGGGTAATTTAAGTATTTATAGTCCACGTCAGATAAACAAAAAGAAAAACAATGACTTTCGGAAATAAATGAGCTGTAGGTGTCATTAACATAAAGGAGGAAATTAGGCTGATCAGACTTGGGAATGTAGGCAGTGAAAATATTGAAGAGGTGGGGAGAGAGGACGGAGCCCGGGGGACCCCAGCTCTGATGAGCTTGACCTCGGACTGAACTAACCTGACCTGACAGGTACTGTCAGAGACGAAGGATTGTACGAATTTAGTCCTGAAGTTGGAGTAGCCGTGTCGAATCAGTTTCAGGATTAGACCTTCGTGCCAGACGCGGTCGAAGGCCTTGGATACATTAAGAAAAACAGCTCCAACTTTATGGTGTCTGTTGAAGCTCTTGGAAATGGTTTGTCCGAGTTTAGTGGTGTAGTGAGTAGTGCCATGAAGCGGTTGGAAGCCAATATTGTGGCCAGTTATATCTAGCTGAGATAGTGATATTGTAGGTCTGGAGTAAAATTGAAATTTTTAAGAAGCGACACAAAAAAACATGAATTTTTTACTTTTATACACATAAGTTGGGAATGTGGAATCTTTGGCCCAATGATACTACTCAGTATATATCACCACTACACCAACCACTTTATTTTTGCGCTCGACGCCCGTTTCGCTAAACCATGTTAGCTTCATCAGGAGCGATGATTGACTAGTCAATGAAGCTAACATGGTTAGCGAAACGCGCGTCGAGCGCAAAAATAAAGTGTTTGGTGTAGTGGTGATATATACTGAGTAGTTTTATACAGATGCTTTAATTTTTATAAATGAAAGTGAAGAGGTAGGGAAAAAACATTTTGATTTCACTTGAGAACATTAGTAATTCGTTTATTCCTTGTCGGCAATCGACTTTTTAAATTTGCTTTGGAATACTACTAAAGGTTTTTTATATCCTATACAATATATTTACTTTTAACGGCAAAGTGATTTATCCAGTGCGTTTTATTGCAAACATCTAGTTGTAAAATAAGCACTGAATTTTACTGTCTCGAGTAAAAAGAAAATAAATTTCCATAATATGAATAAAATCAAATAATATATCGACACCCAATATAAAAACTATAGGTTTCATCCCTATTTCAAATATTATGATACGAGGGTTGTATGATATGTACCTGGCCTCCGCCAGCGATGGAGCTACTACTATTTAAAAAATTACATTTTTCTTAAACATAACCTTTCACAAGAATCCTGTCAAATTTTCAAATCCGGGCGTGATTTGGTTTGTGAGTGGCAGCCATTTAAATAGAACAACTTTTGTGATTTTACAACAGTGGAAAAAATTGAATATCGAGCAGTGATAAATATTTGTTTTTTTGAAGAAGAAAGTGAATGATGAGATAAAAGCGGAATTCAGCGCTCTCTGCACCTTCGTTATTGTCCATAAAATATTGAACAGCTGAATTCAAACGCGGCCGTACAGGCATTTTTGATGAAGAACGTTTAGGTCGTCCAAATGAGGCCACCACATCAGAAATGTTTGAAAAAATCCATGATATAGTGATAAGTGATCAGAGAGTGAAAGTTCGTGAGATTGCTGAGACTGTAGGCAGCTCAACTGAGTGGGTGTAGGACATTTTAATAACTAATTTGGATATGAAAAAATCGTCTTTCCCAAAATGGGTGCCGCGATTGCTCGCAAATGACAATAAACACACACGTGTGTCAACTTCATAAGAATGTTTGGCGATGTTAAAGCGAAATTGGAATGTTTTTTGGTGTCGATTCATAACTGTTGACGAAACATGGATTCATTACAGCTCACCAGAAACCAAAAAACAGTTCAAACATTGGATTTTTCGGGTGAACCGGCGCCAAAGAAGGCCAAGGCGACTTTATCGTCCAACAAAGTTATGGCCAGAGTTTTTTTGCGATACACGTGGCTTAATCCACGTCGATTACCTTGAAAAGAGTAAAATGATTATTGAAGAGTATTATGTCAACTTGTTGGATCGTTTTTAACAAAGCTGTGAAAGAAAAAACGTCTGCATTTGGCGAAGAAAAAAATTCTATTTCGTGAAGACAATGCTCGCGTGCACACTTGTGTTATAGCCATAGCAAAATTCCATAAACTAAAATACGAATTGCTTCTGCATCCACCATATTCACTTAGGTCTCAATCCCTTTTCTGTTAAAATTGGAAAAAATGAAATAGCAAGAAGAACACTGAAATATAAGTATATTATGATATAAGCGCAGCCACCATTCTAATCTCTATCACCTTATATATTTTTTTAAATATATATAATTAGCTAAAAGTTTTTAAAATATCCCAACCAAAACGTTTATAATAATATTGAAACTATAAATAAATATTTAGTGACTCCCACCCCTTTCATCCTTTCCTCCTCCTCTATTTGTCGTCCCACATAAGAACGTGGTGATATCATGTGCCACTGTTTCAACCCATGTTTCTCTGTCTTGGGTCCGATATGATGCTTCTGTGAATGTGAGGCCAATTGTTGTTTTAATATGGGCCGACCACCGCGTTGGAGATTGTTCCGTTGGTCTTTTGACCTCCATGATCAACCGCTCTACTACGTCTTTCCCTCTTGCTATGTGTCCAAAATATCCCAGTATGTTTCTATGGATTATAGTAGTAAATTTCGTTTAATGATGAGCTCATCTAGGATGAGCTCATCTAGGATGAACTTTGTGCGGTGCGCTATCTAGGGTATCCTGTATACCCACATCTCAAATACTTTCACCCTTTGACCCTGTTAACATTGCAAATAACAAAAATACAATGTAATGTTTTGTTCCCTTGACATAAAGAGTTCTGAATATAACTTAATAAGTGAGATCACCCTTCTAAATCCTAAGGTTTTTATACGTTGCATAATTATATACAGTAAGTAAATAACTATGCCTAAAATTTGTCCATTATTACATCTAAAGGCTTAAATTCCCATAATACTATTGACACTATTCAATATTTGACCACCATTAAAAATTGATGAAAAATACTTTAATCAAGGTTAATGCTCCTACCTTACTCTTTAACCTCTTACATATTTTATTATAAACTAGCCGGGCCCGCGGCTCCGCTCGCGTGGCCTTGATTCACTACTATTGTCACTGCTTATTCCTTATGTTACCCAACGTAATAAAATATCTCCCATTATTTCTCCTTATCTCCCATTATTTATCCTTATCTCCCATTATCTCACCTTATTTCCCATTATCTAGGCTTATCTCAACTTATCTCCCATTATCTCTCCTTATCTCCCATTATCTCACCATAACTCCCATTATCTAGACTTATCTCTGCTTATCTCCCATTATCTCTCCTTATCTCCCATTAATTATACTTACTTATCTCCCATTATCTCACCTTATCTCCCATTATCGAGGCTTATCTCGACTTATCTCCCATTATGTCTCCTTATCTCCCATTATCTCACCTTATCTCCCATTATCTAGGCTTATATCGAATTATATAGAACATAAATTTATATTTACACGTAAATCGGATAAGTGGTTCTCGAGTGATAAGCGCACTAACGGACAGACAGACAGAATTTTTTATATTTTATATATATTTTATTCTTTGCTACATGATATTGTTCCATATTTAATGCTTTAGGGAGTGTATTGCAAGAGAACGCGCTAGCGGCAAACTTTTCTCCGACTATTATCGTCACTGCTTATTCCTTATGTCACCTAATAAAATATATCCTATAACCTGGCCAGAGAACATACGTATGTTTTAAAAAAAAAGCACGTAAATCGGATAAGTGGTTCTCCAGTGATAAGCACATTAACGGACGGACAGACAGACAGACGGACAGAGAAACATTGCATTTTATATATATTATAGATATTCTCTGCTACATAATATTGTTCCATATTTAATGGTTTGGACCGTGTATTGCAAGAGAACGCGCTAGCGTCAAACTTAGTCCGACTTCATTTACTATTATTGTCACTGCTCATTCCTTTATGCTACCTATCGTAATAAAATATAGCCTATAACCTGGCCGGAGAACATATGTATGTTTTAAAAAAAAAAAGTTCGAAAATCGGATAAGTGGTCCTTCAGTGATAAGCGCACTAACGGACAGACAGACAGACAGAGATACGTTGCATTTTATATATATTATAGATGTAATAAAATATATACGAGTACTTATAACCTGGTCAGAGAACATATGTATGAATTTAAAAATCGCGTAAATCGGATAAGTGCTTCTCGAGGGATAAGCGCATTAACGGACAGACAGACAGACAGACAAACATTACATTTTATATATATTATAGATATAGATTATTATTATTATTATATAACCTGGTCAAAGAATATAGGTATGAATTTAAAAAAAGACAGGTAAATCGGATAAGTGGTTCCCGCGTGATAAACGCACTAATGGATAGACGGACAGACAGAGAGACATTGCATTTATATATATTATAGATTATACATTACAGATATTCTTTGCTACATATAATTGTTCCATATTTAATGATTTAGGCTGTGTATTGCAAAGGTACGCGCTAGCGGCAAACTTATTTCCGACATCATTCACTATTTTACGTCACTGCTCATTCCTTATGCTACCTATCGTAATAAAATATAGCCTATAACCTGGCCAGAGAACATATGTATGTTTTTAAAAAAAAGTACGTAAATCGGATAAGTGGTTCTTCAGTGATAGGCGCACTAACGGACAGACAGACAGACAGACAGAGAGACGTTGCATTTTATATATATTATAGATAATATGCTTAAAATTAGTCCAGTACATCAACCAAAAAACCTGTAAATAACCGAAAATGCTAGTGACATTATTAAATTACTCCCGTCCGCTTGATCCTCTTCTTGAGTTAACTTACAGGCAATGAAAAAATAACCTTTTTTCGTACTGCTGGTAATAAAGTTAGAATAGCTCTGTTAATCACTAATATCCGGAACTGGTGAAGCACTATTAGAAGAAGGACTACTGAAGTGTTAACTAAAAATTGACTAATTATTGGAGCTTAGCTCCTAAATTCTGAACACAGTATATATATTTTTTATTTCCTTTAGATATTAATGTAACTCGACCCTATTAGTTGCAGCAAGTAACGTTTACAACTAATTTAACACAGCTAATCTAGCGGAACAAACTCTAGGTTCGTATGCGCAAGTTTTAATATTTTTATATTAAAACTTGTTCGAATAATCAAAAATAATTTGACCAGGAAAATAAAACTTCAGTAAAGATATTGCGTGCAAGAAGCTGCACGTAAAAACGCATTGGTTTTTATGTTTTTTTTTAGGTTTCATAGGGATAATAAATAACTACCTAGAAAGTTGCCGCAGCCACGAGGGTAATTTTTTAAGTTAGCTATCTAGTCTTAAAATTAACAATACACAAAAAAATGGCATAGTTGTCAGATAACTGTAACTGTTCTAAGTACTTTAACGAAATTTCGTAAAAAAAATTCGTTGCGTTTTGTAGTTTCTATGATTTTTTTCTTTCGAAAAATAATTAAGGAGACGCAGGAACAAAATTTCTCGCTAAACACAAAAAAAAACCTAAAAATATACGGCACGATATCGACAGTCCATCACCAATCATCAATTAAGATTTTGGTCTAAATAATTTTAGTGGGGCCGAAAGCTAATTACGCATGATCCCAGATCAGGAAGACTGGTTGAAGAAAGAACCGAGGAAACCGTATAATAAGGCTTATTGGGGATTTGCTGCTGCCAGATCGACGAGTCAAGATTCCAGTGGTTGCTAGAGAAGCTGGAATATCCAAAATTATAGTTTTCAAGATTATACATAAAAATCATCTAGGAATAAAAAAACGATATATTCTCAAGCTCCTTATACCAGAGCAGACTAATGAGGAAAGACATTTTCCAAGAGTTCCAGAGTTATTTCTCGCAAATTTTTATAGGCAACCAGACTGGGGTATTTTATTAGGATCTTTTCAGGAAGCTGAAGTAGATAGAATGGGTTCGTAAGGCTCTTTACCTTCACAGTTTTTTTTTTGAAAAGTGGACGGTGACGGGGAGGTTTTCGGAAAGATTATCTAAAACCTGAAGCATTCAAATGTTACTGTAGCACAATAACTGCAGGCTCTACCAGGACCATATAGTACCAAAAACTCAGTGGAATTGCCGAATTACAATAGCCACCTAATTAAGGATCATGCAACTATTTATGTTGATTTAACTAGAAAAAGAATATTGTAACTAATCACGCAAGTTTCGTAAATACCTAATTAAAAATATATATCGGGCATACTATAAGCCCTATATAATAATATGTAAATATAGCTCACTTACAGTAATATTCCTGACAACTCGCTCGACTGACAATGGGCAGTCGTACTTCCCGCAATTGTGGTACAATACTACCTCCAGAAACTGTTGAACCCCAACCAGTGGCAACTGCTACGGATCCTACAAAAGTTTATGATATGAGGTGACTGCTGAGGAGAAAAACATACTTTCTTTGGCAGACGCTTCGACTACATTTATAATATATACAAAATAATATTTAAACCTTAATAGTAGATCAGTCTGGGACTCCTACATGTACAAGATGTAAAACATTAGGATGTGGTAAATTTTCAAATGTTCAAAATTTTCAGATTCATACTTTTTAAATTAACCACTTGGTGGTTACCCATGTAGCCGTCCTCTGGCTATGCGACCATCTAAAGCTGTACCCCAAGGGCATGAGTGTATCTAGCTAAAAGTTGCCGAGTTCTGCTGCAATAAATATGTCTTTGGGATAAATCTGGGGCGATACAACTTCTTTACAGATCGCCATCCTTACAGTTGCACAGTTGCACTTTCTTTTAGAGCTCGGAAACATGGTGGGGATAGAAGTGCCCAAACAATATTGTTAAGTCGCGCCAGTCACCGTGAGCTGAGGCAGTGCAGTACATTGCCACAATTGAACAAGAAGGAGCCAAGATATACTCGAGTGAGCAAAATTTCTTGTCCTTGTAGGATTGTGCCTCACACATCTCAAAGCCTTTAATCAGCCGCACTTAGGTTCCTGGAGCACGGCTAGGTAGTCGTACAGCCACATCTTATCTCCGTTATGATCAACTATAATATTCATATTTGATTTATGATTTTTTAAAATTATTACACTCTTGTACGATGCGTCGGATATATTGTTTATACTCTCAATGTTTTGAATGAATAACGATTTTTAATACACAAACTTCTAACCTATTCTTGGCTGCCAACCAGTTGGAGGCAACGGAATATATCGGATTAAATTAGAAACTTCACTTTGAGGTTTTGCTAGTTTAACTAGAGATACGTCATAATCGTAAATAGTTCGATTGTAAAGGGGATGGTTGATGACTTGAGCTGCCATTATTAGATTTCCGCCTTCCTCCCATAGACTTGAACCAAGGCGAAAGCTGTAGCCCGCAACACCTCTAAAATGTAATAGATCACAACGTAAATACAATCCTAAAAAAATAATACAATTTATATTTTGTGTCCATTAAAATTATTAATTCATCGAAATTCTGTTTTCCGGTTTTTTTCGAAATAACCGGAAGTACTCCCGGTTAAAGCTCAACTAGATATAATTTGACGATAGTCGCTGATGCACTTTCGGCGCTAGAGGTGGAGTATTATGATGTCCCAGATTTTAAAACAATACAAGCTTTTGGCTAATACGTGAGGCTAATAAAACAGAAACCAAGAACTTTCATGAGAGCTAATTTTTGGAAGGTAAGATATTTAAAAATATGTTTCCTTTCAAATTATTAATATTACTAGTAGGTATAAACAACGTTTTTACCTTTCTGTACATTGTGCAGATGTCAAAACCCAGTTTGAAGAGATCAGTGATCCTCCACAGCTATGTCTATGCCAAGTATGAAGCGATACTTGATATGGATGGTCACTTATATTGGTAGGTGTACCACCAATTATTCTTCCATCTAGTTGTGAAACCACAGCTTCAGGAACAAAAGCATTGATTCTTTCTTCCACATTAACTAACAAAAAAAATTCATTGAAAATGACTTCGCATATATATAAATACTGACAATTTCGAAGACCTATCAAACTCGGATCGTGGCGTTAGTAGTTTAACACACACACACACACACACACACACGCACACTCGCACACGCGCACACGGGCACACACGCACTCGCGCACACGCGCAAACGCACACACACGCACACGCACTGCTTTAGAAGTAATGTTACTTTTATAAATGGAGTGAAAAGAAAAGTATACACAGTGTTAGTTAGCGTTAGCACTTAGGGATAGGTAAATCTCATATTTATACTTTATTGCTCTCATTTAGTTCTGTGACTATCTTGATTGTTTTGTACAAGTTATACTAATTTAGTTTTTCTTTTAAATCAATTATCGCATATAGTAAGTAGTCATGGCTACCTACATCAGCTAAGTTTAGAGTTATGACGTCTCTTATTTAGTAAAAGGTAGATAAATCTGTTTCTTATTATATAGTTGATTATTAAACTTTATCCCAAAGAATACTGGTTGCTTGGTTGTTTGGTTGAAGGCGATTGTGCTTGTTTCTGCACTGCAGCTTTTGCCTTATTATGCTCCCTTCTTTTAGTTGTATGAGCGTCGTCCCTTTAAGAAGGTTTATTAGCTACCTTTCAAGCTCTTAATATGGTAATTTAGAGCCACAATGTGGATCTCTGAACAGTTTTAAACGGCACTTTCATATAAGATGTGCATAGAAGTTCTTCCTGTTCATCACTTTTCGTGGAACCACTTTAGATTTTTTTTTTATGGGTCTAGCACACGTGCTGCAGGGAAGTCCCTAAAGCGCTACAGGAGCGGCCTGTGTGCGGAAAAAAAGCGATTCACGTTGTTCTTGAATCGCTGTAAACTGTACTCGGTGGAAAACACAGCACTGGGCAAATTATTCCAAAGGGATGATGTTCTCCATATAAAAGACTGCTTGAAAAGCGTTGTACGCTGAGTAACAAGCTGAACCTCACACGGATGTGAAGCACCAGCGCGACGTGTATTTCTAACATGCATCGCTTTGGGAGGAATTATGCGGGCTACATCCTTCGAACACTTTCCATGAAAATACTTGTAGAACAGACTCAAGTCGCCAACCGTTCTTCGATGTTCCAGCGAATCAAGGCCGCCGGTCAATTCCGGGTCTCCAATCAGACGGACAGCTCTTCTCTGAACAGAATCCAACAAATGCAGTGTATGTTTGGGAGCGGAGCAGTATTCCATAACTGGTTCGAAATAATATTCCCAACTTCTGAGAAGCTCTCCTTGCTATGCCTGCAACATGTTCATGCCAGGACATATTTGCTCCCAAACTAACGCCCAACAAATTGAGTGACGATGCTAGGGGAATGGAGTGCCCCGACAAATTATGTCGGGTTCAGCAACGTTAACTTTTTTAGAAAAAACTGCCGCCTGGGATACCCACTTTCTGTTAATGTTTCCTCAGGTAATATTGGTCTGTAATCAGTTCCACCACTAGCTTGGTTTGGACCCTTCTTAAACAAAGAATCGTAATTGTTAGTTTGTTAAGGCACTTCATATAACGTCCCACGAACACCTTTGGCCAGATGATGCGAGCCATCGACGACATGTTGCTGATATGACCATGTCTTGATTGTCTTTTTCACCACCTGTTTTGATATACCAAATGCCATAAGATTTTGTACTGAGTCTTGCTAATTCATTCTGATTTTCAATACTTCTTATCCTCGAATGTCCTGGAACCCTCAGTAGCTAATCTCTGTTGTTCCTGGAGGATAGTCCTCACAGATTACATTTACACTCCTACTATACTAAAAATATATTTATGTAAAGAACTATGGTGAAAAAAAATGTAGTTTTTATCCTTAGTTAAGTAGACAGAGATTGAGCATGATTATTTTTAGTCCTTTTTCACTGAGTTTTCACTACACTCTGGGAAATAACTCAGTTTTATTAGTCAAATATTTAAACGCTTTTGAGCATTTGCCAACATTAAATCCTCAGATGAGGCACATGTCAATAAGAGAATTGCCGTTTTTGGCGTCCGACAGATCTGAAACCTGGCTTGTAACGCAATTCGGCACTTGCGTTAATCGACCAGTATTTCTTTGAGAATGACAGAGGCCACACATTAACTGTTAAATTGGAGTAATATGTGGAGATTTCCAATATATTTGACTAAGTTGACCTTCACGTAGGCCTAATTTAAGGTAATTTTTCCTGTGGGAATATCGTAAAACTAGAATTTACAGTAACAATGTTATCTTCATAAAACGATTAAAGGAAAATATCTGGTAAGAAATGGTAGTGATCATCGAAACGACGTACCGAGCAGTGATCAAAGATTTCATAGTTAGCTTAAAAGAGTACCTGGAACGCAACGGTTTACATTTAGATGACACTATTTTTTAAAAAAATTTTCCAATGATGGTACCTTGATATACAATAAAAGTTTTTTCTATTTATCAGTCGGTTTTTATAGTTTATATTATTTATAAGTACATGTTGAAAAATTACATGCTTTGTGGATACCTCAGATTTTCCAACATTTTGTTAAATCTAATCGTATACAAAAGTGAATATTTATGAAACAAAAATTTACCATTTTCAAATAAACTTACCATTTTCACATAAACAGTTTGAAATAAAAAATTAAAAGATACAATCGTCTACTCATTTTTGAGATTTTCCAGTCTTAATTTGTTCATTGCTTATTTAGGACTATGATATTAATTATTGTAGAAAATTATATTTATTATAAATAAAAATAATCTTTATTGTGGAATTGTAGCAATTAATGATTTAGTAATCAATAACACTAGAATTTTATTATTATTTGCCGATATCTCCACATACCATTCTTTTAAGGTTGCAAATTTATGCCTAAAAATACTTTTCATACTAATTCATAAAAATTATATTTTAATCCAAATTAAGATCGAATACAAATATGATAAAATTATTGCACTTCAGCTTCCTGAACAAACACATCATAAATTCATAAAATTATATTGCTAACAATTTTATTGTATTAATATAACATGGGTCACCCAACCTAATATATACGGTATTTTTAAGATGAAGCACTCTTTAATAGGTTATATTTAATTATTTAGCCAAATATAGCTTATACAAAAATTTTATCCTTTCTGTGTGAGCTAGATCACAAAAAATATAGTTTCATATTTTACTCAGTCTGTCTATATGTCGTTTTATCTGGCTATCTACCTGTCTATTGGTTTATCTTAATGAGGTAGCCAAGTGAGGGGATGTACCAAAAAAAAGGGCCGTTTAGAGACATGGTTTTTTTTTTATTAAATTTAAAAGGTGATTGTATAAAGAAGTAGATTTTTTGTAAAAAAAAATTCCCTCTCGATTATCCCTTTTTAGAGTGGTTGTTTTAACGTTCTAGTATTTGAAATGTTTTCTTTTTGTGAAATTATCTCACCTCATAGTAATCATTTTTAATTTGGGTGATTGGCAGTTCCAGTCTATGAAAGTCAATGAAAAGTCTTTTCACCGGGTCATTGTTTTTAAAATGACTTATATATATATATATATATATATATATATATATATATATATATATATATATAATATTTAGGATTATATTCTTCCAAATGAACACATTTACCTATAATTTTGTTTTAAACTTTTTAAAGATACAAATACCTAACATTAGATTAGATGATTATTTATAGTAATATATATATATATATATATATATATATATATATATATATATACATATATCATATATATATATATATATATATATATATATATATATATATATATATAATCGTATATCCCTTCTACCATATGGTATAGGGCAGTTATACATTCTCCTTTTTTTCCCTCTCAATCTCCACGTATAAACTTTTTCCATCTGTCTTCATTCTTTGCCATTTTCACTGCTTCTTTCCAGGATTTTTTCTCTTCTCCTTAAGTATACCTCCATTACTCCTATTCCAGGTCTGTCTAGGTCTTCCTCGCTTCTGTTTTTCCTGTATTCGGGCTTCGTACACTTGTTTTCACCTGTCTATCATCCTTCATTCTCTATATATATCCCCACTATTCCAGCTGTCTTTGTTGTATATATTCCATAATTGCTTGTACTCTCAGCCTTCTCCTTATTTCTATATTCTTTATTCTGTCCTTCCATGTAACTCCTTGAACTGCTCTCAAGTATTTGATTTCGACGGCTTGTCTCTTGTTTTTCTGCTTGTCTGTTAGGGTCCATGATTCACATCCATATGTTAGGATTGTCCTATAAATTGCTTTGAACAGTTTTATTTTTGTTTGTTTCGTCACTTCTTTCTTCCTAATGAATTTATTACTTATTGCATAGTAAAAGTTTGTTCGTTTTTTTCGATTCCTTCATTAATTTCTTTGTCTCGTTTTCCAGTTTCATTCATTATCACTCCAAATATTTATACTATTTCACTTGTATTTTATTTCCTTCTATGTAAATGTTCGTTTGTTGGTTTTCCCTTGTCATTCCTTTAATTTTGATACCTTCTTCTTTTAAATGCTTTATTCCAAATATCGAGGTTTCCTTGTAATTGTCTCTCATTTTCCGCCACTAGCACAATATTATCAGCAAAAGCCGCTTCAGATATTTCTATTATTTTTTTGCTTCCAGTATCCAATTGTCATTCTTTTCACTTTTATTTCGCATTTCTTGATTATTTCATCCATGTATACAATGAACAATGTTGGGCTCAAGCTGCCTCAAACCTTCCTGTGTTATAAAGCCCTCCGACTTCATGTTGTTTTTTATTATTACATACTGCACATTGTTGCTGGATATTCCCTTTATAATTCTTATTGTCTTTTTGTTTATTCCCTTGTTTTCTAGGCTTTGTCACAGTTTATTTCTCGGCACAGTGTCAAATGCTTTTTCTAAGTCTATGAAAGCAAGATGTAGACTTTTATTTTGTTTTGATTTTCGATAATCTGTTTCAGTGCAAATATCTGGTCTTGTATACTTCTTGTTGGTCTGAATACACTTTGCGATTCCGATAGTTATGATTCTATTACTTTCTTTATCCTATGATGCCCTCATAAATTTTGACAATTGTGTTCAATATAGTAATTCCTCTGTAATTATTGCAATCCTTCTGATCTCCCTTTTTATAGATTGGTGTAATAAACGATATTCCCCATTCGGCCGGAAATTTTTCTTCTTCCCATGAATTATTATTTATTTCTAACAATATTGTTTTTCCTTTCTTCCCCATGTATTTAATCATTTCAAACGTTATCTTATCGCTGCCTGAGACTTTCCCATTTTTCAATTTTCTTATAACTTCCTCCAACTCTTTCCATTCTATTTATTCCCTATTTTTTGTTCCAATTCTTCATAATTTGTATTATCTTTTTCCTCATTACCTCTCAATAGTTCTTCAAAGTATTCTTTCCATCTTTCCATTATTGCTTTCTCTGTTATTAGGATTTCTTGGTTTTTGTTTTTCACATATAATTCGGTTATAGGTTGCTCCTTCCTGAATGATTTAAGAACTCTGTAGAATAGCTTTTGATTTTCTTTACTACTTCTTACTATTTTCTTCCATTTTATCTCCGAATTCTTTCCATGACTGTTATTTTGCTTCTCTTACCAACTCTTTAACTCTTTTCCTTTTTCCTTTATATAGTTCATATTGTTCTGGTGTTTTTGTTTTGAGATATTTTTTCCATTCTTTCTTCTTGGCAATAATTTCTTCTTGGATATCACTATTCCACCAAGCTGTTTGTGTTTTACTGTTGTTTGCGTTGCACACTCCGCATACTTTGGTTGCTCCGTCCAGGATTATATTCTTGAAGGTGCTCCATTTTTCATATTTCTGTATCCTTTTTCGAATTTCTTATCAGTTATTTGTCGGTATTTGAACATAATTTCTTCATTTCTTAGCTTATATGTCCTTATTGATTTGTATTTTCTTATTGTTGGGTTTTCATCTCTTGGCAACCTTTCTTTGATTATTCCTACTAGTAGGTAATGATCACTGTATATTTCGGCTCCTCTTCTTATTCGTACGTTTTTCACATATTTTTTTTTCTCCTTTGTACCAGTATATAGTCTATAATTGACCTCTCTTGTTTTATATGTTGAACCCTTGTGTACTTATGTATGTCTCTATGTTGGTAAAATGTGTTTGTTATTATATATATATATATATATATATATATATATATATATATATATATATATATATATATATGTATATATCTTCTCCTTCTTCTTCATTAATTAGGCCTTAGCCTTTTTTTCATATACGGTCTTCGGACATTGTTGTTTATCTCTTGATCCAGCGTTTTGTGGTGGTAGGTTTGTGATCTCGACATATTTTGGTTAGTCGTTCTTCACTAGCTTTGTTTACGTGTTCGTTCCATTCTTTTCTTCTAGATTTAGCAAATTTCAACACGTCACTCACTTCTGTATTGAGTTGGTGACGCTTGTGATGTTAATTCTGAGGTATTTGAAAATCATTGCCTGCTCGAACAATTTCCCTTCTACCTCCAATTTGAATCTCCTTGGCTCTCTCGAAATCACTATACATTTTGTTTTCTCCGTAGCTATTGTCATGTTGTACTTCTTTGTTTTTGTGGCGAACTTGTATAGCATTTTGTGCAAGTCGTCCTCGGACTCTGCTAATAATACTACATCGTCTGCATAGCATAGTACCTTTATATGACGCTCACCTAATCTGTATCCTTAAAGTCTTTTAACATGTGCTGATATTTTATTCATCAATGTACCGAAGAGGAGTGTGCTTAAGGAGTCCCCTTGCGAAATGCCAGGGCCCATCGGCACTAACTCAAATAGTTCACCTTCTACACGTATTTTTGTTTTAATATTTGTTTTTAAATCCTCGATCAGAGTTGGATGTATTTATTATTCTTCTTTTCGTGCAGGATTTCTAGAATGTTATGTAGCTTCATCCAATCAAAGGCATTTGCTAAGTCTACAGAGCAAAGATAGACTAGCTTTGCATATTCGATCGCTTTTTCCACTACTTGGCGAATTATGTAAATTGCGTTAGTTGTTTCCAAATTCCTGCTGTTCTTCACTTATGTTTAGCATGGGTTCTATTTTAAGGGCTATTATTTTTGTAAGTAACTTTGACACTCCATTTAAGAAGGTTATGCCCTTGTAGTTCCTTGGATCATCCTTCTTCCCTTTCTTGAGCAGTGGAATTGTTATGTTGGACTTCCATTCTGTCGGTACAATTTCACAATTTACAATCTTTTAGAATAGTTTTGTTAGTTCATTTGCAAGTTCCTGATTGCCGTATTTTATAAGCTCATTTGTAACTCCATCGTCTCCTGGTGATTTTCGATTCTTTAAAATCTTGATGGTCTTTTCTATCTCTTCCTTAGTAATAATTGTCTTGTTGAAATTTTCTTCGAAACTCCATCTCTCTAAATGGTGTGTCACCAATTTGGTAAAGATTCGTGAAGTGACTTATTCTTCTATTGGCCCAATTCCCAATTCCTCTCTCCTACATAATTTTTTTTTTCTCCAGTGTGTTTGTGGATTCATATTTTAGTTAAGTTTCCTTCTTCATTGCTTCAATTTCTTTAACTTCTTGGGTATACAATGGTTGGTAGTTTGGTTTTGGTATGGCGTGTACTTTGTGTTTCCCAACTGCCTCAGTTCAGGACGTTTTGTTTTATTTGCCGCCTTGCTCCCTCTACACTGTCGCTTTCTAGCACCACTCTATCTTGGATTTTTTAGTCAGGTCTGTCTTGAAAGAGTTTTACAGTGGATTCATTTTCTAGTGGTTGGATTCATTTTTCTTTTACGTATGATGTTGCAAATGGATTTTACACAACAATAGACCATGCTCGGTTCCAATGTTGGCTGAATTTATAGTTCTTACATCTACGAGTATAATCTGTTTTGGTGTGGAGCATAGTCTATGACCGTTCACTGGTATTACTCCAGGGGTATTTATGATGCCCTCTGTGATCAATTAAGGTATTATTTATTCTGCATGTATGTCTGGTACAGAAATTCACTAACGAATCTCCGTTATAATTTCTGTGCACTTCGTTAAATTTTTGTTTTACTCCTGGGATTACGTCATTTCCAATTCTTGCGTTCAAGTTGCTCATGATTATGAATGGTTGGTGTACTGGTATAGTTTCTATTTCACTCTGTAAGAGTTCGTAGAATGCTTTTCGTTCTTCTCTAGTTTTACTTATATCTGGCGCGTAGACACATAGAAGACTGATCTATTTCTTGTCTAACTTTAGCGTTAGGTGCAATATTCTTTCGTTTAAGTAGCCAATGTTGTCGATGTTGCTTTCAAATTTTTTAAGAAATACACCATCCTCTGCAGGTGACTTTTTTGATTTATCTTTTCCGCCAAAATTAGTATGTAGTCTCCTGTCCTCATGATTTTTTCTTTCCATTTTTTTTTGCTCTTTGATATATAGCAGACGTATATTTGCTTCTGGGCTAGCTCATCTATTACCTCTTCTTCTCTTTGACTTCAGAATGTTATGTTCCGACAGCTGAGTCTAAAATCTGTCCAATTTCAAGGCTTTACCGTGAGACTATGAGCTAATGGCTCTTTTCACAACTGGTAGATAGTAACCTTGCCAGCGAACAACCTACCTTTGTTCGGGCTTGGGAGCGACAACGGCAATGGCACCGTAAGCTACTTATATGTATATATATATATATATATATATATATATATATATATATATATATATATATATATATATATAAATAAATATATGAGAATGGATTGAAAAGTTTGCGGTCTCACCAAAAAAATGATTATAATATTTTTATTATAGTACCCTCAATAAGTTCATAGTTTCTTTAATTGTCACAGTGTAAAATCTTATTGCTGTAGAATTTGTAGTTTTTTAGGTTAGAACGACGAGACTAGTGAGACCAAGTGCAGCGTTTTTGGAAAAATGGAAAAAAAATTGAACAACCTGCGGTCATCAGGTACCTGTTTAAAAAAAGATTAACATCAAAGGAGATCCACGATGATATGAAAACAACACTAGGGAAATCTGCTCCGTCATACTATGAAAAAATGGGTTGCAGAATTTAAACGTGGACGAGAGAGCATCGAAGATGACCCTCGCTCAGGCCGACCCACGACGTCTACGACTGAAGAAAGCATCGGCAAAGTGCGTGATCTCATATTGAAAGACCGTAGATTAACTATCAGGGAGATTGCAGACACTATAGGCATCTTGTATGAACAAACACAAAACATCATTGCTAACGAACTCGGATTTTCTAAGGTTTTCGCTAGGTGGCTATTTGGAGATGAGTGAGGCTGATCCGCAAGATTTTCTTAACAGGTTTGTGACAATGAACGAAACCTGGGTTCACCACTATACTCCAGCGAAGGCAATTCTGTAGGCTGAAAAAGTGATGGCGTCAGTTTTTTGGAATGCTAAAGGTATTATTATGGTGAACTACTTTCCGAAAGGCAAAACAATAAACTCGACTTACTATTGCACCCTTTTGCGTCGTTTACGTCAAGCAATTAAAGAGAAATGCCGAGGATTATTGAGACAGAAAGTTTTGTTCCATCAGGACAAAGCTCGCGTTCACACGTCTGTTGAGTCTACGGCTCAAATTCGTGATTGTGGTTTCGAATTGCTGCCCCACTCGGCTTATTCTCCTGATGTGGCACCTTCGGACTTTCATCTGTTTCCAAACCTAAAAAACACTTTGGTGGCCAGAAATTTTCATCAAATGAAGAAGTCGAAGCTGCAGTTAACCTGTATTTTGAAGTCCTGGAGGAATCTTTGGAAAGTAGGTGGAAGAAATGCATAGAGCTCGGTGGAGATTACGTCAAAAAATAAAAATATTTTTGTACGTATTTTATTTTATTTTCTTGACTAGACCACGAACTTTTCAATCCATCCATATATATATATATATATATATATATATATATATATATATATATATATATATATATATATATATATATATATATATGGACATAGATTATTTTAGAAAGAACATGAAAATCAAGGAATAGGTGAAGTTGGCATATTAATCACTAGAACAGTGGTAGCCAGCATTACTCAGTATTAAGCTGTATCAAGTAAAGTTATCTCAACAGATATCAAAATGAACAAGAAATATATATGCCATTGCCACATACACCAAAGAAAAAATCTTTAATGGGCAATAGCTACCCAAACGCTTCTCTGATGGTAATAATAGACTCTAAGTCTTTCCACTGATATTATCATTTTGAATCCAATACCGTATCTCAATTAGTTAAAGTCATTATTATCTATTTGTGGACGAAATATCTGACAGACCCACTTTCTGCCATGTAGCAAATCTATTACAAAATTTTGATGGGATAACACCTGCTTTTTAGGTGTTATTATATCTGCGCACACAGAGCTTGAATAGAAAGTGTTGTCATATTTTCATTCATTTATTATATTTTTCATGGCCTAAAAAGTAAAAATGTCTTTAAGGTTGGAGGTGAAATAGTTTAGACCCGCATCGTAGTTTTATAAACTGTATAAAATCAATGGTTATGAACACAGATTCCGAAAAATATTAGTGTCATTGTGTGATAGAATAATTTAATAATCTGATAACAAAAGAACAACAGTACTTTTCAATATCTAATATTTTTTCAATTAACCACTTTAATAAGGTCGAATATTGCATGATGGAAATAAAAACTTAATAAAAAATATATCTTTATACAAATAATTTTTCTTATAAGTATGCATTTTTCTTTAGTTTATAATTATTGCTGAAAAATGCAATAAAACTACAAGCTGCCTATATGATCTGGTGTGAAATAATTCAGTATTTATGTTACAGATTACCTCAGAATGTGAGAGAATTATGTATTTCTCAACTTTTGCCTCGTATTATTCAGAAGTAAATTAATTTCAAAACTGGTTCGACCTTCAGCAATTATTATAAACTATATACGTATTTTTGGATTAAACGTTTTGTTCCGAAAT
This sequence comes from Pachyrhynchus sulphureomaculatus, assembly GCA_019049505.1. Lineage (NCBI taxonomy): Eukaryota > Metazoa > Arthropoda > Insecta > Coleoptera > Curculionidae > Pachyrhynchus > Pachyrhynchus sulphureomaculatus. The sequence goes on from CM032456.1 coordinate 192,054,497, forward strand.
CACTTACGGTCCCTAATATTCTCTTGTATAGGATTGAATGAACAAACTAGCATATAGGCGTATCAATTATAAAAACTCTCCAGTCTTGGAAATTATTATTACTCTTGTTTTAAAATTTATTACTTTAGCACTATTTCTTATTGCCTTCAATGCAGTTCTAATACTATCTTTTAAAGTTTTAAATTGTTTTCCTTTGATTCCCTTTCTCACTTCTACAATAGCTTTAGATAATGATATTCCGTTTCCCACATGTTTTTTCTTGTACTATTCCTTTTTTTTTCTTATAACTTTCATTAGAGTACTTATTCCTAGAGCAGTTTCTTTTTCTGCAAAGGTAGCGTTGTTAACTTTGAATTTAGCAAAACTGCTGTTTGATTCTCTTTTCCTACTCAGTATATATCACCACTACACCAAACACTTTATTTTTGCACTCGACCATGTTAGCTTCATCAGGAGCGATGATTGACTAAAGCTAAACTACAAAAACTATTTATACTTAGCCTAACCCTTGAATTACTCATGCGGAATTAATGGCATAGGCAAGGCCATCATTTCCGGTCAAGTAACCAGTAGAGGGGACTATAAGGAATAGGCCCTCTGTCTTTATTTAAATTACTTTTACGTTTTATAATTTCCATACTTTCGTATGCATTCAACAATCTCCTATCAGATTCATTTTTAATTAATCTTAGATTATCTAATGTTAAAATATGATCAGCTTCAAGGGCATGTTCGGCAATGCTAGACTTTTCTGTTCTACTGTATTTTAAGTGTGCTAAATGTTCTTTAAATCGTGTTTTAATTAACCTTCTAGTTTGCCCAACGTCATTACAACTAATTTCACAAATTCCACTTTTCTTACAATTAGAAATCTTATCTTTGGGATTTCCTAAGATATTCCTCAGATCGTCTGATGACTTATAGACTAAGGTGAAGCCTACCTTATTAAATACCTTATTGAGTCCCTAGCTATATTTCGGATTATATGGTATGGAGACATACTTGGTGTTATTTTCTTCGCATGTAAAAAAGGTGGAATTCTGAGTATTTAACCTGAACTTATGTCTGTTTATTAGCTTGTTTAACTTTAGTTATATCTTTAGTACGATTTCTTTTGTTATTAAAGTTTACTCTATTCAGAGGAAAAGTGACCAAACGATGAACTAAAAAATGTAATGAGGGTTTTTTTTTTTTTTTTTTTTATTGGTCTAGCACACGTGCTGCAGGGAAGTCCCTAAAGCGCTCCAGGAGCGGCACGAGTGCGGAAAAAGCGATTCACGTTGTTCTTGAATCGCTGTAAATAGTACTCGGTGGGAAACACAGCGCTGGGCAAATTATTCCAAAGGGATGACGTTCTCCATATAAAAGATTGCTTGAAAAGCGTCGTACGCGGAGTAACAAGCTGAACCTCATACGGATGCGAGGCACCAGCGCGACGTGTATTTCTAACATGCACCGCTTTGGGAGGAATTAAGCGGGCTACATCCTTCGAACACTTTCCATGAAAATACTTGTAGAACAGACTCAAGTCGCCAACCGTTCTTCGATGTTCCAGCGAATCAAGGCCGCCGGTCAATTCCGGGTCCCCAATCAGACGGACCGCTCTTCTCTGAACAGAATCCAACAAATGCAGTGTATGTTTGGGAGCGGAGCCCCAAACGTGGGAGCAGTATTCCATAGTTGGTCGAATTTGGGCTTTGTAAAGAATTAACAGTTGCTGTGGGGTGTAAAGCTTTCTGGTTCTAAATAATATTCCCAATTTTTGAGAAGCTCTCCTTGCTATGCCTGCAACATGTTCATGCCAAGACATATTTGCTCCCAAACTAACGCCCAACAAATTGAGCGACGATGCTAGGGGAATGGAGTGCTCCGACATAACTATGTCGGGTTCAGCAACGTTAACTTTTTTAGAAAAAACTGCCGCTTGGGTTTTTGTAGCGTTAAATTCCACTTGGTTACTGTCACCCCAAGATAGAATTTCTTCCAGGTCTTTGTTAAGTTGAACGACCTCCTGCTGTCTGCGGATATTCGCCTGAGCAGCCGATGTCCGAGCGTTCAAGGTGAATGAAGAGACAAGCGTACTGTCATCTGCAAAGCTATAGATTGGATTCCCGGTCTTTTCCAGCAGATCGTTAATGTAAATGAGAAAGAGAGTAGGAGACAGTATGGAGCCCTGGGGCACACCGGCGTTGATAGTGAGGGTGTTAGAAAGAAATCCCTCGACCGCCACTCGTAAAGAACGCTCTCTGAGGAAACATGAGAGCCACAAACAGAACCTTTCAGACATACCATAAGAGCGCAACTTAGCCAACAGTCCATCGTGCCAAACACGGTCGAATGCCTTGGATATGTCAAGAGCAACCGCTCGAGATTCTCCAAAGTGTTCAATTGCGTTGTTCCAAACATGTGTTACATAAGTCAGAAGATCTCCTGTTGATCTATGTTTACGAAAACCATATTGATGATCGCTAATAATATTGAATCGTTCAAGATATTTTAGAAGATGCTCATTGATAACCTTTTCCATGACTTTCGATATTATTGAAAGCAGTGCAACTGGTCGGTAGTTATTTGGCAAGGTCTTCTTACCTTTTTTAGGTATCGGCTGAACCGTGGCACATTTCCAGCAGGACGGAAATATTCCCTTTCTGTAGGATAGGTTAAAAAGTCTACAGAAAACTGGTGTTAGTTCCCTTGCACAGTTTTTGAGAACTATAGCAGGTATTCCGTCAGCGCCAGAAGCCTTCTTGGTGTCTAGCTTCATTAAAATACGCTTTATGATGCGCTGTCTGAAGACAACATCGGGCATCCTTGACTGCAATATGGGAATAGTAGGTGGTGTTTTTCCTTGGAAATCGACAGTAGAATGTGAAGCAAAGAGTTCAGCCAACAAGTTCGCTCTCTCAACAGGTGTGGTTGCAATGGAATTATCTGACCGTGTGAGTGGTGGTATGGTGGATTTGGTAAAGTTTTGACTAACTGCCTTAGCGACTGCCCAAAAGGACCTGGAATTGTTGGGACAAGCGAGAAGTTTGTTTCTAATTCGTTGATTGTGTGCCTGCTTGGTTTCGTCGATAATTCCCTTGCATCTGTTCCGGGCATGAACAAAGATGTTTCGATTTAAGGTGTTAGGATTTTCACGCCATTGTCGGTAGGCAATATGTTTAGAAGCCACAGCTTCTTTGCATTTTCGGTCGAACCAAGGCTTGCCGTTGGAGGAGCATTTCTTCGAAAAAGGGATGTAAGCTTCCATACCAGCCAAAATAACATCGGAGACCTCCCTGGCGCAGTCAGATGGGTTATCGGATCGAAAACAAACGTCCATCCAAGGGAAAGTTCGAAAGTATTCCATGAGATCTTCCCATTTAGCAGATTTGTAGTGCCAAATCTTGCGCGGCCTAGGCGCCTCCCTGTCACTGATTGGCAGGATACTCGATGTCGAAAGCAGTTTATGGTCGGAAGAACCTAACGGCGGATTTACGGTGATCGTGTAAATCTCCGGATTGGTGGTTAAAAACAGATCAAGAAGACTGGCGAACTCCCCGTCTCGATCAGGGATCCGTGTTGGTTCGCCAATAAGCTGAGTTAAGCCATAACTGATTGAGAATGATTCAGCTTCACGACCTTGTTCGTCGGTAGTATTTGAATATTTGAGCCAGTTGATATTGTGGACATTAAAGTCGCCCAGGATGGCAATTTCGGCACTTGGATAGTTACTTTGTAAATGATCGATGGTGTCTGCAAGAGAAGCGAAAAGTGTTCGAAAATTGGTATCACTTGGTGGTCGATACAGGATACAGATGAACCTTGTGGTTTGTTGAGTCGTTATTTTTAACCACATAACATCAAAGTTTGGGGGCTCCAGAGCTTCTTCTCGTTGACAAGAGAGGTCGCTTCTGACAAAAAGACAAATTCCAAAGTTACGCCTAAATCGTATGAGGGTAACTTGTGTTGTTTGCAATGAAATGAATCATTAGGAATATATCTATCTGTTACTGTGTCTTTTCTATAGATATCAAATTTTAATCTATTATTATTTTTAATAATTAAAATATCTAAAAAAGGCAGTTGTCCTTTGTTCTCAACTGCGTAAGTGAATTTAATGGAATCATACCGGCTATTTAATTTGGAAACAAAATCATCAATATTTGCTTTCTTTGTATCAAAAATCGCTAAAATATCATCCACATACCTATACCATATTCTTGGGAAATATTCAAATTCTTGACTGGCTTCGGTTTCAAACTTACTCATGAATAAATTAGCTATGAAAGGTGATAAGCAATTACCCAGAGCTGTGAATAAAATTATTTCCAATGTAATAGTCAATTTTATGTTTAGAAAGAAGGAACAGCTATGGGTAATTACTGATCACCTTTCATAACTAATTTATTCATGAGTAAGTTTGAAACCGAACCTAGTCAAGAATTTGAATATTTCCCAAGGGTATGGTATAGGTATGTCTCTTTACCTAGTTGTATTTTTTTGTTCGAGGTATATATACTCAGATATATTCTCTAATAGCCGATTTTCAATGGTACTCTTTATCTGCTCTATACTAATTATCTTTGTCTTGTTCAGGTTCATTTCCAGTCCGACACGTGACGATGCATGATACAGTTCTTCCAACATAGTTATTAATTCATTGGCTGTAGTACCGTTTAGAATGATATCATTCACAAATCGTAAATGATTAAGTCATGTTTCGTCTTTGTTAACCAGCCTATTTTATCAGTTTAGGGTCTTAAAAACGTCCTCCAACTTGAACAGTTGAACTCCTTGGGGTATTCCTCTTTTATCGATCTTTTTGGAATCTTCATATCTTCGTTTACTAATATTCGAACATATGCATTGTCATAGATATATTTACTTAGTGTCGAGTATCTGGTATCTATCCTACCGTTATCTAGGGCTCTTAAAATTGCCCACATTTCTATAGAGCCAAAGGCTTTCTGGTAGTCTACGAAAACCAAGTGTAAGGGTGTGTTATATTCCGTGGCTTTCTCGATGAGCGTAGTGTCTGCAGGTGGTATATTGTGCGGAATCTCTTTCGAAATCCATCCTGTTCCGGAGGTAATTTTCTATGATATTCTTATCGCCTTTTTTTTCATATAATAACAATCTCAGCATTTTCCCATCAATAGACACTTGTTTAATAATATCCTTACACTTTCTCTTAAATTCTCGCCTTCTACTTTTAACATTTCTGTAGTAATACGATTTTTACCGGGACCTCTACGGGTTTTCATTTGCTGGAGGGCTGTTGTTAGTTCGTGGTTATTTATTTCAGACATTTCCTCCAAACCTACTTCTTGTATTTTAGATTTGGTATAATAATTGTCTTATAATTTTGAGCTATATAGTTATTCATAAAACTCTCTCAGTTTATTAGGATTTGTGGCACTTTCGATATTATATTTTAATGAAGAAAAAAATATTTATAATTATTTTCCTATTTCAGAATGCTGACGTTTAATTTGTCCACCTTTGACTAGAAGACAAATACATTAGTAACAAGTGACATAAATACCTACAAAATGCAGGTCTTTTATGAGCCTGTTGTTTTAGGATTGTGAAATACTAATAACCTTTTAAAAATATAGCAACTCCGCCGGATAAATCTGCTTAATACACGTCTGGTCCAGAAATATTGAAGATTACAAACGAGTTTGTTTAGTCCTGATTGGCAGATAAGACAAAATTAAAAGTAGTGTAGATTATCTTTGACCCAATGCAAGTGAGGTGCTCATTCGTATTAAAATGGTCTGACTAAATTTCTGTTACTACCTTGGCGCCTTTCCTGCTTAATTTCAACAAATACCTAGTGTTTTCAGGGTTAGATAACATGACGGGACATTTTAATAATTGATCTATCCCTAGCCCTCGTTCCAATCCCTGATAATCCTATTCTTTAGTAGACCTGCGAACTTTCCATATTGCACAGGATTCTCAAGATAGTACAGGTTCCATGAAGCTTATTAAAACTTTCTGTTTAGCGAGTGTATTAGTCGTGTAGCTAGGTACCTAGATGATCAGCAGCGCCTTTTTACATGTTGTGTTGGCTAACAAGCCCTTGCACTCGCTTACGAATTTTGGGCTTGCCCTAGCCGGTTTTAAATATATCAGGGCATCTGTACCGTCTAAGCAACTATAGACGATCTTCTACGTTAGGTTCTATATCACAACATCCAAACCATGTAGGACGATGGTATAAATTTTTGCCTGATAATCTTTTCCCAATCTGTGTGTGTGACTCCCTTTATAGTTTTCTCTCTCTGATATCAGAACCTTTCAAATCCTATCGTTAATTGCTTTTTGGAGACTTTCCATTCTTATTTGCAGATTTTCTAGGATTGCGATGCTTCAAATTTCACTCATAGATGCAAAACCGATAGAATTAACAGAGCGTTGACTACCCAGTTAGGTGATATTCTCATAGAATCCGTGAGATTCAGACAAATCAATCATTAACTCATTCTAACTTTAGCCTGGCCCATTTGTTTTCTTAGTCACACCAGGATCCTACATAAGAGTTGTCGAATTACAGCCAAATATAAATTGCAAGAATACTAGATTCTTGCAATCTTGAAAGCAAACCAAAGGCTAGCCTCTGCCGACGCATTTATCATCATCTTTATTTTCTTCTCTTCTTGTTCTTTCCAAGTCAGTTTCTGAGAATTTCTATATATGGGAACTATATACGGTAGTATATTGTCTAGAGCGTAAGTTTCGGCAGTGTCCCAATATTTTTTGTCTTCATAAAACGAATCAGGTAGGTTTTGTTTGGATTCAAATCCACTTCATTATTTTGGCACAGTAATGTTTAGAACCCATGGCACTGAGCCCCTTAAAAATCGAGACTACAGAGAAGTACCATATCTTCAGCATATGCCTGGCTGCTCAAGAGAATCTGATTTAATGATATTAGTAATCTAATTAATTATGTTTAAAGTGCGGTAATAAATAGCTAAAGTATATGGAAGTATATTTATTGTTTTCAAAATTAAAATCATCAGCAAAATTAGGGGTATAAAAAAATTGTTTTTTCTTTTTAGTATACCGAATTGTAGCCTATGCCTTTAAATTAAACCTTTCTAAAAGAGATATAAATATTTTGGCTAGCTGTGCTATAATTTGATCTTACTTTCTAAAAGAAAAAATAACCGGTCAAGTGCAAACTGAACTTGCGCAACTAGTGTTCTGTACGTTGATTGCTTCTGAAATAAAAACTTTTGTTACGGAGGTATAAAATGATCAGTGACTTTACAAAACACACCTCAAATGAGTTTTCAACAAAGTTTGTATCCGATCTTCACTGAAAACTGATGACCTTGAAACTTTGGTTTTTTTATATACCAGATAAATTATTAAAAGCAATGCAGTTGTGATAATTTTCATTCAATCAACACTCTGTGGAGAATATTCCAGAATTTTTTCAAAATTTTTGGATCAGTCAGTCATTTTTTGAACCCATGTTTTTACAAGCTTTCATTTGACACCCCACTCGATGACCTAGTAAAATTTTTTTTTTTACTTCCGATTTTACTCCCCAGGACAAACCCCTTAAGTCAAAATTTAACTTTCAAAACTACACTGCTCTGATGAGGCCATCAATTTCTATATTAGTACCAAATTTCGACTTTCTACGTCAAACAGTTTCAGAGAAAATTGGGTGTGACAGACGGATAGACAGACACCGAAGTGATCTTATACGTGTTCCGTATGGAACACTAATAAAACAAAAGAATTGTTTATTAGAGAACACACATTTATTAACTTATAATCCAGTGACTTCTTTAATCCACGACAACACATAAGGCACATCAGTATAGATGCCAGGATATCCTGGCGTTGCACACCCATTTCCCCAAGATACTATTCCGGTAAGGTAACCATCCACTATTAAAGGACCACCAGAGTCTCCTTGGCACGCATCGTATGTTCCTACTCGAAAGCCTGCACATAACATTCTTTCTGTAATGTACCGGTTTCTTGCAACTGAATAATCCCCTGAAATAATTGTATGGTTTAAACATATTACGTGCAAACTAAAAAGTAGAAAAAGAAAATTTTTCATTCTCAATATAATAGGGTTTTTTTTCTGTGATTAGCAAGGATACTATGGAAAACAAACTCAAAATACTTAGAGCCAGCGTCATAGTCAAATCCAAAGGACAGGGGAGCAGAGAGTTACGAAGAGAGTTTTTTCATAATATTAAAAATAATATTACTTAAAAAAAACTCTCCTTAGTGATAGGACAGAAATTTTTCAAAGAAAAAAATCTCTTCTTTTACTCCATACTTTTAACAACCCTAATTTATAAATTTTTTTTCAAATTTATATACAGTGGAACCCTAAATACTTGCGAGTAAAAAACTTAAAAAATAAACCATTTCATATAGTAAAATTTTTAATAAGTAATCCCTTTCCCTAGTAAAAACAAAAATGTTGTCTTTCTAAGAGGACGCTCTTTTTCACAATCGTAAGGCCCTCCCCAGGACTACGCTACTGTTCGTTAGGTCAATAAATGTTTTGAAATAATGAAAAATGTTCTTATATTTTTGTCTTTTCAGGTTATATTTACTATTTTGTGACTAATGTGGCCAGTTATGTCTGACTGAAATATTGATGTTATATGTCCTTAATGAAATTGTAATTTTTTAGCTACTGAAAAAACATGAAGTTTTTACTTTTATACAGATACTTTAATTTTTATAAACGAAAATGAAGAAGTAGGAAAAGAATATTTTGATTTCACCTGAGGACATTAGTAATTCGTTTATTCCTTGTCAGTAATCGACTTTTAAGGAGTAACCGCAAAAAAGTGTGAATTTTAGCCCGTTTTTGCAACCTTCATAACTTGGAGACAAAAAAGCAAACTTAACGTAAAATGTCTAAAATTAAAGCTAATTAAAAATCTAGAAGGACATATTTTTAAATTTTTTTATTTAGGGGTAACTACCCCCTATTTTGGAGATTAAAAATGTGTAAATAAAGAAGTTTTCAACAGAAAATAAAAAAAATGTTTATGATAAAATACAAAAATAAAAATAGGTCCAGAATTCCAAGTATTTACATATTTGCAACCTAATACTGTATAATAAATTAAAAACCACCCTCTAAAACGGGGTTGCAATAAGAAGAATATCCTGCTATTTATATATCCAGCATAAGCCTTCAAGCTGAAAAAATCCAGAAAGTTAATGAAAATAATACTGGCAAAATACCATGGAATCCAATTCCATGTCTTTAAAAGTTAGCAACCACCTAAAAGGGGGTTGAAATACGTTTCAGTACCGTTATAATGTAAAAAATAACTTCTCACTATGGGAAAAATCCAGAAAACTAAGAAAAATACTGGGAAGTTACCGCGCCACCTATAAGTCTTCAAAGCTAGAAAAAATTGGCTCCTAACGCTAGCGAAAAATCCAGAAAAATACTGAGATGATACCGTGTGAGCTTTACGTTTTTAAAACTTATCGCCACACTATAACCACCCCTAAATAAAAGAAAAGGAGGAATATTTCCTTTTAGATTTTTAATTGGCTTTAATTTAAGACCTTTTACGTTAAGTTTACTTTCTTATCTCAAAGTTATGGAGGTTGCAAAAACGGGCTAATTTTGCTGTCGCTCTTTACTCTGCAATACTACTACACGTTTCTATATACAGTGTGTCACAAAAAGTTTCATGCAAATGGAGAAAAAATGTTTCTTACGTATTACCGAAAAACAGTAAACACGTTAGTAATTATCGGTTTATTTATTGAATAAAGGAAAACGAGATTAATTAATAACTAGTGCACTGACTTTGAATCGTATTTTTGTTAAACATTTGATAACCTTTTTATCTGCTTTACAACAATTACATCCATAATAAATTTGTGCTATTATTATTTTATTTTGAAAAAATATTACTTAATTACTACGTACATAACATAACAACTAAACATATGGATTAATTCTAACTTTATTGCACAAGTGCCTTGAAGTTTATTGAGAGTTGTTAGGTATTTTCAATCATTTATTTTTAGCCTAAAATTTGTAGTGATTTCGTTTCCTTTTATTCAATAAATAATCCGACAATTACTGTCATGTTTAGTCTAGTTTTTTTTTTTAAGTTTAACTAGGAAGGCCACAAATCTAAACGTGAGCATAATTTTTTAGTTCCTATTAATATTTTCAATTAATATATTGCTCTGTATTTAAATTTAAACACACTTTACTCTTTATAATCATTATTTATTTTCCCTGTATGCCATCAATCATTATTTTTTATTTTCCCTGTATATCATGAAATATTTTAAACTTTTGATGCTTGATTATGGATTTCCATGTGATGCAGAACTTTTTGTCAAGAATAAATTTTTTTGTAATGTATAAGATAAACTTTTTCTCCATTTGTTTAAAACTTTTTAGGACACACTGTAGTATACAATCTATTTACTATTATAGGTAAAGTGATTTAGCCAGTTCTTTTGTTGCAAACTTGTACTTCTAAAATAAGTACTAAATTTGACTTTCTTAAGTAAAGAGAAAGTAAATTTCCATAAAATGAATAAATCAAACAACATATCCATATCCATGCTTTTCATCCTCTTTTCTTGAAACAATGTCTCTGAAAAACTATAGGTTTTATCCCTATTTCAAATATTTAACAAGGGTCGTAAAAACTATAATTGACCTCTACCGGAGGTAAATAAGTTTCGGCCAATTAAACTGTTTATATGATATATATTTATGACTTAATTCCCCAGGAAAATTATCATGGCTGTAAGAAGATATAATGAACCCAGTACTGATCATGGACCTCGGAATCTAAGATCCGGCAGGGAAGGATACACAAACTCAGAGTGCAAGGCCTCCTCGGTCATCACCCTGCGAAATCCTGGCAGCAATAATAAAATAGTTAAGAAAAATATGGCAGCTCCGTGGTGTGTACGAATCACCACATGGAATGTGCAAAGAATGTACGAAAGCAGCAAAACACACAACATCGTGAAAGAAATGAAAAGACTAAAAATAGATATAATGGGCATCAGCGAAACCCATTGGCCCAGTTCGTGAGAGTGTAAGATTCTTGGCTACACAGTATATTATTCCGGCAATGATACCTCCAAACACAATGGAGTTGGAATAATTGTCGCACCTCATATAAGAACAGCAATAAAAACCTATACAATATTCTCGGACCGAATGATTCTCTTACAACTGAATGCATCCCCATTTAACCTGAGTATAATACAAGCATACGCACTTACCGCCGATAAAGAGAAGATAATAGAAGACTTCTACGAATACCTTGAGACCCTGATCAAAGCAACAAAGAGGAGAGGGATAACACTTGTAATAGGCGACTTCAACACTAAAGTGGGCAAAGGAAAAGTGGACTGTGGAAAGTTTCGGACTTGGAGAAAGAAATGGACGTAGAGACCGTCTTATTCGGTTCTGCCAGGAAAATGACTTAGGAGTGACTAACACTTTTTTTTAGGTTTCTGGACCGCAGACTTTACACCTGCAAAATCACCGGCAGATACACAGAAAAGGTAATAAGAAATCAAATAGATTTCATCTCTGCGCCTATCAGATTTAGGAACTAGATTAAATCAGCAAAAGCTTACCCAGGTGCGAACGTCGCATCAGATCAAAATCCAGTGGTATGCAATTTTGAAGTCAAAGTAAAACGGGTCAATAAGAAGATCACATCAGAAAAGTTAGATATAAAGAAGCTTTCTGACAATAATATTAAACAGCAGATCCAGGACAATGTGAACAAAGAAGTAACACGACTCCTTAAATGTGATACTGCAATAAAAGTAAAATGGATTCATATTAAGGATGGCTGAAGAAATCCTTAACATGATGGAAGAAAGAAGGACTCACAAGAACACAGATAGAACAAAATACCGAGAAATTCACAGCAAAATAAAAACAGAAATTAAAGAAAGTAAAGAGAGTTGGCTTTCTGAGAGGTGTAAAGAAATCGAACAGTGCGAAAAGAAATATGACTACCACAACATGCATAAAAAGATAAGAGAACTGATAAACAAGAAAAAATAGAATGGGGAATCGAAGAGCCTAGCCGACGCTAATGACAATATTTTAACAGATCCCGGTAAAATCATAAAGATTTGGGAGGCTTGTGTAGAGCAATTGTTTGACGCTGATCGTCCTAGTAGGTGTTCACTGAAGGTTGATAATGATGCGAATCCACCCATAAGAGCCGAAGTGGAGAAGGCTATCTTAACTCTTAAAAACAACAAAACACCTGGCAACGATAGCATTCACGGCGAAATTCTGAAAAATCTTGTGCGAAATGAACACCCCGTTTCTCGACACCGTCGCCACGCTTTTCAGTAATATATACAACAGCGAGGAATTTCCTGAGGATTGACTACAGTCAACCTTTGTGGCCATACCGAAGAAACCGAACGCAAAATCTTGTAATCAACACCGAATGATAAGCCTGATTAACCACATCACCAAGGCATTCACCAAGATTATATACAATAGAATTTGCAAAAAATGTGAAGAAAACATCGGAGATACACAGTTCGGATTTCGAAATGAGAAGCGCTCTTCAGCTTACAGGTTCTTATTCAGCGCTATAGAGACATGAATAAGGATGTATATCTGTGTTTCATAGATTACACTAAAGCTTTCGATAACGTTAAGCACGATAAACTGCTAGAAATACTCCATCAGATCGGAATTGATTCCAGAGATATTCGCACTATAGCGAATCTCTACTGGGGACAGTCGGTTAAGTGAAAGTAAGGTCTGCGTTAACCAAAAATATTGATATCAAGAAAGGTGTGCGCTAGGGTTATATTTTGTTTCCCCTCCTCTTTAATATCTACTCCGAAGAAATATTCAAGATAGCGCTAGAAGAAAGTACTGAAGGCATAAAGATAAATGGAAAACACTTAATAACATAAGATATGTTAACGATACAGTAGTACTCGCTAGCAGCATAGATGAGCTAAATAGCCTGATGGAAAGGTTACAAAGAACAAGAATATGGGCCAACCCTAACCTCGCAAAAACCAAATGGATGCTTATAAGTAAAAATCAACAATCAGTAAGACAATTATTACTAAACAAACAGAGAATTGAACTTGACGAAATCTTATACCTATTTGGGAACAATAATCAACTGAAGATGGGACCAGGCAACAGAAATACATGTGAGAATAGGAAGAGCGAGAGCATCGTTTAATAATATGAAGAGCATATTTATCTCCAACAGTAACTTACAATCAGACTGCTCCAATGTTATAAATTCCGGTACTGTTGTACGAAGTAACAGCGTGGACAATGACCGAAACGCTCATGAAAAAGGTTGAGGCCATTGAAATGTGGGCGTGCAGGAATATCCTGCGAATATCTTGGACGGACCACATCACTAACGAGGAGGTAGTGCCTCGGATCGATAAGGAAAGAGAGGTGGGAATAACTATTAAGAGAAGAAAGCTAGAATATCTCGGACATCTTATGAGGTACAGTAAATATGGGATACTTCAATTAATAATCCACACATTTTTTAGGATACTCTATAACCAGATCTCTTCAACATACTTTGTCTGTTAAAATTAGGAATAATGAAATAGAAGCAACATTCAAAATAAAATTATATAATGACATAATCGTAACCATCCTTCTAATCCTCTACCAAATTCCACTAGTAAATTAACTACTTTCTAAGGTAAGACCCTCATTAATGTAAACAGTTAAGTGTCTTAAATTAAAAACTACGAAAAGCTATAAATATTTTAACCCCGAAATACACGATAAACTGTTTAATTACTTATCTATATTTCATTCTTCTAATGTCATCTTTTAGAGCAAATTTTGAAGAAGACCTCTTCCGAAGATCGAAACCTCAATAAATATATAACAGATCTAAGAAGAGTTTTAATGATCTAATTCCAAGAACAAGTAAATTATAATATATATATATATATATATATATATATATATATATATATATATATATATATATATATATATATATATATACATATATCTTCGTATATTAATGTAACTCGACCCTATTAGTTGCAGAAAGTAACTGTTATAACTAATTTAATGCAGCTAATCTAACGTAATTTTTACTAAACTCTATGTTTCTATATGTATGTTTTAAAGTTTTTATAATAAACCTTTTTCATAGGAATAATAAATAAGTGATTTTTAAGTTATCTATCTAACATTAAAAATGACGTCATACAAAAAAATTGCGTGGTTATCAAATAACTGGAACTGTTCTAAGTATTTTGACGAAAGTTCGTTGCGTTTGGTAGTTCTTATGATTTATCTCTTCCGAAAAATGAGTAAGAGTAATCTGAAGCTTCGTGCAGCAACAAAGTTTCTCACTAAAAACAAAAATAAGCCAAAAATATAGGGCACGACGGTCCATCGCATTTTCAAGTAAAATTTTGGTCTAAATAGTTTTAATAGAGCCGAGACTTAATTAAGTATGACCCCAGATCAGGAAGACTGATTGAGGAAAAAGCTGAGAAAACCATCGGGCTTATTGAGGATTTACTGCTGCCATATCGACGAGTGAAGGTTCCAGTGATTGCTAAAGAAGCTGGAATATCCGAAATTATAGTTTCTAAATTTATATATAAAGATATAGGAATAAAAAAAGGTTTACGTACGATATATTCTCAGGCTTCTTACACCAAACCAGACTGAAGAGGAAAGAAATTTTCCAAGAACATTTGGCTACTTTATAGAACGATCAGAGTTATTTCTCCAAAATTTTCATACGCGACGAAATTTGAGTATTCTAGTGGAATCGTACCACGAGGCAAAAGTCGATACGATAGGTTCGTAAGGGTCTCTACTTCCACAGAACACGAAAACCCAGTCTTTTCCTGAAAAGTGAACAGTAACGGAGAGGCTTTGGGGAAGGATTATCCAAAATATGAAGCGTTCAAATTCGTAGAGCACCAAAATTTTGTTGTAGCACAGTCACAGTAGGCTCTACAAGGCTCAGACAGTACCAAAAGCTATGGATTTGCCGAACTAAAATATCTACCTAATTTAGAGCCATGCAACTTTTTATGTCCAATTATCTAAAAAAAGATGAATGTAACTAATTGCGCAGATATCACAGCATACTGTCAGCCGCACATAATTTACCAACTAAGTAACTAACTTACAATAGTATTCCTGACAAATTGTTCTATTAATAATTGGCACTCGTACTTCCTGTAATTGTAGTATACTACCACCTCCAGAGATTGTTGCACCCCACCCAGTAACAACTGCTACGGATCCTACAAAAATTTGTAATATAATATTAGATGACTGCTAAGAAGAGAAACAACTTTCTTTAGGCAGATGCTTCGACTACATGTATTTAGTCACCTCGAGAGTTTCAAAAAATTGATCTTTTTGTAAAAATAATATTGAAGCTTAATACTAGATCAATCTGGGACTACTACGTGTGCAAGATGTAAAACGGTAGGACGATGCCGATGATAAATTTTTAAAAGTTCAAATCTTTTAGAATTCACTTGTTTCAAATGATCCACTTGGTGATTACTCATGTAACAGTCCTCTAGCTGTTCGGCTACCTAAAACTGTACCCAACGGCCTGAGTGCAGATGGTTGAGAGTTGCCGAGCTTTAATTCAATAAATATGTCTTTAGGATAAATCGGCGATTGTACGATTTCTTTAGATATATTTGAACATATCTAACAGTTCTTGCCGCCTCCATGCTTCAATGTGGCCACATATACTGCCGCCCTAATAAATAATATTAGATGACTGCTAAGATAAGAAGAGAAACAAACTTTCTTTAGGCAGATGCTTCGACTACATGTAGTTACAAAGTAACTATCCAAGTGCCGAAATTGCCATCCTGGGCGACTTTAATGTCCACAATATCAACTGGCTCAAACATTCAAATACTACCGACGAACAAGGTCGTGAAGCTGAATCATTCTCAATCAGTTATGGCTTAACTCAGCTTATTGACGAACCAACACGGATCCCGGATCGAGACGGGGAGTTCGCCAGTCTTCTTGATCTGTTTTTTAACCACCAATCCGGAGATTTACACGGTCACCGTAAATCCGCCGTTAGGTTCTTCCGACCATAAACTGCTTTCGACATCGAGTATCCTGCCAATCAGTGACAGAGAGGCGCCTAGGCCACGCAAGATTTGGCACTACAAATCTGCTAAAATGGGAAGATCTCATGGAATACTTTCGAACTTTCCCTCGGATGGACGTTTGTTTTCGATCCAATAACCCATCTGACTGCGCCAGGGAGGTCTCCGATGTTATTTTGGCTGGTATGGAAGCTTACATCCCTTTTTTTCGAAGAAATGCTCCTCCAACGGCAAGCCTTGGTTCGACCGAAAATGCAAAGAAGCTGTTGCTTCTAAACATATTGCCTACCGACAATGGCGTGAAAATCCTAACACCCTAAATCGAAACATCTTTGTTCATGCCCGGAACAGATGCAAGGGAATTATCGACGAAACCAAGGAGGCACACAATCAACGAATTAGAAACAAACTTCTCGCTTGTCCCAACAATTCCAGGTCCTTTTGGGCAGTCGCTAAGGCAGTTAGTCAAAACTTTACCAAATCCACGATACCACCACTCACACGGCCAGATAATTCCATTGCAACCACACCTGTTGAGAGAGCGAACTTGTTGGCTGAACTCTTTCCTTCACATTCTACTGTCGATTTCCAAGGAAAAACACCACCTACTATTCCCATATTGCAGTCAAGGATGCCCGATGTTGTCTTCAGACAGCGCATCATAAAGCGTATTTTAATGAAGCTAGACACCAAGAAGGCTTCTGGCGCTGACGGAATACCTGCCATAGTTCTCAAAAACTGTGCAAGGGAACTAACACCAGTTTTCTGTAGACTTTTTAACCTATCCTACAGAAAGGGAATATTTCCGTCCTGCTGGAAATGTGCCACGGTTCAGCCGATACCTAAAAAAGGTAAGAAGACCTTGCCAAATAACTACCGACCAGTTGCACTGCTTTCAATAATATCGAAAGTCATGGAAAAGGTTATCAATGAGCATCTTCTAAAATATCTTGAACGATTCAATATTATTAGCGATCATCAATATGGTTTTCGTAAACATAGATCAACAGGAGATCTTCTGACTTATGTAACACATGTTTGGAACAACGCAATTGAACACTTTGGAGAATCTCGAGCGGTTGCTCTTGACATATCCAAGGCATTCGACCGTGTTTGGCACGATGGACTGTTGGCTAAGTTGCGCTCTTATGGTATGTCTGAAAGGTTCTGTTTGTGGCTCTCATGTTTCCTCAGAGAGCGTTCTTTACGAGTGGCGGTCGACGGATTTCTTTCTAACACCCTCACTATCAACGCCGGTGTGCCCCAGGGCTCCATACTGTCTCCTACTCTCTTTCTCATTTACATTAACGATCTGCTGGAAAAGACCGGGAATCCAATCTATAGCTTTGCAGATGACAGTACGCTTGTCTCTTCATTTACCTTGAACGCTCGGACATCGGCTGCTCAGGCGAATATCCGCAGACAGCAGGAGGTCGTTCAACTTAACAAAGACCTGGAAGAAGTTCTGTCTTGGGGTGACAGTAACCAAGTGGAATTTAACGCTACAAAAACCCAAGCGGCGGTTTTTTCTAAAAAAGTTAACGTTGCTGAACCCGACATAGTTATGTCGGGGCACTCCATTCCCCTAGCATCGTCGCTCAATTTGTTGGGCGTTAGTTTGGGAGCAAATATGTCTTGGCATGAACATGTTGCAGGCATAGCAAGGAGAGCTTCTCAAAAATTGGGAATATTATTTAGAACCAGAAAGCTTTACACCCCACAGCAACTGTTAATTCTTTACAAAGCCCAAATTCGACCAACTATGGAATACTGCTCCCACGTTTGGGGCTCCGCTCCCAAACATACACTGCATTTGTTGGATTCTGTTCAGAGAAGAGCGGTCCGTCTGATTGGGGACCCGGAATTGACCGGCGGCCTTGATTCGCTGGAACATCGAAGAACGGTTGGCGACTTGAGTCTGTTCTACAAGTATTTTCATGGAAAGTGTTCGAAGGATGTAGCCCGCTTAATTCCTCCCAAAGCGGTGCATGTTAGAAATACACGTCGCGCTGGTGCTTCGCATCCGTATGAGGTTCAGCTTGTTACTCCGCGTACGACGCTTTTCAAGCAATCTTTTATATGGAGAACGTCATCCCTTTGGAATGGTTTGCCCAGCGCTGTGTTTCCCACCGAGTACAATTTACAGCGATTCAAGAACAACGTGAATCGCTTTTTTCCGCACTCGTGCCGCTCTTGGAGCGCTTTAGGGACTTCCCTGCAGCACGTGTGCTAGACCAAAAAAAAAAAAAAAAAAAAAAAAAAAAAAAATTTAGTCACCTCGAGAGTTTCAAAAAATTGATCTTTTTGTAAAAATAATATTGAAGCTTAATACTAGATCAATCTGGGACTACTACGTGTGCAAGATGTAAAACGGTAGGACGATGCCGATGACAAATTTTTAAAAGTTCAAATCTTTTAGAATTCACTTGTTTCAAATGATCCACTTGGTGATTACTCATGTAACAGTCCTCTAGCTGTTCGGCTACCTAAAGCTGTACCCAACGGCCTGAGTGCAGATGGTTGAGAGTTGCCGAGTTTAAATTCAATAAATATGTCTTTAGGATAAATCGGCGATTGTACGATTTCTTTAGATATATTTGAACATATCTAACAGTTCTTGCCGCCTCCATGCTTCAACGTGGCCAAATATACTGCCGCCCTAATAAACGATGAGTGGTGAGATGATTTACATTGAGACCGTGCACCTTCCTTAAGAGCTCGGAAACGTGCTAATAAAGTAGTGGGAAATAATCGCCTAGCACTATTGTTGAGTCGTGTTAGTCACCGTGCGCTGAGGCGGCGCAGTACGTTGTCAAAATTGAGCAAGGAGTCAAGATATACTCAAACAAGCGAAATTTCTTGTCCTTGTAGGATTGTACAAACACCGATTTATTCTAAAGACGTGTTCATTAAGCTAAAACCTTACAGCCTTTAGCCAACTGCACTTAGGCTCTTGAAGCACGGCTTTAGGATAGTCATATAGCCAGAAGACTATCACATTTATTATCAACTATAATATTTATATTTGATTTATGATATTTTTAAAGTTGTGACACTCATATTACTGCGTTAGATATGTTATTTGTACTCTCAATATTTTTAATAAATAACGATTTTTTAATACATAAACTTCTAACCTATTCTTGGCTGCCAACCAGTTGGAGGCAACGTAATGTATTGGATTAAATTACGAACTTCACTTTGATGTTTTGCTAGTTTAACTAGAGATACGTCATAATCGTAAATACTTCCATTATACAGGGGATGGTTGATGATTTGAGCTGCCATTATTAGATTTCCGCCTTCCGCCCATAGACTTGTACCAAGACGAATGCTGAAGCCCGCAATACCTCTAAAATGTAATAGATCACAACGTAAGTTGTGGAAGTACTTCCTGTTAAAGATATAATTTGACAGATAATTTAAACGACTAGAAGTTTTAACTTTCATAACAACTAGATCGGTAGTTTTAGACCTTTTAGTGAATCTGACTACATTTTTTTTTAATTAAAATTTTCAATCACCGCGTGGGTATAGAGCGGCTGAGTATTATGACGTCCCAGATTTTAAAAATTTACAAGCTCGTAGCCAATACGTGACGCTAATAAAATAGAAAAAAAAAAACTTTCATTAGAGCTAATATACATATGTAAAAATATGTTTCCTGTCAAATTATCAATATTACTTGTCGGTATAAACAACCTTTTTACCTTTGTGTACAATGTGCAGCTGTCAAAATCCAGTTTGAAGAGATCAGCGATCCTCCACAGCTATGTATATGCCAAGAATGAAGCGATACTTGATGTGGGTGCTTGCTTATATTTGTAGGTGTACCACCAACAATTCTTCCATCTAGTTGTGGAACCACTGCTTCAGGAAAAAAATCGTTCTTTCTTTCTTGCACATTAACTAACAAAAAACAAGAAAGTTCATTGGAAATGACGTCACATACATATAAATTCCGACAATTTCGAAGACATGTCAGACTCGGACCGTTGCGTTAGTAATTTAACACACACACTGCTTTAGAATTAATGTTAGTTCTATAGATGAAGTGAACAAAAAAATATACACAGTGTTAGTTAGTGTTAGCATGTAGTGATATGTTCTTCTACTTCTATCGACCTTTGGTAAACTTTATAACCTTTCTTTAGTTGTGTCAGTATCTTAACTTTCTATAAATAATAAATAATAAAATCGTGCAAGTTTCCTTTTTCTTTTACATTAATTATCGCATATAGTAAGTTGTCAACGCTACCTACATTAGCAGAGTTGAGAGTTATAACGTCGCTTACATAGTAAAAGGTAGATAAATCTGTTACTTATTATATAGTCGATTATTGAACTTTATCTACAATCCTGAGTTGAGTTTCGGATCTCGAAGTGTGTACACGTGAATCGAACGCCCAGCAATAGTCAACTTGTTCAACCAGCATTATTACGGTAGTGTTTCGATCTATTTAATTATTTTATCGATTGCAAACGAGAGGGACTAGAAA
This sequence comes from Pachyrhynchus sulphureomaculatus, assembly GCA_019049505.1. NCBI lineage: Eukaryota > Metazoa > Arthropoda > Insecta > Coleoptera > Curculionidae > Pachyrhynchus > Pachyrhynchus sulphureomaculatus. Next base: position 192,075,121 of record CM032456.1, read on the forward strand.
TAAAGCAGAGTGTAGTGTTAGATTAAGACAATAAGTAAAAAATTCGGAGATTTATGAGAATAATTTTGTGAAATTGTATGAAACTAACGAAACGATAAGCGACGAGCTTGATCATTTTACTGTTAAGAAATATAAACAACTTTTTTTTTTTCTTTTTCTCCCGTGTTTGAAAATACGAGGAACACACGTAAAGTTTTTATAACAGAAAGAACAATGGATAGCGATGACTATATCTCGGGAGACTCGAAAAGAGGAAGGAGTCGAAGAAAAAGAAAAGCTGATGGGATAATTCAAGAAGAGTAAAAAGCTGATAAGAACACCACAGAAAGAGAAAAACGAAAGAGTAGATAAGATAGATAATTTGATAGATATGGCCAGAAAGCTAATGTCAGATATAGAGGATATAAAACAAGATCAGAAGAGATACCAACAAGGGTTGAAAGAACTAAGAAAGTATTGAAAGAGGAAAATAAGATAATTAGAGCAAACATGAGAAGTATGGATTTGAAGATGTGTAGACTGGAAAGAGTCTGGAAGAGACATCTTCAAATCCATACTTCCAATATTGTAATATCGGGAATGAGATTTGAAGCAAATAGCCAACCAGATCTGGGTGTAGAATATTTTATGGAGAGGAGTATGGACACAAAAGTTCAGATTAAAGATGTGATAAAAATAGGGGCGACTATATACAAGAAAGAACTTGGAAACACGGGAGATAAGGAGGCTGTAATGAAAAATAAAAACAAACTGAGAAACCTAAGAGAGACAACGATTTAACAAAAGATGAACGGGAATCCAAAAGAAATTAAAGCATATAGCAGAGAACGAAAGAAAGAATGGAAAAAGAGTGAAAATAGGATATCAAAAAATCGTAATCGAAGGAAGAGAATATAAATGGGATAATGAGGGAGAAAAATTGAAAGAACAAACAAAGAATACTACGACCATCAAGTCAAAAAACTGAGAAAACGAGAGAGATAGGTAGATTGACGACGACCCTGACAAAGATAAAGGATACGGAAGAGAGGACCACATACAAAAATCAACATAGAGACATAATACCGGAACAAGATACAGAACACAAACAGAAGAAACTAATACAGAAGAAACAAAAGAGGCAATCGACAATTAAAACAAGATGGAAGAATATAAAAGGAAACATGGAAAAGACAGATATAGAAATAACTGAACTCCACAGGCCTTACACTCCTAACAAAAGGGGTAGAAAGGCATAAGGATTAAGTAAGTAAGTATCTACAATCTTATACTGGTTTGATTGTAGGCGATTATGCCTTTTTGTGCGCGGCAGCCCCTTGGCTTAGTATGCTCCCCTCTTTTGGTCGGATGAGCGTCGTCCCTTCACGAAGGTTTATTAGCTACTTTCAAAGCTCTTATTGTGGTAATTTATAGCCACGATGTGGATCTATAACTCAACTCCACGGGCCTTACACTCCTAACAAAAGGGGTAGAAAGGCATAAGAATTAAGTAAGTAAGTAAGTATCTACAATCCTATACTGGTTTGATTGTAGGCGATTATGCCTATTTGTGCGCGGCAGCCCCTTGGCTTATGCTCCCCTCTTTTAGTCGGATGAGCGTCGTCCCTTCACGAAGGTTTATTAGCTACTTTCAAAGCTCTTGATGTGGTAATTTATAGATTTTACAATTTGCTTTAAACTTTTTCTTTTATAAACGATTTTTTACGTGATTTTTTACTGAAAAATCAAACACTTTCTTTAAACATGTACTATTCATAAAAATATAATATTTTTCAATTTTTCTATGTACTTTCCAAGAAAATCTTATGTAGAATTAAAAAAACTTTACACTTTGTTCCAAAAAAAAAATTGGAGGAGAAATCTTTCCGGCCGCAAAGTACTATTATAAGATGCATCTTCTTTTACTGAGTACTGGTGCCGCCCTTTTGGAAACAAAATTGTTTAAAAATTTTGTAAATGTACTTTAAAGTATGTATAATAAAAGCATTTGAATAAATTTTGGATTGCGTTCAAAATATTTCAAAAAAAATGTCAAAATCAGGCTTTTTTGTTAGCCCTAGGGTGGCATTACCCCTTAATTGTTAGTTCGTTTGAGGGACGGTCAATCACGTCCCTTGCTCCAATGATCTAGATGTTGTTGATATAATGATATGTTGATTGTCGTTTTTACCACCTATTTTAGTATACCAAATGCTGGTTCTGGACCTCGTATGATTTTGTAGCTCCGAATCTTGCGAATTCATTCCCATTTTTAATACTTCTTATCCCCGAATGCCCTGAAATTCACAGTAGTTTAACCCTGTTGTTCCTGAAGGATAGTTCTAACGGAAATATATTCTTTATCTTTAGTTCTTTCTCACTGAATTTTCAGGTCACTCCGGGAATGCTCAGTTTTCTTAGTTAGATTTTTAAACGTTTTTGAGCATTTACAACATTAAATTATCAGATGGGGCACATATCAACAAAGAGAAATGCTGTTATTGGAGTCCGAGAAATCTGAAACTAAAATATCAAAAGCTTTTACATTACTTGCTTACAAGTGCTGGCTTGAAACGCAATTCGATATTTGAATGAATCAACCCATAATTCTTTGAGAATGGCAGAAGCTGCACATGAACTGGTAATTTGTAGTAATATGCGGAGATCATGGAAAACTTATTCACATTCGCTTTATATCGAGATCTTTGCTAGTCAATCAACAAATTATTTGAAAAAAATTTCAAACGTCCAAAAGGTGTGACGTAAGTTGACTTCCACGTAGAACTAATTTGAGATGATGTTTTTTCCTGTAAATATATGACAAAACTAGAATTTACGATAACAATCTTGTCTCCCTGAAATGATTAAAGGAAAGTATTTGACAAGAAATAATAGCGATCACTGAAACGAGGTGCTGAGCAGTAATTAAAGATTTCATCGCTTACTTAAAAGAGTACCGGGAACGCAATGGTTTACATTTAGAGGACATGATTTTTAAGAATTAACTTTTTTTTTTTATTTATCAATCTGTTTTTTTATATTATATATATATATATATATATATATATATATATATATATATATATATATATATATAGATATTTATATATATATATATATATATATATGTATATATATATATATATATATATATATATATATATATATATATATATATATATATATATATATATACATATATATGTACAGGGTGAGTCAACGAGAGAGTAAAGATTATCTCATTTCTTTCGGGAATGACGACAAATGTTAAATGCAGATGTTAAGGTGCACAGTTTAAAATTATTTTTCAGTATACAGGGTACTTCAAAAAAGTGTGATAAAGTATTAAAGGTAATGAATTTTCGTTCAATCTACACCCCGTGGAGAATATTCTAGAATTTTTTTAAAATTTTTGGATCAGTACTTTGCGAGATAGAGAGGGGGGGCACAGTGATTGTTCGTGATTTTTTTAACATAATACAAAGAAAAGTGTGCGCATGTAAGACATTATATATATTTTTGAACTTGTGTTTTTACGAGCTTTCATTTGACACCCCACTCGATGACCTAATAAAATTGTTTCTCATTTGCTTCGGGAATGACGAAAAAATGTTAAATACAATAGTTTTAGGGAATGTTGTACAGTTTAAAATTATTTTTGAGTATACAGGGTACTTAAAAAAACGTGTGGCCCATATAACATATGTTTTTTTTTAAATGGAACATCCTATTTTCTAATTTATTTCTAAATTCTGCGTAAAATTTTATAACTTTTTTATTGATAATGTTATATACCTAAACCTAGTAGTTTTTCTAACATTTCAATTAAAAAAAAATACTGGTTTTCAGTTTTGTAAAAAATTGCCAGTAGCGCCATTGTTTCTGAAGGTGAAATACTCATAATTGGTACGAGCGTTCTATAAAAATTAAAAAAAGATATATGTAAAGAAATTTGAATTAGATGCTACAGGATGTTCAAAATAAATTTATACATTTCGACTATTTTAATTTGAAAAATCTGAAATTTTTTAAATGGCACACCCTGTATATTGTTATTTTTTCTTATAGATTTTCCAAAACCCTCCAACTTTTATTAAGTAAGTCATATACCTATTTCTAATAGTTTTCGATTTATTTTGAATTTTTCAATTTTTGCCCTTGTTTTTAATACATTTACGCTATAACATCATAGTTGCCAAGACAAAGCAAAAATGTAGGCATTGTCAAATTTTGACATGTCTATTAAGCAAGTAAAAATAAAAAAATCAAAACCATTGATCGCTTAATATATGGTGTGAAATATTAAATTTTCGAATTATTGGTCCATATTTTTTCGGCGAAACCACTTAACGGGCGTAGGTTTGTCGGAAAAGTTCTGTTTGTGGCTCTCATGTTTCCTCAGAGAGCGTTCTTTACGAGTGGCAGTCGACGGATTTCTTTCTAACACCTTCACTATCAACGCCGGTGTACCTCAAGGCTCCATACTATCTCCTACTCTTTTTCTCATTTACATTAACGATCTGCTGGAAAAGACCGAGAATCCAATCTACAGCTTTGCAGATGACAGTACACTTATCTCTTCATTCACTTTGAATGCTCGGACATCGGCTACTCAGACGAATATCCGCAGACAGCAGGAAGTCGTTCAACTTAACAAAGACCTGGAAGAAATTCTATCTTGGGGTGACAGTAACCAAGTGGAACTTAACGCTACAAAATCCCAGGCGGCAGTTTTTTCTAAAAAAGTTAACGTTGCTGAACCCGACATAGTTATGTCGGGGCACTCCATTCCTCTAACATCGTCACTCAATTTGTTGGGCGTTAATTTGGGAGCAAATATGTCCTGGCATGAACATGTTGCAGGCATAGCAAGGAGAGCTTCTCAAAAGTTGGGAATATTACTTCGAACGAGAAAGCTTTACACTCCACAACAACTGTTAATTCTTTACAAAGCTCAAATTCGACCAACTATGGAATACTGCTCCCATGTTTGGAGCTCCGCTCCCAAACATACACTGCATTTGTTGGATTCTATTCAGAGAAGAGCTGTTCGTCTGATTGGAGACCCGGAACTGACCGTCAGCCTTGATTCGCTGGAACATCGAAGAACGGTTGGCGACTTGAGCCTATTCTACAAGTACTTTCATGGAAAGTGTTCGAAGGATGTGGCCCGCTTAATTCCTCCCAGAGCGGTGCATGTTAGAAGTACACGTCGCGCTAATTCTTCACATCCGTATGAGGTTCAGCTTGTTACTCCCCGTACAACACTTTTCAAGCAGTCTTTTATATGGAGAACATCATCCCTTTGGAATAATTTGCCCAGGACTGTGTTTCCCACCGAGTACAATCTACAGCAATTCAAGAACAACGTGAATAGCCTTCTCGGCACACGTGTCGCTCCTGTGGCGCTTTAGGGACTTCCCTGTAGCACGTGTGCTAGACCCAAAAAAAAAAAAAAAAAAAAAAAAAAAGAAAAGATCTAAATTTTTTGCAAAACGAATTACCCCAGCTTCTTAAAGAAGTTGGTAACTTTGAAAGGAAACAAATGTGGATTTAACAAGACGGAGCTCCTGCTCATTACCACCGGGAAGTTCGGGAATTTTTAAACGATCGTTACCCACAAAAATGGATCGGTAGGGATGATTCATTCGGTGGCTCCCTTGATCATGTGACTTAACACCTTTAGACTTCTTTTTTGTGGGGCTACATTAAATATCGTGTTTATATGAATCCCGTACAACACCAGTAGATATGGAAAATAGGATACGGGATGCGTGCAGGACAATAATGCCCTTTATGCTAAAGAAAGTGAAGGAAAATATAGTAAAATGACTAAACAAGTGTATTCAAGAGAAGAGCATATTTTTGAACATTTATTACGTCATAATAAATAATCATTAGATAAGTTAAACTATATTAAAATTATTATTAACTATTTGTTTATGTTTTCACAATAGCGTAAAAAACAAGGGTAAAAATTGAAAAATTCAAAATAAATCGAAAACTATTAGAAATAGATATATGACATATTTAATAAAAGTTGGAGGGTTTTGTAAAATCATTCAGAAGAAATAATAATATACAGGGTGTGCCATTTAAAAATTTTTTTTTCAATTTAAAATAGTCGAAATGTATAAATTTATTTTGAACACCCTATAGCATCTAACTTAAATTTCTCTGCACATATCTTTTTCTCCTCTCTATAGAACTCTCATACCAATTATGAGTATTCCACTTTCAGAAACAATTGCGCTACTGGCAATTTTTTACAAAACTGAAAACTTTTTTTAAAAAAATTGAGATATTAGAAAAACTACTAGGTTTAGGTATATAACATTATTAATAAAAAAAACTTATAAAATTTTACGCAGAATTTAAAAATAAATTAGAAAATAGGATGTTCCATTTAAAAAAAAAACATATGTTATATGGGCCACACGTTTGTTTTAAGTACCCTGTATACTCAAAAATAATTTTAAACTGTACAACATTCCCTAAAACTATTGTATTTATAATTTTTCCGTCATTCCCGAAGCAAATGAGAAACAATTTTACTAGGTCATCGAGTGGGGTGTCAAATGAAAGCTCGTAAAAACACAAGTTCAAAAATATATATAATGTCTTACATGCGCACACTTTTCTTTGTATTATGTTCAAAAAATCACGAACAATCACTGTGCCCCCTCTATCTCGAAAAGTACTGATCCAAAAATTTTGAAAAAATTCTAGAATATTCTCCACGGGGTGTAGATTGAACGAAAATTCATTACCTTTAATAATTTATCTGGTATATAAAAAAAGTCTTCAGTTTTTAGTAAAGATCGGAAACAAACTTTGTTGAAAACTCATTGGGGGTGTGTTTTGTGAAGTCACTGATCATTTTATACCTCCGTAACAAAAAAAAAAAAAAAAATTTCAGGAACACTAATTGCGCAAGTTCGACTTGCACTTGACCAGTTATTTAAATCTAGTCTTTGATAATGAAATTTTCCGCAAACTTTTGCATAGTCATATACAAAATTTAATTTTATAAAACAAAAATCTTACCATTTTCACTTAAACAATTTGAAATAAAAATTAAAAGATACAATCGTCTTATCATTTTTGGGAATTTCCAGTCTTAATTTGTTCTTTGTTTATTTAGGACTACGATATTTTTTGAAATTACATAATTATCAATGGAAATAATCTTTATTGCGGAATTGTAGCAATTAACGATTTATTAATCAATAACAATAGAACTTAAAATCATCCCAATTTTATTACCATATTATTTACCTATATCTCCAGACGAAATTCTTTTAAAGTTCTACAGGGTAATCGTTTTTAGACGCCCGGCCCCGACTTATGAAAAATTGTTGAATATTGATTTTTTTTAAAAATGTAGAAAGTATACTGCATATTAAGCGGTAAACTGACGTATTTAACATTTGGTAGTGAACCGCGAAGCCAAACAACTTTTTTTTCCATCCACATACCCTCTGTAAAACGGCATTGGAAAGCTCTAATTTTTTCAACATTTTTTTTCTTAAACTGTTTCTTTCTAATTTGTTTTGCAAAAAAGTTATGCAGCAAAAACCCTCTAGAATATTATTTTTTGATCTTCGCAGTTGCCATGGATCGAATGCCACATTTGGCGATTTCCACACAATTTATCTAGTAGGCGGCTGTCATACTTTAATGTAACAGCTCTTGTTTGCACGTTTGCACACCTATTCAATTCAATAGAGTTAAACTAAGTAAACAGTGTATTAACAGCTTCTGGTTGAAGTGGTTTCCCCTGCTGAAAAATTAGATATGATTCTTATTTATGGAGAAGCAAGCAGAAATTATCGGGAAGCAGTTAGAATATATCGAGAACATCACCGTAACAGGTATATCCCGGATCACACTATGTTTTGTCGATCAGAACAAAATTTGAGGAGCAATATGTATGTACTTTCTGGGCAGAAAGATATTTATAAACGGGAAACTGTTTTAACAGATGAAAAAGTAGTCGAAATTATGCAATATTTTCAAAACCATCCATACAATTCAAACAGACAAGCAAGCAGGCAATTGTATGTATGTATCTTACGGAGCTACTCAGAAATCTCTTAAAGCAAACAAATACCATGACTATAAAATGTATAATCTCTAATTACACAGGCCAACGATGCAAAAACCTTTTTAACAATTTTACTTGATTCCTGTGTTTTTTGGTGTGCTGAGCCCAAAAAATTATAATAAAAAAGTGGTATCACCCACTAATTTTTCACATTTAATATTCAAAATGTGAAAAGTTTTATTTTTTATCATTTGAATATTATTAGGTTGGCAATAAAATCAGAATTTTATAAGGTTGGCAGTAAAATCAAATGTTGATAGGTTGGTAGTTCCGATAAATGTTACAGCTGTTTGTTTTCTTCCAGTTAATATAACTTCGCATTGTAGTGATTAACCCATGTGCTATAATTCAAAAGTATGGCTAATCGTGGTTTAAAAACTCTCCCAGCACTTTTTGTTATATATGTGGTGAGTTTATAGTTAAAAAACATCAAAGAAACATTACTGACTTTGTAAAAAAAGTATACTTTGCATATTTTGGTGTCGAAATCGGTAATCAAAAAAAATGTTGGGCTCCTCACAAAGTATGTTATGTTTGGGTTGAGGATCTTAGTAAATGGTATAAGAAAGAAAAGAAAGCTTTTAGATTTGCAGTACCCATGGTATGGAGAGAGCAAGAAAATCATTCAAACGATTGTTATTTTTGCAGCGTTGATGTTTCTGTATATAACTCCAAAAATAGGAAAGTATCTATCTAAGTATATCCTAAATATATAATAATAGACTGTTTTTAGCCAATTTTATTTAAATTGCGATGACGTCTTTCGCTGTCGATGCAGCATTTCAAACGCGTCATCGCAATTTAAATAAACCAGTGGAAATTGGCTAAAAACAGTCTTTTATTATATATTTATAATGAATTTCCATCAAGTAGAAGCTATAACCATCCAAAAAAGTCTATCTTAACTTTACTTCAGCTAATCGGCCGTTAGGACATGGACCGGGACTTCCTGTCCCTGAGCCACCTCGGTCTATTGATGACGTTTTACAGTCCAGTCTCGAATTTAATGAAAATCGACCTGATGAAGATTAGTTTCAATATTCTCTAGAAAATTGAAAACCACAGTTGTTTACACAAGCTGAGTTAAATGTTTTAGTGAGAGATTTGGGTTTGACCAAGGAAAAAGCAGAATTGCTTGGTTCTAGGCTAAAAGAAAAACATTTATTGGAATCTGGAACATCTATTTATCATTATAGAACAAGAGATCAACAGTTTGCTCAGTTTGTTCAAGCAGAAAGAGGATTTGGTGTTAAAATTTAATCGATGTCATATTGTGGGTGACACAAAAAAACTGAGACCAGATACGGTTTCAGCACTCAAAAATACATAACACTTAGATGTATTGGTATAAAAAGTTTTTACAAATATTTTTTTTGTTGGCCTGTGTTAACATAATTCGATTCGGAATGACGACTGAGTTTTGTAGCAGAAATGATGATTAAATATGACAAAGAACATTATTTTCTAAATCATATATTATGGACAGATGAAGGTCATTTTGTCAGCAACGACCAACCTAACAGAAAAAATTATCATTATTGGGCTGACGAGAATACATACAACGTTAATCAAAATCATAATCAAGGCCATTATGGCGTTCATGCGCGTTGTGGGATAATTGGGAGACATTTGGTTGGACTATACTTTTTTAAGGAACACTAACTGGAAATAGATACCTTAATTTCTTGGTTAATACTCTACCAGTTTTATTAGAAATTGTTTCCGTTGTTTTAAGAAGGCATATGTGGTATCAACACTATGGAGCACCACCTCATACTACTGCTGCTCTTAGAGAGTATTTGAATGAACGGTTTCAACGAAGATGGATAGGGGTTCGCAGGTCACCAGACTTCACGCGGTTAGAGTTGTTCTTGTAGGGGATTCTTAAAGATATTGTATACAAAACTTTGACAAATGATATTGAGCACTTAAAGGAAAAAATATCAGATGCGGGCAATTGTATATCTGGAGAAATGATTTACAACGCCACTTATCAAGAGCAACAGCAACTGTTAATTCTTTACAAAGCTCAAATTCGACCAAGTATGGAATACTGCTCCCATGTTTGGGACTCCGCTCCCAAACATACACTGCATTTGTTGGATTGTGTTCAGAGAAGAGCTGTTCGTCTGATTGGAGACCCGAAACTGACCGGCGGCCTTGATTCGCTGGAATATCGAAGAACGGTTGGCGACTTGAGCCTATTCTACAAGTATTTTCATGGAAAGTGTTTGAAGGATGTGGCCCGTTTAATTCCCAGAGCGGTGCATGTTAGACGTACACGTCGCGTTAATACTTCACATCCGTACGAGGTTCAGCTTGTTACTCCTCGTACAACGCTTGTCAAGCAGTCTTTAATATGGAGAACATCATCCCTTTGGAATAATTTGCCCAGGACTGTGTTTTCCACCGAGTACAATTTACAGCGATTCAAGAACAACGTAAATCTCTTTTTCCGCACACGTGTTGCTCCTGCAGCGCTTTAGGGACTTCTTCCCTGCAGCACGTGTGATAGACCCAAAAAAAAAAATCGTTTTTTTTGTGGTTTTAATAAAAATAATGTATTCTTGTTTTTTATTCTTCAAAGATATTTTATTAAAGAAAAACCTCAACAGCATAGTAAATAATATTATTATAATTACTGTCAGATTAGATAAATTGTTTGAAAACAGCCAAACATGACATACCATCCATGGTAACCGCGATGACCAAAAAATAATATTTCAGATGGTTTTTGCTACATTACTTTTTTGCAAAACAAATTAAAAGAAAACAATTTAAGGAGAAAATGTTGAAAATAATTAGGGCTTTCGAATGCCGGTTTATAAAAGGTATGTCGATGGAAAAAACAGGTGTTTGGCGTCGCAGCGCTCAGCGTACTTTTAAAAAAAAAATTCAACAATTTTCCATAAATCGAGGTCGGGCGTCTAAAAACTGATAGCCCTGTATATTTATGCTTAAAAATATCTTTCATACCAATTCATAAAAATTACATTTTAATCCAAATTAAGATCGTTTACTAATACGATAAAATTATTGCGCTTCAGCTTCCTGAACTAACACATCATAAATTCATGAAATTATACTGCTAATAATTTTGTTGTATCAACATAACATGGGTGACCCAATCTAATATAGTGCAGTAAAAAAAGGTCAAAATAATGAAGAGATAGGCATAGTTTAGATACAGCAATATTATGATTTTATCCTCTCTATATTATCACCAGGAGTATTGTCCTGAGTTTTGGACCTCGAAAAATTTGTGCTCTTTTGTTTATAAACAATTTAAGTTTTCAAAACTCGTTTATTGAGCTTAAAATGTGAATAACTCTTATTTAAGTCGGATCGAGACAAAAAAAACACTCTTCGTAATGAAATTTCCAACAAATCCTGGTTAGTTTTAAGTCGCTCAAGTGCGACATTACCTATAAAATTGAAATAACCGGTCAAGGGTAAGTTGGACTTGCCCAATTATTGTTCCGTACGTTGATTGCTTTTAAAACAAAAATTTTGTTACGAAAGTATAAAATGATAAGTGACTTCACAAAACACATCCCAAATGAGTTTTTTTCCGATCTTTACTAAAAACTGATGACCTTGAATTTTTTTTTATATACCATATAAATTATTAAAGGTACTGCACTCATGATAATTTTCGTTCAATCTAGACCCTGTAGAGAATTTTCTAGAATTTTTTCAAAATTTTTTAATCAGTAGCGATAAGCAGGGGACAACGATTTTTCGCACTTTTTTAAAAATAATACAAAGAAAAGTGTAGGCAAGTATTACATTATATATATTTTTGAACTCACCTTCATTTGACATCCGACTCGATGACCTGGTAAAAAAAAAAAATTTTCATTTCCGATTTCACCCCCCAAAACTAGCCCCTTGAGTCAAAATTTGACTTTCAAAACTACACGGCTCTGATGAGGCCATTAACTCCTATATTAGTGCCACATTCCAACTCTCTATGTCAAATAGTTTCGAAGAAAATCGGGTGTGACAGACGGACGGACGGACGGACACCGGAACATTAAAATCTGGCAAAAAACTGTTTTTGTTTTTTATTTTATCGTGCAGGTCGACTAAGTGACGGCTTGAAACTTTCAGAAAATATGCCTTTTTTTATACCAAAAATACCCTGAAATTTTAATACAAAAATATTGAACCCAGTGGGTACAATTGAATTTGTTATTTAAAATTTCAGTTGCTCACCATTTTATGCCATTTGGCCCAAAATGGAACTTTTTTTTCACAATTTAGGTCTTAATGCCAGCTTTCCGATGCCATTAGTTTTTTTTTTCTTTTGGAGTCAGTTTAACCGTTTTTTTTTTTTTTTTTTTTACATTTGTTTGTGAATCAAATAACAACAAATGAGTTTTTTCGGTAATTTTGAAAAAACTGTTAACGAAAATATATTTTTTTTTAATAAAGGTACCAATATTCTCTACCAGATGTGATAAAAAAATTCATTTTTTTTTTCATAATGACCGAAACCGATTAACAAACAAATCTAAAAAAAAAAAAACGGTTAAAATGACTCCAAAAAAAATTTTTTTAATGGCGATGGAAAGCTGGCATCGAGACTTAAATTTTGAAAAAAAATCCATTTTCAGAAAATGGCATAAATGGCGGGCAATTCAAATTTTAAATAACAAATTCAATTAAGACCATTGGGTTCAGTATTTTTGTATTTTGTATTTACCAAAATTTTAGGGTATTTCTGGTATAAAAAAAGCATATTTTCTGAAAGTTTCAAGCCGATCTGTTTACTTAGTCGACTTATACAATAAAATGAAAAAAAAAAACAGTTGTTTTGTCTGTTTTTAGTGTTCCGTACGGAACACCTATAAGATCACTTCAGTATCTGTCTGTCTGTCCGTCTGTCTGTTTCTCCGAAACTATTTGACGAAGAAAGTTGAAATTTGGTACTAATATAGAAATTGATCCGAAACTATTTGACATAGAGAGGTGAAATTTGATACTAATCTAGGAGTTGATAGCCTCATCAGAGTCATGTAGTTTTGAAAGTTAAATTTTATCTTAAAGGATTAGTTTTGGGGGGTGAAATCGACAGTGAAAAAAAAAATTTTTTACTTGGTCATCGAGTAGGGTGTCAAATGAAAGCCCGTAAAAACACGAGTTCAAAAATATGTATAATGTCTTACATGCGCACACTTTCTTTGTATTATTTTGAAAAAATCACTATCCTCCCCCTCTATCTGGAAAAGTACTAATCCAAAAATTTTGAAAAAACTCTAGAAAATTATCAGAAGCGCATTACCTTTAATAATTAATCTGGTATATAAAGAAAATTCAAGGTCATCAGTTTTCAGTAAAGATCGGAAACAAACTTTGTTGAAAACTCATTTGGAGTTTGTTTTGTGAAGTCACTGATCATTTTATACCTCCGTAACAAAAAATTTTATTTCAACTTGCACTTGACCGTTTTTTTTTTTTAAATTTTGTAGATTATGTACGCTCTTGAGTGACTTAAAACCAACAAGGATTTGTTGGAAATATCATTACGGAGAGTTTATTTTTCTTTTATCTCGATCCGACTTATATAACCGGAGTTATTCATATTTTAAGCTCAAAAAACGCGTTTTGAAAACTTCAATTGTTTATAAACAAAAGAGCACAAGTTCCTCGAGGTCCAAAACTTGGGACAAAAATCCTAGTCATACCCCAGAGAGAATAAAATCATAATATTATTGTATCTAGACGGTGCAATATGAAATGATTTTTTACTGCATTAATATACGAGATGATTTCTAAGATGAAGCACTTTTGAATAGGTTATGTTTTTCAATTAGCTGAATATAGCCTATACAAAATTTTTTTCTGTGTGTGCTAGATTACAAAAAAACATAGTTTCACATTTGACTCAGTCTAACTATATGTCGCTATCTACGTCTGTATCGGTCCATCTTAATGAGATAGCCAGGTGAGGTGAGAAAGCTGCAAAAATAGGGGCCGTTTAGAGACAGGGTTTTTTTATTATTAAATTCAAAGATTAATTGAATAAAAAACTTTTTTTTTCTAAAAAAATCCCCTCTATCGATTATGCATTTTTAAAGTGGTTGTTTTAACGTTCCAGTATATGAAACTGCTCATTTCTGTAAAAATTACTTCACCCCTTAGTAATCATTTTTAAATTTGGTTCGAGTCTATAAATTCTATGAAAATTCTTTTCCTCAGGTCATTGATTTTTAAAATGACTTTAAGTTTTTAAAGTTTCACTATAGAAAGGGGGAATTTAAGCAAAATTATTTATAATTAAATACACTGGTGAGCAAAAAAAATCGACTTAAACGATTTTGGGACATTTAACACCAATCCTTGAATTTAATTTTCAAACAATGGTATTATTTTTGGTATCATTAGAGTGCTGATTTTCTACTCTTTCCAATAATACCAAAAATATTTGGATTTCCAGAAAGTTTTACTGATTAAAACAGTTTTACTCAATGGAATCGTTTTTGCTCTTTCCGCAACGTACTCGTTGCGCGCTATTCATCCCTATAAAAACACATGCAACTGCGTTTTCCTATAATTCCTTTATCAGAACTTGAATTGTCAACATCTCTGCTATACTTGTTTACCAATTACGTCATCGGAAAATGGATACCATCCCGGAAGAACCGGCAACGGTCATTGCCCTATTGCAAGAAGGGCATAGCTAGCGTAACTGCACCTGAGCCAGTCAGCTGTCTCCAGAATCTACAGACGTTACCAAGAGACTGTCGCCTTTACACGGAGTACAGGATCAGGAGGAGGTGTACCTCGGAGCGAGACGATCGCAACTCTAAGAAATTTTCACTTGGTCGCCATTGAGGTCCAGCAGGAGCTCCGACAAGTTCGTGGTCGGGCTGTCAGTCATTGGACAGTTAGAAGAAGACTTTAGGAAGCTAACCTAACTCCGTAGAGACCAGCTAACGGACTCAAATTGACAGCAGCACATTGACAAGCGCAACTCAGATTTACGAGCCCCGAATGTGCCTACATGACCATGATGAAAAAAGACGAGTCTCTAGGGGGTTTGAGGAGCACTATGCGCAATACTGCATTGCTGAAACGGTCACCTACGGATGAAGTTCTGTCATGTGGGAAGACATCTCAGTGGATGCGAAAATCGATTTGATTTTTCGTAGCGGTGGATTAACTGCTCACTGATACGTCGAGGAGATCCTACAGGAACACGTCGAGCATTACGCTGGGGTTGCTGGCTATACCTTCGTGCTAATGCACGACACTACGAGGCCACATGCTGCTGCATTGGTGCGGCAATACCTGACGGAAGTGGGAATGCCCACATTAGACTGGCCTGCGCGGAGTCCTGATCTCAATCCAATCGAGCACATGTCAGATGAGCTCAAAAAAAGGGCTCGAGTCAGAAATCCAGCCCCTGCATCGCTGAGAGTCTTAAAGGTTACGATGGCGGAAGAGTGGGACGAATTCCACAGACAGTGGTGAAAAAGCTCACCCTCTCCATGAGAAGTCGGCTGGAAGTAGTAATAAGGGCTAGGGGGAACGGGTAATACAAAATATTGATTTTGGTTTTTATCAATAAATTTAATTGTTAAACTTAAAATTTGTTTTATTTTTCCTTTCTTTTACTCCCATTTTCAATCCTTGTTTCTTTTTTCAATTATTTTATTCAGTAAAAAGCATGGCGTATGCTATGGAATATGGTATCATTAGAAAGAGAATAGAATGATAACCGTGTTAAATGAAGTCAAATAGTTTGAGTCGATTTTTTTTTGCTCTCCAGTGTACCATATTTAGGAAATTAAATGGAGGCGGAAGGTTTGAGATATTCCTTCGTATATACACGTATTGTACGTCTTTGTTAGAATTCTTGGAGTTCACTAATCTGGAATCTAGAATGATCATGGTATGGGAAATATTAAGTCGTAAATTGCTCTTAAGTTCTTCCTTTGTTCTACTTTTTAGTTTCCTTGCTAACGGAAAGTATGGTATTCGTGATTTTTACTTTTCTCCAAGTTTCAAGGTTCTTAAGTCACAAAAAACATTGTCTCTTATTTCTGCCGGTATATCTGTCTCTCTGTAAGTCTGTCGGTCTGTTAGCACGATAACTCTTGAATTAAGTAAGATATCGATTTCAAACTTTAAACATATATAAGACCTAATAAAGGGATGAAGTTTATAGTTTTTGAGCGATATCGTTTAGGGCAACGGCAGCGAAAGGGGTGGGGATCGCTATATTTTCTATAGTTTTAGTAGTAATATGGCAATTTTTTCCTGGCTTTTTATGGAGATAATAACCAAATATTATGAACAAATAGGGATTAGAGAGGTTGTTTCCTATATAGAGCGTTATATGTCGTCTTTGGGATTACTGGAGTCGAAAAATTCTAAAATCAGGTCATTTTTCCTTTATTTTTAATTTTAGGGGTTCTTAAAGATTGTATAGGTTCAATAGTACATTTAAGGTTTTTCCAGGTTTTTATTCGATGTAATTGACATTTAAGCATATTATGTATAGTGAAATAAATAAGGCGTTATTGAAGAGGGGTAGGGGGATATAGGGGTCGTTTCACATATATCGTATGTATATACTTTTCAGGATTCTCGAACTGTAGGAGTGTGAATGTTAATTCATTTTTTCATTAATTTCAATTTACGTATGGAAGGGGTGAAAGATCCGAGAATCTTGTATAGTTTCAATATAATTATGAACAATTTTCTAGGTGTGTAGATTTTAAGGCTTATCATTTATAATAAAATATATAAGGGACCAAAGGGATGAACAAGGGAGGTAGAAGAAATATTTTTTTGATTATTTAGACACAAGGACTATTTCAAATTTCTTACTATAATTGATATAGGTTGCACAACATATTGTAATAGTCATGTTTTATGATTCTTTCTCCCTATTAATATTTTTTCAACACATTCTGCATTTAGAAGTAAAATGTTACACCTTAAAAAATAGCTCTATTCTTTAGTTAGCTACACATAGCATCAAAAGGGTAATATCAATGATGTAACGGGATCATCATCATCATTTCGGGTTTATAACGTCCGGTAACGTGGTCCGATTCCTAAATGCCAGTGTTGTCTATCATTACAATCGCCACCACTCAAGCCTCTGTCGCTCATTGATCTAACGGGATAAGTATATATAAAATATATATATATATATATATATATATATATATATATATATATATATATATATATATTTATATATATATATATATATATATATATATATATATATATATCTATAATATATATATATATATATATATATATATATATATATATATATATATATATATATATATATATCTAATATATATAAAATGCAACGTCTCTCTGTCTGTCTGTCTGTCCGTTAGTGCGCTTATCACTGGAGAACCACTTATCCGATTTACTTACTTTTTTTTTAAAAACATACATATGTTCTCTGGCCAGGTTATAGGCTATATTTTTATTATGATAGGTAGCATAGGGAATGAGCAGTGACGATAATAGTGAATGAAGTCGGAAAAAGTTTGCCGTTAGCGCGTTCCCTTGCAGTACACAGCCTAAACCATTAAATTTGGAACAATATTATGTAGCAGAGAATATCTATAATCTATAATATATATAAAAAGCAATGTCTCTCTGTCTGTCTGTCTGTCCATTAGTGCGTTTATCAGGCGAGAATCACTTATCCGATTTACGTGTCTTTTTTTAAATTCATACATATATTCTTTGGCCAGGTTATATAGTAATAATAATAATCTATATCTATAATATATGTAAAATGCAACGTCTCTCTGTCTGTCCGTTAGGGCGCTTATCCCTCAAGAACCACTTACGTGATTTTTTAAATTCATACATATGTTCTCTGAAGAGGTTATATAATAATAATAATAATATATAAAACGTAACGTCTCTCTGTCTGTCTGTCCGTTAGTGAGCTTATCATTCGAGAACCACTCATCGGATTTACGTGATTTTTTTTAATTCTTAATTTAATATATGTCAAAAAAAATCTATAATATATAAAACGTAACATCTCTCTGCCTGTCTGTCTATCCATTACTGCGCTTAGCACTCAAGAACCACTTATCCGATTTACGTGTTTTTTTATTATAAAATACAAAGGGAATAAACAGAGACAAAATGCTAACATATAGGAAAAAAGTTGGAAGTTTAACAGTAAGCTTCGCAGAAAGACTGAATAGATGGGCGGAATACTTTAAAGAAACATTAAATGGAGATGAAAATGAGGAGTTGAATGAGAAATAGGAAGCAAAATTAACTGAAGGGCAGGAGGCGACAAATAAACCCTGCAAAGAAGAAATAAGAGAAATACTCAGAATCCAAAAAAAATAAGGCCCCGGGTGGAAATTGTAGAACTGATAAAAGCTGGAGGAGTAGATCTGGAAAATGAAATATGCCGGTTGGTGCAAGAAATATGGGAAACAGAAAAGATGCCAGTGAGCTGGAGAGAGTCGCTCATTTGTCCAATATACAAAAAAGGAGAAAAAACTATATGTGCTAATTATAGACCAATAGCCTTACTGGATGTCGTGTACAAGATAGTAGTGTTGACTATCAAAAACAGACTAGCAGAGAAAGCCGAGTCTATTCTGGAAGAGTACCAGTGTGGATTCAGGAAAAATAGATCGGTTACAGACCAGATATTTTCGATTAAGCAAATCCAAGATAATAGCTTAGAACAAAATTTGGCACTACACTTGGTCTTTGTGGATTTCAGAGAAGCATATGACTCTGTAAATAGGGAAGGACTCTACAAGATAATGGAAGAACTAAAAATTCCAAGTAAATTGATTCGCATGGTAAGAATGACCCTGAATGACACAGAAAATAGAGTGTTGGTTGAGGGCATAGTATAAAAAAAAAATCGCAACGCCTTGAAACTATCAGGGTTTCTTTGGGACACTTCGAGGTTGAAAAGTTACAGTCAATATCTTTAGTTTATCCATTATTTGCGAAGTTATGCCAAGTTATTCAAATATCCCTAATTATGCAATTTTTTACCTTTTATCCAACCAACATTTTCAATTCGAAAAAATCGTTTTTATCAAAAACTAATAATTACGACTTGTAGAGAATACTTTGCAGTTTTCAAAACTCTGCTTGGATTTTTCTGTACGATCATTATTTCCCGAGTAATTGATTGCCAAAATTAAAAGTGACTTTTTGCTTTGCTCGACGAAAACTTAGCGACAAATCATCGTACAGGACTCCGGAACTGCTCAAATTGAAGGGAATTAAATTGTCTAAAAGAGCTTTAAAAATCACCCAAAAATTTGGAATTTTTTTTAATAACCCTTAATTTTTGTGACAAATATATATATATATATATATATATATATATATATATATATATATATATATATATATATATATATTTATATATACTTATACCGTTAGATCAATGAGCGATAGAGGCTTAAGTGATGACGATTTTAATGATAGACAACACTGGCATTTAGGAATCGAGCCATTCCTGGCAGGACGTTATGAGCCCGAATTGATGATAACACAGCCCCACAAAAAAAAAAAAGTGGGGTATACTTTTGATGCGATATATCAGATCCATAGTATTTTTGCCCGCTGATCACGAATCTGACGTCAGAATATCGCCATCACATCTCAATTTTTTTCTAACCTCAAAAAATAGGTAAAAATTAGTAAAAATTAAGAAAAATATACTCCTAAAAAATTGATTCAAGCTTTTTCATGAATCCAAAGATGTATTAATATGTATTCGGACACGCTAAGCTAATATTCATCGGTTGGATTAAGCCATACAGTTCTGTTTTCTTTCTAACCTCAATAAATGAGACAGATATAGTGCTTCTCGAATGCAAAAACGAATTCAAATTAAAATTCAACCGATCCTTACCAAATTTGGTACACGGGGATTTTTTGGGTCGCTGATCACGAATCTGAGGTTGGATTTGCAAAATTCAAGATGGCAGATGTTTCACATTTTGTAAAATTTACAATGTTCATTGATCGAACAATCTTTATACGTCCACTTACATATTTCAACACCACAATAATAACATTTACATACATCATCTCTCATTAGATAATAAAATCCAGTAGCAGCTAGTATTTCAGCATTTGACTTTCCTTTTCATTTTTTAAAAGTGGTTAATCATTGTTTAGAGGTTCTATAGGATATATTATGTATTTCCTTGTTATAAGATTCTAAATACATATTTAAAGATTACTATTCAAAACGAGATTGAATACTGAAATACTGTACAAAGCAAAAGCTTAATATAACAACTAGCTAATAGAGGAGGAACATTTTAAAGAGAAAAAAGTTCCTCATTTTCTTCAACCTATTGATGAAGTTGAATATCCTGGTGACCCCAAGCTAGCGTATCTTAATTCTATTGAATTTGGAATCTTTTATCATCAACTGAGGATAAATCTAACTTATTAACTAATTCAGTGGATATATTATCCATTCTAGAACAAAATACATACATAAAACAAAAGGTTCTGGAATTTATTTCTATCACATCCTTATAGTGGATAATATTGTTTATTAATACCGCTTTTTTTGATTCCTTTAGCATTTTTAAGTAGACTATTTTTTTTTTCACACAATTTGCTTTTGCTCCAGTTTCATAGAACATTCTATAAGTTCACCAGCACATTCATCTTTAATTTACCCACAACAGATTTAGTAACTAGCATGTTGTGTACGTTATCAATTTAATATAGTATAATAATAATAATAATAATTAGAAGTGTCGAATTTATCAATCTAGTGTTTCATATCTTCATAGACGGTTTCGGTTTCCAAAATAGATGAGTTAGTCACCTTAGATATCAATATGGAATTTGGTATAAGTGAATGTAATCCATATCAACAAAGGCCAATGGAAAGGCCACCCTGAGACATAAACCATCAACAATGAAACACTCGATAACATGCTCGACAAAGAAACATAAAAAATCTAGGCTTCCATACAAATATCTAGGCTTCCAACAAAGTACCAAACTCAACCACACTCGCATCAAAACAGAGCTCAGAACCGAAGTCAAAAACAGACTCAAGAAACTCTTACAAACAAAACTCCAAGAATTTCACAACATGTTCGCTATACCTATACTCACATATTCATTTGGTATCATCAAATGATCACACTTAGACATAGAAGACATTCACATCCTTATACGTTCTCAATTCACCAAATATAGGAAATTACACCCCAGCCCATGCAAAGAAAGACTTACCATCAAGAGGAAGGCAGGAGGAAGAGGAATCAAAGACATAAGATTACTACACGCAAAACAAATACAAGCACTTCTTTCACACCAAGCAAACCAGCTTCCACACAGCAACAGTGAAAGCAGACAAAAATTACACGCCTTTCGACTTATCCCGGGCAGATCACCCAGCAGACACACACACAGTCACACCCAATCCGTATGTGGTTCCGCTTGTTACTCCGCGTACAACGCTTTTCAAGTAGTCTTTTACATGGAGAACACCATCCCTGTGGAATAATTTGCCCAGGGCTGTGTTTCCCACCGAGTACAATTTGCAGAGATTCAAGAACAGCGTGAATCGCTTTTTCCGCACATATGCCGCTCCTGGAGCGCTTTAGGGACTTCCCTGTAGCACGTGTGCTAGACCCATAAAAAAATACAACAAGAAAAGATGAAAACATGGTCAGAAAGAACATTTCACGGAAAACACAGATACCACATAGAATAAGACCACGTAAATAAAAAACAATCGTGCACCAGGATGGGCAGCTATTCCCTGAAACAGAAGGCTTCTTACTTGCCATCCAGGATAAAGTCATATTAACCAGATTGATTGATTGATTATTTTAGTTTGGCGCGTCTATATCGAGGATCATTTGGCGCCATAAGTGGGATGTTTAAATCTTAGAAAATAATTGTGTTTCTTTGAAGAATTTGATCAAACTGGAGATATTTGTAACATTTGGAATCAATATTTGTTCGAGAGGTTTTAATAGATCTAACCTTGTCTTAATGTCTAAATATTCATTTAAAGTTAAAATATGGTTAATAGTTAGAGTATCGTCGCAGTTTGGACATCTGGGTGGCGGATCACCTTTCAACAAATATTAACCAGAGACTACTAAAAGAATATCATCAAAGACCCAACAATTACAGAAAACAGATGCAGGAAATGCCACCAGCATAAAGAAACGATCGAACACATAACAAGCAGATCTAAAATATTAGCGGGAACGGAATATACAGCTAGACATGACTCAGCGGCAAAAGTAGTTCGCCAAGCACGAGCCACAACATACAAACTACAGATCCCTACTACAAATACACACCAACACCCATACTTGAAAATAAAGATTACAATCCCTAATGGGACATCACTATCCATACAGATAAAACAGTCCGCGCCAATGGACCCGATATTACTTTTCAATACAAAAAAGGAAAAGTCACCTACCTAATTGACATCGCTGTCCCCAACGACACAAACATCCAAACGAAATCTCCAAATACACAGACCTTGCAACAGAAATAAAAAGGCTATGGAAACAAGAAAAAGTCATCATTGTCCCCCTCATCATATCAGCCATAGGCCTTACACCAGCAACATTCACGCCACACTTAGTACAATTAAGATTCAACCCAAACATACACAAAAAAACATTCAGAAGTCAGTGATTTTGAAAACATGTAACATTGTCAGGTCATTCCTTAATACACAATGGTGGTGGCGTTTGTGTTGACTTAGCTTGGGCCCGTCAGCCAAACATGGAACCACGTCGACCAAATGTGAAAAAGAAGAATCAAAATATGAATTAGAAGTGTCCAATTTATCAATATAGTGTTTCATATTTTCATAGACATTATCTGTTTCGGTTTCCAAAATAGATGAGTTAGTACCTATTTTTTTTCAGTTATAAGCTATTGTACCAGGACCCTATATAAGAATTGTCTTATTAAAACCAAATATATCCAGTGGAATACTCTTGCAATCTTCAAAGCAAACTAAAGGCTAGCCTTTGGTTGGTGCATTTAGCACCATCTTTATTTTATTCTCTTCATGTTCTTTCCAAGTCAGTTTCTGATCCCTGGGAACTCCTATGTATTTCACTTACTTCTTATACTGTAGTACATTGCCTGGAAGCGTAAGTTTCTTGGCTTCTAGTAAGTTTCTGGCCCTTTCTTTTACAATGCAATATTCTCTCACCAAACCAATTTGGCTATTTACCAGGAAAATCCACGGAGATGGCTATTTATCAAGCCCTCACAAAAATTATTATGAAACTTGACAGAAATGAGCAAGTGGCTGGCCTGTTCTTTGATCTCTCAAAGGCTTTTGATACCATAAATTTCACACTGCTATTCATTAAACTTGAGAGATATGGGGTGAGGGGAGTGGCCCTGAGGCTTCTGGAATCATATTTACAAAACCGATCCTAGTCAGTGAATGTTAGGATTAACCTCCGGGACTATTTCTCGTACCCTAACACCATGTGTAGAGGTGTACCACAAGGATCGATACTAGGTCCATTGCTTTTCTTGTTGTATGTGAACGATTTACCGGACTATCTGCTGCGGCAACAGGATGTGGATGATGGTGATGGGGATGGAAAGGCTTGTCAATTTGTTAATGACACATCGGTCATTTTGTCAAGCTTTTCTATCGCTAGCCTGTCAGTGATCTGTCTCGTATAGTGGTAGGAATGGCAGAATGGTGTGAAAAGAATTACCTTTGTCTTAATGGAAATAAAACGGGCCTTATATTATTTAATAAAAATAAAATACCCACACAATTATTATATGTGCGACATGAACTAAAGTCAATACCCAATAGAGAGACGATAAAATTTTTAGGGGTTAATATTGACTCAAGTATTTGTTGGGAAATACATGCAGTGAAACTTCGGTCTAAGCTCAATAGTGCGTGTGCTCTTATTAGAAGACTTAGATATATTGTATCATCAAATAGCATACAACTTTTCTATTTTGCTTATGTTCAATCCCAATTAAACTTTGGGATTTCTTTCTGGGGATCTTCAAGATTTGCTAGGGATATCTCTAGGGCACAAGAGAATTGTGAGATGCATGCATCATTTACATCCTCTAACGTCGTGTCGATCATACTTTATCGAAATGGGGTTACTTACGGTCCCAGGTCTCTACTTCATGGCTTTGGTCACCTTTGTTAAGAAGAATCCATCATTTTTCTTGACAAATAGGGATGAATAGGCTCCAGATATGGCAATCACGACTAGAGGTAGAAACGAATTACGAGCGCCCTACCATGCTATTTCTTTCTTTGAAAAAGGGCCATATTTTAAATGCATAAAGGCGTATCGGCTTCTTCCATTGGAGATCAGGAACATTGAGGGGATTGAGAGATTCAAAAGGGAAGCAAAAAGGCTTGCTCTCTCAAAATGTTTCTATTCTTTTAATTTTGATCAATAATTTTAGTTATCAATAGTTGTAAGATTTTATCCTCTGTACGGTGTCTTATATTTTGTTGGCTATATGCATATATTCTACTTTTTTGTGACGTTGCTTTTTTACGTTATGTAATCTTGATGGCAATAAAGGAATAAATAAATAAAATATAAATAAATTCATAAAAAGAAGCAGGTAGGTTTTGTTTGGATTTAAACCCAGTCCTTTATTTTGACACCATAATGTTCCGAGCCCTTTACATTGGGCCCCTTAAAAGATCGACGTATGCCCTACAGAAAGAGAACTATCACATCTTCAGCATCCACCTGAGTGTCCAAGATAATCTGACATAATGTTACTAGTAAACTAATTATTTATATTTAAAGTGGTAAAGTATATGAAGGTATATTTATTATTTTGCCAAAATAAAATCATCAGCAAAATTTGTATTGAAAAAAATAGATTTTTTTATAGTCATGATTTTATTAGTGTCGTCTATGCCTTTTAGTTAAACTCTCCTAAAATAGATACAAATATTTTGGTTAGCTGTACTATAATTTTTATTTACTTTCTAAGAGGAATAAAACGAAAATATTGTTTATTAAAGAACACGTATTTATTAACTTATAATCCAGTGACTTCTTTAATCCACGACAACATATAAGGCACATCAGTATAGACGCCAGGATATCCTGCCCTTGCACACCCATTTCCCCAAGATACTATTCCAGTAAGATAACCATCTACTACTAAAGGACCACCAGAGTCCCCTTGGCATGCATCATATTCTCCAGCTTCAAAGCCTGCACATAACATTCTTTCTGTAATGTACATGTTTCTTGCAACTGAATAATTCCCTGAAATAATTGTCTACTTTAAACATATTACGTACAAATTAAAAAGTAGAAAAAAAATTCTTCATATCGAATAAAATATATTTTTCTGTGATCAGCAAGGATACTATAGGAAAACAAACTCAAAATACTAAGAATCGGACTAGTGAATCTCGTAATGAGGCATTGACAGGCAGCCCCCTTTCGTCCAGCCATACCCGCTACTCAGTAAAACTTATATAATTTCTAAAACAATAAAATAGACAACAAGGGTAGAGTAAGTTTTGAGACTAATAACCTCGTTAACCGTGGCATAGTCAGGGACAGGGCAGCAGATAGTTACGAAGGGCGTTTTTTTTAGAGACAAAAAAGATAACATTTAACGTAATATTGCTTAAAAAAACTATCCTCAGAGATAGGCAAGAAATGGTTTTCAGAAAGAACTATTTTATGCAGTGAAACTCTAAATACTTGTCAGTAAAAAAACGTAAAAAAAGAACCATTTCATATAATAAAATTTTAAATGCGAAAGCCCTTTCCCTAATAAAAATAAAAACGCTTCCTTTCTAAGAGGGCGCTGTTTTCCACAACCATAGGGATGAGCGGATACACTCTCTGCCCTCCTCATGGCTACATTACTGCTCATTCGGTTAATAAATATTTTGAAATAATGCAAAAATTTCACGATATTTTTGTCTTTCAGGTGGTTTCTATTTATTATTTTGTGACTATTGCGACGAGTTATGTCTGGCAGACATAGTGATATTGTTGGTCCGTAATAAACTTGCGATTGTTTAGAGACAACATCTAAGTTCGAACAGAACAATTTTTTAAAAAAATAAAGCTACAGGGAAACATAAACTTTCTACTTTTATAGAGATACTTTAATCATTATAAATGGCAATGAAGAGGTTGGGAACAATATTTCGATTGCACTTGAGGACATTAGTAATTCGTTTTCGACTTTTAAATTTGTTCTGCAATACTACTAAGCGTTTGTTTGTATATAGTATATTATATATATATATATATATATATATATATATATATATATATATATATATATATATATAAATATATATATATATATATATATATATATATATATATATATATAAATATATATATATATATATATATATATATATATATATATATATATATATACATATATATATATATATATATATATATATATATATATATATATATATATATATATATATATATATATATATATATATATATATATATATATATATATATATATATATATATATATATATATATATATTTATCAAGTTTATTTATCGACGGTGGCAATAGTTAAATTGTGAAAAAGTATATCGGGAATGAGATCTGTTGTCAATATTTTATTAATCAATTGCTGTTATAACCTCGATATTTACAGCTGAAATAGTTTTTTACATTACAACAAAACGTAAATTACACATAAAGGCAAACAACGATCCAACCTGCACAACATTTTAAAACAGAATTAATTTCTTCCCAAAAAATCAATACATTTGTTTTATTTTTGTTATGGGTCTAGGACACGTGCTACAGAGAAGTCCCTAAAGCGCTCCAGGAGCGGCATGTGTGCGGAAAAAGCGATTCACGTTGTTCTTGAATCGCTGTAAATTATACTCGGTGGGAAACAGAGCCCTGGGCATGGCCCTATTGATATATCTTCGCTACAGTGTGTTAAAACTGAGTTTTTGGTCTTATACAAAGTGGTATAAAATATATATGTATTTATTATATATATATATATATATATATATATATATATATATATATATATATATATATATATATATAATATATATATAAAATGCAACGTCTCTCTGTCTGTCTGTCTGTCTGTCTGTCTGTCCGTTAGTGCGCTTATCACTGGAGAACCACTTATCCGATTTACGTACTTTTTTTTTAAAACATACATATGTTCTCTGGCCAGGTTATAGGCTATATTTTATTACGATAGGTAGCATAGGGGATGAGCAGTGACGTAAAATAGTGAATGAAGTCGGAAAAAAGTATGCCGTTAGCGCATTCCCTTGAAATACACAGCCTAAACCATTAAATATGGAAAAATATTATGTAGCAGAGAAAATCTATAATCTATAATATATATAAAATGCAACGTCTCTCTGTCTGTCTCTCTGCCCGTTAGTGCGCTTATCACTGGAGAACCACTTATTCGATTTACGTTCTTTTTTTTTAAACATACATATGTTCTCTGGCCAGGTTATCGACTATATTTTATTACGTTAGGTAACATGAGGAATAAGCAGTGACGATAATAGTGAATCAAATCGGAAAAAAGTTTGCCGCTAGCGCGTTCTCTTGCAATACACTGCCTAAACCACTAAATATGGAACAATATCATGTAGCAAAGGATATTTATAATATATATATATAAAATGCAACGTCTCTCTGTCTGT
>CM032456.1:192107908-192125239 GCA_019049505.1 Pachyrhynchus sulphureomaculatus
AAATAAAACTTCGGAAGCGATATTGCATGCAAGAAGTTACACGTAAATACCTGGAAAGTTGACGCAGCCACGAGGGTGATCTTTTAAGTTGTCTGTCTAGCCCTAAAAATAACGTCATACAAAAAAATTGCATGGTTGTCAAATAACTATAATTGTTCTAAGTGTGTAAGTTTGTAAAATTTCATTACGTGTTGTGGTACTTATGATTTTTTCTCTTCCGAAAAATGAGTGAAAGTAATCTGAAGCTCCGTGTAGTAACAAAGTTTCTGACTAAAAACAAAAATAAGCCAAAAATATTAGGCACGACAGTCCATCTTATTTTTAATGCCCGAAGACTTACGATGAAAGCTAATTAAAAAAATATATTAAAGCATATTATAAGCCCCATATAATTTGACAAATAAGTAACTGACTTACAGTAGTATTCTTGACAGCTCGCTCTACTAACAATTGGCACTCGTACTTCCTGCAAATGTGCTACACTACCGCCTCCAGAAATTATTGAACCCCACCCAGTAACAACTGCTACGGATCCTACAAAAGTTTGCATTAGGATATTAGATGGCTGCTGAGAAGAAAAAACAAAGTTTCTTTGGCAGGCACTTCGAGTTCCAGAAAATTATTCTACTTTGTGAAAATCATATTTAAGCCTTAATACTAGATCAGTCTGGAACTCCTACATGTACAAGATGTAAAACATTAGGATTATGGTAAATTTTCAAAAGCTCAAGTTTTCTAGAATTCACACATTTCAAATGATCTACTTGGTGATTACCCATGTAATAGTCTTTTGACCGTGCGACTACCTAAAGCCGTAGCCCCAAGAGCCTGAGTATAGGTGATAAGAGTTGCGAGGTTTTGCAGCAACAAACATGTCTTTAGAACAAATCGGTGATTGTATAACTCATTTAGAGACATTGAACGTATCTAACGAATCTCGACGCCTCCGTGCTTAAATGTGGGCTACGTATGTTACACTGCCGTCGCAACAAATGATGATTGGCACGATGGATTACACTCAGACGGTAAGAGACGGTGCAACTCCATAGATTAAGTTTAATAAAACAAATGTTTGAGGTAATTAATAGAGGCAATAGGTACCTAATCAAC
Source organism: Pachyrhynchus sulphureomaculatus (assembly GCA_019049505.1). Lineage (NCBI taxonomy): Eukaryota > Metazoa > Arthropoda > Insecta > Coleoptera > Curculionidae > Pachyrhynchus > Pachyrhynchus sulphureomaculatus. The sequence continues at coordinate 192,109,019 of CM032456.1, forward strand.
ATTTATTTAATCTTTTAAAGTACATCCGTAAAGTTGCACCTTCATTTAGAGCTCGATAACATGCTGATGCAGTGGTGAGGATAAAATGACTAGACAATATTGTTGAATCGCGCCAATCATCGTGTGCTGACGCAGCACAGTACGTTGCCACAATTGAACAAGAAGGAGTCGAGATATGCTCAAACGAGCGAAATTTCTTATCCTTGTAGGATCGTGCAATCACAGATTTATCTTAATCATTTACACTATTTTAATTTGGATGTTCATCTTGATGAATCATCCAAAGTTACAAATGTAAATTATTCAATTTACCCATCATATGCATCAAACAGAAATGATGAAAGAAATAGACCTCTTTCCTATTTTTGCTGAAAACAACGTTCATCAAGCGGACAATTCAACTGGAGTGAACGTGTAGTGATAAGTCGTCCGAGTCAACTTCATCATAAATTTTCAAAAAAATTCATCAAATAAGTGTTTCTCTCTCTCTAAAATTTTATTTTTATGGATTATAAAACAGTTTGTTAAAAAAAAATTGTATAATCTATAATATATATAAAATGCAACGTCTCTCTGTCTGTCTGTCTGTCTGTCTGTCTGTCCGTCTGTCTGTCTGTCCGTTAGTGCGCTTATCACTGGAGAACTACTTATCCGATTTACGTACTTTTTTTTTAAAAAAGAGACATATGTTCTCTGGCCAGGTTATAGGCTATATTTTATTACGATAGGTAGCATAAGAAATGAGTAGTGACGATAATAGTGAATGAAATCGGAAAAAAGTTTGACGCTAGCGCATTCCCTTGCAATACACAGCCTAAACCATTAAATATATAGAACAATATTATGTAGCAGAAAATATCTATAATCTATAATATATTTATAAAATGCAATGTCTCTCTCCCTGTCTGTCTGTCCATTAGTGCGTTTATCACGCGAGGACCACTTATCCGATTTACGTGTTTTTTTTTAAATTCATACATATTTTCTTTGGCCAGTTTATATAATAGTAATATTAATCTATATCTATAATATACATAAAATGCAACGTCTCTCTGTCTGTCTGTCTGTCTGTCTGTCCGTTAGTGCGCTTATCCCTCGAGAACCACTTATTCGATTTACGTGATTTTTTAAATTTATACATATCTACATCTCACCAGGTTATAGATATATATTTTATTACATCTATAATACATATATATATATACATATATATATATATATATATATATATATATATATATATATATATATATATATATATATAAAAATGCAACGTATTTCTGTCTGTCTGCCTGTCTATCCGTTAATGCGCTTATCACTGCAGAACCACTTATCCGATTTACGTACTTTTTTTTTTAAAACATACATATGTTCTCTGGCCAGGTTATAGGATATATTTTATTGCGTTAGGTAACATAAAGAATAAGCAGTGACGATAATAGTGAACCAAGTCGGAAAAAAGGTTACCGTTTACGCGTTTTATTGCAATACACTGCCTAAACCATTAAATATGGTTGCAAAGAATATAATATATATAAAATGCAACGTCTCTCTGTCTGTCTGTCTGTCCGTTAGTGCGCTTATCACTTGAGAACCACTTATCCGATTTACGTGTTTTTATAAATTTATACGTATGTTCTATATAATTCGATATAAACCTAGATAATGGGAGATAAGGTGAGATAATGGGCGATAAGTATAAATAATGGGAGATAAGGAGAAATAATGGGAGATAAGCAGAGATAAGTCTAGATAATGGGAGTTATGGTGAGATAATGGGAGATAAGGAGAAATAATGGGAGATAAGGAGAACTGTTGCGAGATAAGTCGAGATAAGCCTAGATAATGGGAGATAGGGTGAGATAATGGGAGATAAGGGGAAATAATGGGAGATAAAGAGAAATAATGGGAGATGAGCCTAGCTAATGGAAATTATGTGGAGATAATGGGAAATAAGGAGAAATAATGGGAGATAAGGGGAAATAATGGGAGATAAGGAGAACTATTGCGAGATAAGCCTAGATAATGGGAGATAAGGTGAGATAATGGGAAATAAGGGGAAATAATAGGAGATAAAGAGAAATAATGGGAGATGAGCAGAAATAAGCCTAGATAATGGAAATTATGTGGAGATAATGGGAGATAAGAAGAATTAATGGGAGATAAAGGGAAATAATAGGAGATAAAGAGAAATAATGGGAGATGAGCAGAGATAAGCCTAGATAATGGAAATAATGTGGAGATAATGGGAGATAAGGAAAAATAATGGGAGATAAGGGGAAATAATGGCAGATATTTTATTATGTTAGGTAACATAATGAGTAAGCAGTGACGATAGTAGTGAATTAAGTTCACGCGAGCGGAGTCGCGGGCACTGCTAGTTTATTTATAAAATGCCTTTTAAGTGGAACGATAATCATATGCTGATGAAAGGAATGTTTGTGGAATCAGAAAATGAGCGAATACAGTAAAACAAATTATCGGGATAAAAGATACTCCTTAATGTTAACAGAGTTGAATTTACCTCATTTAACCGTGGCTAACATAAAAGCAAAGATAAAAAGTGTTCGAACGCGATATGTATCGTAAGTTATTCGGACGTAGACGACCTTCTCGCCTTTACCTGGAGTTGATGCCTTTTTAAGTGTTCCGAATGGCTAAAATGAGAGGGCTTTGCTAGGCATGATACAGATTAGAAGTTCTCAAGATAAAAAGCTCAGAAAAAAAGCGGAGCATGTGCAGATCATGTTTATGAACCCCGGTTATTCTGGTTCAAGGAAGCTGATGCTTTTTTATGAAATGTCTGCATTCTGAAATGAAGCTCTTCAAATTTCTATAGTCTGCTATTTCCTATTCACTGGCAATGAAAAGTTGTTCATCGGATGAAAATGTGTAAACAAAAAATCTTTCACTGTTCACTTTCACCTTTGATGATCACTTTGGATGTTCATCAAGAGTGGAATAGGGTAAACTCAGCTTTAAAGACATGTTCATTAAACCAAAACCTTGCAACCTTTAGCCAGCTGCATTTAGGCTCTTGGACAGGGTTTTGGGTAGTGGTACAGCCAGAAGACTATTACATCTCATCTCTGTTATGACCAACTATAATATTCATATTTGATTTATGATCGTTTTTAAAATTATGTTATTCGGTATATGAATGCGTTAGATATATTATTTATACTCCAATGTTTTTAATTAATAACGATTTTTAGTGTTCCGTACACTTATAAGATGACTTCGATGTCTGTCTATCTGTCACACCCGATTTTCTCCGAAACTATTTGTCAAAGAAAGTTGAAATTTGGTAATAATATAGGAATTGATGGCCTCATTAGAGCTGTGTAGTTTTGGGAGTTAAATTTTGACTTAAGGGGTTAGTTTTGGGGGGGGGTAAAATCGAAAGTGAGAAGGAAGAAGAATTTTTTACTAGGTCATCGAGTGTGGTGTCAAATGAAAGCTTGTGAAAACACGAGTAAAATATATATATATATATATATATATATATATATATATATATATATATATATATATATATATAATGTAATACTTGGGCACACTTTTCTCTGTATTATTTTTAAAAAATTGTGAAAAATCGCTGTCCCCCCACCTTATCTCGAAAAGTACTGATCAAAAAATTTTGAAAAAATTCTGGAATATTCTCCACGGGGTGTAGATTGAACGAAAATTATCACGAGTGCATTACGTTTAATAATTTATCTGATATATAAAAAGGTCATCAGTTTTCAGTAAATATTGGAAACAAAATTTGTTGAAAACTCAATTGGGATGTCTTTTGTGAAGTCACTGATCCTTTTATACCACCGTAACAAAATTTTTTATTTTAAAAGCAATCAACGTACGGAACACTAATTGTGCAAGTTCAACTTGCACTTGACCGGTTATTTTAATATAAAAACTTCTAACCTATTCTTGGCTGCCAACCAGTTGGAGGCAACGGAATATATCGGATTAAATTAGAAACTTCACTTTGCTGTTTTGCTAGTTTGACTAGAGATACGTCATAATCCAAAATAGTCCCGTTATAAAGGGGATGGTTGATGACTCGAGCTGCCATTACTAGATGTCCGCCTTCGTCCCATAGGCTTGTACCAAGACGAAAGCTGAAGCCCACGAAACCTCTAAAATGTAAGAGATCTCAACATAAATACAATCCTAAAATAACTAGTATAAGTTATGTTTTTAGTTATTAATCTTATTATTTCATGTAAGTTCTGTTAAAAGCCATTTTACTGACGGTTTTTCCGAAGTTACCGGAAGTACTTTCGGGTAAACTGCCAACAAATAATTTAAACAAAGAGTTATATATGATTAAGTTGGGAATGTGGAATCTTTGGCACAATGATACTACTCAGTATATATCACCACTACACCAAACACTTTATTTTTGCGCTCGACGGGCGTTTCGCTAACCATGTTAGCTTCATCAGGAGCGATGATTGACTTCAATCATCGCTCCTGATGAAGCTAACATGGTTAGCGAAACGCGCGTCGAGTGCAAAAATAAAGTATTTGGTGTAGTAGTGATATATACTGAGTAGTAGTTATATATGATGTGTTGCTCTAAACCAGGGGTGCTCAAACTTGAACTGCTGGCGATCTACCTCAATATTGTTAGACTACGATCGATCGACTTTGAGAGGCTGCAAGTAAGTGTGATGCAGGATTGTCGTCTAAGTAGGGTGTATCGTGGCATAGATATTAGTTTTTCCGCACAATATGCATTTTTTTAGTCAAGGTAAGTGTAGGTCTGCTCTAAAATGTCAATGAAAAAACTCATAATTATTTAAAATTGCGAGTTTATTGGTTCTTACAAAACAAACGAGTTCTAATGTCTAAACTTAACTAAAGAGTGACTTGGATGTTGAAGCGTGGCACTGCATGTCCTCAGCATACTTTTCATAAGATGGTACGTAATTACCGAGTGCTAATCGCAAGCATGATGACATATGTTCGTCAGTTAGTCGATTGCGATATTTTGACTTAATTATCTTCATTTCAGAAAATGCAGACTCGCACAAGTAAGTTGACCCAAACATTGCCGTCAGTTGAAGGGCGATTGCTTTAGATTCGGATATTTATCTTCAGATATAAAACACCAGAATTTTGTATCAGATGCTGTGGCTTTGAGATGTATATCTGATATAATCTGCACTAACTCATTTTCAACAGAACATGAGTCCATGTTAAACTGACTTGCTATTTCAATAGCTAATTCCTCAATGTTTTTACACGAAAAAGGATAACTTATAAATGATGCGATATTTGCCAATTTACTGAAATCATAAAAACGTATTTCGAATTGGCCCAAAATATTTGATAATTCTGCCTCATAAATATCATAATTCAACTGAGGAATCCTTGCTTTCAAAGAAGGAAAATTTTTCAGATCCTTTCTTTTCAGTTGATCTATCATAAGTTGCAATTTACTTTTGAATGCGTTTATTGCGCAAATCATCTCAATAATAGTTTTTCCTTTACCTTGAAGCTCCAAATTAATGGTGTTTAAATGCATTGTGATGTCTGTCAAAAATGCCAAATCAGCCATCACCCTCTTTCGTCCAGAAAAGCTGTTATTTCGGGCAATAATTCTTGAAACTTTTCTAGAAATTTTCCGCGACTCAACCACCTGACGTCCGTGTGAAGAACTAAATCAGTGTGTTCAACTGACTCACTATCTTCCAACTGCAATTTAAAGAGCCGTCGTTGCAAGCTACGTGCACGGATAGAATTCACAATTTTTATTGCAATGCCCATAATCTCCTCTATGTTTAGAACTTTTGAACACAAAACTTGTTGATGTATAATGCAATGGAAGGAGAAAAATGTAGGGAAATCATCATTCGCTCGACACAATGCCACAAAACCGTTTTCGTTTCCAGTCATTGCTGGTGCTCCATCGGTTGTAATACACACTAGCTTATATATTGGTAGCTTGTAGTTTGTTACAAAATTGAAGAAAACGTCATATATATCTTCGCCACGGGTCTTTCCTTTCAGAGGAATCATTGTCAAAAACTCTTCCTTAGCCGACATGTCATTGAATACTATTCGAATAAAAATACACAGCTGTGCAGTGTCTGTCATATCGGTGGATTCGTCGAACTGTAAAGAAAAGTATGTACTTTCCATGATACCATGTTTTAGTTTATCTGCCATGTCCTGACTCATGACTTCAACACGCCTTGTGACAGTCGGACGAGATAACTGAAGTTCTCTAATAGCAGACATAATCTCTGTTTTATTTTTAAAATCTCCAAATAAAGTCTCACCCGCTTCAATAAATGCTTCCTTCACAACCAATCCATCATCAAATGGTTTCTTGTGTTTCGCCAATATATGAGATATTTTAAATGACGCGATCGTTGCAGCTTTTGATTGTTTGGCTGGTCTTGTGAACATAGTTTGTTATTTTTTCAAACAAGTTATCAAATCACGTACTTTTCGTTTTCTTAATTCACTCTGTGACGGAAAATCCTTTTCATAGTTTTTATGAACCCTTTTATGATGCCTCTCTAAGTTCCCACGCTTAGGTATTGCAACTGACCGACGGCAAATGAGACAAATGCACTTATCCTTTACCATACAAAAGAAAAATTCTTCCTCCCAATCGTTATTAAAATGATAAGTTTTACTTTTCTTCGCCGCACTCATTTTGGACTATTTATTAATAAACTTTGTATCGATGTATCGCCTTCAAGTTACAACTCAGACTAACTCCTATTCCTGCAGGCGCAACATTTATATCGGCTCGAACGAAGTCTCGAATGTTCCCGTCAAACACGCCGCCCGAAGTTTCTAGAAAAATCGGCGGGAATCAAAAACGCGGCTTTTCTTTGACAAGTACCGCGCGTTCCTTTGATAAAGCCGCCTCTTGCCGCTAGCAGGGGGTTATTACGATAAAAGAAAGTGATGAGGGGGTTATTCTGGCCTAATTGTGGATCGAATAAATTTTAGTAGTTTATTCATTACATTTTGTTTTAGTTACCTAAAACAAAATCTGTGAATAGTTCTATATCGGAATTTTTTTTCTCGAGATCGACTCAAAAAGCACTCGCGATCGACTTGTCGATCGCGATCGACCGTTTGAGTACCCCTGCTCTAAACGAAAACCTATTTGACTTCCTGTTCCAAGATTTTGTTTCTCCATTTTTGTTTTTCGCTTCCCTCTAAAATCATTTTTTACAATATTTACCGAATGAAATATAACAGTATTAAAAACAAAAGTGAACTGGCCAACTAGAAGTTTAAACCTTTTAATAAATCTGACTATAAAAATATTTTTTTTTTTAAATTAAAATATTCAGGCGGCGGCCTCGGTAGCGTGGTGGTTATAAAGCCTACCAAGTAGCCCGATAGTTGAGTGCAAATCCGTCGCTAGAAACTGGATGTTATGTCATCCCAGATTTTAAAAATATTGAAGCGTGAGGCTAATAAAATAGAAAAAAAAACTTTCATTAGTGCTAATCTATATATATTTAAAAATATGTTTCTTCGTAGATTTAAACAACTTTTTTACCTTACTGTACAATGTGCAGCTGTCACCACCCAGTCTGAAGAGATCAGCGATCCTCCACAGCTATGTCTATGCCAAGCATGAAGCGATACTTGATGTGGGTGGTTGCTTATATTGGTAGGTGTACCACCAACAATTCTTCCATCTAGTTGTGGAACCACCGCTTCAGGAACAAAAGCGTTGATTCTGTCTTCCACATTAACTAACAAAAAAGAAAGCTCATTGGTGATAACGTCACATATATATAAATACTGTCGATTTCAAAGATATGTCAGACCCGGACCATTGCGTTAGTAATTTGACACACACATGGTTTTAGAATTGGTGTTACTTCTATAAATATATTATACTCAGTGTTAGTTAGTGTTAGCACGTAGTGATTTTTTTTTATGGGTCTAGAACAGGTGCTACAGGGAAGTCCCTAAAGCGCTCCAGAAGCGGCATGTGTGCGGAAAAAGCGATTCACGTTGTTCTCGAATCGCTGTAAATTGTATTCGGTGGGAAACACAGCCCTAGACAAATTATTCCAAAGGGATGATGTTCTCCATATAAAAGACTGCTTGAAAAGCGTTGTACGCGGAGTAACAAGCTGAACCTCATTCAGATGTGAAGTACTAGCGTGACGTGTATTTCTAACATGCACCGCTCTGGTTTCGAACACTTTCCATGAAAATACTTGTAGAACAGACTCAAGTCGCCAACCGTTCTTCGATGTTCCAGCGAATCAATTCTGCCGGTCAGTTCCGGGTCTCCAGTCAGACGAACAGCTCTTCTCTGAACAGAATCCAAGAAATGCAGTGTATGTTTGAGAACGGAGCCCCAAACATGGAGCAGTATTCCATAGTTGGTCGAATTTGAGCTTTGTAAAGAATTAACAGTTGTTGTGGAGTGTAAAGCTTTCTGGTTCGAAATAATATTCCCAACTTTTGAGAAGCTCTCCTTGCTATGCCTGCAACATGTTCATGTCAGGACATAATTAACACCCGAACAATTGAGTGACGATACTAGGGGAATGGAGTATTCAGCAACGTTAACTTTTTTAGAAAAAACTGCCGCCTATGTTTTTTGTAGCGTTAAATTCCACTTGGTTACTGTCATCCCAAGATAGAATTTCTTCCAAGTCTTTGTTAAGTTGAACGACCTCCCCCTGTCTACGGATATTCGCCTGAGTACCCGATGTTCGAGCGTTCAAAGTGAATGAAGAGATAAGCGTACTGTCATCTGCAGATCGTTAATGTAAATGAGAAAGAGAGTAGAAGACCGTATGGAGACTTGGGGCACATCAGCATTGATAGTGAAGGTGTTAGAAAGAAATTCGTCGACCGTCACTTGTAAAGAACGCTCTCTGAGGAAACATGAGAGCCACAAACAGCCAACTGACATACCATCAGAGCGTAGCTTAACCAATAGTGTCGAATGCCTTGGATATATCAAAAGTAACCGCTCGAGATTCTCCAAAGTGTTCAATTGTGTTGTTCCAAACATGAGTAAATCAGAAGGTCTTCTGTTGATCTATGTTTACGAAAGCCATATTGGTTATCGCTAATAATGTTGAGTCCTTCAAGATATTTTAGAAGATGCTGATTGATAACCTTTTCCAACCGACTTTTCTACCGACCTTTTGTAAATTTCATATTTATACTTTAGAAATCTTTTTTAGTTGTATCACTATCTTCATGGTTTATACAAGTTGAACAAGTTTCATTTTTCTTTTACATTAATTATCGCGAATAGTAAGTAGTGATTGTTACCTACATTAGCAGAGTTTAGAGCTGTGACGTCTCTTATTTAGTAAACGGTAGACACATCTGTTACTTCTTATGTAGTTGATTATTGAACTTTATCCCCAAGAATACTATTATACTGGTTGCTTGGTTGTTTGCTTGTAGGCGATTGTGTCTGTTTGCGCACCGCAGATTTTGGTTTATTGTGCACCCCTTCCTTTGTTACATGAGCATCGTCTGTATAAGAAGGTTTATTACCATTGTGGATACACAATATCTGTTAATATTTCCTCAAATTTGGGCCCTTCTTAAACAAAGGACCTTAATTGTTAGTTTGTATGGAGGCCGTCAGTTACGTCCCTCGCATATCTTTCACCAGATATTGCGAGTCAACTATCTGGATGTTGTTGATATGACCATCTGTTGATTGTCATTTTTACCACCAAATTTGGTATATTTAATGCATTCTTGCTAGTTGGTCCGCTTTTTTAATAAGTCTTATCCCCGAACGTCCTGGAATCCTCAGGAGTTTATCCCTACTCTTCCTTCAGAATAGTTCTAACAGGTCACGTTTTTCACTCCAACCAAGTATATTTATGTTGTGAAAAATAGTAAAAAAACCGGTAGTTTATCCTTAGCTCGTTAAGGGAGATTGAGCAAATATTCTCCATTATTCTTTCTCACTAAATTTTCACGTTACTACAAAGACTTAATTTTGTTAATCAAATGTTTAAATTGTCTTGAGCATTTACCAACATTAAATTCTCAAATGTTAACAGAGAGAATTGCCGTTATTGAAATCAGACAAATCTGAAACTAAAATATCAAAAGCCTTTACATTACTTGCTTACAAGTGATGGCTTAAGACGCAATTCGGTACGTGCGTTAATCGACCCGTAATTCTTTGAGGATGACAGAGGTCGCACATTAACCATTAATTTGAAGTAATATGTGACGATGATGGAAAACTTCTTCACATTCGCTTTACATTGACATCTTTTTCAGTCAATCGACGAATTGTCTCAAATAAATTCCAAACTTCCCAAAGATGTGACATAAAATGACCTCCACGTAGGCCTAATTTGAGATGATTTTGTTTTCTGTGGATATTTCACAAAACTAGAACTTCCAGTAACAATCTTATCTTCCTGGAACGATTGAAGGATAATATCTGACAACAAATGGTAGCGATCATCGAAACGAAGTCGCTCGCTTAAAGAATACCGGGAACGCAACGGTTTACATTTAGATGACATTATTTTTAAGGATTAACTTTCCAATAATAGTACTTTAATATACAATTTATCAGTCTGTTATATTATATATTATTTATAAGTACATATTAGAAAAACACATTTTTTTATGAATATCTTATATTTCCAGTGAGATTTTCGAACATTTTTTAAATCTAGTCTTTGATCATTAAATTTTGCGCAGTCACACAGTTTATTTTATAAAATAAAAAAACTTACCGTTTTTCACTTAAACAGTTCGAAATAAAAATTAAAAGATACAGTTGTCTAATCATTTTTGGGAATTGTCTTAATTTGGTCATTACTTATTTAGGACTAGGATATTAATTATTGTGGAAATTACATTATTATCAATGGAACTAATCTTTATTGCAGAATTGCAGCAATTAAAGATTTATTAATCAGTATCAATAGAACTTAAAATTATCCCAAATTTATTGTTATTTACCCTTATCTCCAGACAAAAGCCTTTTAATAATACGACAAAATTATTACACTTGAGCTTCCTGAACAAACATCACATCATACATCGAACGTCATAAATTCATAAAATTATAATGCTAACAATTTTATTGTGTCAATATAATATACAAGATGTTTTCTAAGATGAAACACTTTTAATAGATTATATTTCTCAGTTAGCTAAATATAGCATATTCAAAAAGTTTATGTTTTCTGTGAGCTCGATTACAAAAAAAACATAGTTTCACATTTGACTCGGTCTATCTAGATATCGATTTGTCTAGTTATCTACCTGTGTATCAGTCTATCTTAATAAGGTAGTTTCTTCTAAAAAAAAATCCCCTCTCTTGATTATCCACTGTTTCAGTGAAAATTTTCCCACGTCTTAGTAATCATTTTTAATTAGGTGGTTGGAAGTTCCAATTTATGAAAGTCTATGAAACATCTTCTCTTCAGGTCATTGATTTTTTAAAAAGTTTTTGTAGTTTCACTGTATGAAACGATTCTTTTTTGTAACAAATCTCCGTCCTGGTTATCGATTTTAAGTTTGCTGTATTAGGAAGGGGAAATTTAATCAAAACTATTTATAATTGAATGTATAGGAGATAACAGGGAGAAGGAAGGTCTGATATATTGCTTCGTATAATATTATGTGTACGTCCTTGTTAGGGTTACTGGAGTTCACTAATTTGAAATATAGAATTATTGTAGCATGGGAAATATCAAGTTGTAAATAGCTCTTAAGTTCTTCCTCTCTGCTCTACTTTTTACTCTTCTTACTAAAGGAAAGGATGTTATTCGTGAAATGAATGAAACTTGAAAACGAAAGTGGCAGCTCTTTTTGTGCTATGCACAATAAACGAGCATTTAACATATTTTTAAATGCAATATAACCCCACTTCGTTATGTAAGCTTGTAATGATTTTCATCACAACTCAGTAAAACTGTCGCTTTCGTTTTCAAGTTCGTGATGTGATAGTCAAAGCTTTACGATACATTTTTTCGGATTAAAACCTCTCTTTATATGGTTACATTAAATCTTGAAGTTTTTGATTTAATTTTCTTTGAATTATTTCAGGGTAATTTAAGTTTTATTTGTATATCAACTCTTACTATTCGTCTCGATTTTTTTAATTAAAATTAAAGTAAGCTGTTTTATTAGTATTCTGGAAAAATAGTTTATTATTCTTCGACGAATTATTAGTTTTTTTTTATTTAATATATTTTATCGCCAATTTTTCGACACCATCTTGTATTTTATTTATTACTTAATTATGTTATTGTGGTATCACTTCAATTATTGTCCGCTTTAAAATATTTTTTTTTTGTCACTGATTAATATCAATTTCGTATGGAAAAATTTTTTTTGACCCGCCATATTGGAAACGCCATTTTTAAATATCATGTCTCGAAATCATGTTTCATTTAGCTATTTTTGTTTTAAACATAAATAAGTTACACGATTGTTAAAATTTTTGAATTTTCAGCGCCATGTTGTAGCAGCCGTTTTTTTTTTCAATTTTTTATTATATTTTTTTAAATTTAACCGCCGATATTGATTTCTTTAAATTAACCTTTATCGACTAAAATACTAAATATATATAATATATATATATATATATATATATATATATATATATATAATATATATATGTATATATATATATATATATATATATATATATATATATATATATACGAGGTATGTCCACAAAGTAAGTTCCGTTTGGTTATATAAGAAAAACGTGTACAGATACAGAAAAAATATTTATTGTACAAAAATCTACAAATGTTAAACTAATTTTCTACATAGCTTCCGAAATTTTGTAGGCACTTGTCATAGCGTGGCACAAGTTTTTGTATGCCTTCTTCATAGAAGGTTGCCACCTGTGTTTTCAACCATGTGGTAACATGTTCTTTCAGCTCGTCATCATAGTTGAAGTGTCGACCACCAAGGAAAGATTTTAGGTGTAAGAAGAGATGAAAGTCGCTAGGAGCGAGGTCCGGGCTATACGGAGGATGATCAAACACGTCCCAGTCAAATTCCTGTAGGAGTTCTTTTGTCACGTTCGCAGTGTGAGGTCGGGCATTATCGTGGAAAAAAAAACACACCTTTCGACAGTAATTCTCGGCGATTGTTCTGTATTGCGCGGCGCAATTTCTTAATGGTCTCGCAGTAAACATGTGCATTGATTGTTTGGCCTCATGGTAAGAAATCAATCAGCAAAATGCCTTTTCTGTCCAAAAAACGGTGCACATGAGTTTTCGAGGTGTCAAGATTTGCTTAGGCTTAACTCTCATTGGGGACGAAGTGTGCCTCCATTCCATTGATTGCCGTTTAGTTTCTGGGGTGTCGTAAGATACCCAAGTTCCATCCCCCGTGACTATCCGAGAAAGAAAATCATCACGTCTTCATTGTAGCGTGTCAAAAACTGAAGTGCACTACCCATCCGTTGTTTTTTGTGTTGTTCAGTAAGAATTTTGGGTACCCAACGTGAGCAAAGTTTTTCGAAATTTTAGTTTTTTCATTAACAATTTCATGAATTAGTGATCGTGAGATTTGCGGAAATTCCATAGCAAGAGCACTAATTGTAAACTTACGGTTTTGCTTAAGCTTCTCTTCAATTGCGTGAACCAGTTCATCAGTAACCAAAGACGGGCGTCCACATCATTCTTCATCGTGCACTTGATCACGTCCTTTATTGAACTGTCTGACCCATCTTCTAACCATTGAATCACTCATAGCAGTTTGTCCGTAAACCTCGCAGATTTGCCGATAAATTCCACTTGGTTTAACTTTCTTTGCATTTAGAAAACGAATCACAGATCTGATTTCACAAGCGGCGGCATTTTCAATTAAGGCTGGACATCATAAAGAAGCACTACAAAGAATACGTCGGCAGCAGCGATCTGAAAATGGCGTACATTTTTTCTGCTTGAGTCAGAGTAACTGCCACGCATGCTCGGAACTGCGATCGCAGCGCTGCCGCGGATAGAAATAGAAACGGAAACTTACTTTGTGGATATACCTCGTACATATATATATTCAACAAGTATTCTGACACTAATTAAACCTTTTTCGCCCAAAGTTCGTTTTTTTTTCACCATAGCATACATTAACTTCTTGAATTTTCTGATTCCAGTCGCCATTTTGTGGCCATATTGAATTTCGAAAAAGGCAATATTTCATTCGAAAACTCTTGAACATACTAACAATTTGGGACCTTCAAAGTTATTTTCCGTTGGGTTTAATTTTGGAGAGAGCAGGGTCCCTGTTGACGTAGAATGACCCATATATATATATATATATATATATATATATATATATATATATATTATATATATATATATATATACGAGGCATGTTTTTTAAGTAAGTACCGTTTTGCGATTCCGCCGCCGCAGCGATACGGTCGGCGTTCCGCGCATGCGCGCTGTAACCTACATCTCATGTCTACGCACTGACGCCATTACGGTCTGATTCTTCATTGTATACGTTGTTTACTGAGTGTTTAAGATGCCTCCGACAATCGTGAGTCCCGCCGATTGTGAAGTACGGGCTGTTATAACGATTTCTTAGTGCTAAAGGCGTAAAACCGATTGATATTCATCGTGAAATCTGTGAAGTTAAGGACAAAACATTATGAGTGATGGAATGGTAAGGAAATGGGTGAGAGTATTTAAAGATGGCCGCACAAATGTGCATGATGAAGAACGGAGTGGGCGTCCTTCGGTCGTTAATGAAGATTTGGTGCAGAAAGTGGACGAAAAGGTGAGAGAAAACAGACGCTTTACAATTTTCATCATTGTGCGACTGCTTTCCTCAATATTCTCGTAGTGTTTTGTATCGCATTGTGACATTTGTGATACAGTGGTTAACAAGTCAGGCGGCAGAATTTTATGAGGAGGCTATTCAAAAACTGGTGCCACGTTATGACAAGTGCCTCAATATTCACGGAAATTATGTAGAAAAGTAGATTAAGGTACAGGCTTTCATGTAAAAATAAAATTATAGCGATATCTTTGCACGTCTTTTTTTAATTCCAAAACGGTACTTACTTAAAAAAACATGCCTCGTAATATATATATATATTATATATATATATATATATATATATATATATATATATATATATAATAATTTTTCTGTTGAACCTTTTGTTTACATAAACTTGATTGGTTTTTCTTGGGTACTTAGGTTCTTTTGGAAAACACACAAAACTAGTCTATTTGACGTTTCGCCTTATTTTTTTTAGGCATTTTCAAAAATTCTTTATTTTTTAATATTCATTCTAAAATTAGAAAACACGAGGTTAAAATCTTTTAAGTCAAATTACACTTTTAAAAACATATAGCATTTTTACGCACACTCGGACATTTAAAATATTTACACCATAACAAAAATATAAAACAATTTACTAACGTGTTATACGATTTCTTAGTGCTAAAGGCGTAAAACCGATTGATATTCATCGTGAGATCTGTGAAGTTTAAGGACAAAACATTATGAGTGATGGAATGGTAAGGAAATGGGTGAGAGTATTTAAAGATGGCCGCACAAATGTGCATGATGAAGAACGGAGTGGGCGTCCTTCGGTCGTTAATGATGAGTGGTACACAAAACCAAGAAGGTTTTGTGTACCACTCTGTAAGGATTTTATCTTGCTTTCTGATAAGAGTCAGGTCTAGAAAATTTATTTTACCATCCTTTTCAATTTCTGATGTAAATTGTAATTTTTTGTGGAAGCTATTAAATTTGTATAGAATTTCGATAATTTTATCATTTTGGGCTGCTAATAAACAATCATCTACGAATCTCTTGAAAAACAAAATGTTACCTTTTATTTTTTTTAATGACTTGTTCTTCCAGGTATTCCATTACTAGTTGAGCAATGACTGATGATATGGGGAAACCCATGGCACAACCGTCGATTTGTTTTATAAAATCTATTTTTAAATTGAAAAATAGTTGTGTTCAATGTAAGATCTATGGCGTCCAGAAAATTTCTTTTTGAAATTGTTGTGTGTTCTTGTAGTAGATCCCATTTTTTGCCATAAAACTCAAAATAAACTAAGTTCATTATTTACAAACTTAAAAAGCCATATCCCCACAATGAATGAATCTAATGTTGTGTATGCATACCGTGTGCGAATTGTCCGAAGAAATATATTGGCATGACTTCTCAGTTACTAAAAAACAGACTAAATGGACACAAATATACTAGGAATGCTTCCACTGCCCTTA
>CM032456.1:192125339-192127839 GCA_019049505.1 Pachyrhynchus sulphureomaculatus
TTTAAGGTGTTTAAAGTATATGAAGGTATATTTATTATTTTAGCAAATTAAAATCATCATCAAAATTACCGATTTGAAAAAATCGATTTTTTCATTGTCATGATTTTATTAGATTCGTCTATGCCTTTTAATTAAACTCCCTAAAATAGATATAAATATTTTGGTTAGCTGTACTATAATTGTTATTTACTTTCTAAAAGAAATAAAACGGAAATGTTGTTTATTAAAGAATACATATTTATTAACTTATAATCCAGTGACCTCTTTAATCCACGATAACATATAAGGCACATCAGTATAGACGCCAGGATATCCTGCCCTTGCACACCCCATTTCCCCAAGATACTATTCCAGTAAGGTAACCATCTACTACTAAAGGACCACCAGAGTCCCCTTGGCATGCATCATATTCTCCAGCTTCAAAGCCTGCACATAACATTCTTTCTGTAATGTACATGTTTCTTGCAACTGAATAATTCCCTGAAATAATTGTCTACTTTAAACATATTACGTACAAATTAAAAAGTAGAAAAAAAATTCTTCATATCGAATAAAATATGTTTTTCTGTGATCAGCAAGGATACTATAGGAAAACAAACTCAAAATACTAAGAATCGAACTAGTGAATCACGTAATGAGGCATTGACAGGTAGCCCCCTTTCGTCCAGCCATACCCACTACTCAGTAAAACTTATATAATTTCTAAAATAATAAAATAGACAACAAGTGTAGAGTAAGTTTTGAGACTAATAACCTCGTTAACCGTGGCATAGTCATGGACAGGGCAGCAGATAGTTACGAAGGGCGTTTTTTCAGAGACGAAAAAGATAACATTTAACGTAATATTGCTTAAAAAAACTATCCTCAGAGATAGGCAAGAAATGGTTTTCAGAAAGAACTATTTTATGCAGTGAAACTCTAAATACTTGTCAGTAAAAAAACGTAAAAAAAGAACCATTTCATATATGTTAATAAAATTTTAAATGCGAAAGCCCTTTCCCTAATAAAAATAAAAACGCTTCCTTTCTAAGAGGGCGCTGTTTTCCACAACCATAGGGATGAGCGGATACACTCTCTGCCCTCCTCATGGCTACATTACTGCTCATTCGGTTAATAAATATTTTGAAATAATGAAAAATTTCACGATATTTTTGTCTTTCAGGTGGTTTCTATTTATTGTTTTGTGACTATTGCGACGAGTTATGTCTGGCAGAAATAGTGATATTGTTGGTCCGTAATAAACTTGAGATTGTTTAGAGACAACATCTAAGTTCGAACAGAACAATTTTTTAAAAAAATAAAGCTACAGGGAAACATGAACTTTCTACTTTTATAGAGATACTTTAATCATTACAAATGGCAATGAAGAGGTTGGGAACAATATTTCGATTGCACTTGAGGACATTAGTAATTCGTTTTCGACTTTTAAATTTGTTCTGCAATACTACTAAGCGTTTGTATATAGTATATATATATATATATATATATATATATATATATATATATATAAATATATATATATATATATATATATATATATATATATATAAATATATATATATATATATATATATATATATATATATATATATATATATATATATATATATATATATATATATATATATATATTTATCAAGTTTATTTATCGACGGTGGCAATAGTTAAATTGTGAAAAAGTATATCGGGAATGAGATCTGTTGTCAATATTTTATTAATCAATTGCTGTTATAACCTCGATATTTACAGCTGAAATAGTTTTTACATTACAACAAAACGTGAATTACACATAAAGACAAACAACGTTCCAACCTGCACAACATTTTAAAACAGAATTAATTTCTTCCCAAAACATCAATACATTTGTTTTATTTTTGTTATGGGTCTAGGACACGTGCTACAGAGAAGTCCCTAAAGCGCTCCAGGAGCGGCATGTGTGCGGAAAAAGCGATTCACGTTGTTCTTGAATCGCTGTAAATTATACTCGGTGGGAAACAGAGCCCTGGGCATGGCCCTGTTGATATATCTTCGCTACAGTGTGTTAAAACTGAGTTTTTGGTCTTATACAAAGTGGTATAAAATATATATGTATTTATATATATATATATATATATATATATATATATATATATATATATATATATATATATATATATATATAAATGCACCGTCTCTCTGTCTGTCTGTCTGTCCGTTAGTGCGCTTATCACTGGAGAACCACTTATCCGATTTACGTACTTTTTTTTTAAAACATACATATGTTCTCTGGCCAGGTTATAGGCTATATTTTATTACGATAGGTAGCATAGGGGATGAGCAGTGACGTAAAATAGTGAATGAAGTCGGAAAAAAGTATGCCGTTAGCGCATTCCCTTGAAATACACAGCCTAAACCATTAAATATGGAAAAATATTATGTAGCAGAGAATATCTATAATCTATAATATATATAAAATGCAACGTCTCTCTGTCTGTCTCTCTGCCCGTTTAGTGCGCTTATC
>CM032456.1:192132839-192272839 GCA_019049505.1 Pachyrhynchus sulphureomaculatus
TACGTACTTTTTTTTAAAAAAAGAGACATATGTTCTCTGGCCAGGTTATAGGCTATATTTTATTACGATAGGTAGCATAAGAAATGAGTAGTGACGATAAGAGTGAATGAAATCGGAAAAAAGTTTGACGCTAGCGCATTCCCTTGCAATACACAGCCTAAACCATTAAATATAGAACAATATTATGTAGCAGAAAATATCTATAATCTATAATATATTTATAAAATGCAATGTCTCTCTCCCTGTCTGTCTGTCCATTAGTGCGTTTATCACGCGAGGACCACTTATCCGATTTACGTGTCTTTTTTTAAATTCATACATATATTTCTTCGGCCAGTTTATATAATAATAATATTAATCTATATCTATAATATATATAAAATGCAACGTCTCTCTGTCTGTCTGTCTGTCCGTTAGTGCGCTTATCCCTCGAGAACCACTTATTCGATTTACGTGATTTTTTAAATTTATACATATCTACATCTCACCAGGTTATAGATATATATTTTATTACATCTATAATATATATATATATATATATATATATATATATATATATATATATATATATATATATATTTATATATATATATATATATATAATAAAATGCAACGTATTTCTGTCTGTCTGCCTGTCTATCCGTTAATGCGCTTATCACTGCAGAACCACTTATCCGATTTACGTACTTTTTTTTTTAAAACATACGTATGTTCTCTGGCCAGGTTATAGGATATATTTTATTGCGTTAGGTAACATAAAGAATAAGCAGTGACGATAATAGTGAACCAAGTCGGAAAAAAGGTTACCGTTTACGCGTTTTATTGCAATACACTGCCTAAACCATTAAATATGGTTGCAAAGAATATAATATATATAAAAATGCAACGTCTCTCTGTCTGTCTGTCTGTCCGTTAGTGCGCTTATCACTTGAGAACCACTTATCCGATTTACGTGTTTTTATAAATTTATACATATGTTCTATATAATTCGATATAAACCTAGATAATGGGAGATAAGGTGAGATAATGGGCGATAAGTATAAATAATGGGAGATAAGGAGAAATAATGGGAGATAAGCAGAGATAAGTCTAGATAATGGGAGTTATGGTGAGATAATGGGAGATAAGGAGAAATAATGGGAGATAAGGAGAACTGTTGCGAGATAAGTCGAGATAAGCCTAGATAATGGGAGATAGGGTGAGATAATGGGAGATAAGGGGAAATAATGGGAGATAAAGAGAAATAATGGGAGATGAGCCTAGCTAATGGAAATTATGTGGAGATAATGGGAAATAAGGAGAAATAATGGGAGAGAAGGGGAAATAATGGGAGATAAGGAGAACTATTGCGAGATAAGCCTAGATATTGGGAGATAAGGTGAGATAATGGGAGATAAGGGGAAATAATGGGAGATAAAGAGAAATAATTGGAGATGAGCAGAGATAAGCCTAGATAATGGAAATTATGTGGAGATAATGGGAGATAAGAAGAATTAATGGGAGATAAAGGGAAATAATAGGAGATAAAGAGAAATAATGGGAGATGAGCAGAGATAAGCCTAGATAATGGAAATAATGTGGAGATAATGGGAGATAAGGAAAAATAATGGGAGATAAGGGGAAATAATGGGGGGATAAGGAGAACTATAGCGAGATAAGTCGAGATAAGCCTAGATAATGGGAGATAAGGTGAGATAATGGGAAATAAGGGGAAATAATAGGAGATAAAGAGAAAATAATGGGAGATGAGCAGAAATAAGCCTAGATAATGGAAATTATGTGGAGATAATGGGAGATAAGAAGAATTAATGGGAGATAAAGGGAAATAATAGGAGATAAAGAGAAATAATGGGAGATGAGCAGAGATAAGCCTAGATAATGGAAATAATGTGGAGATAATGGGAGATAAGGAAAAATAATGGGAGATAAGGGGAAATAATGGCAGATATTTTATTATGTTAGGTAACATAATGAGTAAGCAGTGACGATAGTAGTGAATTAAGTTCACGCGAGCGGAGTCGCGGGCACTGCTAGTTTATTTATAAAATGCCTTTTAAGTGGAACGATAATCATATGCTGATGAAAGGAATGTTTGTGGAATCAGAAAATGAGCGAATACAGTAAAACAAATTATCGGGATAAAAGATACTCCTTAATGTTAACAGAGTTGAATTTACCTCATTTAACCGTGGCTGACATAAAAGCAAAGATAAAAAGTGTTCGAACGCGATACGTATCGTAAGTTATTCGAACGTAGACGACCTTCTCGCCTTTACCTGGAGTTGATGACTTTTAAGTGTTCCGAATGGCTAAAATGAGAGGGCTTTGCTAGGCATGATACAGATTAGAAGTTCTCAAGCTCAGAAAAAAAGCGGAGCATGTGCAGATCATGTTTATGAACCCCGGTTATTCTGGTTCAAGGAAGCTGATGCTTTTTTATGAAATGTCTGCATTCTGAAATGAAGCTCTTCAAATTTCTATAGTCTGCTATTTCCTATGCACTGGCAATGCAAAGATGTTCATCGGATGAAAATGTGTAAACAAAAAATCTTTCACTCTTCACTTTCACCTTTGATGATCACTTTGGATGTTCATCAAGAGTGGAATAGGGTAAACTCAGCTTTAAAGACATGTTCATTAAACCAAAACCTTGCAACCTTTAGCCAGCTGCATTTAGGCTCTTGGACAGGGTTTTGGGTAGTGGTACAGCCAGAAGACTATTACATCTCATCTCTGTTATGACCAACTATAATATTCATATTTGATTTATGATCGTTTTAAAATTATGTTATTCGGTATATGAATGCGTTAGATATATTATTTATACTCCAATGTTTTTAATTAATAACGATTTTTAGTGTTCCGTACACTTATAAGATGACTTCGATGTCTGTCTATCTGTCACACCCGATTTTCTCCGAAACTATTTGTCAAAGAAAGTTGAAATTTGGTAATAATATAGGAATTGATGGCCTCATTAGAGCTGTGTAGTTTTGGGAGTTAAATTTTGACTTAAGGGGTTAGTTTTGGGGGGTAAAATCGAAAGTGAGAAAGAAGAAGAATTTTTTACTAGGTCATCGAGTGTGGTGTCAAATGAAAGCTTGTGAAAACACGAGTAAAATATATATATATATATATATATATATATATATATATATATATATATAATGTAATACTTGGGCACACTTTTCTCTGTATTATTTTTAAAAAATTGTGAAAAATCGCTGTCCCCCCACCTTATCTCGAAAAGTACTGATCAAAAAATTTTGAAAAAATTCTGGAATATTCTCCACGGGGTGTAGATTGAACGAAAATTATCACGAGTGCATTACGTTTAATAATTTATCTGATATATAAAAAAAAATTCAAGGTTATCAGTTTTCAGTAAATATTGAAAACAAAATTTGTTGAAAACTCAATTGGGATGTCTTTTGTGAAGTCACTGATCCTTTTATACCACCGTAACAAAATTTTTTATTTTAAAAGCAATCAACGTACGGAACACTAATTGTGCAAGTTCAACTTGCACTTGACCGGTTATTTTAATATAAAAACTTCTAACCTATTCTTGGCTGCCAACCAGTTGGAGGCAACGGAATATATCGGATTAAATTAGAAACTTCACTTTGCTGTTTTGCTAGTTTGACTAGAGATACGTCATAATCCAAAATAGTCCCGTTATAAAGGGGATGGTTGATGACTCGAGCTGCCATTACTAGATGTCCGCCTTCGTCCCATAGGCTTGTACCAAGACGAAAGCTGAAGCCCACGAAACCTCTAAAATGTAAGAGATCTCAACATAAATACAATCCTAAAATAACTAGTATAAGTTATGTTTTTAGTTATTAATCTTATTATTTCATGTAACTTCTGTTAAAAGCCATTTTACTGACGGTTGTTCCGAAGTTACCGGAAGTACTTTCGGGTAAACTGCCAACAAATAATTTAAACAAAGAGTTATATATGATTAAGTTGGGAATGTGGAATCTTTGGCACAATGATACTACTCAGTATATATCACCACTACACCAAACACTTTATTTTTTGCGCTCGACGCGCGTTTCGCTAACCATGTTAGCTTCATCAGGAGCGATGATTGACTTCAATCATCGCTCCTGATGAAGCTAACATGGTTAGCGAAACGCGCGTCGAGCGCAAAAATAAAGTGTTTGGTGTAGTAGTGATATATACTGAGTAGTAGTTATATATGATGTTTTGCTCTAAACCAGGGGTGCTCAAACTTGAACTGCTGGCGATCTACCTCAATATTGTTAGACTACGATCGATCGACTTTGAGAGGCTGCAAGTAAGTGTGATGCAGGATTGTCGTCTAAGTAGGGTGTATCGTGGCATAGATATTAGTTTTCCGCACAATATGCATTTTTTTTTAGTCAAGGTAAGTGTAGGTCTGCTCTAAAATGTCAATGAAAAAACTCATAATTATTCAAAATTGCGAGTTTATTGGTTCTTATAAAACAAACGAGTTCTAATGTCTAAACTTAACTAAAGAGTGACTTGGATGTTGAAGCGTGGCACTGCATGTCCTCAGCATACTTTTCATAAGATGGTACGTAATTACCGAGTGCTAATCGCAAGCATGATGACATATGTTCGTCAGTTAGTCGATTGCGATATTTTGACTTAATTATCTTCATTTCAGAAAATGCAGACTCGCACAAGTAAGTTGACCCAAACATTGCCGTCAGTTGAAGGGCGATTGCTTTAGATTCGGATATTTATCTTCAGATATAAAACACCAGAATTTTGTATCAGATGCTGTGGCTTTGAGATGTATATCTGATATAATCTGCACTAACTCATTTTCAACAGAACATGAGTCCATGTTAAACTGACTTGCTATTTCAATAGCTAATTCCTCAATGTTTTTACACGAAAAAGGATAACTTATAAATGATGCGATATTTGCCAATTTACTGAAATCATAAAAACGTATTTCGAATTGGCCCAAAATATTTGATAATTCTGCCTTATAAATATCATAATTCAACTGAGGAATCCTTGCTTTCAAAGAAGGAAAATTTTTCAGATCCTTTCTTTTCAGTTGATCTATCATAAGTTGCAATTTACTTTTGAATGCGTTTATTGCGCAAATCATCTCAATAATAGTTTTTCCTTTACCTTGAAGCTCCAAATTAATGGTGTTTAAATGCATTGTGATGTCTGTCAAAAATGCCAAATCAGTCATCACCTCTTTCGTCCAGAAAAGCTGTTATTTCAGGCAATAATTCTTGAAACTTTTCTAGAAATTTTCCGCGACTCAACCACCTGACGTCCGTGTGAAGAACTAAATCAGTGTGTTCAACTGACTCACTATCTTCCAACTGCAATTTAAAGAGCCGTCGTTGCAAGCTACGTGCACGGATAGAATTCACAATTTTTATTGCAATGCCCATAATCTCCTCTATGTTTAGAACTTTTGAACACAAAACTTGTTGATGTATAATGCAATGGAAGGAGAAAAATGAAGGGAAATCATCATTCGCTCGACACAATGCCACAAAACCGTTTTCGTTTCCAGTCATTGCTGGTGCTCCATCGGTTGTAATACACACTAGCTTATATATTGGTAGCTTGTAGTTTGTTACAAAATTGAAGAAAACGTCATATATATCTTCGCCACGGGTCTTTCCTTTCAGAGGAATCATTGTCAAAAACTCTTCCTTAGCCGACATGTCATTGAATACCATTCGAATAAAAATACACAGCTGTGCAGTGTCTGTCATATCGGTGGATTCGTCGAACTGTAAAGAAAAGTATGTACTTTCCATGATACCATGTTTTAGTTTATCTGCCATGTCCTGACTCATGACTTCAACACGCCTTGTGACAGTCGGACGAGATAACTGAAGTTCTCTAATAGCAGACATAATCTCTGTTTTATTTTTAAAATCTCCAAATAAAGTCTCACCCGCTTCAATAAATGCTTCCTTCACAACCAATCCATCATCAAATGGTTTCTTGTGTTTCGCCAATATATGAGATATTTTAAATGACGCGATCGTTGCAGCTTTTGATTGTTTGGCTGGTCTTGTGAACATAGTTTGTTATTTTTTTCAAAACAAGTTATCAAATCACGTACTTTTCGTTTTCTTAATTCACTCTGTGACGGAAAATCCTTTTCATAGTTTTTATGAACCCTTTTATGATGCCTCTCTAAGTTCCCACGCTTAGGTATTGCAACTGACCCACGGCAAATGAGACAAATGCACTTATCCTTCACCATACAAAAGAAGAATTCTTCCTCCCAATCGTTATTAAAATGATAAGTTTTACTTTTCTTCGCCGCACTCATTTTGGACTATTTATTAATAAACTTTGTATCGATGTATCGCCTTCAAGTTACAACTCAGACTAACTCCTATTCCTGCAGGCGCAACATTTATATCGGCGCGAACGAAGTCTCGAATGTTCCCGTCAAACACGCCGCCCGAAGTTTCTAGAAAAATCGGCGGGAATCAAAAACGCGGCTTTTCTTTGACAAGTACCGCGCGTTCCTTTGATAAAGCCGCCTCTTGCCGCTAGCAGGGGGTTATTACGATAAAAGAAAGTGATGAGGGGGTTATTCTGGCCTAATTGTGGATCGAATAAATTTTAGTAGTTTATTCATTACATTTTGTTTTAGTTACCTAAAACAAAATCTGTGAATAGTTCTATATCGGAATTTTTTTCTCGAGATCGACTCAAAAAGCACTCGCGATCGACTTGTCGATCGCGATCGACCGTTTGAGTACCCCTGCCCTAAACGAAAACCTATTTGACTTCCTGTTCCAAGATTCTGTTTCTCCATTTTTGTTTTTCGCTTCCCTCTAAAATCATTTTTTTACAATATTTACCGAATGCAATATAACAGTATTAAAAACAAAAGTGAACTGGCCAACTAGAAGTTTAAACCTTTTAATAAATCTGACTATAAAAATATTTTTTTTTTTAATTAAAATATTCAGGCGGCGGCCTCGGTAACGTGGTGGTTATAAAGCCTACCAAGTAGCCCGATTTTAAAAATATTGAAGCGTGAGGCTAATAAAATAGAAAAAAAAACTTTCATTAGTGCTAATCTGTATATATTTAAAAATATGTTTCTTCGTAGATTTAAACAACTTTTTTACCTTACTGTACAATGTGCAGCTGTCACCACCCAGTCTGAAGAGATCAGCGATCCTCCACAGCTATGTCTATGCCAAGCATGAAGCGATACTTGATGTGGGTGGTTGCTTATATTGGTAGGTGTACCACCAACAATTCTTCCATCTAGTTGTGGAACCACTGCTTCAGGAACAAAAGCGTTGATTCTGTCTTCCACATTAACTAACAAAAAAGAAAGCTCATTGGTGATAACGTCACATATATATAAATACTGTCGATTTCAAAGATATGTCAGACCCGGACCATTGCGTTAGTAATTTGACACACACATGGTTTTAGAATTGGTGTTACTTCTATAAATATATTATACTCAGTGTTAGTTAGTGTTAGCACGTAGTGATTTTTTTTTTATGGTCTAGAACAGGTGCTACAGGGAAGTCCCTAAAGCGCTCCAGAAGCGGCATGTGTGCGGAAAAAGCGATTCACGTTGTTCTCGAATCGCTGTAAATTGTATTCGGTGGGAAACACAGCCCTAGACAAATTATTCCAAAGGGATGATGTTTCTCCATATAAAAGACTGCTTGAAAAGCGTTGTACGCGGAGTAACAAGCTGAACCTCATTCAGATGTGAAGTATTAGCGTGACGTGTATTTCTAACATGCACCGCTCTGGTTTCGAACACTTTCCATGAAAATACTTGTAGAACAGACTCAAGTCGCCAACCGTTCTTCGATGTTCCAGCGAATCAATTCCGCCGGTCAGTTTCCGGGTCTCCAGTCAGACGAACAGCTCTTCTCTGAACAGAATCCAACAAATGCAGTGTATGTTTGAGAACGGAGCCCCAAACATGGAGCAGTATTCCATAGTTGGTCGAATTTGAGCTTTGTAAAGAATTAACAGTTGTTGTGGAGTGTAAAGCTTTCTGGTTCGAAATAATATTCCCAACTTTTGAGAAGCTCTCCTTGCTATGCCTGCAACATGTTCATGCCAGGACATAATTAACACCACCCGAACAATTGAGTGACGATGCTAGGGGAATGGAGTGTTCAGCAACGTTAACTTTTTTTAGAAAAAAACTGCCGCCTGTGTTTTTGTAGCGTTAAATTCCACTTGGTTACTGTCACCCCAAGATAGAATTTCTTCCAAGTCTTTGTTAAGTTGAACGACCTCCTCCTGTCTGCGGATATTCGCCTGAGTACCCTATGTTCGAGCGTTCAAAGTGAATGAAGAGATAAGCGTACTGTCATCTGCAAAGCTGACTTTAGATTCCAGGTCTTTTCCAGCAGATCGTTAATGTAAATGAGAAAGAGAGTAGAAGACCGTATGGAGACTTGGGGTACATCAGCATTGATAGTGAAGGTGTTAGAAAGAAATTCGTCGACCGCCACTTGTAAAGAACGCTCTCTGAGGAAACATGAGAGCCACAAACAGCCAAACTGACATACCATAAGAGCGTAGCTTAGCCAATAGTGTCGAATGCCTTGGATATATCAAAAGCAACCGCTCGAGATTCTCCAAAGTGTTCAATTGTGTTGTTCCAAACATGTGTTCTCAGAGTTAATCAGAAGATCTCCTGTTGATCTATGTTTACGAAAGCCATATTGGTTATCGCTAATAATGTTGAATCCTTCAAGATATTTTAGAAGATGCTGATTGATAACCTTTTCCAACCGACTTTTCTACCGACCTTTTGTAAATTTCATATTTATACTTTAGAAGTCTTTTTTAGTTGTATCACTATCTTCATGGTTTATACAAGTTGGACAAGTTTCATTTTTCTTTTACATTAATTATCGCGAATAGTAAGTAGTGATTGCTACCTACATTAGCAGAGTTTAGAGCTGTGACGTCTCTTATTTAGTAAACGGTAGACACATCTGTTACTTCTTATGTAGTTGATTATTGAACTTTATCCCCAAGAATACTATTATACTGGTTGCTTGGTTGTTTGCTTGTAGGCGATTGTGTCTGTTTGCGCACCGCAGATTTTGGTTTATTGTGCACCCCTTCCTTTGTTACATGAGCATCGTCTGTTTAAGAAGGTTTATTACCATTGTGGATATTTTACACAATATCTGTTAATATTTCCTCAAATTTGGGCCCTTCTTAAACAAAGGACCTTAATTGTTAGTTTGTATGGAGGCCGTCAGTTACGTCCCTCGCATATCTTTCACCAGATATTGCGAGTCAACTATCTGGATGTTGTTGATATGACCATCTGTTGATTGTCATTTTTACCACCTATTTTGGTATATTTAATGCATTCTTGCTAGTTGGTCCGCTTTTTTAATAAGTCTTATCCCCGAACGTCCTGGAATCCTCAGGAGTTTATCCCTACTCTTCCCTCAGAATAGTTCTAACAGGTCACGTTTTTCACTCCAACCAAGTATATTTATGTTGTGAAAAATAGTAAAAAAACCGGTAGTTTATCCTTAGCTCGTTAAGGGAGATTGAGCAAATATTCTCCATTATTCTTTCTCACTAAATTTTCACGTTACTACAAAGACTTAATTTTGTTAATCAAATGTTTAAATTGTCTTGAGCATTTACCAACATTAAATTCTCAAATGTTAACAGAGAGAATTGCCGTTATTGAAATCAGACAAATCTGAAACTAAAATATCAAAAGTCTTTACATTACTTGCTTACAAGTGATGGCTTAAGACGCAATTCAGTACGTGCGTTAATCGACCCGTAATTCTTTGAGGATGACAGATATTAACCATTAATTTGAAGTAATATGTGACGATGATGGAAAATTTCTTCACATTCGCTTTACATTGACATCTTTTTCAGTCAATCGACGAATTATCTCAAATAAATTCCAAACTTCCCAAAGATGTGACATAAAATGACCTCCACGTAGGCCTAATTTGAGATCATTTTGTTTTCTGTGGATATTTCACAAAACTAGAACTTACAGTAACAATCTTATCTTCCTGGAACGATTGAAGGATAATATCTGACAACAAATGGTAGCGATCATCGAAACGAAGTCGCTCGCTTAAAAGAATACCGGGAACGCAACGGTTTACATTTAGATGACATTATTTTTAAGGATTAACTTTCCAATAATAGTACTTTAATATACAATTTATCAGTCTGTTATATTATATATTATTTATAAGTACATATTAGAAAAACACATTTTTTTATGAATATCTTATATTTCCAGTGAGATTTTCGAACATTTTTTAAATCTAGTCTTTGATCATTAAATTTTGCGCAGTCACACAGTTTATTTTATAAAATAAAAAAACTTACCATTTTCACTTAAACAGTTCGAAATAAAAATTAAAATATACAGTTGTCTAATCATTTTTGGGAATTGTCTTAATTTGTTCATTACTTATTTAGGACTAGGATATTAATTATTGTGGAAATTACATTATTATCAATGGAACTAATCTTTATTGCAGAATTGCAGCAATTAAAGATTTATTAATCAGTATCAATAGAACTTAAAATTATCCCAAATTTATTGTTATTTACCCTTATCTCCAGACAAAAGCCTTTTAATAATACGACAAAATTATTACACTTGAGCTTCCTGAACAAACATCACATCATACATCGAACGTCATAAATTCATAAAATTATAATGCTAACAATTTTTATTGTGTCAATATAATATACAAGATGTTTTCTAAGATGAAACACTTTTAATAGATTATATTTCTCAGTTAGCTAAATATAGCATATTCAAAAAGTTTATGTTTTCTGTGAGCTCGATTACAAAAAAAACATAGTTTCACATTTGACTCGGTCTATCTAGATATCGATTTGTCTAGTTATCTACCTGTGTATCAGTCTATCTTAATAAGGTAGTTTCTTCTAAAAAAAATCCCCTCTCTTGATTATCCACTGTTTCAGTGAAAATTTTCCCACGTCTTAGTAATCATTTTTAGTGTTCCGTACGGAACACTTATAAGATCACTTCGGTGTCTGTCTGTCTGTCTGTCTGTCTGTCTGTCTGTCTGTCTGTCTGTCTGTCTGTCTGTCTGTCTGTCTGTCACACCCGATTTTCTCCGAAACTATTTGACATAGAAAGGTGAAATTTGGTAATAATATAGGAATTGATGGCCTCATCAGAGCCATATAGTTTTGAGAATTAAATTTTGACTTAAGGGGTTAGTTTTGGGGGGTGAAGTCGGAAGTGAAAAAAAAAATTTTTTATTAGGTCATCGAGTGTGGTGTCAAATGAAAGCTTGTGAAAACACGAGTAAAAAATATATATATAATATTATACTTGCGCGCACTTTTCTTTGTATTATTTTTAAAAATTCGCGAAATATCGCTGTCCCGGGCATTATCTCGAAAAGTACTTATCAAAAAATTTTGTAAAAATTCTGGAATATTCTCCACGGGGTGTAGATTGAACGAAAATTATCACGAGTGCATTACCTTTAATAATTTATATGGTATATAAAAAAAAAAAACAAAAATTTCAAGGTCATCAGATTTCAGTAAAGATTGGAAACAAACTTTGTTGAAAACTCATTTGGGGTGTATTTTGTGAAGTCACTGATCATTTTATACCTCTGTAACAAAATTTTTTTATTTTAAAAGCAATCAACGTACGGAACACTAATTGCGCAAGTTTAACTTGCACTTGACCGGTTATATTAATTAGGTGGTTGGAAGTTCCAATTTATGAAAGTCTATGAAACATCTTCTCTTCAGGTCATTGATTTTTAAAAAGTTTTTGTAGTTTCACTGTATGAAACGATTCTTTTTTGTAACAAATCTCCGTCCTGGTTATCGATTTTAAGTTTGCTGTATTAGGAAGGGGAAATTTAATCAAAACTATTTATAATGGAATGTATAGGAGATAACAGGGAGAAGGATGGTCTGATATAGTGCTTCGTATATATTATGTGTACGTCCTTGTTAGGGTTACTGGAGTTCACTAATTTGAAATATAGAATTATTATAGCATGGGAAATATCAAGTTGTAAATAGCTCTTAAGTTCTTCCTCTGCTCTACTTTTTACTCTTCTTACTAAAGGAAAGGATGTTATTCGTGAAATGAATGAAACTTGAAAACGAAAGTGGCAGCTCTTTTTGTGCTATGCACAATAAACGAGCATTTAACATATTTTTAAATGCAATATAACCCCACTTCGTTATGTAAGCTTGTAATGATTTTCATCACAACTCAGTAAAACTGTCGCTTTCGTTTTCAAGTTCGTGATGTGATAGTCAAAGCTTTACGATACATTTTTTCGGATTAAAGCCTCTCTTTATATGGTTACATTAAATCTTGAAGTTTTTGATTTAATTTTCTTTGAATTATTTCAGGGTAATTTAAGTTTTATTTGTATATCAACTCTTACTATTCGTCTCGATTTTTTTAATTAAAATTAAAGTAAGCTGTTTTATTAGTATTCTGGAAATAGTTTATTATTCTTCGACGAATTAATTTTTTTTTATTTAATATATTTTATCGCCAATTTTTCGACACCATCTTGTATTTTATTTATTACTTAATTATGTTATTGTGGTATCACTTCAATTATTGTCCGCTTTAAAATATTTTTTTTTTTTGTCACTGATTAATATCAATTTCGTATGGAAAATTTTTTTTGACCCGCCATATTGGAAACGCCATTTTTAAATATCATGTCTCGAAATCATGTTTCATTTAGCTATTTTTGTTTTAAACATAAATAAGTTACACGATTGTCAAAATTTTTGAATTTTCAGCGCCATGTTGTAGCAGCCGTTTTTTTTTTTCAATTTTTTATTGTATTTTTTTAAATTTAACCGCCGATATTGATTTCTTTAAATTAACCTTTATCGACTAAAATACTAAATATATATATATATATATATATATATATATATATATATATATATATATATATATATATATATATATATATATATATATATATATATATATATATATATATATATATATATATATATATATATATATACGAGGTATGTCCACAAAGTAAGTTTCGGTTTGGTTATATAAGAAAAACGTGTACAGATACAGAAAAAATATTTATTGTACAAAAATCTACAACTGTTAAACTAATTTTCTACATAGCTTCCGAAATTTTGTAGGCACTTGTCATAGCGTGGCACAAGTTTTTGTATGCCTTCTTCATAGAAGGTTGCCACCTGTGTTTTCAACCATGTGGTAACATGTTCTTTCAGCTCGTCATCATAGTTGAAGTGTCGACCACCAAGGAAAGATTTTAGGTGTAAGAAGAGATGAAAGTCGCTAGGAGCGAGGTCCGGGCTATACGGAGGATGATCAAACACGTCCCAGTCAAATTCCTGTAGGAGTTCTTTTGTCACGTTCGCAGTGTGAGGTCGGGCATTATCGTGGAAAAAAACAACACCTTTCGACAGTAATTCTCGGCGATTGTTCTGTATTGCGCGGCGCAATTTCTTAATGGTCTCGCAGTAAACATGTGCATTGATTGTTTGGCCTCATGGTAAGAAATCAATCAGCAAAATGCCTTTTCTGTCCCAAAAAACGGTGCACATGAGTTTTCGAGGTGTCAAGATTTGCTTAGGCTTAACTCTCGTTGGGGACGAAGTGTGCCTCCATTCCATTGATTGCCGTTTAGTTTCTGGGGTGTCGTAAGATACCCAAGTTCCATCCCCCGTGACTATCCGAGAAAGAAAATCATCACCGTCTTCATTGTAGCGTGTCAAAAACTGAAGTGCACTACCCATCCGTTGTTTTTTGTGTTGTTCAGTAAGAATTTTGGGTACCCAACGTGAGCAAAGTTTTCGAAATTTCAGTTTTTCATTAACAATTTCATGAATTAGTGATCGTGAGATTTGCGGAAATTCCATAGCAAGAGCACTAATTGTAAACTTACGGTTTTGCTTAAGCTTCTCTTCAATTGCGTGAACCAGTTCATCAGTAACCAAAGACGGGCGTCCACATCATTCTTCATCGTGCACTTGATCACGTCCTTTATTGAACTGTCTGACCCATCTTCTAACCATTGAATCACTCATAGCAGTTTGTCCGTAAACCTCGCAGATTTGCCGATAAATTCCACTTGGTTTAACTTTCTTTGCATTTAGAGAACGAATCACAGATCTGATTTCACAAGCGGCGGCATTTTCAATTAAGGCTGACATCATAAAGAAGCACTACAAAGAACACGTCGGCAGCAGCGATCTGAAAATGGCGTACATTTTTTCTGCTTGAGTCAGAGTAACTGCCACGCATGCTCGGAACTGCGATCGCAGCGCTGCCGCGGATAGAAATAGAAACGGAACTTACTTTGTGGATATACCTCGTACATATATATATTCAACAAGTATTCTGACACTAATTAAACCTTTTTCGCCCAAAGTTCGTTTTTTTTTCACCATAGCATACATTAACTTCTTGAATTTTCTGATTCCAGTCGCCATTTTGTGGCCATATTGAATTTCGAAAAAGGCAATATTTCATTCGAAAACTCTTGAACATACTAACAATTTGGGACCTTCAAAGTTATTTTCCGTTGGGTTTAATTTTGGAGAGAGCAGTGTCCCTGTTGACGTAGAATGACCCATATATATATATATATATATATATATATATATATATATATATATATATATATATATATATATATATATATATATATATAAATATACATAATAATTTTTCTGTTGAACCTTTTGTTTACATAAACTTGATTGGTTTTTCTTGGGTACTTAGGTTCTTTTGGAAAACACAAACTAGTCTATTTGACGTTTCGCCTTATTTTTTTTAGGCATTTTCAAAAATTCTTTATTTTTTAATATTCATTCTAAAATTAGAAAACACGAGGTTAAAATCTTTTAAGTCAAATTACACTTTTAAAAACATATAGCATTTTTACGCACACTCGGACATTTAAAATATTTACACCATAACAAAAATATAAAACAATTTACTAACGTGTATATACCCTGAAAGTCAACTATTTGTGTGTTTGTTAATTTCAAATTCTGTATTTCTTTCAGCATATCGTGTCTCGTATTTTTTACTGATTTTTTTAAAATTTGATTATAATGGGTGTCTTACGAAAAAACTATTATTGATGTTAAGTATATATACCATTTGGTATTATCAAGAGGATATGCATGCCAGCATGTTTATTTTTTAATTAAATTTGTGTAGATATGACTGATTCCTTTTATGTCAGTAATATCATTCACAGTGTTTTTTCATCTTTTTTTATTTCAATCGTCTCTTTGATCTGTAGTTTGGCATAATTCCGCTCTTTGCAGAGGACCTTGGTTTCATTGAATTTAAAGTCATGTTTTTCTTCTGCTTCGTATTTACTAAGGGCAGTGGAAGCATTCCTAGTATATTTGTGTCCATTTAGTCTGTTTTTTAGTAACTGAGAAGTCATGCCAATATATTTCTTCGGACAATTCGCACACGGTATTGCATACACAACATTAGATTCATTCATTGTGGGGATATGGCTTTTTAAGTTTGTAAATAATGAACTTAGTTTATTTTGAGTTTTATGGCAAAAAATGGGATCTACTACAAGAACACACAACAATTTCAAAAAGAAATTTTCTGGACGCCATAGATCTCACATTGAACACCAACTATTTTCAATTTAAAAATAGATTTTATAAACAAATCGACGGTTGTGCCATGGGTTCCCCATATCATCAGTCATTGCTCAACTAGTAATGGAATACTTGGAAGAACAAGTCATTAAAAAAATAAAAGGTAACATTTTGTTTTTTTCAAGAGATTCGTAGATGATTGTTTATTAGCAGCCCAAAATGATAAATTATCGAAATTCTATACAAATTTAATAGCTTCCACAAAAAATTACAATTTACATCAGAAATTGAAAAGGATGGAAAAATAAATTTTCTAGACCTGACTCTTATCAGAAAGCAAGATAAAATCCTTACAGAGTGGTACACAAAACCTTCTTGGTTAGGAAGATATTTGAATTTTCACTCTAGTCATGCAATGTCCCAGAAAATCAGCGTTATAGAGGGCCTTACAGACCGAGCAATAAAATTGACTTCCCCTGAACTAAGACCAGACGCGCTAAAAAAAGTAAAAACTGTCTTAATACAAAACAATTTTAAAGAGAATGACATCAATCGAACAATAAAAAAGAGAATATACAAGTTTTATAATAACTCAAAAAAACACACACAAATAGTAAACAAAACTGTGATAAATTTTTACCACAACATACATACAAAAGAACTTTCTGAGAAGCTGAAATGGGTCTTGAAAAAATATAACATTATAGTTTGCCATAAAACTCAAAATAAACTAAGTTCATTATTTACAAACTTAAAAAGCCATATCCCCACAATGAATGAATCTAATGTTGTGTATGCAATACCGTGTGCGAATTGTCCGAAGAAATATATTGGCATGACTTCTCAGTTACTAAAAAACAGACTAAATGGACACAAATATACTAGGAATGCTTCCACTGCCCTTAGTAAACACGAAGAAGAAGAAAAAAACATGACTTTAAATTCAATGAAACTAAGGTCCTCTGCAAAGAGCGGAATTATGCCAAACTACAGATCAAAGAGATGATTGAAATAAAAAAAGATGAAAATACTGTGAATGATAGGACTGACATAAAAGGAATCAGTCATATCTACACAAATTTATTTAAAAAATAAACATGCTGGCATGCATATCCTCTTAATAATACCAAATGGTATATATACTTAACATCAATAATAGTTTTTTCGTTAAGACACCCATTATAGATAATAAAATTTTAAAAAAATCAGTAAAAAATACGAGACACGATATGCTGAAAGAAATACAGAATTTGACATTCACAAACACACAAATAGTTGACTTTCAGGGTATATACACGTTAGTAAATTGTTTTATATTTTTGTTATGGTGTAAATATTTTAAATGTCCGAGTGTGCGTAAAAATGCTACATGTTTTTAAAAGTGTAATTTGACTTAAAAGATTTTAACCTCGTGTTTTCTAATTTTAGAATGAATATTAAAAAATAAAGAATTTTTGAAAATGCCTAAAAAAAAATAAGGCGAAACGTCAAATAGACTAGTTTGTGTTTTCCAAAAGAACCTAAGTACCCAAAAAAACCAATCAAGTTTATATATATATATATATATATATATATATATATATATATATATATATATATATATATATATATATATATATATACAGTGGCGAACAAAAGTATTGAAACATTTAAATACCCATCTCTATATTTAAACGGTTTACAATTAAAATATTTATTTATTAATCGTGTACATGCTAACAAACATTTTAAAGGCTAAAACAGTTATTGTTTATTAGAAATGTGCTTAGTTTTTAACGTAACAAAATTATGCACAAACAAAAGTATAGAAGCGTTTTTGTTATAAAATAAAAATTCCACTAAGATGACTAAGATGTCGAAAATATTTAGTGGGATATCCTTTTGCGTCAATCACTGCTCGACATCTTCTGCCCATAGAGTCAATAAGCCTAGCACAAAAATCGGGGTGGTATTTTTCCCATTCTTGTTTTAATGCGATCCAAAGTTCGTCCCGGTTTATTATATTTCTTTTTCTAATTTGTTTATCCAGATAGTGCCAAAGATTCTCTATCGGGTTCAAATCAGGTGATTGTAAAGACCAGCGCATCACCCGAATCCTTTGTTCAGAAAACCAATTCTTGGCCAAGCGAGATGTGTGTTTGGGCCATTGTCTTGCCAAGAAAACTGCTGTTAATAAAGAACTAAGGTAGGAATGTCAGGGTGTATTTGTGTCAGACATGACTATTAGGCGTCGTCTGTTATCTGAAAATCTTCATGGTAGGCGTGCTACTAAAAAGCCACACCTTACAAAACGTCGCAGAAAAGAGAGATTTAAATTTGCTAAGGAACATAAAGACTGGACTCAAAATCAGTGGTCTCTAATAATCTTTAGTGACAAAAGTAGGTTCAATCTCTTTGGAAATGATTGTATTGGTTATGTAAGAAGACCAGTTGGTCTAAGAAATAATCCAAAGTACCTTGTACTTACTGTCAAACATGGCAGTGGAAATATCATGGTATGGGGTTGTTTTCGACGGTCTGCTACGGGGCCATTGCCAAAGATAAATGGCAGAATGGATGCTCGGATGTATCTTGAGATATTGGAAAATAATTTGATTCCTTATGAAGAAGATTTGCCACTGTCATGGATTTTTCAATAAGACAATTACCCAAAACACACATCTCGCTTGGAAAAGAATTGGTTTTCTGAACAAAAGATTCAAGTGATGCGCTGGCCTTCACAATCACCTGATTTGAACCCTATCGAGACTCTTTGGCACTATCTGAATAAACAAATTAGGAAAAGAAGTATAAAAAACCGAGACGAACTTTGGATCGCATTAAAACAAGAATGGGAAAAAAACACCACCTGATTTTTGTGCTAGGCTTATTGACTCTATGAGCAGAAGATATCAAGCAGTGATTACCGCAAAAATATATCCCACTAAATATTAAATATTTTCGGCATCTTAGTCGTCTTAGTGGAATTTTTATTTTATAACAAAAATGTTTCGATACTTTTGTTTGTGCATAATTTTGTTACGTTAAACACTAAGCACATTTCTAAAAAAACAATAACTGTTTTAGTCTTCAAAATGTTTGTTAGCATGTACACGATTAATAAATAAATATTGTAATTGTAAACCGTTTAAATGTTAAGACTAGAGATGGGAATGTAAATGTTTCCATACTTTTGTTCGCCACTGTATGTATGAACATAGATTGTTTTACAAAAGTCGTAAAGACCAAAAAATATGTGGAGTTGGCATATTAATCACTAAATGAGAGGTAGCCAACATTACTCAGTTCTATGTCGGCCGTATCAAGTAGAGTTATCTCAATAGATGTTAAAATTAACAAAAAATATATATGCAAAATTATTCAGGTATACGGTCTTACATCAGGACATAAAGAAGTTGAAACACTAGATTGCACAATGGAAATAAAACTGAATGGAAAATATAGCTTTATACAGATAATTTTTCTTATAAATATTTATTTGTCTTCAGTTTATTATTGTTACTGAAAAATGCAATAAAATTACAGCTGCATATATGATCGGGCGTGAAATAATTCAGCATTTATGTTACGGATTACTTCAGATCGTGAGAGAATTATATGTTTCTCAACTTTTGCCTCTTATTATTTAGAAATAAATTAATTTCATAACTGGTCAAACTTCAATAATTATTATTAACTATATATATATATATATATATATATATATATATATATATATATATATATATATATATATATATATATATATATATATATATATATATATATATATATATATATATATATATATATATATATATATATATATATATATATGTTTGGATTAAAGATTTTATTCCAAAATCACTTAAGGTAACTAATATTCTGTGGCATAGGATTCCATGTTAGGTAGTAGAAACCATCCAGTCGTGGGAATTAGTATTACTCTTGCTTTAAAATTTACTACCTTACCACTATTTCTAATTGACTTTAATTCAGTGCTAATACTATCTTTTAAACTTCTAAATTGCTTTCCTTTGAATATTTTTCTAGCTTTTGCAATAACTTGAGATAATGATAGTCCATTTCCCACACGATTTTTCTTGCAATTTTTCTTCTTCTTCTAGGCCCCGTACCTAATTTTCTTATCATCATTCATAACAGTACTTATTCCTAGATGGGATAGGATTTCCTCCCCCTGTCATTTATATTGAAATTTTTGCATTGGGCCCATCAAAAAGGCAATGTTGCCGCCCCTACATAGAGCTATCACATCTTCGGCATATGCCTAAGTGTCCAGGATATTCTAATATAATGTTATTAGTAATCTAATTAATTATATTTAAAGTATGGTAATAAAAAACTAAAGTATATAAAGATATATTTATTGTTTTGACAAAAAAATTTATTCTGTTGACATTAAAATCATCAACAAAATTACGGGTATGGAAATATCGGTTTTTTGATAACCATAATTCTATTAGTCTACAGAATACAGAATTGTCATTTGTGCCTTTTAGTTCAACCGTCCTAAAAATAGATATAAATATTTTGGTTAGCTCTGCTATAATTTTTACTTATTTTCTGAAAGAAATTAAATGAAAAAATTATTTATTAGAGAACACCTATTTAATAACCTATAATCCTGTGACCTCTTTAATCCACGACAACACGTAAGACACATCAGTATAGACGCCAGGATATCCTGCTCTTGCACACCCATTTCCCCAAGATACTCCTCCAGTAAGGTAACCATCTGCTATTAAAGGATCACCCATTGGCATCCATCACGTCATCCAGCTACAAAGCCTACTGTAATGTACGTGCCTGTTTCAACTGAATAATTCCATGAAATAATTGTGTACTTTAAATATATTTTTATTTCATAACAGCACTTATTCCTAGAGCATCTGTTTTTTGAATCTAGCCAAACTTCTTCAGATAATAACTTATCAGCAATGCGTTTTCTTTTTATATCATTTGATTGTGAGTAGGCAATGTCAAGCTCTTTACACTCTTCATCAAATATATTTATTCCTTTATCACCTTTTTATATAAGTTTTTTTCTAATTTTGTTCCAGGTCAACAAAAATTGTAACCTGTAATTCAAATGGTAAATTGTTTTTTATTTAGGAGACCACGGCCTCATTTCAGTATTTTGCAAACATATCTTTTATGATATGATTTGGACGTTATATTGTAACCTGAGCACTTGCCCGCTTTTTGAGGTGTCTTTTTGTACCCTGTGAAAATTGTTTGCACTTTGTGGCGGCTATTTTGTACCGTTTGCAATTTGGATGCCCCAGGCTTGGGCGCAATTTTGTACTGTGTGAAAATTGTTTTTTCCCACGCTTGGGCATAATTTTCTTGCAACCTCTTTTTAATTTCTGAGAATGAATTGAGTGAATAATGATTTTAAAAGAACTAAAGAAATTAAACAAACACTAGCTCAGTTTTCCTTAGTAGAGAAATATGGGTAAGAGATAATTATTATACGTCTTTTTGGAATTATTTTCTAATTTTTTTAAAAAAGCTTCAGTCGTACAAATTTTTGGGCACCATTCATTTTAAAATAGAAAGGATCTAACTTCAGTTAAAAAAATGAAAAAATACTGAAGTGTTTTACGGATATTACTAAAAAGAATTATACTAGTACAACTTTTCCTATCCTGAAAAGAAAAATAGGTATTCAGTGAGACACTAGCTTTAATCAACAAAAAAAAGAAAATTTATTCATGATTTAAAATAAAAGTTCAACCTTTGCAGTTTTAAGGAATACAAAAAAAATTCTAGCCTAAAAGTAGTTTTTATAAATTAGAGTCCCTAAATCAGAGATTTTACTACTAAATCTTGACTACACCCGAAATCGAAGAGTCGTGATTTTCACTTCGCGATTTTTCAGTTCAAATTGCTGTTGAAACACTTATTTGCGGGGAATATATGTATTGATGTATGTTCTGGTAACTTACGGTTTTCCTACGGGCTTCTAGGCCTTCAATGCAACACAAAACCGATTTCACACTTTTGAGAAGAGCCTACTTTAGCTACTCCAATTAGAAAACACACAAAGCCCACTACGGCTTTATGATAAAAAAACTCGTGCTTAACTTGGCTCTCGTAGATATTGTCGTAAGCCTCTACTGCGGCTCGGTGGAAAAATCGCCACTTGGCGGCTCGGTGGAAATTAGCCTGGCTGCGGCTTGATGGTACTAAGCCTCTCGGCGGCTTGATGGTACTAAGCCTGGCGGCGGCTTGATGTTACTGCCTGGCGGCGGCTCGGTGTTCTAAGCCCAGATTCGCGTCCTCCGGACCCTTAAATAAGCCGTGGGCACTCTGTCTGTAATATGGCGACGCCGGAAACAAAACTCCGGATACAAACATTTGACCAATCCCGGCGTATCGATAGATTCGGTCGCAAACCCGCACAGCACACTATATAACGAGCGGCTAGGAATTTCTGATTAATATACCGCTCGATACAAAAATGAAAAGAAGTACATTATAAAGTGAAAAATCAGTAACATTATATGGTCTTAAAATCTAGGAAAAAATGAATGTTACAATATATATTATGACCGTTTACGTCAAATGACTGACTAGTGTTATTACAGAAACCAACTGTATATATACATTATGAGAATCGAAAAATAATAGTTTTCTATAACAATTAAACACCATGACACTTCAGTAAACAATTTCAGAGAACATGAAAAATAATTTAATAGAAGTAGCAAAAGTGGGTTAATTGTTGGACCATCAGGATGTGACAAAACCAACCATACTGATATTAGATTAATTGAAGATTCTAATGGCTTATGGTTTAAAATTATATATTAATTCAAAAATCTTTATATCAATCTAAATACGAATGCACACTTTTTAGACCATTAAAAATTGAATTTATTGACTCGAATAATGAAGAAAATATAATTTCACCACAAGAAATAGAACTAGGTTCTATAACAATATTTGATGTATAATCTGTTGTAATCAGAACATAGTAAAGTATTGTTTTTGTTTTGGAAGACATAAGAATACCGATTGTTTTTATTTATGTCAAACATACTCATCCATTCAAAACAACAACGTAATCGTAATAATGCAAATTTAATTGTGATATTTTAACAAAATAATGCAAATTTAAAACATATTTATGATCATCATGTTAATGTTGATATGTCAGTGAATCAATTTAAGGAATTAAATTTATTAGGTAGGAAAGATAAATTTGTATTTTTGGTCATAGACAAAGATTCTAATATAAAGTCTAGGCCAGGGGTCGGCAACCTATGGCACGCCAAGCAATTTTGAATGGCACGCGTACCTATTCAAAGTTTACACATTAATTCTCTAATCTGTGACATGTAAATAATCGAAGACAGTATTACTTTAACGATACAAACAAAAACTATATATTATATAGGTCACTAGGTATTATTACCAAAAACTACAAAATATATATTTTGTAATTTATAATTTTACTGAATGCATTGGTTTGGCTTTGATTTCGGCAAGTATTAAAGACGGCAAGCCTCAAAATATAAGCCTAGGCAAAAACACAAATAAACGTCCTCAATTCTGATCAAAAGTTCCGACGCGCGCCGCAACTCTTTTTATATTGCCGAACTTTAGTTTTTGTTAGATTTAACTTCTAAGCCGCCCTTTGATTGCAATGGGCGCGTTGTAGATAATAATTTTTGTTCTAAGAAATTTAATAAACGTAATTATTGGAATTTTCTGGAAACATTATTTTTTTATATATAGCAAGCGGCTACACGTTTGAATCATTTAGTATCCGTTCCAGTCAATAGTCGTCGAAAAGTTTAAAAATTAAAATTACGTTGCGTTATGGCCGCGAAGCAGAAGGTAGACGTTCGATCATTTCAAACTAAATGGAAAACAGATTACGGTTTTGTACAGCAAAACGATCGGGCCATTTGTGTCCTATGTTGGGAAAGCGTAGTTTTCCGGACATCTAGTGTTCAACGACATTTCCAGATTAAACATGAATCGTCATTTAAAGATAACGCTGATAAAAGGGAGGCAATGCAAAGAGCAAGTAAACAATACGAGAAACATTCAACATTCTTTAGCAAAGTTTTCCAAGGAAAAAATCAGGTAACTGAATGCAGTTTCAAAATTGCACAGTCGTTGGCACAAAAGGGTAGGCCGTTCACTGACTGAACGTTTTTGAGTACTGGCGAGATTTTATTCGACGACTTGACCAATAAGGATACAATATTGGCCAGGATTAGGGATATACCGGCATCAGCGCGGACCATCGAGAGACGAATTACCGAAATGACACAAAATGTGTGCATTGGATGAAAGTGTCGATATTAATGACATTGCCCGTCTGGCAATCGTTGCGCGATACTTCGATGATGGCAGTGTGTATGAAGAGCTGATTTGTCTGCTCCCATTGCA
Source organism: Pachyrhynchus sulphureomaculatus (assembly GCA_019049505.1). NCBI lineage: Eukaryota > Metazoa > Arthropoda > Insecta > Coleoptera > Curculionidae > Pachyrhynchus > Pachyrhynchus sulphureomaculatus. The sequence goes on from CM032456.1 coordinate 192,156,885, forward strand.
GGGAACTACAAGAGGATATATTTTTAGAATTTGTTAAACATTTTGAAAAGCGGAACATTGATTTAAATAAAATTTTTTGCATAACGACAGATGACGCTCCTGCTATGATTGAGAAACATAAAGGATTTGTTTCCTTTCTTATTGAACGCATGGGTCGATCAGTTTTGAATTTTCATTGCATAATTCACCAAGAGAGTTTGTGCGCTAAAACCTCCGCCGGAAGTTTAGGATGGATAGGGTGGTTAAAATAGTTAACTACATTGTCGGTCGTTCTTCACTGATTCATAGACAATTTAAGGCGTTTCTGCAGGAATTAGAAAGTGCATATTCAGATATACCATTGTACAATAATGTGCGCTGGCTCAGCCGTGGTAAAGTGCTCTCTAGATTTGTGCAATGTCTGGGCGAAATTAAATCGTTCTTGTTGGAAAAAAATCAAGTGGATGCTTATCCTGAACCAGAAGATAAGAACTGGATCTGTATGTTAATGTTTCTTACTGACCATCTCAGTGAACTCAACTTAAAGTTACAAGGTTCAGGCAAAACAGTTCTGGATTTATACGAATCCTGGAAATCATTTAAATTAAAAATAGATTTATTTACCAGCGATATTACTACAAACACATATAAATATTTTCCAAATTTAAAAACTTATATATCCAGTGTCGACGATGGTGCACTAATAGACGAAATTCTTAAATATATGACTAATTTAAAAGAGGAGTTTATCGAGAGGGGTCAGGATTTTAATAAACATGGTCCTATGTTCGCTTTTTTAATCAAACCAAATTTAATGGATTTTTCCAGCAGTTGCTTTGACATATCTCTTTTCTCATGGATGGACATTAATAATTTTGATCTTCAATACATTGAATTTAAAAGCTCCGAGTTATGGAACACGAAATTTGTAGAATTAAGGAGGGTATTAGAAGGCGACTGCCAGAACCATTCAAACGAGATACTCAGTTGTTGGATGAGTTTACCAGAGAAATTTATTTGTCTTAAGAAAGTAGCGTTTGCCATGCTTACAGCTTTCGGATCATCCTATATCTGTGAACAACTTTTTTTCCCATATGAGAGTGATTTTAAACCCGTACCAAAGCAGGCTGACAACAGACAACTCGGAAGCATGTGTGACACTGAAAATACACAGACATGAACCGGATATAAGAAAACTCTCTAAAGAACTTCAAGCACAGGGCTCACACTAGGTCCTAGGACTAGTATAATAAAATTATTTGTTAAATGTTAAAATTTCTTTGTAATTAAACCTTCTAAAAGCAATATTTTAAGTTAATTTAAGTTAATTTTTGTTAATTTTTAGTTGTAGTAAGTACCTATGTCGGCACGCAAAATGTTGTATGGATGAAAACTGGCACCCCTTAGTTAAAAGGTTGCCAACCCCTGGTCTAGGCGGTATCAAAAATTATTTGATTCAGGTTAGTTCAGTTTATCTTGACAAAATATTAATTATGGACGAATGATTGGCAAGAAAACTTGTTAAATCGAGAAAAGCTCTTAAACAAAAATATAAGAGTTTGAAAAATGTAGAATTTGAGACACAATCTAAACTGGAAGATACCTACAGACCAATTACACAAACTTTACCAGAACCAGTTTCAACATTTGGGAAAATTGAGCCAGCTTACCTAAAACAACAGCAGTATATACCAATTAAAAAACTTTATGAATTTCCAATATCACTAAAAGACTTGTTTGCTGAAATAATATTACCAGGGAAAGATATTTTTGCTGATACATCAACCCCACAAAAAAAAAATGACAAGAAGAATGGGAAAATAATAACATCATTTCTTAATAATAATTTTACTGTCAGTCAAACATCATCTATATTACAGACAAATGTCAAAGCAGAAACCATATCTTCATCATCATCACAAGCATCAGAATCAACACATCACAAACTTTCAGATATTTTGCAGCAGACGTAATAAACCAGAAACAGATTGGTTAATACGAAAACTTATAATAATTGGTCGGAATTATTTGATAAACTCCCTCGTCAAGTCCCTCGATTAACATTAAGGAGTTGTTCACGATTATGAAATGGAAAGGTTCTACCTAGGACTAACACAAAACCTTTTGAAATTTTGAGTAAAGAAGTAAAAGTTGATGGTGTAAGATATCCTAGTACAGCAGGTTTATATGACTTGTTTAAAAAAAAACATGTTGCTATAAACGAAACGATCTTGATAATTACATATTTTTGTTGAAAAGCACTCACACATATCGTAGAAATCACAATTTCAACGAACAAGTTCAAGAAAATTCTTCATATAAGTATGTGACGATAATAGGACCTTATTTGCAAATAACCGGTCAAGTGCAAGTTGAACTTGCACAATTAGTGTTCCGTACGTTGATTGTTTTTAAAATAAAAAATTTTGTAAGGGTGGTATAAAATGATCAGTGACTTCACAAAACACACCCAAAAGGGGTTTTCAACAAAGTTTGTTTCCAATCTTTACTGAAAACTGGTGACCTTGAAATTTTGTTTTTTTTCTATACCAGATAAATTATTAAAGGTAATGATAATTTTCGTTCAATCTATACCCCGTGCAGAATATTCCAGGATTTTTGCAAAATTTTTTGATCAGTACTTTTCGAGATTTTTTAAAAGTAATACGAAGAAAAGTGTGCACAAGTATTACATTATATATATATATATTTTTTACTCGTGTTTTCACAAGCTTTCATTTGACACCACACTCGATTACCTAGTAAAAAAATTTTTTTTTCACTTCCGATTTCACCCCCCAAAACTAACCCCTTAAGTCAAAATTTAACTTTCAAAACTACATGGCTCTGATGAGGCCATCAAATCCTATGTTACCACCAAATTTCAACTTTCTATGACAAATAGTTTCCGAGAAAATCGGGTGTGACAGACGGACAGACGGACAGACAGACGGACAGACAGACGGGATAGACACCGAAGTGATCTTATAAGTGTTCCGTACGAAACTCTAAAAAGAAGGTATTACTAAAACCAAAACTATTAATCCTGTTCAGAATTTGTTTTAAGGTTTGATGTTAATTAATCAGAGGCAGACCAGAGCTAATAAAGCAACTTTAGCTACAAAGGGTGGTGCTGGTTTAACTTTAAAAGACAATAAACAAAATACAGACTATGTGTACTAGGTTGATGTTAATGAATGTTATTGGCGGCATCTACAAATGCAGGCCAAACCGGCTATAATAATGCGATTATTATACGAGGATGGATTGAAAAGTTCGCGGCCTAGTCAAGAAAACGAAATAAAATACGTACAAAAATATTTTTATTTTTCGTTATAATCTCCTCCTAGCTCTATGCACTTCTTCCACCTGCTTTCCGAAGCTTCCACACCTGTTTGAAAAAAGATTACTCAAGATCTTCAAAATACTGGTTAACTGCAGCTTCGACTTCTTCATTTGATGAAAATTTGTGGCCACCGAGGTGTTTTTTTAGGTTTGGAAACAGATGAAAGTCCGAAGGTGTCCAATCAGGAGAATAAGCCGGGTGGGCAGCAATTCGAAACCACAATCAAGAATTTGAGCCATAGACTCAACAGACGTATGAACGCGAGCGTTGTCTTGATGGAACAAAACTTTCTTTGTCAGTAATCCTGTGCGTTTCTCTTTAATTTTATGACGGAGCAGATTCTCCTAGTGTCGTTTTTATTTCATTGTGGATCTCCTTTGGTGTTAATCTTTTTTTAAACAGCTACTTCATGACCGCACGTTGTCCAATTTTTTCCATTTTTCCAAAAACACGGCACTTGGTCTCACTAAACTCGTTCTAACCTAAAAACCATAAATTCTACCGCAACAAAATTTTACATTATGACAACCAAAGAAAGTATGAACTTATTGTACTATAATAAAAATATTATAATTATTTTTTAGTAAGGCCACGAACTTTTCAATCCATTCTCGTATTATTATAGAAGAACTCGAAGAAGCCCATGTTGTTATATAAATAATTGTAACAAATGATTTAATACATCAATACAATAATACTTGATAAGTTTGGCCGTCATATTTCAAAACGTTTCACTAGAACTGTAGCTGTGTCCTCTTTGAAAAATTATATATTTTTAAATATTGAGAATAAAATTATAAAACATTTAAAATGGTCTACTAAAATTTGTCAAGTAAGAGTGTTGCAGTTAATAAATTCCACAGCGTGCCTCTTTAAAGATTCTAAAAATGAAAATATTGAGGGTGGTTGGTTTTTATGATGAAGAATTGCTGAAAGTAAAACATTTTGATGTGTAGCTAGTGGAAAAAGTATTAAGAAAAAAGGAAATAAAGTTTTAGCTAAATGGTTAATATTTAGTAGCAGTCATTCATGGATCCTCAAAAATGATATATTAAAATTTATTTATTTTATAAGAAATAAAATCCAAATTAAAATTTAATTACATGTTGATTAATAACCTATTTAACCTATCTTTATATATTCTATATGTTTATTAATAATAATTCATAACATTAAACCTACTGCTGTAAATTACGTAACTATGTTTATTTAAAATAATTCTTAATATCAGCACTATGTTTTGCATCAAGAATTTTAGAAATAATAATTTCCCAATCTTTAATTGTTCTTCTAAATTGGAAATTGTTTAAATAAACCTTTTTTCCACTGACTTTTTTATTCACACCAAAGGCTAGCCTTTGATTGGCGCTTTTATCACCATCTTTATTTTGTTCTCTTCATGTTATTTTCAAACCAATTTCTGATCCTTGAGAACCCGTATATATTCAACTTACTACGTATACTGTAGTACATTACCTAGAAGCATAAATTTCGGCAATGTTATAATATTTCTTTGTCTTCGTAAAAGAAACCAGGTAGGTTTTGTTTGGATTCAAACCCAGTCATTTATTTTGACACCATCATATTTAGAACTCTTTGCACTGGGCCCGTTAAAAGGAAAATGTTGCCGCCCCTACAAAGAACATCTTCGGCATACGTTTGGCTGTCCAGGATATTCTGATATACTGTTATTAGTAATTTAAGTAATTATGTTTAAAGTGTGGTAATAAATAGCTAAAATATTTAAAGGTATATTTATTGTTTTGACAAACTAAAATCATCAACAAAATTACTGGTATGAAAAACTTGTTTTTTTCCTAACTATAATTCTATTAGTGTACAGCAGGGGTGCTCAAACTTGAACTGCTGGCGATCTACCTCAATATTGTTAGACTACGATCGATCGACTCTGAGAGGCTGCAAGTAAGTGTGATGCAGGATTGTCGTCTTGGTAGGGTGTATCGTGGCATAGATATTAGTTTTCCGCAAAACATGCATTTTTTTTTTAGTCAAGGTAAGTGTAAGTCTGCTCTAAAATATCAGTGAAAAAACTCTAATTATTCAAAATTGCGAGTTTATTGGTTCTTACAAAACAAACGAGTTCTAGTGTCTAAACTTAACTAAAGAGTGACTTTGGATGTTGAAGCGTGGCACTGCATGTCGTCAGCATACTTTTCATAAGATGGTACGTAATTACAGAGTGCTAATCGCAAGCATGATGACATATGTTCTTCAGTTAGTCGATTGCGATATTTTGACTTAATTATCTTCATTTCAGAAAATGCAGACTCGCACAAGTAAGTTGACCCAAACATTGCCGTCAGTTGAAGGGCGATTTGCCTTAGATTCGGATATTTATCTTCAGATATAAAACACCAGAATTTTGTATCAGATGCTGTGGCTTTGAGATGTATATCTGATATAATCTGCACTAACTCATTATCAACAGAACATGAGTCCATGTTAAACTGACTTGCTATTTCAGTAGCTAATTCCTCAATGTTTTTACACGAAAAAGGATAACTCATAAATGATGCGATATTTGCCAATTTACTGAAATCATAAAAACGTGTTCCGAATTGGCCCAAAATATTTGATAATTCTGCCTCATAAATATCATAATTCAACTGAGGAATCCTTGCTTTCAAAGACGGAAAATTTTTCAGATCCTTTCTTTTCAGTTGATCTATCATAAGTTGCAATTTACTTTTGAATGCGTTTATTGCTCTAATCATCTCAATAATAGTTTTTCCTTTACCTTGAAGCTCCAAATTAATGGTGTTTAAATGCATTGTGATGTCTGTAAAAAATGCCAAATCAGTCAGCCATTTTCCGTTTTTTTTCAGCATCTGAGTGTCATCACCTCTTGCGTCCAGAAAAGCTGTTATTTCGGGCAATAATTCTTGAAACCTTTCTAGGAATTTTCCGAGACTCAACCACCTGACGTCCGTGTGAAGAACTAAATCAGTGTGTTTAGCTGACTCACTATCTTCCAACTGCAATGTAAAGAGCCGTCGTTGCAAGCTACGTGCACGGATAGAATTCACAATTTTTATTGCAATGCCCATAATCTCCTCCATGTTTAGAACTTTTGAACACAAAACTTGTTGATGTATAATGCAATGGAAGAGGAAAAATGAAGGGAAATCATCATTAGCCCGACACAATGCCACAAAACCGTTTTTGTTTCCAGTCATTGCTGGTGCTCCATCGGTTGTAATGCACACTAGTTTTTATATTGGTAGCTTGTAGTTTCTTACAAAATTGAAGAAAACGTCATATATATCTTCGCCACGGGTCTTTCCTTTCTGAGGAATCATTTCAAAAAAAACTCTTCCTTAGCCAACATGTCATTGAATACCATTCGAATAAAAATACACAGCTGGGCAGTGTCTGTCATATCGGTGGATTCGTCGAACTGTAAATTAAAACATGATATCATGTTTTAATTTATCTGCCATGTCCTGACTTATGACTTCAACAACGCCTTGGCCCAGTCGGACGAGATAACTGAAATTCTCTAATAGCAGACATAATCTCTGTTTTATTTTTAAAATCTCCAAATAAAGTCTCATCCGCTTCAATAAATGCTTCCTTCACAACCAATCCATCATCAAATGGTTTCTAGTGTTTCGCCAATATATGAGATATTTTAAATGACGCGATCGTTGCAGCTTTTGATTGTTTGGCTGGTCTTGTGAACATGGTTTGTTCTTTTTCATACAAGTTATCAAATCACGTACTTTTCGTTTTCTTAATTCACTCTGTGACGGAAAATCCTTTTCATAGTTTTTATGAACCCTTTTATGATGCCTCTCTAAGTTCCCACGCTTAGGTATTGCAACTGACGCACGGCAAATGAGACAAATGCACTTATCCTTTACCATACAAAAGAAAAGTTCTTCCTCCCAATCGTTATTAAAATGATAAGTTTTACTTTTCTTCGCCGCACTCATTTTGGACTATTTATTAATAAACTTTGTATCGATGTATCGCCTTCAAGTTACAACTCAGACTGACTCCTATTCCTGCAGGCGCAACATTTATATCGGCGCGAACGAAGTCTCGAATGTTCCCGTCAAACACGCCGCTCGAAGTTTCTAGAAAAATCTGCGGGAATCAAAAACGCGGCTTTTCTTTGACAAGTACCGCGCGTTCCTTTGATAAAGCTGCCTTTTGCCGCTAGCAGGGGGTTATTACGATAAAAAAAAGTGATGAGGGGGTTATTCTGGCCTAATTGTGGATCGAATAAATTTTAGTAGTTTATTCATTACATTTTGTTTTAGTTACCTAAAACAAAATCTGTGAATAGTTCTATATCGGATTTTTTTTCTCGAGCTCGACTCAAAAAGCACTCGCGATCGACTTGTCGATCGCGATCGACCGTTTGAGCACCCCTGGTGTACGGGGTGAGTCAACGATCGAGTATCATTATCTCATTTGTTTCGGGAATGACGAAAAAATGTTAAATACAATAGTTTTAGGGAATGTTAAAGTGCACAGTTTAAAATTATTTTTGAGTATACAGGGTACTTTAAAAAAGTGTGGCCGATATAAAATATGTTTTTTTAAATAGAGCATCCTATTTTTTAATTTATTTTTAAATTCTGCGTAAAATTTTATAATTTTTTTATTAATAATGTTATATACCTAAACCTAGTAATTTTTCTAATATTTCAATTTAAAAAAAAAAATACTAGCTTTCACTCATAATTAGTACGAGCGTTCTATAGAGATGAAAAAAAAGATATATGTAAAAAAATTTGAGTTAGGTGCTACAGGGTGTTCAAAATAAATTTATACCTTTCGACTATTTCAAGAAAAATCTCAAATTTTTTAAACGGCACACCCTGTATATTATTACTTTTTCTGATGGATTTTACAAAACCCTCCAACTTCTATTAAGTATGTCATATACCTATTTCTAATAGTTTTCGATTTATTTTGAATTTTTCAATTTTCATCCTTGTTTTTAATACACTTACGCTATTGTGAAAACATAAACAAATAGTTAATGATTAATTATTATGACGTAAGCAGCCCGTTAAGCAGTTCGCGGAAAAAAATATGGACCAATAATTCGAAAATTTAATATTTCACACCATACATTAAGGGGCCAATGGTTTTGGTTTTGAACATCCCGGACCCAAAATGTTGTTGATAATAATGCATGTTATGACTGTTAACTACTCCATTACGGCGAAAAGTAACTTCATCAGAAAACATTATTTTGAATAAAAAATTTGGATCGGCCTCTATTGCTCTATTCATGGTGGTACAAAAGTTTTTTCTCGTGATGCGATTAGCTGTAGATGGGATGTGTCAGATAAGTCAGCTAGTTGACGGCTGCTGAGTTAGGGATTATCTTCAACATGAAGTAAAATCTCCATTTATTTTTCCTCATTGGTAGCATTCTGGTTTACTACATTCCGTTTCGTATACTCAACGCTACCACTACCAAACCGTTCCATTAAGCACTGAAAAGGTTTTCTAAATGGTATACGCCTATTACGGTACTTCGCTCCGTAAAGCCTTACTGCCAAAAGACAATTTTTTCTCGCCTCGCCCAGTATATAAACCATATCAATTAATTCGTTTTTAGGAAAATCCATAACTATTACCTTTATACGTCATTTACTACAACAAATTAAACTATTTTACTTGCTTAATAGACATGTCAAAATTTGACAATGCCTACAATTTTGTTTTGTCTTGGTAACTATGATGTTATAGCGTAAGTGTATTAAAAACAAGGGTAAAAACTGAAGAATTCAACATAAATCGCAAACTATCAGAAATAGGTATATGACATACTTATTAAAAGTTGGAGGGTTTTGTAAAATCTATCAGAAAAAATAATAATATACAGGGCATGCCATTTAAAAAATTTGAGATTTTTCAATTTACGAATAGTCAAAATGCATAAATTTATTTTTTGAACACCTTGTAGCATCGAACTAAAATTTCTTTACATATATCTTTTTTTCCATCTCTATAAGACACTCATACCAATTATGAGTATTCCACCTTCAGAAACAATGGCGCTACTGGCGCCTTAACATTCCCTAAAATTATTGTATTTAGCATTTTTCGTCATTCCCGAAACAAATGAGATAATGAACTTTACTCTATCATTGACTCACCCTGTACAGCATTATCGTCTATGCCTTTTAGTTCAACCTTCCTGCAAATATATATAAATATTTTGGCTTGCTCTGCTATAATTTTTACCTATTTTCTAAAAGGAATAAATTGAAAATATTATTTATTAGAGAACACCTATTTATTAACTTATAATCCAGTGACCTCTTTAATCCACGATAACACATAAGACACATCAGTATAGACGCCAGGATATCCTGCCATTGCACACCCATTTCCCCAAGATACTATTCCAGTAAGGTAACCATCTACTATTAAAGGACCACCAGAGTCCCCTTGGCATCCATCACGTCCTCCAGCTACAAAGCCTGCACACAACATTCTTTCTGTAATGTACGTGCCTGTTCGAAGTGAATAATTCCCTAAAATAATTGTGTACTTTAAATATATTACAAGCATATTAAAAAGTAAAAGAAGAAAATTCTTCATTTTGAATACAATATGTCTTTCTGTGATCAGCAAGGACGTTGTAGGAAAACTACCTCGAAGTACATAGAACCGGACCAGTAAATCTTGTAATAAAACTTATATAACTTCTAAAATAGTGTATACTAATAATCTGCAAAAAACATGGACAACCACGGCAGAGTAAATTTCAAAACTTATAACCCCATCGGCAGTGGCGTAGTCAGCTACCAGGGACAGGGGAGCAGATAGTTAGGAAGGGCGTTTTTTTCGGTTAGGAAAAAGATAATATTGAAAGTAATATTGCTTAGTCTCTCCTCAGCGATAGGGCAGAAACTTTTCCAAAGAAAAAAAACTTCTTTTAGTCTGAACTTCTAACAACCTTAATTTAAAATTATTAACCATTGCAGCCAGATTTTTTTTTAAAAGAACAATTTTATACAGTGGAACCCTAAATAATTGCGAGTAAAAAATGTAAAACAGAAACTATTTCATGCAGTAAAATTTTAAACTCGGAAACCCTTTTCCTAATAAAAACAAAAATGCCCCCCTTTCTAAGAGACGCGGGCGAGATACACCCCCGGCCCTTCCCATGATTACGTTACTGCTCGTTAGGTGAATAAATATTTTAAAATGGTTCAAAATTTCAGTCGTCTTCTTAGGTCGTTTCTATTTATTATTTTGTGAATACTTTGGCCAGCTATGTCTGGCTGAGATGGTGATATTGTAGGTCCGTAATGCAATTACAATTTTTTAAAGACTAAGGCCTATCCTTAAAAATGACGTCATACATAAAAATTGCATGGTTATCAAATAACTGTAACTGTTTTAAGTACTTTGATGAAAGTTCGTTGGGTTTGGTAGATTTTATGATTTTTTTTTCCGAAACATGAGTAAGAGTAGTACAATAACTGTAGGCTCTACAAGGCACATAGTATCAAGAGCTGTAATTTTGCTTTTTATGTTTAATTATTTACAATGAAAGGTAATTTTAAATATATACCAGAGCATACTGTAAGCATCATATAATTTAACAACTAAGTAATTAACTTACAGTAGTATTCCTGACAACTCGCTCTACTAACAATTGGCACTCGCACTTCTTGCAGTTGTGGTACAATACCACCTCCAGAAATTATGGAACCCCACCCAGTAACCACTCCTGCGGATCCTATAAAAGTTTGTAATATAATATTATTTGATTTCTGAAAAGAAAAACAAACTTTCTTTGGCAGACGCTTCGACTATATTTATTTAGAGAGTTGATTTATTGGTCCGTTACTTTGTAACAGTACATTTTAACAATAAAATTACTTAATTACTTTGTTAACTGACACGAAATATATTTTTGTAAAGATTTACAACTGCGTTATCGCAATTTCGTAGTACAACTACATTTTCAAACGTTTAACTAAGACTAAAACAGATTTTTGGTATTTATGTTTGTATAATGAACAGATGTAACTATAAAAGTTGGTAAAGGACGGAATTTGCTACGTCTAATTGACTATACTATAATATAAATTTACTGAATAGTCAATTAGGCCTAGCAAATTCCGCCCTTTAACAACTTTTATAGTACCTAATATACCTACATCTGTTCATTATATAAACAGTAATACCAAAAATCTGTTTTAGTCTTAGTTAAGCGTTTACAAATGTAGTTGTACTACGAAGTCGCGATAACGCAGTTGTAAATCTTTACAAAAATGTATTAAGTGTCAGTTAACAAAGTAATTAAGTAATTTTATTGTATTATATTTATTTAGTCACCTCGAAAGCCCCAGAAAATTGATCGAATTTGTGAAAATAATATTTAACCCTTAATACTAGATCTTTAGGATAAGTCGGTAATTATACAACTGATCTAGACACATTTGAACGTATCTAACGTATCTTCACACCTCCATGCTTAAGTGTAGCCACGTACACTGCAGTCGCTACAACTGGTAATTGGCGCGATGGATTACACTCAGGCCGTAAGAGACGGTGCAACAGCATGGATAAAGTTCAAAAAAATAAAGGTTTGAGGTATGTAATAGAGACAACAGATACCTAGTCAACACATTTCCCCGTGGGAGAACGGGATAGACTATCTCCCCCGGTACGTTCTGCCGATCGTAGAAGCCGACAAAAAAAAAACAACTTAGATGATAGATGCCCAGATCCAACTAGATCTCGTCCGTTGTGATGCCATCACGTCAGCTTAGGCTGCGTAAAGTTGCTTAACGTTGCATGGCTGTGCCAATGTCCGCGGACTATGGCACCAATTGGCATGATGAGGCACCTGGATAAAAAAAAATCCTGAAGTAAAATAGCCTCGTTCGAATCTCCGATTGGAGGCTGATTCATGGGCGTTAACATGCAGATATCACAACTTTAAAATAGATTTTTGCTACCTTCGAGGTTTAAACTCAAACATAAATTCAGTGCACCAACACCTGCAATCAAATAAACCTCATGTTCTCGCTCTCTGTGAAACCAAGGTCAGTTCATCGACCAGCACAGTTAACTTTCTGTATCCTGGGTACGAGTTCTACTCTCGGTTTAGCCGTACCTTTGAAATCTGTCTTTTTGTCAGAAGCGGCCTGTCTTGTCAACGAGAGGAGGCTCTGAAGCCTCGAAAATTCGATATTATGTGGTTAAAAATAACAACCCAACAAACCACAAGGTTTATCTGTTGCCTCTGTCGACCACCAAGTGATATTAACTTTAGAACACTTTTCGCTTCTCTTGCAGATACCATCGATCATTTACAGATTAACTATCCAAATGCCGAAATTGCCATCCTGGGCGACTTTAATGTTCACATCAACTGGCTTATGTATTCAAATACTACCGACGAACAAGGTCATGAAACTAAATCATTTTCAATCAGTTGTGGCTTAACTCAGCTTATTGACGAGGCCAACACGTATCCCTGATCGAGACGGAGAGTTTGTCAGTCTTTTTAATCTGTTTTTAACCACTAATCCGGAGATTTACACTGTCAATGTAAATCCGCCGTTAGGTTCATGAAACCATAAACTGCTTTCGACATCGAATATCCTACCAGTGACAGAGAGGAGCCTAAACCTCGCAAGATTTGGAGTACAAATCTGCTAAATGGGGGGGACTCATGGAATATTTTCGAACTCTCCCTTGGTTAGACGGTTGTTTTCGATCCGACGACCTCTCTGACTGCGCTAAGGATGTTTCCGATGTTATTTTGGCTGATATGGATACTTACCTTCCAACGGCAAGCCTTGGTTTCACCGAAAATGCAAAGAAGCTGTTGCTTCTGAAATCTTAACTACCGACAATGGCGTGAAAATTCTAACGTCATAGGTCGTAACATCTTTGTTCCTGCCCGGAATAGTTGCAAAGGAATTATCAATGAAACCAAGGAGGCACACAATCAACGAATTAGAAACAAACTTCTTACTTACCTCAAGAATCCTCTTCGTTAGTCGCTGAGGCTGTTCGTTAAAATTTCACCAAACCCACTATACTACCACTCACACGGCTAGATAATTCTATTGCAACACCTGTTATGAAAACTAACCTGAACTCTTTGCTTCCCATTCTACTGTCAATTTCCAAGGAAAAACACCACCTACTGTTCCCATAGTGCAGTGAAGGATGCCCGATATTGTCTTCAGAAAACGTATTTTAATGAACCTAGATACCAAAAAAGCTTCTGGCGCTGACAGAATATCTGCCATAGTACTAAAAAATTGCGCGAGAGACCTAACACCAGTTTTCTCTAGACTTTTCAACCTGTCCTTCAGAAAGGGAATATTTTCTTCCTGCTGGAAATGTACCACAGTTTAGCCGATACCCAAAAAAAGGCAAGAAGACCTTGCCAAACAACTACCGACCAGACGAACTGCTTTCAATAATATCGAAAGTCATGGAAAAGGCTATCAATCAGCATCTTTAAAAATATCTTGAAAAATTCAATATTATTAGCGACCATCCATATGGCTTTCGTAAACATAGATCAACAGATCTTCTAATTTATGTAACACCTGTTTGGAACAAGGAAATTAAACATTGTTGAGCAGCTCGTTTGGCACAATGGGGTTGGCTAAGCTACGCTCTTCTAGTATGTCTGAGAAGTTTTGTTTATGGCTCTCAAGTTTCCTTAAAGAGCGTTCTTTACTTTACACCTTTACTATCAACACCGATGTGCCCCAGGGCTCCATACTCTTTCCTATTCTCTTTCTCATTTACATTAACGATCTGCTGGAAAAGACCTGGAATTCAATCTACAGCTTTGCATATGACAGTATGCTTATCTCATCATTCACTTTGAACGCTCAAACATCGGCTACTCATGCAAATATCCGCATACAGCAAGAGGTCATTTAAATTAACATAGATCAGGAAGAAATTCTATCTTCGAGTTGAATTTAACGCTACAAAAATGCAGGCGGCAGCTTTTTCTAAAAAAGTTAACGTTGCTGAACCCGACACAGTTATGTCGGGGTACTTCGTTCCTCTAGCATCGTTACTGCATTTGTTGGATTCTATTCAGAAGAGAGCTGTTCGCCTGATTGGAGACCTGGAACTGGCCATTAATTGATTGGAACCTCGAAGAACGGTTGACGACTATTCTACAAGTATTTTCATGGAAAGTGTTCGATGGATGTAACCCGCTTAATTCCTCCCAGAGCAGTGCATGTTAAAAATACACGTCGCGCTAATACTTCACATCCGTATGAGGTTCAGCTTACTCCTCGCACAACCCTTTTCAAGCAGTCTTCTATATGGAGAACTTCATCCCTTTGGAATAATTTGCCCAAGACTGTGTTACCGACAGAGTACAATTTACAGCTATTTAAGACCTAGGTGAGTTTTTTACGCGCACGTGTACTCCTGTAGTGCTTTAAGGATTTCCCATAAAAAAAAAAATTTAATCTTTCACCGTATATCCGTACCGTTGCACCTTCCTTCAGAGCTAGGAAATGTTCTGTTGAAGTCATGGAGAAAGAGCACCCAGACAATATTGTTGAGTTACGTCAATCACCGTGGACTGAGGTGGCGTAGTACGTTGCCACAATTGAGCAAGAAGGAGTCGAGATATGCTCAAACGACCGAAAGTTCTCGTCCTCGCAGCCTTTAGCCAGCTGCACTTAGGCGTTTGAAGTACGGGTTTTGGTAGTTGGACAACACAACACGGTGGACTGAGGCCACGCAGTACGTTGCCACAATTGAGCAAGAAGGAGTCGAGATATGCTCAAACGACCGAAATTTTTTCTGCTCGCAGGCTTTAGCCAGCTGCATTTAGACGTTTGGAGTACGGCTTTTGGTAGTTGGACAACTAAAAGACTATCACATGTTATCTCTGTTATGATCTACTATATTATTTATGTTTGATTTATGATCTTTTTAAAATTATGACTCTCTTGTATGAATGCGCTAGATATATTATTTATACTCTCTATGGTTTTAATGAACAACGATTCTTAAATACAAAAACTTCTAACCTATTCTTGGCTGCCAACCAGCTGGAGGCAACGGAATATATCGAATTAAATTAGAAACTTCACTTTGAGGTTTTGCTAGTTTAACGAGAGATACGTCATAATCCACAGTAGGCCTATTATAAAGGGGATGGTTGATGACTTGAGCTGCCATTATTAGATTTCCACCTTCGTCCCATAGATTTGTACCAAGGCGAATGCTGAAGGCCGCAATACCTCTAAAATGTAATAGGTCACAACGTAAATACAATCCTAAAAAAACTAATACAATTTTGTTAAAAACCATTTTATTACCGTTCTTTCCGAAGTAACCGGAGGTACCGCAAAATTTGACAGATGATTTAAACAAGAAGTTATATATGACGTTTTGCTCCAAACCAAAACATATTCTACTTCCTGTTTCAAGGTCTTTTTCACTTTTAACTTTCCTAAAAAACTGTTTTTTTGACGATACTTACTACAGTGTTAAAAACAAAAGTAGATTGGACAACTAGAAGTTTTAACTTTCATGGCAAGTAGATTAAGTAGTTTTACGCTTTTTAGTGAATCTGTCTATAAAAATCTTTTTTTTAATTAAAACTTTCATTCGCCGGCTCCGGTAGGAGAGCCTACCAAGTAGCCCGATAGTCGCTCATTATCAACATTACTCGTAGATATAAACAACTTTTTTACCTTAGTGTACAATGTGCAGCTGATAAGACCCAGTTTGAAGAGATCAGCGATCCTCCACAGGCATGTCTATGCCAAGCATGAAGCGATACTTGATGTGGGTGGTTGCTTATATTGGTAGGTGTACCACCAATAATTCTTCCATCTAGTTGTGGAACCACTACTTCAGGAACAAAAGCGTTGATTCTTTCTTCCACATTAACTAATAAAAAGCAAAATTCATTAGAGATGACGTCACATACATATAAATACCGACGATTTTGAAGATATGTCAGACTCGGACTGCTGCGTTAATAATTTAACACACACACACAACCACACATTGCTTTAGAATTGATGTTACTTCGATAAATAAAGTAAACAGAATAATATGCACAGTGTTAGTTAGTGTTAGCACGTAAGGATATGTTTTTCTACTTCTATCGGCCTTTTGTTTATTTCATATTTATACTTTATAACTCTTTTTTAGTTGTGTCACTATCTTAATTTTTTACAGGTTGTGCAAGTTTCATTTTTCTGTTACATTAATTATCTCGAATACATTAGCAGAGTTTAGAGTTGTGACGTCTCTTATTTAGTAAAAGGTGGATACATCTATTAGCTATTATGTAGTTGATTATTGAATTTTATCTTTAAAAATACTATTAGTGTGGTTACTTCGTTGTACGCGACTCTGTCTGTTTGTGCACCGCAGCCTTTTGGCTTATTGTGCTCCCTTGGCTCTCTTGGTTACATGAGCATCGTCACCTTAAAAAGGTTTGTTAGTAGCGTATTTGTGCGGATGCAACAAGGAGGCGGAGGAAGACGCAAATATTTACCTCTCACCTTATAATACAATCTCTCTCTAATACAAACTACCTATAAACACGGATCCATCTAAAATAATTTATTAATATTCGGGGATAAAAGATTGTTCTTTAAGTTATGTTCCTTAGTAGTTAGCAATTTATGATGGTATTTTTTGCACAGATTATCTGTTTAAACTACCATTTACAAGAAACATTTCTTTTAAAGATTCTTAAGGATTGATACACCGAATTAACGGTAGAGGGAATGAAAAGGTGTCAGTTTCACTCTAAAATGTTACCAAAACTCATGATTTGAACCCTATGTGAGTTATGTGTGTTTTGGGTTTGAACATATTTATTAACAACCAAAACATCAAAAATGTTAAACGTACTTTATTATTAAATAAACAAAAATTTCTAAAAAATTTAAAATTAAAAAAAATAATAATAAAATTAGAATTTTGCTTCTTCCTCTGAGTCTTCCTCCAATTCTACCTCTGAATTTTCCTCCGATTCTACCTCATTTCTTCTTTCTTATATTCTTCCGCAGATTGTTTTGCTGTCGAATTATTGTTGGGAGATCCCATTCTTCATTGTTGGGGCATAAAAGGGCTCCATTCTTCGTTATTTATCCAACCAGACGTAAGGATAAATCCTGCTGGATTAACTTGACTAACTTCTTTAGGTTCGCCTGGACGTGTCAGATAGGACTAGCTATGATGAGTTATCGGCATAGAATTCGCCAAACTATGATTAGGCACAATTTCAGTATTAGAATCAAAAATTTCAAAATAGAAAACACTCTTTTTTATTACTTTGAATTGCATTGTGTTTAAATTTTTAATTATAAAATTTTTAATTTTTCTTTGAAAATATTTACTTATTGTAAGACTAACGAAGTCAGAATATAGCATACGCTTCCGAAAGCTTAGCTTTTAGTCACAACAAATGCGAAATAATGGTAGGGGAAGGCGGATGTTTCTAAAAGGCAAAAGAAACATTTTCAAGACGGTGACAAACTATAAAAAATTAGGTAGATGGGGGTAAACATCATTATCAAGTAGGGAAACCACGCCCAAATCAATTTAAAACACTAATCCAGTCGTAAAACTGCAATAACGAAGCTTTGCAGGCTTGTACCTCTTCTTACGGTAGCCATCCCTGAAGAACTAGCACTTAAAAAACTTATTGATAAAAATAATGACATATCTATTACGTTTCTAAGTTGGGAATTAGTTCAATATCCTGAACTGTTAGAAACTACGAGAGACACAGTAAAACTTCCACTAAGGTTGAGACACGACGTCATGTTTTAGTTGCCTTCCAAACCAATAAACTGGAAAACATAAAATCTGATAGTAAATTTAATCATTGTGAACTAAGAAATATAAATCTGTTTTTAAATTGAGAAAGATATCCTTATAATGATCTTCCAATTGATTTTAGCATTGAAACTATATGAAATGTTTTCTATGTTTCGTCAATTATATTATAATTTGCCAATAGAACCATTTTTTAATTGTTTTGAAGTTAAGAACAATGCCCCTTTTGTTTATATTAACTGTTTACATCAACAAGATGTACCGCAGAATAGTCCATGAACTTTAAGGATTCAATTCAAAACAAAGGAAAAAATTTCAGCTAAAACAGCAGCATATTGTCTCATAATACATGGTAAAATATTTAGCTATAATCCTTTAATGAAAACAACTTTGAATTTAATACCACATGTTTGGAACAACGCAATTGAACACTTTGGAGAATCTCGAGCGGTTGTGTTTGGCACGATGGACTGTTGGCTAAGCTACGCTCTTGTGGTATGTCTGAAAAGTTCTGTTTCCTCAGAGAGCGTTCTTTATGAGTGGCGGTCGACGGATTTCTTTCTAACACCTTCACAATCAACGCCGGTGTGCCCCAAGGCTCCACACTGTCTCCTACTCTCTTTCTCATTTACATTAACGATCTGCTGGAAAAGACCGGGAATTCAATTTACAGCTTTGCAGAAGACAGTACGGTTATCTCTTCATTCACTTTGAACGCTCGGACATCGGCTGCTCAGGCGAATATCCGCAGACAGCAGGAGGTCGTTCAACTTAACAAAGACCTGGAAAAAATTCTATCTTGGAGTGACAGTAACCAAGTGGAATTTAACGCTATAAAAACCCAGGCAGCAGTTTTTTCTAAAAAAGTTAACGTTGCTGAACCCGACATAGTTATGTCGGGCACTCCATTCCCCTAGCATCGTCGCTGAATTTGTTGGACGTTAGTTTGGGAGCAAATATGTCCTGGCATGAACATGTTGCAGGCATAGCAAGGAGAGCTTCTCAAAAGTTAGGAATATTATTTCGAAACAGAAAGATTTGCTCCACAACAACTGTTAAATCTTTACAAAGCTCAAATTCGACCAACTATGAAATACTACATTTGTTGGATTCTGTTCAGAGAAGATCTGTTCGTCTGATTAAAGACCCGGACTGACCCAGTCTTGATTCGCTGAAACATCGAAGAACGGTTGGCGACTTGAGTCTGTTCTACAAGTATTTTCATGGAAAGTGTTCGAAGGATGTAGTCGCTTAATTCCTCCCAAAGCGGTGCATGTTAGAAATACACGTCGCGCTGGTGCTTCACATCCATATGGGGTTCAGCTTGTTACTTCGGGTACACCGCTTTTCAAGAAGTCTTTTATATGAAGAACATCATCCCTTTGGAATAATTTGCCCAGCGCTGTGTTTCCCAGCGAGTACAATTTACAGCGATTTAAGAACAACGTGAATCGCTTTTTTCGCACACATGCCGCTCCTAGAGCGCTTTAGTGACTTCCCTGCAGCACGTGTGCTAGACACATAGAAAAAAAACCAACCAATTCAAATAATTTAGATATTTATTGCAAATATATCTTAAAATAATTTAGTTTGGATTGTGTCTTTGACATATCAAATTAATTCCGAAGGTCTTGCCGAGATTTCACAATTTCAACATAGATTATATTCCTTCATTAAGAAGAACTTAAGAAATTAATAGAAGAATATTTCAAAAAAACTTTTAAATTCAAATTTTTTTTCTAATTTAAAGATTAATTAAATTAGCATTCTTAAAATCATGAATGTGAGGCTAATTCTCGACATATAAGGATTCAAGGATCAAAGAAGTAACTTGTATCTAAAGAAGCTTACGATAGAAATATGATAAGTCACTATATATTTAAACAACCATTTGCATTAAATTTGCTTTCTCCAGAATTACATAAACAAGCGGTTTGGTTAATGAAATATCATCACTGCATTAACTGGAATTTAGGATCCACTCCTTTTCATTGTTTCACTGATATTATCAAGCAACTTATTAGGACACCATATTTGTTTATGTTAAAGGAAACGAAAAAGCAGAGTACATTAAGAAATATTCATTCAATCCTGTAATTAAGAAAGATGATGAACCCTCTATAAAAGTTTTAACATCGAAATCTTTTTATCACTCAAAATTACCATCTCTCTGTGCTTTATTAAATGTATTTTTTTAAATATTTTTTATGAATCAATAAAGCGACTTAAATATAAAATAAATATTGTTTTATTTAGTTTCATTATACATTGTTACATTTTACTTTTTATAAGCATTTTTCAATAGCTGAAACCATTTTATTTCATTTGAACATTGCTAACACATATATTAGTTTTGTTACATAACTCGTTTTTAAAAAGTTTCTAGATGCTTCACATTTTCCATCTTCCTAAGACACTTAAAATAATATGGAATTCTTGAGCTTCAGGTTTTAGTTTAGCAACGATCATCAAATAATATTTCGGGTAGCCAAACTTTATATTCTTAAAACATATTCCATATATATTTCTCACTAATTTTTCCAGTTCAGATACTTTCTCCATTCTCATCTTTTCTTCTGTGTCAGTCAAATGTCCTGATTTAGTTATTTCTTCCCCAGTAATTAATTTTTCAATAATACCTTTGAGTAATTTTACGATAACTAAACAAATATAATGGTCTGAGGAATTTACCATTCACCTCTACTTTTCACTTAAACACTTTTCATAATAATAATAATTCTAATAATCTACACTCTAACAATAATTGTGTTAAATCTCTCTCTCAAGAAGCTAATACATGCTTGTGCGGCATTATGACAATGTTCAATATGATCTGTTAGTTCAAAATATAATGACCGATCTGTGCTTCATGATCTACTCCTGCATCCCGATAGTAATGAGAATATGCCTCCGGCCTAATAAACTCTTCATATATTTCCTACAATAATTCCTCCATTGTAAGAACTTAACTCAACTTCCAAAAGATGTTTTTCAGCTTCACTGATAAGATTTAATGCTGTAGGATCTTCTACATAATTTCTTAAACTTGCTATTTCTCTAATGAAGCCACCTTTGTCCAATTTCTTCACAAAATTTCGAAGTATTTCACGCAAGCATCTATACCTTGTAGATAATAATCAGCCATATGCTCATAAAAATGGATATGTTCTGGTCTGCTATGCATAGCATAAAAAAAAAACTTGTTCTTCAACCAAATTACAAAATATATTATCCAATTTTTCAACTTCTTGATTTAAATCCCTACTTCCCATGCTGAGAGGATTAAATTTTTTATTTTATTTTTATTAGCATATGATCAGAACGAGAGGGAGGAAGTATTATATGTTGGGAGGTAATTTGTGGGGATATTGATAGGAGGTAATTTGTGGGAATGTTGATGGGCGGCGCAGGCAAATATTTACATCTTCGGGGACGAATATTCGCCTCCTCCTTCACCCCCTCTTTGCATTCCCATAAATACACTACTTTTATTAGCTTCCTTCTAAGTTTTTGAGGTGGTAATTTATCGCCATGATGTAGATCTCCGAACAGTTAAATTGAACCTTTATATGTTCATAGAGGTTTCTTTTCTCTTCATATAGTCTGTATGTCGTGGAACCATTGCGGATATCCATTTTCTGTTAATGTTTCCTCAGGTGACAGTGCCTAGTAATCAGTTCCACCATTAGTTTGGTCTAAGTCGTTCTTAAACCAAGGACCTAAATCGTTAGTTTGTTTCAGGGGCCATCAATCGCTTCCCTCGCATGTCTGTGGCCAGAACTTGGGAGCGAGTTTGGTATACCAAACGTTTTTCAATACTTCTTATCTCTGAATGTTCTAGAACCCACAGTAGTTCATCCTTATTGTTACTGGAGAATAGTTCAGGTTAGTTCAGGTCACGTTTAGACTCCTACTGTGTAGTTTATCCTTAGTTCCTTAAGTATATAGAGATTAAGGATATATTCACCATTATCATTAGTTTTTTCTTACTGTAATTTCACGTTGGTATGGGAATATAAAGACTGAATGTTGTTGATTAAATATTTACACGCTCTTGAGCATTAACGAACATTAAATGCTCAGATGAGGAACATGTCAACAAAGCGTATTGCTGTTATTGGAGTCCAACAAATCTGAAATTAAAATATCACAAGCTTTTACATTACTTGCTTAAAAGTGGTGATTTGAGATGCAATTCGGTACATGGATTAATCGATCCGTATTTGCTTTAGAATGACAGAGGCCGCACATGAACTGTTAATTTGGAATATGTGGAGATGTTGGAAAATTTCTTCACATTTGCTTTATATTGACATCTTTGCCAGTCAATCGACGAATGGTCTCAAATAAATTCCAAACGTCCAAAAGATGTGATATAAGTTGACCTCCACGTTGGCCTAATTTGAGATGATTTTTTTTTTGCTTTTGAGGATGTTGCAAAACTAGAATTAATAGTAACAATCTTCTCTTCTTGGGACGATTAAAGGAAAATATCTAGCAAGAAATGGTAGCGATCATCGATATGACGTGCCGAGCAGTAGTCAAAGATTTCATCGCTCGCTTATAAAAGTAGCGGAAATGCAACGGCTCACATTCATATTATATTATTTTTTTAAGAAGTTAAGTTTCCAGTAATAGTACCTTAATATACAATAAAAGTTTTTTGTTTATCAAACTGTTTTTATTTTATTTTTTTTTATTTTTTTTTTATGGGTCCAGCACACGTGCTGCACGGAAGTCCCAAAGCTCTCCAGGAGCGGCACGTGATCGGAAAAAGCGATTCACGTTGTTCTTGAATCGCTGTAAATTGTACTCGGTGGGAAACACAGCGCTGGGCAAATTATTCCAAAGGGATGATGTTCTCCATATAAAAGACTGCTTGAAAAGCATTGTAGGCGGAGTAACAAGCTGAACCTCATACAGATATGAAGCACCAGTGCGACGTGTATTTCTAACATGCACCGCTTTTGGAGAAATTAAGCGGGCTACATCCTTCGAACATCCATGAAAATACTTGTAGAACAGACTCAAGTCGCCAACCGTTCTTCGATGTTCCAACGAATCAAGGCCGCCGGTCAGTTCCGGGTCTCCAGTCAGACGAACAGCTCTTCTCTGAACAGAATCCAACAAATGCAGTGTATGTTTGGGAGCGGAGCCCCACACATGGGAGCAGTATTCCATAGTTGGTCGAATTTGAGCTTTGTAAAGAATTAACAGTTGTTGTGGAGTGTAAAGCTTTCTGGGTCGAAATAGTATTCCCAACTTTTGAGAAGCTCTCCTTGCTATACCTGCAACATGTTCATGCTAGGACATATTTGCTCCCAAATTAACGCCCAACAAATTGAGCGACGATGTTAGGGGAATGGAGTGCCCCGAGATAACTATGTCGGGTTCAGCAACGTTATCTTTTTTAGAAAAAACTGCCGCCTGAGTTTTTGTAGCCTTAAATTTCACTTGGTTACTATCACTCCAAGATAGAATTTCTTCCAGGCCTTTGTTAAGTTGAACGACCTCCTGCTGTCTGCGGATATTCGCCTGAGCAGCCGATGTCCGAGCGTTCAAAGTGAATGAAAAGACAAGTGTACTGTCATCTGCAAAGCTGTAGATTGGATTCCCGGTCTTTTCCAGAAGATCGTTAATGTAAATGAGAAAGAGCGTAGGAGACAGTATGGAGTCTTGTGGCACACCGGCGTTGATAGTGAAGGTGTTAGAAAGAAATCCGTGTACCGCCACTCTAAAGAACGCTCTCTGAGGAAACAAGAGAGCCACAAACAGAACTTTTCAGACATACCACAAGAGCGTAGTTTAGCCAACAGTCCATCGTGCCAAACACGATCGAATGCCTTGGATATGTCAAGAGCAACCGCTCGAGATTCTCCAAACTGCTTAATTGCGTTGTTCCAAACATGTGTTACATAAGTCAGAAGATCTCCTGTTGATCTATGTTTACGTAAGCCATATAAGTGATCGCTAATAATATTGAATCGTTCAAGATATTTTAGAAGATGCTGATTGATAACCTTTTCCATGACTTTCGATATTATTGAAAGCAGTGCGACTGGTCGGTAATTATTTGGCAAGGCCTTCTTGCCCTTTTTAGGTATCGGCTGAACTGTGGCACATTTCCAGCAGGACGGAAATATTCCCTTTCTGTAGGATAAGTTAAAAAGTCTATAGAAAACTGGTGTTAGTTCCCTTGCACAATTTTTGAGAACTATGGCAGGTATTCCGTCAGCGCCAGAAGCCTTTTTGGTATCTAGCTTCATTAAAATACGCTTTATGATACGCTGTCTGAAGATAACATACGGCATCTTTGACTGGAATAGAGGAATAGTAGGTGGTGTTTTTCCTTGGAAATCGACAGTAGAATGTGAAGCAGAGTTCAGCCAACAAGTTCGCTCTCTCAACAGGTGTGGTTACAATGGAATTATCTGGCCGTGTGAGTGGTGGTATGTTGGATTTGGTGAAATTTTGACTTAGCGACTGCCCAAAAGGACATGGAATTGTTGGGACAAGCGAGAAGTTTGTTTCTAATTCGTGTGCCTCCTTGGTTTCGTAGATAATTCCTTTGCATCTGTTCCGGGCACGAACAAAGGTGTTACGATTTATGGTGTCAGGATTTTCACGCCATTATCGGTAAGCAATATGTTTAGAAGCAACAGCTTCTTTGCATTTTCGGTCAAAAAGGCTTGCCGTTGGAGGTGCATTTCTTCGAAAAAGGGATGTAAGCTTCCATACCATCCAAAATAACATCGGAGATTTCTCTGGCGCAGTCAGATAGGTTGTCGGATCGAAAACAAACGTCCTTCCAAGGGAAAGTTCGAAAATATTCCATGAGATCTTCCCATTTGGCAGATTTGTAGTGCCAAATCTTGCGCAGCCTAGGCGCCTCTCTGTCACTGATCGGCAGGATACTCGATGTCGAAAGCAGTTTATGGTCGGAAGAACCCAACGGCGGAATTAAGGCGACCGTGTAAATCTCCGGATTGGTGGTTAAAAACAGATCAAGAAGACTGACGAACTGATATATTGTAATAAGACATATTAGAAAATTACATTTCTGATAAATACTTTATTTTTCCAGTGACAATCTTTTAAATCTATTTTTCAATAATGAAATATTTTGCATTACTTTGCGTAGTTGTATAGAAAAGTCAATTTTATAAAACAAGAACTTACCATTTTCACTTAAACAGTTTGAAATAAAAATTAAAAGAAACAATTGTCTAATCATTTTTAGGAATTTCCAATCTTAATTTGTTCACTGCTTATTTAGGACTACTATATTATTTATTGTGGAAATTACATTATTATCAATGGAAATAATCTTTATTGCGGAATTGTAGCAATTAACCATTTATTAATCAATAACAATAGAACTTAAAATTTTTCTAATTTTATTATTATTTACCATCCTTTTAAAGTTGTCAATTTATGCTTAAAAATACTTTTCATACTGATTCATAAAAAATACATTTTAATCCAAATTAAAATCGTATACTAATACAATAAAATTATTACACTTCAGCTTCCGGGACAAACACATCGTAAATTCATAAAATTATACTGTTAACCGTTTTACTGTATCAATGGGTAACCCAACCTAATATATACAAGATGTTTTCTAAGATGAAACAGTTTTTAATAGGTTATATTTCTCATTTAGCTAAATATAACAGATATAAAAATGTGTGCAAAAATGGCGGCCCTTTAGAGACAAAGTTAAATTTAAAGTTTTAGTGCATAAAAAGTAGTTTTTTGTACAAAAACATCCCCTTTCTCGATTATGTATTTTTAAAGTTTTAGAGTTTCAGTAATGAAAAATCTTCTCCCCAGGTCACTGATTTTTAAAATGATTTTAAGTTTTTAAAGTTTCACTGTATGAAACTGTTCTTTTTGTGACAAATCTCCTTCTTGGTCAGCAATTTTTAATCCAATGTATTAGGAGGGGGAATTTAATCAAAATTATTTATAAAATAGGAGATTAAAGGGAGGAGAAAAGTTTGAGATATTGCTTCGTATAAATTATGTTATATGTCTTATTGGAGTTCTTGGAGTTCACTAATCTGAAATCTAGAATTATTATGGCATGTATAATATGAAGTTATAAATAGCTCTCAAGTTCTTCTCCTGCTCTACTTTTTTACTTTCCTTGCTAAAGGAAGTATGCTATTCGTGCTATTTTGGTTTTTTTTCACGTTTCAAGGTTCAAGATTACATAAAACATAGTCTCTTATTTCTGTCAGTCTGTTAATCTGTCGGTCTGTTGGCACGATAACTCTCGAACGAAATGAGTTATCAAATTCAAATTTGGTACATATATAAGACATAATAAAGGAATAAAGTTTATAGTTTTTGAGCGATGTCGCTTAAGGCAACGGGAGTGAAAGGAGGTGGGGATCGCTAAGTTTTCTATCGTTTTAATAGTAATATGACAATTTTTCCTGGCTTTTGGTGGAGACAATAAACAAATATTTTGAGACTTTTGGAGTCGAAAAATTCTAAAACAAGTTATTTTTTCTTTATTTTTAATTTTAACCCAAGAAGGGGTAAAAGGGGTGAGGTCGTTAAAGATTGTATTGAAAAATTTTCCAGGTTTTTAGTTGATGTAATTGGCAAAATTTAAACATAGGGAAGGGGGTGAATAAGATCGGAGAATCTTGTATAGTTTCAATATAATTATGAACAATTTTGTAGGTGTTTTAGATTGGAGAATTGGTCAATTTTAAGCGTTATTATATAAAATAAAACATATAAGGGACCAAAGGAGTGAAGAACGTAGGTAGAAGAAGTATTTTTTTTTGATTATTTAGACACAATGTGTGTTTCTAATTTGTTACTATATTTGGTATAGATTGCAAAATATATTGCAATAGCCATGTTTTATAATTTCAGTAGCGACTAATATTTTTTTCAACACATTATTCATTTGGAAGTAAAATATTATACGTCCAAAAATAGATGTGTTTTTTAGTTCAGCTTCAAAAATTGAATATAAATGTTCTAACGGGATAAGCATGAATTGTGGGTCCAACATGAATTGAGTCCATGCAACCATATATATATATATATATATATAAATATATATATATATATATATATATATATATATATATATATATATATATATATATATATATATATATATACATCAAAAAAAGTTTTTCCTATATTGTATATGTATGTACGCTCATATTGAGCGAGTAGGAACTTTATCTGCCCATGTGCTTTTTTGTTTTTAAGCGTTCTGATGGTAAATTGAACACATCATTGAGAAACCCATAGAATAAACGTCTGGATTTGAGGATATGCACTCAGTGGATAAATCAACTGGGAAATGCTGGTCTAATTTCGAATAAACTATTGTCAAAAAATAATTGGCAAATATGTGTGAAACCTCTTTACTATCTGAGATTTACATAGTGTTTTTTTGGTTTTAATTATGCCTCTAGTCTCATTGCCTATATTCCAAAGAACCTTATTTTTGTTTTTAGATGACTCAATAATATTTGCATAGTAATTTCTTCTCCTCTATAATCATATTGTTTACTATGTCTTTCTTTATTTGTAATATTTGCTTGTTCGTCATTATATTGTTTTACTTACGCCATTCTTGAAACCCATTTAAAAGATATGCTTTAAAACATTTTTAGATTTTTTATTTTCTCAGGCTTACATATATTTTAGGAAATGCTGCCTCAAAGCAAAAAAGAAAGTTTCCCAGAAGGTGGTGAATATTTAATCGACCTCACAATTGAAGAAATTCAAATTTTTTAATGTATTACAATGTTTCTGTTTCTTCGACTTTGATTTTTTGTTTTTCTTTAAAAAGAATACTGGTCGCTTTAATCTAAATACTGCACTTACCGCACTGTGATCTGCAAAGTCAGGATGTATATTTTTATGAGCAACAGGATCGGGGATATTTGATATTATGTAGACTAGCTGATTACCCCTAGCACCTCCATTTCTAGTAGCTCCCCGAACGACCGAATCACACTTCGCTGTAAGGAATTTTTTAATCCATCAATAGTTGCCACATAAAATAATATTTTTATACCTTTCATAAGTCCCAAAAGTACAAAATGTAAAAAGAATATTTTGCTGGTTTTGTATAAGTAAGTAGCAATGAACCGACTTTTAGGTCACAGGTATACCTGCGACGGTGATTTATAAGTAACAGCTTCTTTTAATAGCGACTTAGGTCGCTGCGTTACTCCGCCTGAAATCTCCGGAAATCCGAAACAACTGCTGCTTAATGATCGACAACTTTTGTTGTAGTTTTTTTTATTAACATCTTTCTGCCTAAATATACGGAAATAAGTATTTACCAAATTATTTACAAATAAATTTATACAGCAAAATTTTACTTTGTAGTTATTTGAGCTAACAGCGTTTTACCTTCCAACGGCAACGCGACTGTCCAATATCGTGTACCTCTCTGAGTCGTAGGCCGACTGCGACCGTTGTCCAGTAGTCTCCAACGTCAAAATGCGAAATCAGTGGAGTTGCCCACTAATATCGGTATATTTGTACCCAAAATCGGTATGTGGAAAAAAATACATTATTCAATCAAATTTGTTTATTTTAAACTTCTTTCTCTTTGTAAAATAATAGGA
Organism: Pachyrhynchus sulphureomaculatus; assembly: GCA_019049505.1. Taxonomy (NCBI): domain Eukaryota; kingdom Metazoa; phylum Arthropoda; class Insecta; order Coleoptera; family Curculionidae; genus Pachyrhynchus; species Pachyrhynchus sulphureomaculatus. Next base: position 192,185,643 of record CM032456.1, read on the forward strand.
ACTTACAGAATATACTAAGTATACAATTAAAACTAATAAGAGTAATTATTTTTTTTTATAATATTTTATATATGAGTGAATAAACACCAGTGAATACTAGTAAAACATAATCAAATCGAAATAACAAAAACATAACAGACTAAGTAATTTGTAATTCGTTTATTACTAAAGATATCTAACATCAAATAGGTAAACAAACTTAAATCTAATTATTTTTTACGATTTTAAGATCATACCAATATTCTTTGGCCCTAGCCGCAGCCACTTTTGAACTAATTTCGAAGTCATAATAATTAGCGTCATTAAATCGTCGTTTTGTATGTAATAGACTAGTGATTGTCTCAGAAGACAGCTTATTTCGCTGTTTTGTTTCATAAGATTAATATGCCAGAATATGATGAGTAGGGCAATGATAAAATAGTAAAGATAAAAGTATAAAACATAGGAAATATTTGAGTGTCATCGCCATACTTCAGTAAACTGACATTAGCCCAAAATAGTTCTATATCAGGAAATGTTTTGATTTGTTCACAATTTCTTAAAATACTTCACTCTGCATCAATTTGTTGGAAATCATTGTTCTGAACAATATTGGGAAAGAGTCTACTAACAGGAATTATCGAAGTAGTTTTGTCCCTTTTAACATTCGTTGGTTCAATTATGACTAAACCTTTTATTGGATTATTTTTCAATGGAAACCGCGCATTTATTTGCTTGTAAGCTTCGATATAAAAATCTAGGGAGCTGCGTTTAAACAAATGTACTTAATTTGGTCTTAAATCTGAATTACTAAGTAGTGGAGTAGACACCGCAACGCCATAGTATCCGGCATCGATATTCATAAAATGTCTAGGATTTTTAAAATTAACATTTTCGATTGGAGTACTTGTTAAATATTCTCTTTTTAAAAAGCAATCAAAAAATTTTCTTAATATTTGACTTATTTTTTCATATAAAATATGAATTTTCGGGTGTTCTGCCTGCATTTCTTTGTTTAAATCGTTAAATAATGGTAACATAAAATCTAAAAATTCCAAAAATAGCAATGTAGTGGGATCTTGAAACTTCAGTAATATATTTTCTGCAGTTAAAAGATGATTATTATTAGATACTTGGTCTATGAAAAATAGTTTCAGAGCAGAAAATTGTTCCAATACTCTTTTTACTGCTGCATATACTGATAACCAGCGTGTCTGAGAGGGGTCAAATATTTTATGTACCTTCAAGTTACAAAAAATTTGAAAGTCTTTAAACTCTGCAACTCTTTTTGGACTAGAAGAAAAGCAATTGTAAATGTCCCTTATAAGATCCTCTATAAAGCGTGGCAGATTGGTACAAGCATATGACACGGAAAGATGAAACGAATGGCATGTGCGCTTAAACATAAAAATATTGGGAATTTCGTTTTGGAGCAATGTCACAGCAGTATTATTACGCCGCATTATTACGATTACCCCATCAGATGCAAAACCGATTAAATTATTTTTATATGAAATATCAGCGCTTGTAAAAAAGTTTACAATATGTTCAAAGAAGAATACTGCATTAACAGCTTCTAATAGAATAAGCGCTAAAAACAATCACAGATGCGATGCTCTTTCGCATAGCGCACGACTAAGTACAAATGTTTAGTTGTGCTAAGATCAGTGGACTCGTCAATAATAAATGAAAACTTAGTTTGCCTCAGATCTTCAAATAAATTATCAAAACTTTCTTTACCTATAATATCATCAATTACGGCATGAGTTTTCGTCGTCAAACATTTTAGTTTTTCTGCAATTTTTTGAATTGGGACAAACGGACTGTATCAGGTTCGAGACCACTGCCACTGTAACGAGACGATAGGCCCCGTCGTCGATCATTAAATTGAGATCGGGCGGATCTGCGACATCATCAACTAGAGTCGCTGCTTTGCAAAGAATTTGGTCGCAGGTATTACCTGGTAGTATGTAAAAGTCGCAGAAATGATAATCGCTCATCTCTATAAGTAAGTACAAGTACTATTATAGACGACATACAACAGCTTTGCTTCTATGGTCACGTATAAATAACGAGGGACCATCAACTACCGAAACAAATAATGAACTGGCAACACCCAGAATGGAGGAAAAGGGGTAGACCTAAGACCAAGTGGATAAGTGGATTGAGCTGATAGGCGAGATTAAGGACTGGGTACCGGAAGGCACAGGACGCTAAGAACCGGAAGATAGATGGAGATGTACAAGTAAATTATTGTTTATAGTTGATCGTCCTGAAACCACTTATAGTTTATTACTTTTATGGGAATCCTTAAAACATTACCATTTTTACCATCGCTCGCATGCATTATGTTCTTATAGGTCAAGGTTAATTATCATTTATTAAAGTTGCAACTAATTAGGCAATTCTTCTACAGCAGTAATTGTTAATTTTGACACGGTGATTACTTCAAATTAATGATAACCGAAAGTGTTAAGCACGAGTATATACAAATTTAATTTACCCACGTTATATAATATCACTTTCTACCACCCAAACAGTTAAAAATAAATTATTATTATTTCCGCTCATAAATATTTTACAGTTCATAAAAGAGTCATAAATGCTTCTGATGGTAAGAAAATTTACTAGATATTACAACATTAGCCCAGATTAATCTTACCAGATAATTCTAACTAATAATTATACAAATCGGAACGATATTGAAATGTTTAAGTAACCAGTGAGTTCTTAACAAGCGTTCGAGAACGGCCAAAATTATTTTTAGACAATGTAGCATAATACCAGATGTACAAGAATGATAAAAAGTGCTTTATTCAAAGTATGCTCCATCGCTTGTTATACATTTTTCCCATCTTACGGGCAATTTGTGAATACCACGCCAGTAAAAATCTTCCCCTTTTGCTGCGAACCATTCATCGAGCCATTTTTTCACATCTTCGTACGAACCAAAGCGCTGCACAGCAAGTGAGTGACCCATCGATGCAAATAAGTGGTAATCGGAAGAAGCTAAGTCTGATGAGTAAGCCGCATGGGGTAGAACTTCCCAGCTGAGTGCTTCCAGCGTGTCGCGAACTAGTTTTGCCGTATGTGATGGAGCATTGTCATGAAGAAAAATGACTTTGTGTTGCCTCTTTCAGTATTCTGGCCTTTTTTCAAGCAGCGAATGGTTCAAATCGGTCAATTGTTGGTAACGTTTAGTATTAACCGTTTCCCCAGGTTTTAACAGCTCATAATAGACCACGTCCCCCCGGTCCCACCAAACACAGAGCATCGTCTTTCTGCCAAAGTTGTTTTTGTGTTCTTCGTCCAACAATGCTTGCAATTCCACATCTTCGTATTTTTTTTTAGCGGTTTTCCTCGTTGCTTGTCTGCAACATCGAAGTCACCACTTTTGAAACGCCGAAACCATCGTTCACACGTATCTTGCGATGGAGCACGTTCACCATAAGCTTCTCGAAGTAATCGGTATGATTTAATAGCAGTTTTCTTCAAATGAAAACAAGAAATTAATGCTGTCCGCGAATGCTCTTTGTTCGGTATAAATTTAGACATATTGAACACAACAACACAACATTATGCACACACTTTTCCAATTTATCACTCGTGCGCGTCAGACACTTGTTGATGACACAACAAAATGGCGCAGTGTCAAATCTTTATAGCACAAACTGCATTGGTGCACCATCTGTTATCTGAAATCCGCATTTCATACTTGTACACCTGGTATAGTCCGTATTAAAGCTAGTCTAGTTCCTCTATAAAAAAGGAATATTTTCTTCCTGCCAGGAATATGCAGGAGCTTAGCCGATACCTAAAAAGGCACAAGAATGATGTCAAATAACAGTATACGCGAAAGTTATGGGCAATGAAATTAATTAAAATCTTTTAAAGTATTTGACAGAATTTAATAATTTTAGCGGCAAGCAGTATTATTCTTATGAACAAAAATTCATATCAACTAACTTACGTCAAATAATAATAATTCAATTGAACATGAAGGAAACTCGATCAGACTTCATATATCCAAGTTATTTGACCCTGTTTGTTATGACAGTTTGGTGGCTAGCTTCACTCTTAGGATATGACTGAATGGTTCTGTTATAGTTCCTGAGCTTTTTTGGAGTGGCACTAATAGATTTCGTTCCAACACCTTTACTACTAATGCTGGTGTACCTTCGACCTTTATATTGTTTACCGCTTTCTTTGTATTTGCGTTAATTAACTTGATAAAAAAGACAAAAAACTCAGTATATTACATTGCTGTTGACTATACAGATGTATCTTCATATGCACTCTATGCTCCAGCACCAATGCATATACGGCCAGATTGAGAAAACTTTTACAATTTAAGAAATAACTAAAATTATGTCTTAGAGTAATAGTAATAAAGTAGAATTTAATGTGATAAAAAGCTAGCCAACTTCAACAATTATATTAACGTTCTGTATTACTAGCACTAGCACTCATCATACTAGGTGTTAACTTGGGAGCAAGGATGTTTAGCTTGATCTTGTCGCAAATATGATTTTACAAAAACTCAGATTATTACCTCGTATTAAAAATATTTAGACACCACAATAGCTTTTAGTCTTATAAAATGCTAAAATTCGGCCATTTATGGATTACTACTTGACTCAAGAATTATAACTAAAATTCCAAAAACTTAATTTTGTAATAAATAGAATCTGCAGCAATCCAAGACCAACCATATTAAAAAAAATTACAGTGCCCCGACCAAATTTTTTATATTACAATCTACATGTTTTTGCTCATGTTTCTACATTTTAATAATCAAATCAACATCAAATCACATCAAATTTATTTGGACCAAGAAAAGAAATAATACAAAACAAAAGTAACAATGAAATAAAATATGACAAAATAATCACAGTAGCATCCTTAATAACCTAAAACAAATACAATCTAATCCTTAATAATTTAATTTTTACCAATATTCAATACTTCAAATACTTGTTTTCACCCCCTCAATGAGATAACTCGTGTGAAGTTGGCGTCAGTCTCAAACCAAAAATAAAAAATAAAAATAAAAAAGGGAGGAGGAGTTTTCTATTTGAATTTTTTTATTTTTTCTTTAAATTATGTAAATAAAGAGCTGTATCATGGCTAAAACAGAATAATATGTCTACCAGAGAAGGAGCTAGATGAGAACAGAAAATACTCATGAAACTAAACCAATGCAAAATTGACTAATATTATGTTAATTAATCGTCTAACTCACTGATTATTAATATTGTTTACAATGACGATGAAATGCCGAAAGCTAAATTGGTAAGTTCAGCATAAATACATAGACATAGCCAAATAGGGTTTTCCTGATGCAACCCTTCAGGTAGTTCGTGGGGTGTTTGCACTAGCACAAAATGCCATTTATTACTGGATAAATGGATTTAAATATCCCCGTGCAAGCACTGCAGATGCAGGACGTTCAGGATGCCCCATTGAGGAGTCTACTGAAGGAATAGTTGATAAAATTGATGGTATCGCTATGGAATATCCTGGCATTTAGCTTCGTGAGATTGCTGAAATGGTAGGCATCAATGGGTATATAATATCGCAGACTGCGCTATGGGTGCCGTGTTTGTTAATTTTAGACCAAAAATGCACGAAGGACATTTCAAAATAGTGTTTGGAAAGTTACAGCGTAATCAGAAAGACTTCTGGCGCCATTTGGTGATGGTAGACGAAGCGTGGATCCACCATTAAACCCCGAAGACACAACGGCAGTTAAAATTCTGGTTTGGTGAACGTGAGGGCGCACCGAAAAAAGCGAAAACAGTTTTATCAACGGGAAAAGTGATGGCAAGTGTTTTTTAGACTCATAGAGTATTACCATAATTGACTTTTGAGGAAGGGTAAAACAGTGACTGGCTCTAATAACGTAAAGATTTTGGGCCGTTTGCATGTGAGTTGAAGAAGAATCGCAAAAAGTGGTCCTTTACCAGGAAAATATGCCTGTTCATTGATCGTTGCAATAGCAAAAGTGCACGAGCTGGGTTCACTCATCCTCTTCCACAGATTTGGCCTCAAATTACTTTTTTTGTAACCTAATCTTAAAAATTGGCTTGAAGGGAGGAAAATTTTCGTCCCACGAAGAGGTTATATATGCTGTAAACGAATATTATGCACAGTTCCAAATTTCGAATTTCGCTGGCTCAAATATATTGAGTTAAATGGATATTACGCTGAGAAATAAATTTTTATTTTTTTGCCAAGAAAGGTTATTTACCTATTTTTCAACCCACCCTTGTATATTGGGTATAAAATACTCAATTTTAAAAAATCCTCAACTTTTCCAGGACTGTCGAGACTCCTTCCCTAGCATGTAACAAGTAGGTTGAAAAGTTTTTGGTCTAGCTATTTAAAATACATCTTTTTTGCAAAATTCGAATTTATTCATCAATATAGTCTCCTTCAAGAGCGATACAATCAGTCCAACGCTTTTCTAACATTTCTGAACCTTTCCTGTAGAAGGATTTGTCTTTGCCTTCAAAATAGGCCTCAGTTTCATCATTAAAGCTAAATCTCTTTCCCGCGAACATTTTTTTTGAGGTCTGTGAATAGTTTATAGTTGCTGGGGGCCAAATCTGGAAAATGCGATGGATGAGGAAGCAATTTAAACTTCAATTCATGCAATTTTGCCATCGTAACCATTGACTTGCGACACGGTGCATTGTCTTGATGAAAGAGCACTTTTTTCTTGTTTATTTGGGGCCGTTTTTTTTTGCGGTTTCTGCCCTCAAACGCACCAAAAACTTTATATAATATTCGCTATTGATAGTTTTTCCCTTCTGAGCATAGTTAAGTCAAAATACAGCTAAAACCTTCCCAATCGACTGTTGTTCCTTTGGTCGCTTCAGGCTGCTGTCCACTCAACTGACTGCTGATTTGATTCCGGTGTGTAGTGGTAAATCCATGTTTCATCCATTGTCGCATATCGCATGAAAAAATCCTTTTTATTGCGCTTAAACAGGTCCAAACAGCGCTCAGAATCATCAACACGTTGCTGTGTTTGGTCCACTTTGAGAAAACGCGATACCTATTTCGAACAGAGCTTTTTTATGCTCAAATGTTTAGGGTGTCAGCTATCTCACAAAAATTTCACTTTACGATCACCCAAAACAATTTTGTGGATTTTTTTGATGTTTTCTAATGTAACCACCTCATTTGGGCGTCCAGAGCGTTCAGCATCATTTGTATCGGAACGAACGCGTTTAAATTCAGCATACCAGTAAATTATGAGTGATTATGCAGGGACAGACTCTCCGTAATATTTATCAAGCCATTACTTTGCTTGAATGGTATTTTTTCCCACCAAAAAACAGTATTTAATCAACACATGAAATTCGGTTTTTCCATTGTTTTGAAAATATCAAAAGTAGCGTCACTTAAACCACTGTAACTTGCAAACAAATCGTCGAAATGCCATGAAATTTTGACACGTTTGAAGGTTGGTACTTCCTAAAAAATCATATGGATTTTTTGTAAAGGGTGACATCTATGTGTCAAACCAAAAACTTTTCAGCCTACGTGTTGCCATCAATAGATTTATAACCTCCACAATTCAACAAACTATAATTTTACTATCAATTCTCACGTTGTTTATTAAGATCATTTTTGGATAAACCAGTTGCTGTTTTTTTTTCGAATTTTTTAAAAGAGTTTCTTTTAAAAAATTAATATTCAACGTTGTTTAATTAATTGTAAATAACCACAAAATGTAAAATTTTATTTAACATGTATGTTATTTAACCTTTGATTTCCATGAATGTTGTCAGAAATGTATAATTACTTGTGTAAAGAGCCATACAACCTAATAATTCTTATTTATAAAGTATCATTATTTTCAAGAAGCTAACGTCTTGGTACTTAAAATTATTGTAATCCTTAACCTTTACAAAAACCGTTAAAAACATGACTTGAACAATGAAAAATGCAGTAACAATTTTAACATTTACTTTAACGTGTACTTCATGCATCATCTTTATATTTGTAAGTTACTTACTCTGTGAATTCATTCAGGATTTTGAAATGTCATTAGAATTTAAAACAATGAGCAAAAAGTATAACTAGAGAATGTAATTATTTGTAGAATGGGAAATTAAAGGAACAAAGAAAAGAAAATGCTGAGAATTTTCGAAATACGTTCATTTCTAAATAAGTTCTCTAAATCAAAAGTATTTACTGCAAAAAATTTCAGTTGGATAGCAACAATATGTTCTATATTTGCTACTTACTACTTAGATTTGCAAGCGGCAGCTCTTGTGTTGAAAATAGTATTCGAAACACTCTCCAGTGTTTTCTGAAAATTTTGAGAACCATTTGTTTGATCCTCTATTAATTACAATCTAGCATAAAAATAGGGAACTCTAAGTTCCAGAAATCATATCGACGATAGAAATAATAATATTTTATCAACTACATAACGACACAAAGGTTGTAGTAAAACTAGACATTGGACTAAATTTTTGAAAATCTTGACAGCTGTAGCTTAATATGAACTGTCTTGCACTTAGAACTCGGTAATATTTCAAAGTTCATGCTCAGTTCGGCTTCGATAATATTTATAACACATAGGCTGAAAAGTTTTTGGTTTGACACATAGATGTCGCTCGTTTCAAAAAATCCATATGATTTTTAGGAAGTACCCACCTTCAAACGATACAAACGTGTCAAAATTTCGCGACATTTCGACAATTAGTTTACAAGTTGCCGTGGTTTTAGTGACGCTACTTTTAATATTTTCAAAATAATGGAAAAAAATCGAATTTCGTGTGTTTATTAAACACTGTTTTTTGATGGGAAAAAATACCGTTCAAGCAAAGCAATGGTTTGATAAATGTTACGGGGACTCTACTCCTGGAAAATCACTCATCATTTATTGGTATGCTGAATTTAAATGCGGTCGTATAGATACAAATGATGCTGAACGCTCTGGGCGTCCAAATGAGGTGGTTATACCGGAAAACATAAAAAGATCCACAAAATTGTTTTGGCTGACCGTAAAGTGAAATTGCGCAAGCTAGCTGATACCCTAAAGATATCAAAAGGACATATTAGTCATGTTTTGCATGAACAATTGGGTTTGAGAAAGCTCTGTTCGAAATAGATAACGCGTTTGCTGACAGTGGACCAAAAACAACAACGTGTTGATGATTCTGAGCGCTGTTTGGACCTATTAAGCGCAATAAAAATGATTTTTTCATGCGATATGTGACAATGGATGAAACATTGATCCATCACTACCCACCGGAATCCAATCAGCAGTCAGCTGAGTGGACAGCAGCCGGTGAAAGCAGCCCGAAGCGATCAAAGACACAACCGTCGGCTGGGAAAGTTTTGATCTCGGTATTTTGGGATGCGCATGGAAATAATTTTCATCGACTATGCTGAGAAGGACTAAACCATCAATAGCGAATATTATATAAACTTATTGGTGCATTTGAAGGTAGAAATCACAGAGAAACAGCCTCAAATGATCAAGACAATGCACCGTGTCACAAGTCAACGGTTACGATGGTAAAATTGCAAGAATTGACGTTCGAATTGCTTCCTCATCCACCATATTCTCCAGATTTGGTCCCCAACAACTATTATCTATTCACAGACCTCAAAAAAATGCTCGCGAAAAAGAGATTTGGCCCCAATGAAGAAGTTATCGCCGAAACTGAGGCCTATTTTGAAGGCAAAGGCAAATCCTTCTACAAGAAAGGTATAGAAATGTTAGAAAAGAGTTGGACTGTATCGCTCTTGAAGGAGACTATATTGACGAATAATGTCGAATTTTGCAAAAAAAATGTGTTTTAAGTAGCTAGACCAAAAATTTTTCAGCCTACTTTTTAATTATATATAAGTTCATGATATATCACCAATGGTGACCTAATCTTTAAAGTCGACTTTCTAGTTAGTTAATACGAAGTACTATTTATCAATATCTTTCTACAGATCCTATTCATATTTAGCTGGTTGAAATAGATTAAGTTATTTTGCATAACATCCTGTATATTGTAATATTATTATATTCTTGTAAGCCCTGCGAGTTATCGTATTGAGGAAATAGACTTAATCGCTCTCCAATAACGGTCTCTTGTTGACTAATACTCGATATAGTCATCCGACTATTATTTTATTGGTTTTCAATAATCAACTCCCTACTATGATACTAAATTTTCCTGATCACGAGACTATAGCAATGAAATCATCAATATGAGGGTGGATTGAAAAGTAAAAATTCAAAATAAATAATATTTTTTTGCAAAAACTTATTTTCCAATATAATGTCCATTGAGCTCAATACATTAGATGAAACGAGATTCCAATTTTTTTCCCTCAGAAAAAAATGTTTCGAACTGTGCATAATAGTCGTTCAGAGCACAGATAACATCTTCATTCAACGAAGTTTTATTCCACCCAAGCCCATTTTGAAGTTAGGAAACAAAAAAAAATCACTTTGGGCCAAATCTGGGCAATTTTCCATTGCTACAGCCGATGTGTCAGCAGGTACATTGTCCTGGTGAAGAAGCACTTTTCCTGCGCTAATTGTGGTCATCTCTACTTTAACTCACTCATGCAAATGGACACATAACGTTGTCTAGTAAAAGCCAGTCACTGTTTTACTCTTTTCCAAATAGTCAATCATGATAATACCATATGAGTCTAAAAAACAGTTACCATCATTTTTCCAGATAAAACCGTTTTCGCTGTTTTCGGTGCACCCTTACTTTCTGCAACCCACTCTTTAGACTGCCGTTTTATCTCCGGGGTGTAATAGTGGATCCACATTTCATTTACAGTCACAATAAGACTCTAAAAGTCCTTCGGATTACGCTGCAATTTTAACATGTCCTTCCTCGTGCGTCTTCGGTCTGGAGTCAACAAACGCGGCAACCATCGCGTACTCAGCTTTTTCCTTTTTAAAATGAGATGCCTACCATGTCAGTAATCTCACGAAGCTTAATGCGACGATCTTCCATCACGATACCATGAATTTTATGGACCATATCTTCAGGAGAAACCTCAATCGGGCGTCATAAACGTGCAGCATCTGCAGTGCTGATACAACTATGTTTACTTATCCTGTAATAAGTGAGTGCTGATGTAGCCCCTATAAATTTTTTTCTGTTCAGTTTCTATACGGGCTACAGTCCACTTTTAAGTAGGGATTTTACCCTTTTTCCATATCATAAGGATATCGGCGAAGATGCCGTAATACCGGTCAGCGTTCTCCAAGTGCCGAAACACATTTTTGTATTCCACAGTACACAACGCGGTAGTGCTGCCTCGGATGTTATTGCATTTCTGCGAACAACTACTACCCATGTACGCGGCCAGGCCAAATATACTTAAATAATTTAATAAATAAGTATACCGATCTACGGGATTGAACCCTCGACCTTCTGCACCGTAAACAAGGTACTACACCACGGAGCGACGGGCCGCTCTGGTGTGGCATCTGTTTGAAACTTTGAATACAGCCGTTACAAGAATCTTACTTACCAACAGTCATGCCCTTTAACAAAATATTTTACCATTTCGTAAAAATTTACCAGAATTATTAATACATCGTCATATATTTCAAAATTCCTTTCATTGAAAGTCCTAATAAACAGTTTTCAAAAGCAGAAAAAACTTCCAATAGTCTTCTAGTCAAGCCTTTATTGAGTTCTGTAGGCCTATTGTATATTCACCTGTAATATCTCTTTAATGTAAACTTTTGGTAACTTTGGTAAATGATATAAAGCAATTATCTCCCTTTTTCTTTTTAGTGTTCCGTTTGGAACTCTTATGAGATCACTTCGATGTATGTTCGTCTGTCACACCCGATTTTCTTCGAAACTATTTGACATAGAAAGTTGAAATTTGGCACTAATATAGGAATTGATGGCCTCATCAGAGCCGTAGAGTTCTGAATTTTTGACTTAGGGGTGAAATCGTAAGTGAAATTTTTTTTTACCATGTCATCGAGTGAGGTGTCAAATGAAAGCTTGTCGAGTTCAAAAATGTATATAATGTAATACTTGCGCACACTTTTCATTGTATTATTTTTAAATAACCGGTCAAGTACAAGTTGAACTTGCGCAATTAGTGTTCCGTACGTTAATTGCTTTTAAAATAAAAAATTTTGTTACAGAGATATAAAATGATCACTGACTTCACAAAACACACCCCAAATAAGTTTTCAACAAAGTTTGTTTCCAATCTTTAGTGAAATCTGATGACGTTGAAATTTTTTTTTTTTTTTAAATACCAGATAAATTATTAAAGATAATGCACTCGTGATAATTTTCGTTCAATCTACACCCCGTGGAGAATATTCCAGAATTTTTTCAAAATTTTTTGATAAGTACTTTTCGAGATAAGGCGGGGGGACAGCGATTTTTTCGCGATTTTTTAAAAATAATACAAAGAAAAGTGCGCGCAAGTATTACATTATATATATATTTTTTACTCGTGTTTTCACAATTCATTTGACATCACACTCGATGACCTAGTAAAAAATTTTTTTTTTTCACTTCCGATTTCACCCCCCAAAACTAATCAATTAAGTCAAAACTTAACTCTCAAAACTACATGGCTCTGATGAGGCCATCAATTCCTATATTATTACCCAATTTCAACTTTCTATGTCAAATACTTTCTGAGAAAATCGGGTGTGACAGACAGACAGACAGACAGACACACCGAAGTGATCTTATAAGTGTTCCGTACGAAACACTAAAAATTGCGAAAAATCGCTGTCCCCTCTCTTATCTCGAAAAGTACTGATCAAACAATTTTGATAAAACTCTGGAATATTCTCCACAGGGTGTACATAGATTGAACGAAAATTATAACGAGTGCATTACCTTTAATAACTCTAGTTTACAAGGTTTTTGTTCATGAAATAAAACATATATGTTTTGTTTATTTTAAGTGTCCTCAACTTAGAAAAAATATTTAAAAATATTGAGGTCGTCAAACTTTTAAGATATTTAATAGGAAATATTTTACAAAAAAAAACATTTAAAGTACGAATAAACAATTAAAAATGATAAGTTTTGGCTCTTTTTTTGTAAATACTTGTATCTGTATCTCTTACAACAAACCAACAGTAGTCTCCTAGCATGTTCTGGCCCCAAAAACCTAATTTTGCTCAAATAATTTTAGCCCTTAATGAAACCGCTCGCCATGCTCATCACTCATACTTGCAAGGTTTTTCGGAAAAAAATCCAGATGGGAATGCAAAAAATTCATTTTGAGGGACATGTTCACACCCATTAGTTCGTAATTCTGCAATAAATATGCAACGATCTTTTGATAGTTGTCATTTTTTCTATTACTTCAAAAATTTCGAACGACCAGTTAAAGAAATTCCAGGCAGCCTTTTCAACGTCCGTCAAATGGTTCTCAAATGTTTTATCAACCAAAATTTTCCTTATTTGGGGACCTATAAATATTCCTTCCTTTAGTTTAGCCTCAGAAAGATTTGTGAATACACTGCATAAGTACAGAAACGCTGGCCCTGTCTTATTCAAAGCTTTGACAAAATTTTTCATTAAGTCTAACTTAATGTGAAGCGTAATTTTTTTTGGGTTAACCAAACATGTATTTTTAATGTTCATTTTATCTGGAACATATTCGGTTCTAATAGGCCAAAATTTATTTTTACAGTACTTCGTGTAGTCGCCTTATAACCCAGAAGCATACCGATGACTTTTAGATCACCACAGATATACCAATAGTGACATTAATATTTGATCAATTTAATTAATATGGACATTGTTTCATAGGTTTCTTTACAATTCACTGCATTGGGATAGAAGGCTTTTTATTTCCGTTGTGCAAAAGAACAGCTTTGTGGCTTTTCTTCGTGGAATCGATAAAAAGGCGCCAATCTTCTGGGTTGTATGGTTGTTTCATTTCTTCGAACAGTCTGTTAACATCATGACAATAACAAAATTCATTTTCTTTGTAAAAAAAGCAGCATAGGTCTTACTCCTGGAGCGATACATACTAACTCTTATGTCAGGATCAAGCAACTTCCACTGCTGCAACCTTGAGACAAGTAATTCACTTTTAGACTTAGACAACCTCAAATCTCTTATAAGATTGTTGAGCTCAGACTGAGTTATCAAATGTGGACTGTCATCATCGCCGACAAAGTTATCCGAGCTGGACTCCTCACTGTCACTACTCTGGTGCAGTGGAATACTCTCGATGTAGCTGTGACATTTCGGGTTTGGTCACTTTTGCCGGGTGGTGTAGTAAGTGGCAAGTCCTTTGAATGAGGCACGGGCTTAGACACTGATGGAACTCTGCATATTCTATTTTATCTTTAGTTTTCGAGTTGAAATCAAAAGTTTTAGTCAAGCAAAAGTAACAGTCGGTTGCGTGGTTAGTTGGCTCTCTCCAGATCATTGGTTTACCAAAGTTCAAGGACCAGTCTGCACTTTGTGCAAACCACATGAGGAACCTAGTATTTATCTTGATGTGACAAATCCAAAATAATGTAAATAAGCATTTTGCAGTGAGTTTGTATAGGATAATCTCGGTTTAACTGAACAACTTTGCCACAAACATAGCAAAAACCTTTTAGGTTCATTTTACACATTCTAGATGACATTTTAAAACAACCTTTCGTATTTACTTCACTTCGTTGTTTCAGAATCAAACAAAGAAATCATTACAACTACTGCAGTTAGATGAGAAACAGAAACGGTTTTATCTGAGAATTATGACGTGCTGGCGGAAAACAAAAATACTCTATTAACTAGCCTACTCAGCTTATTTAAAAAATATATGTTTCGTTCGATGAACAAAAATAAGTATTTTTTTGTAAACTAGTGTATTTTGGAACTATGGAATACTGCTCCCATGTTTGGGGCATTTGTTGGATTCTGTTCAGAGAAGGGCTGTTCGTCTGATTGGAGACCCGGAACTGACCGGCGGCGTTGATTCGCTGGAACATCGAAGAACGGTTGGCGACTTGAGCCTATTCTACAAGTACTTTCATGGAAAGTGTTCGGAGGATGTGGCCCGTTTAATTCCTCCCAGAGCGGTGCATGTTAGAAATACACGTCACGCTGATTCTTCACATCCGTATGAGGTTCAGCTTGTTACTCCTCGTACAACGCTTTTCAAGCAGTCTTTTATATGAAGAACATCATCCCTTTGGAATAATTTGCCTAGGACTGTGTTTCCCACCGAGAACAATTTACAACGATTCAAGAACAACGTAAATCGCTTTTTCCACACACGTGTCGCTCCTGTAGCACGTGTGCTAGACCTATAAAAAAAAAAATTATCTGTTATATAAAAAAAAAACAGAATTTCAATGTCAATTTCAGTAACGATCGGAAAAAAACTCATTTGGTGTGTGTTTTACGACGTCATTGATCATTTTATACCTCCGTATCAAAAATTTTTATTCTAAAAGCAATTAACGTACGGAACAATAATTGCGCATGGCAGACTTGCACTTGGCCGGTTAATTATTTATAAGCTAATAAAGAGTTTGTCCTGTAGATATACTGGTTTTGATGGAATCATCATTTATTCGGTTGAACAATTCATTGGATGTATGGAAAAAATTGCTAAATTTTAAACTTTCTAATCTTCTCGGGGTTTATTGTTGAAATAATAGCTTTTCTCTAAAGAGAAATATGCAGCTCTACAGAAGAGCTTCTCTAAATGTCATTACCTTATTCCAAAAAGTTTGTAATTTTGTTTTCTTTATTAGTTTTTTTATAACACACTCTAAATATAGTTCACACAACGTTGATACAACCACCTGTAAGTGTGTAAATACAGGATCACAAAAAATGATTGTTAAGTCACGCACTTGTTAATTTTACGAAACAAAAATAATTCTTCTATATTTTTAAATCGTGACAGAGAAGGACGACTGCCATTGGTAATGTTCATTGAGTAAATTAAAAGATACGATAATTATGAGTATCCGAATTTTTTAGGATATATAATTATTTAGGTAATAATAATTATTAAATTATTGATTAGTTATTTTAAAGCAAAAGAAACAGTGTAATTATGTTACTTATAGGATTTCTTCATTCTGACCTTAAAAAAGATTGTACGATAATGCAGAAAGGGAACTAATTTTAAATATCAATATAATTATATTATATTGAGAGCATACCATCTTTCATAACCGGATTAAGATCAATAACTTCCTTTAACGGCAAAAGACAGATTATAAATGCTATATTTGTGACCAATTGCGTTAAATTTGTTATAAAAAATCTTAAAACTGTTGAAATAAAATAAAATGAAAGACATAGGTACATTGAATGAGATTGGTATATTTATTATAGGAATCGGTATTGAGTACAATTTTCTTTGGCTTTTAGGCCTTCTAGAGAAATAATAATAATAATAAACGTCTTTATTTTATACTCGGCGAAATGCAGCAGTGCTGTTGTTAGACGAGTTTCCAAAAAAAAATACAATACACCAAAAAACAAAGAAAAGAAATACAAGTCAAGTACAATTCAAGAAGTCACAATCATAACTTAACTCTACTTACTTTGAACTAAAAAAACGTTGTAATTCCACATTTATTGATATTAATACCCATATACAAAACACACCGTGATCCCCATTTTACCCTTTAAAAAAGATATAATAATAATAATCATAAAGTTATAATAATAACAACTATCAGTAACTCTGAAATACAATTTCCTTGAACTGCCTTATGAAAGAAAATTTAGACAGAGCAAGCAAACTTCCAGGAATCTCGTTCAGAAGTTTAACAAACGTATAGCCGAAAGACTGTTTAAACACACTTGTACGAAGCCTAGGTATTTGAAAGCGGTCGTTGTACCTAGTATTACGCTGATGTGCCGAGCTTTGATAATGCACCTTCCACACAGATACTCCGGCACTCCGGTCCTCAACAGTCTAAACAGAATGCAACCCACATGTAGTCTTTCTCTATCCGTAATACACAACCATTTCAACTCCTTCAGCCTGCCACTCACTTACGTAGTGAACAATACGCCATTTGAGTCGCCAAAGAATTCTACTTTCTAAACCTGAGCTTACTATCAAATATTGATCCCAAAAATAGCGTTTCTCTCTTCGGACGAGACGCGTTTGGGGGTATCTGTGGATATACCTGGGTGTTTCTTGATTCTCCGCTTGAGAATCAACCACACATGTTCCATAGGGTTGACATCTGGTGACTGACACTCTATTCTTCAGCAATCACCTGATTGGCGCTAGCGCCCTTCGCGACACGGTGCGTTTTCTTGCTGGAATTGCACAATTTTCAAGTATGTATGATCATACAACTTATAAAATAATGGGTTTAATGCTGTATTTAGAAGTTCTATATACTTTTGTGAATTTATTCGATACGTGCAAACTACTATTTCGCCCACGCCCCTTGCTGACATGCATCGCCACACCATAATACTGCGTCTCCTGTATTTTACAATGAGTACTACGCAATCAGAGTTATAGTCCTCTCCTACCAGACACCTTACGAAGCTAGCACCAGGAGTACCAAAAACCTAAAATAACGGACAAAAACAAACATAACCCTTAACTGTCTTCTGAAAGAAAATTCAGACATAGCAAGCAAACTTCTAGGAATCTCGTTCAGAAGTTTAGCCAACGTATAGCTGAAAGATTGTTTAAACACACTTGTATGAAGCCTAGGTATTTGAAAGCAGTCGTTATACCTAGTATTACGCTGATGTACCGAGCTTTGATAATGCAGCCTTCCATACAGATACTCCAGCACTCCGGTCCTTAACAGTCTAAACAGAATGCAACCCAGATGTAGCCTTTCTCTATCCTTAATACGCAACCATTTCAACTCCTTCAGCCGGCCACTCACATTATCCCTCCTTTTGCATCCAAAATTAAACACACATAGGAGTTTTGATTTTTTTGCAGCTTATTCTTCGACATAAGGTCGAAACACGGACCACAAACAGAATCACAATAATTAGGGTGAGAAAGGACAAGAGTCTCGCACAAATATTTTTTTAAGGTGAGGATATGCCGATTCTTATACAAATTACGTAGTAAACAATACGCCCTTTGAGCCACCAAAGGAACCTGCTTTCTAAACCTGAGCTTACTATCAAATAATAATTCCAAATAGTGTGCCTCTCTTCGGACAAGTCGCGTTTGAGGGTATCTGTTAATATAATTGGGTATTTCTTAATTCTCCGCTTGAGAGTCAACCACATATTTTCTATTGAGTTGAAATCTGGTGACTGACACCCTATTGTCCCGCAACCGTTTCATTGTCGCTACCCCTTTGCGACACAATGGTAGTTTTAATGCTATATTTAGAACTTCTATATACTTTTGTGAATTTATTCGATACGTGCCAACTACTATTTCGCCCAGGTCACTTGCTGACATGCATCGCCACATCATAATACTGCGTCCCCCGTATTTTACAGTGAATACTACACAGAGGTATAATTCTCTCCTACCCAATACCTTACGTAGCTAGCACCAAGAGCACCAAAGCTCTAAAACAACGGAAAAAATAAACATTAGAGAGAAATTTAAAAAACAAACTTTTGTTTTAAACAATAGCCAGTTTTATAAATAATACATAACTCGAATCCTCTTTGTTAAAAGATTTGTGTTAAAGATTTGATTTTCTCGGCCCATGCCAAACATCTTTTTTTATGGACATTGCACACGTACTGCTCGGAAATCCTGAATCTTTTTATTTTTCTCCAATAGCCAGGGTTTTTTCTAGCTGTACAGCCACTGAGTTCAGCGTTTTGAAGCCTTCCTCTTATTGTTCAAGCAGATATATTCTTTTCAATGTCTTCAGAAAATTCAACACATAAATGTCTTCAGAAAATTCAACACAACTCAGAAAACGTCTTTATGGATATTTCAAAGAAACATTTAGATTTCTTGTTGCTTTAATAAAAAAACTTCAATTGCGAAAAATGTGGATCTATTGGCAATGAATTTGATCTGTTCTGAACTCTTCTATTGCATTATACTATTAAGAGATATATAAAGCAGTTCAAGTTCCTAACATTAAGATGTTTTCCATATGAGAAGAAGAAATTTTTTGGATTAGAATGCCTCGAACTGGAATGACTATTCGACCATTTGCCTCAATAACACAAGGCCTCTTTAGGAATCTTAACTCTTTGAGGATGTGGCACCATATTATGAGTTCCATGTTAATAACATCTGACAAAAAAATATATATATTTTTGATGGTAGCGTCCTTTACATGAATGTAATTAATAGCGAATAGTTGAGAAAAGGACGGTATAGTAAAGATGTTTATTTGTTCCACGACTTATCGATTCCTTATTGAATTTTTCGAACTCAATAAAATATCTTATGGTCTATTTCGAGGATCCAGACATTATAAGGTATAATTAAATTAATTAAAAAATAAAATAATGCCATAGTATGACAAAAAAAAGCCGGCTGAAAACACTAAAAACTTATAAAAGTATAATTAAAAAATACTCTAAAATTATTCTGTTTCGTGAGAGAAATAATTGGCTTAATCCCTACGAAAATAAGGCATACATTCTAGACGTTGCTTCAGCTACCAGTATATCGTAAAATGGGGCATTAGAAGACGATCACGCTGTTATGTGGAGTTATTTTTGTCCTGGAGATTATATTTTATTTATGTTGTTTTAACATGTTAGACAGAAGTTGTATAGTTTTACTTGTTTTAAACTTTGCCACAAGAGTAAGGGATGAAATAAACGATATTTGACTGATCCATAGGACCAATTCTTATTGTAAGTTTGCTCTATACATACTCGTACATAAGTCGCGTCGTCAACAGTATGTAAGTTATAAAATACTAGGACATAACATTTGACATTGAACGGTATTTTTAATTAGCAACATAAACCCTAAATATACTGAGGTTGTAAATATCTCTTTTCATTAGCTTATATTTCATTGATAGATATAAGATGATTTATATTTTTTGGTCATAGACTAATTAATAAATGAGTTGACAAAGTATATGAGATATTTGTTAGTATATTATTAGTATATATATTTGGCAAAGTCGGTAATCTATTTTTCGAAAAATTTTTCATAGTTTTAGTATTAGTTATCAGACTTTTCTTACGTGTTTTAATAAACAATATCTCTTTTTTAGATACACAAACAACGACCAGAACTAGATAAGTCGTGAAAGAATGGTTTTTAGTGTTCCGTATGGATCACTTCGGTGTCTGTCTGTCTGTCCATCTGACACACCCAATTTTCACCGAAACTATTTGACATAGAAAGTTGAAATTTGGCACTAATATAAGAATTGATGGCCTCATCAGAGCCGTGTAGTTTTGAAAGGTAAATTTTGACTGTTTGGGGGGTGAAATCAGAAGTGAAAAAAAAATTACCAGGTCATCGAGTGGGCTGCAAAATGAAAGCTTGTAAAAACATCGGTTCAAAAATATATATAATGCAATACTTGCGCACACTTTTCTTTGTATTATTTTTAAAAATTGCGAAAAATCGCTGTCCGCCACTTACCTCAAAAAGTACTGATCAAAAAATTCTGAAATAAGCGTGTAGATTGAACGAAAATTATCAGGAGTACATTATCTTTAATAATTTACCTGGTATATAAAAAAAATCAAGGTCATCAGTTTTCAGTAAAGATCGGAAAAAAACTTTATTGAAAATTCATTTGGGGTGTGTTTTGTGATGTCATTGATCATTTTATACCTAGGTAACTAAAATTTTTATTTGAAAAGCAATCACGTACGGAACACTAATTGCGCAAGTCCGACTTGTACTTGGCCGGTTATTTAATATGGTGTCTATTTTTGTGGATGAGCCACAAACCATTATCAATACTTTCTATGTTATATTAAATGAATGAAAAAATACCATTAAGCTTGTTTGGACAGATATGAGTCTTAAACACAGAACTACGGGGCAGGAGTATAGGTCAATAGACATATGTTAACTGTGAAAACATGAACATCTATCTCTCATTTTTTTTTAAATTTAACCAAATCCAATAATTGAGTTTTGACATATGTAGTTTCACGCTTCGCTTTCGTTTTGTGGTCATTTAGATCTTGTACGTAAACATTATCCATTGATACCCTGTAATTTTGACATAATCTATAACTTCGATATATCTCTACAGAACCAGTTTCTACTAATTAATTTTCTTGCTTATTAAAGAATGTTTTGTACATTTTAAAATAAGATCCAATTAATTATATTGTTTGTTAAATACTCCGTGAAAGTAGTTTAAATAATAGCTATTAAACATCACTAACGAACATTTGTCAAAATATTTTTTGTGTTCCAGATTAAAATGTAATTTAAGTTGTTTTCACATAAGTTGAAAGGTAAAACCATAATCTAAATAATTACTTATATTAATTCTTTAACTAGAAAATTATGTATGGGGCATGGGCGCCGGCAGGATTACTTTCAGGAAGGTGCATCTGCATCTACACATTATACTATTAACTAATAAGATATAATTTATAACAGGGCATCCTTATAATTATAAGTAGGTATATAAAATTAGGCATTTATGCCATGTCAATTAAATTAATGTCAGATTTAAATCACACCGTTATTTGAATATGTGTCTCTAGAAGGAATCTTTGCTGGGTATCTCGTGTGCCACGCGATGGGGGGCGGAGGGGGGCTCACCCGCCCGCGACTGCGCCAGCTCAGGCTGTTGCACTATTTGTAAACAAAAGATTGTATTGCATAGTTAGTTACAGAGCCTTTACGGGGGTTTTCTACAGAATTTTATTGCAGAGGCTACCACGTGATACGAGATGTTTAAGACGGGTGAAGTGAGTGCTGCGGCCTTAAATGAATCCCTTGTTGAATACGAATATTTGATGGCCCAAGCCACCCCCTTTTACCCAGCGGTATGCGAGGCAATCAAGACTGGCCTAATTTTTCCAGCGACAACATGTAGTATTGAATGTTCATTTAGTACGTTACGACATGTCAAGACGTGGAATCGGTCAACGATGGGAGACACGAGGCTAAACGGCCTGTGCATGCTCAGTGTTCATAGGAAAAGGCTAGAGGAAGACGCTGAATTCATTGCCAAGGTGTTGAACAAATTTGGACAACAACCTAGACGCCTTAAGGTTTTATTCAAACAGTGACTTTAATAATAAAAGTTTTATTTCTTAATCTTTTTCTGTGTATTTTCTTTCATGGCAGGGGGTGCAAGTGTATCCCCTTGCACCCTCTTTACAGTGCCCATGGTATGGGGTCATATAAGTTGGAGCATTTCTCTTAATATGTTATAGTACTCGCTAAAATAAATCACTTCGTCAAATGTAGTACTAGGAGTCCCTAAATCACGCCAAATATTGAGCTTATTTGCTAAGAAGAAACACCTAACGAAAGGAAAAGGGAACTATCCTTTCACTAGGTGTTCAATTTAGGTTTCATAGTCTATCTCATTGTGCTGGGAAGGTTTCTGATGTAGTTTTGCTAGAACATCCTTCTCTGAAGAAATGCTCTTCTAACAATAATCCTTGGTTCGATAGAAGACACAAGATGGTTGTCGCTTCCAAACATTTTGCCCACCAATAATGGCGTGAAAACCCAACTATTGTAAACTGTAACATCTTCATTAGTGCTCGAAGTAGATGCCAACAAATAATCGAGCCAACCAAGGAAGCATATAATCGAAGAGTTAATGACAAACTTCTTGGCTGTCCTAACAAGTCATAATTTTTTGGTTCGGTTACGAAGGCAGTTAATCAAAATTTGACCGAATAAATTATACTGCCGCTTAAGCGGTTTTTCAATATTGTTGTAACATATCTGGATCTTCTATTGAGGAACAAATTGAAAAAAATTCAACACTCCTGTGTTTCATTTTTGGATGCAGGGAAACGGATCACGTGAGTGACAGGCTGAAGAAGTTGAAATGGTTGCGTATTAAGGATAGAGAAAGGTTACATCTGGGTTGCTTTCTATATAGACTCTTGAGGACCGGAATGCCGGAGTATCTGTGTGAAAGGTTGCATTATCGAAGCTGGGCACATCAGCGTAATACTAGGTACAACGACCGCTTTCAAAAAACCTAGGCTTCGTACAAGTTTGTTTAAACAGTCTTTCGGCTATACGTCTGCCAAACTTCTGAACGAGATTCCTGGGAGTTTGCTTGCTCTGTCTGAATTTTCTTTCAGATGACCGCTGAAGGATATTTTACTTCAGAGTTACTGATTACAATTTATGTGGAATTACGGTTTTTTCTTCTTCTCCCTTTTTAGTTTAGAGTAAGTAGAGTTAAATAATGATTGTGGCTTTTTGAATTGTATTTGAGTTGTATTTCTTTTTGTTTTTTTTTGTGTATTATATTTTTTTTTTGGAAACTCAGTTAACAACAGCACTGCTGCTTTCACCGAGTATAACATAAAGATATTTATTTTTATTAGTACAAAAAAGTTCTTCTTTCTCACATATGGTTCCATTTGGCTGACGGGCCAAAGCCGAGTTAGCACAAACGCTATTACCATTATGTATTAAGGAATAACCTGACAATGTTACATGTTTTCAAAATCACTGACTTCTGAACGTTTGTGTGTATGTTTGTGTTGAGTCCTAATTGTACTAAGTGTGGTGTGAATGTTATTGGTGTAAGGCCTGTGGCTGATATAATGAGGGGGACAATAAAGACTTTTTCTTGTTTCCATAGCCTTTTTATTTCCGTCGCAAGGTCTGTGTATTTGGAAATTTTTTCTGTGTATTTCGTTTAGATGTTTGTGTCGTTGGGGACAGCTATGTCAATTAGATAGGTGACTATTCCTTTTTTGCACTGAAAAATAATATCGGGTCTATTGGCGGAGGCTGTTTTATACGTATGGATACTGATGTCCCACTAGAGCTTGTAATCTATTTTCAAGTATGGATGTTGGTGTGTATTTATTATTATTATTATTTATTGAAAAAAAATTAACGTGTCTTCTTCAAGCTGGATATCTAAAAAGCATCTAGCGCTGATGAAATACCTATCATTGTAGTTCCCTATACAACGTGTGCCATACAATAGAATTATTGAAAAATGATTAGTGAGATTACATTCATCTTGTTATAAATTTTATGCTTAATCATTGTTTTTCTTGGTCTGCCCATCAGTTAATCGTGGGTAATTGGCAATTGTATATATTAAATAACTTCTTCCGATCACTTAAATATTAAATATTAGGTGTGCTTTTTACCGGTATTGTGTAGGTAAAAAACTTTTCGCAATTATTGTTTAAGTACCTAAACAATAAATTCTTTAGTAATTCATCCTTTTGTCACTGACGTAACTCCATCATCATCAAGTTTCAATTTCAAATCAAGCATTATTAAGCGTATCTTCTGCCGGTGTAGAAAGTAGTGAAATGGTGAGAATTTTTTAACAAAACAATTTATTAAAATTACTAAGGTATTTAGCTTATGTAACGAAAAATGAAAATGCAAGGCGTAAAAATACAAATTTAGATTATTATGTCACCAGCAAGTGAATTTTCCTTCCTGACCTATCTTTATGTACCTAAAATATAATAATCCATTGTTTTAATGGTTCTGTTCCACGATTTTAAAATTTTTAAAATTAATATATTTTTATTTCCCTCGCTAAGAAAAATATTGGCTGTGTAAAAAAATCACCCTTTGAGATTCTTACGTTTTTCACATTTTACGGTCCCTAGATCGTGAAGGGCATACTTTCGAATTTCCTTCTGTCCGTCGGTCTATCTATAATATATATAAAATGCAACGTCTCTCTGTCTGTCTGTCTGTCTGTCTGTCCGTTAGTGCGCTTATCACTGGAGAACCACTTATCCGATTTACGTACTTTTTTTTTTAAAACATACATATGTTTTCTGGCCAGGTTATCGGCTATATTTTATTACGATAGGTAGCCTAAGGAGTGAGTAGTGACGTAAAATAGGTAATGATGTCGGAAAAAAGTTTGCCGCTAGCGCGTTGCCTTGCAATACACCGCCTAAACCATTAAATATGGAACAATATTATGTAGCAGAGAATATCTATAATCTATAATATATATAAAATGCAATGTCTCTTTGTCTGTCTGTCTGTCCATTAGTGCGTTTATCACGCGAAAACCACTTATCCGATTTATGTCTTTTTTTTAAATTGATACATATATTCTTTGGCCAGGTTACATAATAATAATAATAATCTATATCTATAAAATAAATATAAAATGCAACATCTCTCTGTCTGTCTGTCTGTCTATTAGTGCGCTTATCCCTCGAGATCCACTTATCCGGTTTACGTGATTTTTAAAATTCATACATATGTTCTCTGACCAGGTTATAGATATATATATTTTATTACATCTATAATATATATAAAATGTAACGTATATCTGTCTGTTTGTCCGTTTGTGCGCTTTTCACTGGAGAACCACTTATCCGATTTACGTGCTTTTTTTTAAACATGCTAAACCATTAAATATGGAACAATATCATGTAGCAAAGAATATCTATAATAAAAAAATGCAACGTCTCTCTGTCTGTCTGTCCGTTAGTGCGCTTATCACTGGAGAACCACTTATCCGATTTACGTGCTTTTTTGTTTAACATACATATGTTCTCTGGTCAGGTTATAGGATATATTTTATTACGTTAGGTGAGATAAGGAATAAGCACTGACGATAATAGTGAATCAAGTCTGAGAAAAGTTTGCCGCTAGCGCGTTCTCTTGCAATACACTGCCTGAAGCATTAAATATGGAACAATATCATGTAGCAAAGAATATAATATATATAAAATGCAACGTCTCTCTGTCTGTGTGTCTGTCCGTTAGTGCGCTTATCACTCGAGAACCCATTATCCGATTTACGTGTTTTTTTTAATTCATACATTTGTTCTCTGGCCAGGTTATCTATAATCTTCTATCTAGAATATATATAAAATGCAACGTCTTTCTGTCTGTCTGCCTGTCCGTTAGTGCGTTTATCACTTGAGGACCACTTATCCGATTTACGTGTTTTTATAAATTTAAACATATGTTCTATATAATTCGATATAAACCTAGATAATGGGAGAAAAGGAGAAATAATGGGAGATAAGCAAAGATAAGTTTAGATAATGGGAGTTATGGTGAGATAATGGGAGATAAGGAGAAATAATGGGAGATCAGGAGAAATACTGAGAGATAAGTCGAGATAAGCCTAGATAATGGAAGATAAGGTGAGATAATGGGAGATAAGGAGAAATAATGGGAGATAAGTAGAAATAATGGGAGATAAGGAGAAATAATGGGAGATGAGCAGAGTTAAGCCTAGATAATCGAAATTATGTAGAGATAATGGGAGATAAGGAGAAATATTGATAGATAAGGTGAAATAATGGAATATATTTTATTGCGTTGGGTAAATTAAGGAATAAGCAGTGACGATAGTGGTGAATCAAGTCCACGCGAGCGGAGCCGCGGGCCCGGCTAGTCTATGAATATGATTGCTTTCGAACGAAATGAAATATCATTTTAAAATTTGATACATAGGTATGTGGGTGGATTGAAAAATCTGGTAAATTTCTACGAAATGGCGAGAAATTTTGTTAAGCGTAATTGTTTTTGGTAAGAGTGATTCTTGTAACGATTGTATTCTTTTTTTTTCGCGTTATAGCGTTTTACGCCTTGCGATTCCCAATCTCCATTGCCTTCTATCATTCCAGTCCCCTTCATTCAGCTGTCTCTTACTCATAGATTTCTCGATTCCTTGACTCCAGTTCTTCCTCGGACTTCCTCTCTTTCTTCTTCCCTGTGATGTCCATTCCAGCAATTTCCTTGGCAGTCTTCCCTCGTTCATCTTCTGAACATGTCCATAGCACTTTAACTGGCTTTCCTCTATTTCTTCTATGACACTCTTCCCAACCTCCATTAGTTATCTGACATGGTCATTTGTACTGTGTTCCATTTTTGATATGCTCGCCGATCTCCCTATAGCATCCATTTATGTGGCTAGTATTTTCTTTTTATCGCTCTCAGTCATTGTCCATATTTCACTGCCGTAAGTTAGTACACTCTTTATCATGGATCTATATGTTCTCATCTTGCTTTTCTTTTTGGTGCTTTCTGACCACAGTATTCCATTCCGAGCGGTTATGATTTTCCGGCTTTGTGTAATTCGGTTTTGAATTTCTGTTGTATCTTTACCGTCTCTCGTAAATGTTACTGCCAAGTATTTGTATTGATCTACTCCTTCTATTGTAATACCGTTCTCAAATGTTAAATCTCCTGATTTCACACCAACGCTCATGTATTTTGTTTTGGTCACATTCATCCCCAGACCCCATCGTCCGTACTCCTTCACTAGTTTCTTTGTCTTCTATGTCTTCCTTAGATTGTCCGATTACTACTTGATCGTCCGCAAATTGCAACGTAAACAGTGTTGTATTGTTGTTCATTTCATATTCCATCGTTTCGCATTTCCTCTTCCATACTTTCAATGCGTATTCCACATATATTTTAAAAAGGGTCAGTGATATACTCGTACAACAGCCCTGTCGTAATCCCTTATCTATCGCAAATCCTTGTGAAAGTTTCTTGTCTATTTTACTTTTAATATGCAGTTGTTGTATAGGTTTTGAATCGCATTTATGAGTGTATGGTTAATTTTTGTGTCTGTTAATGCTTCCCATAGTTTTGTTACTGGTACTCTATCGTATGCTTTTGATAAATCTATGCATAATAGATGTTTTATGCAGAAAGTGTTGTCAATTCATGATCTGCCGGTTCTGAATCCACTCTAATGTTCCGATTCTTTATTGCTGTATTCTTCTTCTATTAGACCTCTGACAACTCGCCCATAGAGTCGGCTAAACGTCCTGGTTACCGATAAGCCTCGATAGTTGTTACACTTTGTTCGTTCCGATTTTTTGAAGGCAAAAACAAATCTTTCAACAAGAAAGGTATAGAGATGTTAGGAAAGCAATGGATTGTGTAGCTCTTGAAGGAGAATATATTGACGAATAAAGTCGAATATTGCAAAAAAAAACGTATGTTAAGTAGCTACACCTCTCTATTGCCTTTATTGGATTATAAAGTAAGGCTACGCTTCTTACTTATATTTATGAAGGTACAAAAACTTAATGAGACTGTTTGCTTATCCTACCTTAACCTAAGCTCTTAAACTAGTAGTCCTATAGTAACTTAACCTAGGAAATGTGTTTCTTGTTACATGGTTTTCTTATCCTAAGACTTAAAACTACCTTAGCCTAAGACCTACGCTAACTTAACTTAGGACTTAACTTAAACTAAGACTTATTATAACTTAATCTAGATTAACATTCATCTGTCACGGCGAGCGAGGGGGGTCATCATCTTCACCCGAGAGAGGGTCAGACGGTCTCGGGAGTTGGCGGCGGGCATGTGGTGGGAGTCGGAAGGCGTCCCTGATGCATGGGTTGGGGAGTAGCTAGACCAAAAACTTTTCAGCCTACGTGTTATTTCTGTGTTCTTCCTAAACTCAAAGGCCTCCAAAGAGTGTCATTCCTAACTCGGATTAAGAATCTAGTTAACCCCTAGTATAGCTCACTAATGTTTTTTCCTTCTAAGAAACGCCATTTTTAAATCCGTCTGCCCCCCCTCCCCCACCCCGCCCTACCTGGCTACGTTTCTGGCTACACCTAGTCAAACCTACCTTTAACCTACAGTTTTGCTGTTCAATATGCCCTGATTTGAAATATACGCAAGCTGTTGTTCTGATTGAAGACTGAAACTTACCAAAAGTTAATTCGGAATATCGAATACAAACTGATTACTTGAGTCTGTTCTATAAATGTTTTCATGGGAAGTGTTAACGCGAAAAATTCAACTAATGACTCCTCATGCCTTCATTGCCTCGTCCTCAAATGCTCGGCTTCTGTATTGCGTGTGTTATTTGCTACTCCTACGTCAGCTACTAATGTTCGCGATGTATGCGATACAACTAAAGTTTCCTACGTAGAAGGAGACCAAAAGCAGCGAGATAGAAGAGCCTTGTGATATTCATTTAATATTATGTAGGACAAGGTATAAGTGAATTCCCTGCAACATGTGTATTGTGCCCATAAAAAAATGCCACTATATCGCAAACTCATCAGGGTTATGTTTTATTTCTCAACATTGTCGTGATTTCAGCAACAATAACATTTTCAAATGATTTTACCCAAAAACCAAAGGAATGCAATAAGATGTCATTACATAATCCGAGGATTTTACATTTTTGAAGACCTTTTATAGCGGATTGCTTTCAACGTGATGTCTATAATATCAAATAGCAATCGCAAGATGAGTATAGTATTGTATAGAAATTGTTAAAAATCTAGGTCAAAGCGATTTGATCTCGTTTTGATTGTTGCATAAAATTGTAATAACGTAAAGGTATTCACAGAAGTTAATATATGTTAGTTTTATGTTGCGGTGCAAATCAAAATTTTGTAGTAGACTATTAATACTTGTGATTTAATAATTCACATTAATCCGACAGGAACAAAAATGGTACTCTTTAGCAAGGGATGTAAAAAGGTAGGTCGATTAAAGATAGCAGCAAAAACGTTCTCAATACACTCTTTGTAAATCAATTTAATTTACGATATAACCTAAAATTTAAACAGTTGGGAAGGTCCAGGTATAATTGCTGTTAACTTTTTAACAACATAATTTTTATAGTGATTCCTAAGAGCAATAAGAAAAACCGGTCAAGTGCAAGTTGAACTTGCACAACTAGTGTTCCGTGCGTTAATTGCTTTTAAAATGAAAAATTTTGTTACGGTGGTATAAAATTATCAGTGACTTCAGAAAACACTTCCCAAATGAGTTTTCAACAAAGTTTGTTTCCCATCTTTACTGAAAACTGATGACCTTGAATTTTTTTTTTTTTTATATACTAGATAAATTATTAAAGGTAATGCACTCGTGATATTTTCAAAATTTTTGAATCAGTACTTTTCGAGATAAGGTAGGGGGACAGCGATTTTTCGCGATTTTTTAAAAATAATACAAAGAAAAGTATGCGCAAGTATTACATTATATGTATATTTTTTACTTGTGTTTTCACAAGCTTTCATTTGACACCACACCCGATGACCTAGTAAAAAAAATTTTTTTTCACTTCCGATTTCACCCCTCAAAACTAACCCCCAAGTCAAAATTTAACTATCAAAACTACACGGCTCTATTGAGGCCATCAATTTCTATAGTAGTACCAAACTTCAACTTTCTATGTCAAATTGTTTCGGAGAAAATCGGGTGTGACAGACAGACAGACAGACCGACACCGAATTGATCATATAAGTATTCATTACGGAACACTAAAAACAGTAGTGAAATATTAGTTACAGTAAGAAAATATTATTAACCCAATATTTTTGTAGAGACCCTTTCAAAATTTAATAAATTGCATATTTTAGTTACCTAAAAACCTCCCTATTACACGGAAAATGAGCCATAACTTCAATATATGTCTTCAAGAAAGCAGCAATGAACCCAACCAACCCTTTTGATGTTGGACCGGCACCACTGGCTACATCACATTGCTAAACAAAAGCAGATTAATGTTCGGCTCCCTCAGTTCCTTCATATCAAATTTGACTAAACGTGATTAAAATGATAAAAACCTTTTTTTTTCTCAAATAAGTAATTAATAATTAATTATCCAGTTTTTTTTTATGGGTCTAGCACACGTGCTACAGGGAAGTCCCTAAAGCGCTACAGGAGCGACACGTGTGCGGAGAAAGCGATTCACGTTGTTCTTGAATCGCTGTAGATTGTACTCGGTGGGAAACACAGTCCTGGGCAAATTATTCCAAAGGGATGATGTTCTCCATATAAAAGACTGCTTGAAAAGCGTTGTACGAGGAGTACAGGAGAGCTGAACCTCATACGGATGTGAAGAATTAGCGCAGCGTGTACTTCTAACATGCACCGCTCGCCACATCCTTCGAACACTTACCATGAAAGTACTTGTAGAATAGGCTCAAGTCGCCAACCGTTCTTCGATGTTCCAGCGAATCAAGGCCGACGGTCAGTTCCGGGTCTCCAATCAGACGAACAGCTCTTCTCTGAATAGAATCCGACAAATGCAGTGTATGCTTGGGAGCGGAGCTCCAAACATGGGAGCAGTATTCCATAGTTCGTCGAATTTAAGCTTTGTAAAGAATTAACAGTTGTTGTGGAGTGTAAAGCTTTCTGGTTCGAAATAATATTCCCAGCTTTTGAGAAGCTCTCCTTGCTATGCCTGCAACATGTTCATGCCAGGACATAATTGCTCCCAAATTAACGCCCAACAAATTGAGTGACGATGTTAGAGGAATGGAGTGCCCCGACATAACTATGTCGGGTTCAGCAACGTTAACTTTTTTAGAAAAAACTGCCGCCTGGGTTTTTGTAGCTTTAAATTCCACTTGGTTACTGTCACCCCAAGATAGAATTTCTTCCAGGTCTTTGTTAAGTTGAATGACTTCCTGCTGTCTGCAGATATTCGTCTGAGTAGTCGATTTCCGAACGTTCAAAGTGAATGAAGGGATAAGTGTACTGTCATCTGCAAAGCTGTAGATTGTATTCTCGGTCTTTTCCAGCAGATCGTTAATGTAAAAGAAAGAGAGTAGGAGACAGTATGGAGCCTTGGGGCACGCCGGCGTTGATAGTGAAGGTGTTAGAAAGAAATCCGTCGACTGCCACTCGTAAAGAACGCTCTCTGAGGAAACATGAGAGCCACAAACAGAACTTTGCCGACATAAAAACGTAGCTTAGCCAACAGCCCATCGTACCAAATACGGTCGAATGCCTTGGATATGTCAAGAGCAACCTCTCGAGATTCTCCAAAGTGTTCAATTGCATTGTTCCAAACATGTGTTACATAAGTCAGAAGATCTCCTGTTGATCTATTTTTACGAAAGCCATATTGGTGATCACTAATAATGTTGAATCCTTCAAGATATTTTAGAAGATGCTGATTGATAGCCTTTTCTATGACTTTCGATATTATTGAAAGCAGTGCGATTGGTCGGTAGTTATTTGGCAAGGTTTGAAGAAGAAGAAGAAGTTTGAAAGAAAAAGCCAAAGATAATTCAACCCAAATCATAAATTTTTTGACGGGGTTCTGAGACATAGAATACAAGGTATAATTATATGGACCGGTACCACTAGCTAGATCACATTGCTAAACAAAAGCAGATTAATGTTCGGTTCCCTCAGTTCCTTCATATCAAATTTGACTAAACGGGATTAAAATAATAAAAACCTATTTCTCAAATAAGTTATTAATAATTAATTATCTAGTTTGAAAGAAAAAGCCAAAGATGATTCAACCCAAATCATAATTTTTTGACGGTCTCTGTTCTGAGACATAGAATACAAGGTATAATTATATGCGTGTACGAAAAATTGGATATATGCATGCATGCAACACTAAAAAATTCACCTGCATCTCGAATAGTGATTTATATTAGGTACATCTAGTATACAAAAAATGGTTTTATGTCGACATCACATCTCATAACCTAGAAAACTAGTAATTTGTTTTATGTAATCCTCGTATTACTTGTTTGAGGTTAGTTATAAAAATATTACTTTTTCGTGTATAAATGTGATCGAAACATTTAGAATAGTGCTTCTTCTTCTTCTTTCTATTGGGCATTCTTGCCTGTTTTTCTTTAATGTATCGTCGCTACAGGTCGTCGTTCCATCTTTTTCGTAGGCGTCCTATACTCTTACGGCCCACCGGTGATTTATCTTAAGCTATTTTCACTAATCGTTGTTCGGACATCCTATTTATATGTTGATTCCATTCATATTTTCTGTTTCTTATCCATGTGTTAATGTCCTCTATTTCATATGTGCCTTATGTTGTCATTTGTTTCTCTATCCCAAAGTGTTCTTCCTGCAATTCTTCTTAATGTTTTCATTTCACTTGTTTGTAAGTATCTCTTGAGTATTACTGGTCTTGTCTATGCTGTGTAGGTCCTAACTGTAGTTGATTTATATATACGAGATTTTACTTCTGTTCTCAAGTATTTATTTTTCCAAATAGTGTCATTCAAGCATCCTCCTATTCTATTGGCTTTTACTATTTGTTCTTTAATTTTCTCTTCGATGTTGTTGTTATATGATAATTTAATTCCTAAATATTTAATTGTCATTACCTGCTCTATAAATTTCTAGTTTGCACCTAATTGAGACAACTACTGATTTGGTTTTTTCAGCTGATATTTTCATATTAAATTTCTTTGCTGTTGTATTAAACTGAAGTAATAATCTCTGCAACTCATCTTCATTCTCAGCGACTAGGACAGTATCGTCGGCGTAACACAATATTTGTATCTCTTTATTGCCCATTTTATAGCCGTTTTTTGCTTTATCTGTTTAATTATTTCATCCAATATAATGTTAAACAGTAGGCGACTCAGTGAGTCTCCTTGTTTAATACCAGTTGTTACCTCTATGGGTTCAGTTAACTTCAAATTTACTCTCGCTTCTATTTTATTCTGTTCTTCTCAAGTAGTTTTATTATATCCAATGGAAATTTCTTTTCATAAAGTGTGTGCACTACGTCTTGCAGCTGTACTCTATCAAATAATTTTACCAAATCTATAAAGCATAAGAACGCTGGTCTGTTATACTCAACTGATTTTTCAGTAATTTGTATGATTATAAATACTGCGTCGTGACAGGATTTTCCGCTCCTGAATCCTTGTTGTTCTTCGGAAAGCTGTATGAGTGGAGTTATTTTATTGGTAACAATTTTTGTCGTCAGTTTTAAAGTTGTGCACAAGAGGTTAATTCCTCGATAATTAATCGGATCGGTTTTTTCTCCTTTTTTAAGAAGTGAACAAGGATGCTTGTTCTCCATTCTTCTGGTATTCGCGATCCCTGTATTATCTTGTTTATGAGCTTTGTAAATTCTTTGGTCAGTTTCGCTCCTCCGTACTTTAATAGTTCATTTTGTATTTAGTCCTTACCAGCTGATTTTCGGTTTTTTAATTTTTTTGAGAGCATCTTTCCCCAGTTTATCATCTATTTTTAATGTTTCGTTGATTACTATTTCTGGTGTTTTGGGTGCCAAATCCATGTATCTTTTTCAATATATCTTACTTCTATTAACTTTTTCATTTCCTGCTAAAAATGTAAAATGCTACGCGTTTGTGTTAATTCGCCTAGTTTGTTTTGTTACGTTTGTAGTAAATTTATCCCTAAAAGTGAAAAAAGCCAATTGACGGTGCTTGAGGAGTGTTATGAAGCTCATTTTAAGACTATAATTGAAAATCAAGATAAATCGTGGGTGCCCCGAGTGTATTGTTTGAAATATTATAAATATTTGACGGGTAGGTGCAATGGCACTCTAAAAGAAATGCCTTTTGGCGTACCGATGCAGTGGCGTGAACCCAAGAACCACACAGACGATTGCTACTTCTACTTGAAAAATGTGAAGGGTTTTTCTAAAAAAAAAAAGCTCCGTGAAATATGTTAATGTACCATCAGTCTCCTGAAATTTCGGTACCGAAACGACCTCGAGCCCATCAAGTTCATCGAGTTCTATAGAAGAAAAAAGCAAAGTGTAGAGCTATTTCAAGATCCAACTATTGCATTAAAACTACATTTGATTAGTCAATCAGACCTAAACGACCTTAGATTTAGATGTAGATTTGACCAAAGAAAAATCTGAAATATTAGGATCGAGGTTAAAACAGTGGAATCTTTTACAGACTGACGTTAAAACTACAGCTCATTGAAATCGCCACAGCTCCTTAACTACCTTTTATTCAAAAGAGGATAGTTTAGTTTTTTGTAATGATATTGATGGTTTACTGTCGGCACTAGGCCACCATCATTCGCCAGAGGAGTGGAGACACTATTTATTGACGGATTAAAACAAAGTCTAAAGACAGTTTTACTCCACAATGGCAACACATTTCCATTTTCCAGAAAAATATTAAAAATAAACCATAATTATCACCTGAGAAAATCATTTTACCACCATTGCATTTGGTTTAATCAAGAATTTTGTCAAAGCGTTACGTAAGGATGGACCTGGATTTCAGTTTCGCAAAAATAAATTTCCTGGGCTCAGTGATGCTAGAATAAAAGAAGGAGTTTTTGTAGGGCCTGATATAAGAAAATTAATTGATGATCCCTCTTTTCTATCCAGTCTAAATTCACTAAAAAAAAAGGCATGGTTGGATTTTATTGATGTCACGAAAAATTTTCTCGGCAACCACAAATCACCAGATTTCCATGAGAAACTAAAATTAATGCTGGATGCCTATCATGAACTAAGATGCAATATGTCATTAAAAATCCATTTTCTAAACTCCCATTTGAGTTTCTTTCCAGAAAACAAGGACTCAGTTAGCGATGAACATGGAGAACGCTTTCACCAAAAAATAGCTGAGTTTGAGAAGCATTATCGAGGTAAATGGGAACCAGACTACAAGAGAAAAGCCAATCAATCAAAAAAATTTAAGTTTTTTTAATGAAAGATAAAATGTTTTGTCACTAATTTAGCGTATTTTTGAATAAACCAATAAAAGCTTTTCTTTATGAAACCTGAAGTGATGTGACTATTTTGTTAATCAGTTTTAATTGAGTTGGCGGTGAGGAATCAGTAAACCCTGAAAAAAAATATATTTTTTGTTGCATAGAGTAATTAACCATCATAATTTTTAAATAACAGAGAAACATTAAGTAAATTAAATTATGATAATATTTAAAATAACAAAATTAGCGTGCAACGGTAAAAAGCAACGCAATAAAGTCCACTCTACAGATCCAGGTAAAAAATTGTGACGGTACGCATAATGCCATCATAAAGAATCATAACCCAGAGTGAATTATTAAAGAAGTTATAAATTGCTTAATATTTTTAGCTAAGGAGAAAACTAATTATATAATCAGCATGCTGAATAACTCCACTATCACCAATAATATATAATATCATAAGCTCTGAATTTTTTCCTCAAATTATAACACGTAGGCTGAAAAGTTTTTGGTCTAGCTATTTAAGACCCATTTTTTTGCAAAATTCGACTTTATACATCAATATAGTGTCCTTCAAGAGCGGTACAATCAGTCCAACGCTTTTCTAACATTTCTATACCCTTTTTGTAGACAGATTTGTCTTCGTCATCAAAACAAGCCTCAGTTTTGGCGACAACTTCTTTATTGAAGCCAAAGCTCTTTCCTGCGAGCATTTTTTTGAAGTCTGCGAATAGATAGTAGTCGCTGGGGACCAAATCTGGAGAATACTGTGGATGAGGAAGCAATTCGAACTTCAATTTATGCAATTTTGCCATCGTAACCATTGACTTGTGACACGGTACATTGTCGTGATGAAACAACGCAATTGAAGGCCGTTTCTTTGCGATTTCTGCTTTCAAACGCACCAATAACTTTATATAATATTCGCTATTGATGGTTTTTTCCTTCTTAGCGTAGTCGATAAGAATTATTCCATGCGCATCCCAAAATACAGAGGACAAAACCTTCCCAGCCGACTGTGTCTTTGGTCACTTCGGGCGGCTTTCACCGGCTCGTCTCCACTCAGCTGACAGCCGATTTGATTCCGGTGTGTAGTGGTGGATCCATGTCACATATCGCATGAAAAAATCCTTTTTACTGCGCTTAAACAGGTCCAAACACCGCTCAGAATCATCACCATGTTGTTGTTTTTGGTCCACTGTGAACAAACGCGGTACCCATGTCGAACAGAGCTTTCTCATGCCCAAATGTTCATGCAAAATATGACCAACATGTTCTTTTGATATCTTTAGGGTATCAGCTATCTCACACAATTTCACTTTATGGTCATCCAAAACAATTTTGTTTTCCAGTGTAACCACCTCATTTGGGCATCCAGAGCGTTTAGCATCATTTGTGTCTATACGACCGCGTTTAAATTCAGCATACCAATAAATAATGAGTGATTTTCCAGGAGAAGTCCCCGTAACACTTATCAAGCCATTGCTTTGCTTGAACGGTATTTTGTCCCATCAAAAAACAGTATTTAATCAGCACACGAAATTCGATTTTTTCCATTGTTTTGAAAATATCAAAAGTAGTGTCCCTAAAACCACTGTAACTTGTAAACTATTCGTCGAAATGTCATGAAATTTTGACACGTATCGTTTGAAGGTTGGTGCTTCCTAATAATCCTATGGATTTTTTGAAAAGCGCGACATCTCTGTGTCAGACCAAAACCTTTCAGCCTACGTGTTATTATCTATAAAAAAAGATATTCATAAAATTTAGTTAACTAGAGTATTATGTTTTGTTACGAAAAAAAAACATTGCTTTATCTTCTAGGATACAGGACAAGTGATGTTGATAATTTACATGAACGTCGTTTATTTTTCAACTCACAATTGTCAATTCCAACCAAAAATTCTACAATATAAAATTCAGTCTCCGAAGGACTCGAACCTTGCTTCCTATAGAAGTAAAATATCACATAATTGAAAAAAAATTGGGGTCCTTCATATACCACTTTTCAATGAAAAAAAGGAATCTTGTACCACGTTCCCTTCGTATGACCAAACCCTGTAGGTCAGACGACGAAGTACCGCCTCCATAAAATAAATTAACTAAATAAATTTAGACCCTTTCTTTAAAATAACTATTATAAGATCCAATGGACGTTTACGCATCCGCTACTATACCCAAATAATTTAAAATAATATATAAAATTGGAGCTGTCATCCGTTATTATTATTATTTTTTGATCTATTTTAGAGTTTTCCTGGAAAATCTCCTCAAAAATACTAAATATTAATAGAAATAATTCATCCTACCCATAACAAAAAGACTGCGTCAATTTTAGTGAGAAATAATCTTATGTAGACGTTACAAAGTGAGTTTAAAGCACTTTTTGTTACGAAAAATAGTGTTTTTACCATTTCTCATGTAGATGCTTCGTGCAGTTATTGGTGAAACGTCGAAGCACTCTAATTTGACAAGATTTAATCCTGAAAACTATGATTTATCAGCTCAATACTACACACAAAAACGTGTACGCCAAGAAATAATTGAAGAGCGACGCAGGAAAGGTCAATAACATTCGTGGCATCGCAACAAAAGAAACTAGTGCGATATAACAGACGCTTCGGATATAGTCAAACAGATGTAGGAGTACACTTAGGCCATATTGTGAAAACGATAAGGTCTGGAATGGATAAGTGATTGCTGACGTACGGTATAGCTCATCACACCTGAGGAAGAAAATTTTGTTTCTAGATGATTTAATAATAAAATCTCACCAACAAGTAAAAATGTGTATCTTTTAAATTTTGATGCCGAAGAGTATATTAAAATCTGAAGAAAATCAGATTCGGATACATCTTGTAACTTACATTTAGCTCAATTGTTATGCTGATGACTTTTCGAACAAGTTCGTTATCGACTAGCCTGTATATATCCCAAATTATGTCTGCTCTTACACAATTATCTGGTAAAAGATGTTAAGAAATAGTTCTACACCGCTATTACAAAGAAACTGCATGTGCTGTCAATATTAATAAAATATTCTTATATTTAAATATCATCATCATTTAAAATTTTAAATGCTATGTTGGACTGTCACGAATAATGTGTTAATTTACAATACAGTAATTGCTAAATATTAAATCCCTAAATATCCTAGATCGATCTCCCTGCTGAGATTTGACATGTCATTTTAATCATCGTATTGTATTAAAAAAAACTGTAAAACATGGAGGTATTTTAAAACCTACTTTAATTATGATGTAACCTTCTTTTATGTCTTGGGTTTAATATTACATTGTCTTCTTAAATAAAAAGATTATAATATTCTAAAAACTAAAAATAATATTTTTTTTAATATAAAAATGATTTTCGTTTGGAGATTGAGAACCGGAATATATATAAAATATTTATAAAAATGGCTATAACAAAAGGCAAGTACATCGGGACTTTATAGAACACAAAGAAGAAGCCCTAGCTTAAATACATTTCCAAGAACTTCTTAACTGAAACAACGTTTAAACAAGATAAAGTAATATTACAAAGAGGTTAAAACTAACAGAAACCGGGAACGAATAATATAAAAAAAGAAATTGTTCATTTCATCCTTAATATGGCATTATTACTTTTAGAAATACACTAACATTAATTTTGTTAAACGCTCATTATATCCTGATTCTCTCCTCTTGGCCTTGTTCTTTTAAAATGCGACGTCCTCCGTAATTGTGTCTTTAGATGACTAAGTTTAAATATGGGTTATTAGGAGGTCACTGCAATATTCCAAATCTGACCATCCATAAAAGAAAAATTTATTTAAAAAATCGGTTTCTGCCAGAATGTTGTGTGGTGTAGCACTATCCTGTTGCCGGATTATTTCCGTGGTGCCAACATTTCTTCTATTAAAAACTTTGGCTTTTGAAAAAACGGCTTCATCCATCCAAATACTTTTATTAAATAGTTTCGCACCTTATTCCATACGTTACATTTTCTTTTGACAAAAGTTTAAAAGCAACTGTGTGTTTATCTGGGTTAAATGCTTCATGGTAAAACTTTATATTGGTGGTAACCATGTTTCTGAAAAATATTTTAAACCCTCTAATATGTCCTTTCCTTCATTTAAACTGTATTTCAGTTAACAGTTTGATATATAGTATATTTTTGAAATTATATTTAAGCTAGGGATTTTTCTTTGCCTTCTTTCAAAAATGCTTAACATAAACAAATATCATTGTCAATTTGCGTTATTGTCAAACGTGCGTAGTCAATTTCGGTAATGTTAAAAAAGCATTTTCTCTTCCTTATATTGCCCAATAACACCATAAAAAATATATGTACATATATCGGCCTTTCTAAAATTAGGAGTTTTATGCAATAAAAAAATAATATACAGGATGTTGCCCTTAAAAATATGAAGTTGTATCATATGTCAAAAACGTGATTCGTGATTGTTTCTCTAGTAATTCTGAAAAAAAATTCTTTAAAACGTTACTTCTGTATCTATAATATGTATAAAATGCAACGTCTCACTGTCTGTCAGTCTGTCTGTCCGTTAGTGCGCTTAGCGCTGGAGAACCACTTATTCGATTTACGTGCTTTTTTTTAAACATACATATATTCTCTGGCCAGGTTATAGGATATATTTTATTACGTTAGGTAACATAAGGAAAAAGCAGTGACGATAATAGTGAATCAAGTCGGAAAAAGGTTTGCCGCTAGCGCATTCTCTTGCAATACACTGCCTTAACCATTAAATATAGAACAATATCATGTAGCAAAGAATGTAATATATAAAATGCAACATCTCTCTGTCTGTCTGTCTGTCCGTTAGTACGCTTATCACACGAGAATCACTTATCCAATTTATACATTTGTTCTCTGGCCAAG
The DNA here is from genome assembly GCA_019049505.1 of Pachyrhynchus sulphureomaculatus. NCBI lineage: Eukaryota > Metazoa > Arthropoda > Insecta > Coleoptera > Curculionidae > Pachyrhynchus > Pachyrhynchus sulphureomaculatus. The sequence goes on from CM032456.1 coordinate 192,225,966, forward strand.
TCATCTATATTCTTCTATAATAAATAAAATCTCTATCTATCTATCTGTCCGTTAGTGCACTTTTCACTCGAGAACCACTAATCCGATTTACGTGCTTTTTTTTTAAAAAAAAGCATACATATGTTCTCTAGTCAGGTTATAAGAAATATTTTATTACGTTAGATAATATAAGAAATAAGCAGTGACGATAACAGTGAAACAAATCGGAAAAAAGTTTGCCGTTAGCCCGTTCTCTTGCAATACGCTGCCAAAACCATTAAATTTGGAACAATATCATGTAGCAAAGAATATAATATGTATAAAATGTAACGTCTCTCTGTCTGCCTGTCTGTCCGTTAGTGCGCTTATTACTCGAGAACCACTCACATGATTTCATGTTTTTTTATAATTCATACGTATGTTCTCTGGCCAGGTTATAGGATATATATATTTTTTTTATTTATTTTAACGGACAAGCCAATTACAATAGTAATATAAAAACAAAATTACAATGGTAATATAAAAACAAAATAATGTTAAAACACAATGCACATATACAATCATAACGTGAAAAAGGAGAAAAAAAAAACAAGCATTAAAATAGTTTAACATCTCAGATCCCGATCGTGCTTACAACTACACTACAACTGAAGGGGTCAAGGCTGTATTAAATAATCGGCACATTCTCGTGAGAGGACTGTAATAGCCATAATTAGCACTATGAAACGAAATACTGAGCAGTACACTGCCACGAGTCCTACGAATAGTATTAAGTTGGACGCTCTCCAAAAGTGGTGGATAGGAAACAAAGCCATTTAGGAGTTTAGATAGGAATAAAACATCTGCAAGATCCCTATGCTGCTCCAAAGTAGCCACACCAAAAGCGTTCATAATCACCCCATAGTCAATATGAAAACTTGCATCCTTATAAATATTTATTCCAGCATTAAAAGCTAAAGTTCGTAGAAATCTACGCTGCACTGACTCAATCTCAGCAATATGGCACTGGTAAGATGGTGACCACACTACCGAAGCATACTCCAAACCAGAGCGGACCATTGAAGAATACAACACTCTAAACGTGCTAGCCGACAATTGCTTACTATATCTGGTGACAAAACCAAGATTTCTGAGACCCAGTCTCAGAATATTATTAATATGGCCACGAAAATTAAGTTGACTGTTCAAAAGCACGCCCAAATCACGAATCTCCGACACCGACTCAAGCAGGGCGCCGTTCAAACTATACCAATGACCCTCAATATTCCGTTTCCTACCGAAGGAAATGCAGAAACACTTTTTAACATTTAGACTTAAGCCATTTCTTTCTGACCGGTGATAGAGTTGATTCAGATCTTCCTACAGACGCGTAACATCGTTTACACTTTCTATTCCTCTGTACAATTTTATTAGGTTAGGTAATATAAGAAATGAGCAGTGATGATAATAGTGAATGAGGTCCACGCGACCGGAGCCGCGGACACGGCTAGTTGTATAAATATTAATTTGTGCTCAAATAAAGAAGTTAAAGAAGTAGCTCATTTATAACCAATAAACTGTATATATTGTAGGGTCTAAAATTAAATCGACTAAAGTTGTCTTTAAATAAAGACCTGAAATTAAAATACCCGAATGTTACTTGCAGCTTAGTTTTTTTTTAAATAAATAACATTCCTATTGCATATATCCAGACTATGTAATTTTATATTCCTTCTATACATTTTTTTAAAGATAAACCAGTAAGTACCAGGTTCTCACGTTTATTTTCAATGACCTTTAGTTCCAATTCCAAATGATTCTATAGGATGTTCAATACTTGCCTATGTATTTTGTGAACTTTTACTTACAGAATGTTTAGAATTTAAAACCGACATATTTTATATGAAATAAAAATGATTATAATCTTGATGTATTCTCCTTGTTTGATATTTTAGAAGACACGACTAATATACAATATTTATAAACTCATGACCACGTATCGTACATTTATAATTTATTTAAAAATAATAATAGCTTTATATTTATTTGATATTTATTAAGCACCTATTAATACCGAGCATTGTAATACAATAGTTACCAAAAAGATCTGTATGTTTGTTGCAGATTCATATTTTTACCATAATAATAAAAATAAATAAATAAATAAAATCTCTTATTTCATGAGACCTGATACAAGGTATAGAAAAAGTCAAGTCAAGTCACAGAATGTATACATCCTGTGAAAATAAGGATCTAAAAAGCTTTACAGATGCACGTACTGTGGCTTACATAAAAATAGTTATAATATAAAGATCCAAGAGTTACGATTACACGTACTCTAGCTTAAATACAAACATTTATAATATAAAGTCCTCAATCTGAAAGAAATCCTGAGTGCTATAAGGAACATTCTCAATTAGCAATTGATGATATTAGTTTCTTATACATACTTAAATTTAAAGATTTAATACTAGTCGGCAGACTATTAAAAAGCTTTATGCCGCTGTAATAGGGACTGCTTTCAAATAGAGATAATGTGTGTTCTGGTATAATTAAATTTTTGTTATATCTTGTATCGTAATTATGCATGTCGGCCATGGCTACAAATTTATTCAAAATATTAGGCCATATTTCAATCGAGACACAAAGTGTGCATAGTAATAAGACATTATTGTATTAAAGTTAACGACACTTTTTAATCGAAAAATGGCAAAACACACCGATGAAAGCCTTTTGCATAATTCATTTATATGATATCCCCAATTTAAACTGTTGTCTATATAGATACCTAACAATTTAGTCTCCGTTACCTGAGCAATAGAATGTCCGGTTACGTCAGTCCTAATCAAAAAACTTTCAACCAATTGAGACGCCCTAGGCACAAAATTTATAAAATCAGTCTTTTCAGCATTAAGACTTAACATATTAGTTTTGAACCACTGTTCAAAAACTCTTAACATATTCTGCAGTTTATCTAGAGCCAAAGCAGTGGTGTTGTCACAGCATACATAACTGTTATCGTCTGCAAACATGGTTAAATTACTTTGGTCATCAACGATATTCGGTAAATCGTTTACAAAAATTAAAAAAAGCAGCGGTCCGAGAATGGACCCCTGTGGAACACCCATAGAAACTTTCATTCCATTCGACCTCACTCCATCAATATCTACAACTTGATCTTTACCTTTTAGATATGACTGTAACCAGTCACTTACATTACCTCTTAGTCCATATCTGTCCATCTTTGATATTAATAGATTATGATTCAAATCAAAAGCCTTACCATGAAAAGTCGAAAGCACTTTTTACTATTATCCAGCTGCTCATAAAGCTTTTCAACAAACTGCAGTATTGCAGAAGATGTATTCCTGCCTTTCCTAAATCCATGTTGACAATCGGTAAGAATTCGAAATACTGTTAGGAAATTACTTATTTGTTCAAAAACAACCCTTTCAAGTACCTTAGAAATTGAACTTAGTAAAGATATAGGCCGATAATTTTCACACAACATACTATCGCCTTTTTTAAATAAAGGTATTATTCTAGCAGTTTTAAACACATCTGGAAATGTTGCACCTTCCAGAGATATGTTTATTAAGTACGAAAGTGGTTTCACTATAAAGTCAGTAATGGACTTTAATAAATTATTAGAAATCTCGTCAATTCCAAATGAATTTGATTTTTTTAAATATCTTATTATCCTTAATATATCTTGTTCTAGGACAGGTGAGAAAAACATGGTACTGTTATTTATTGAAAAATTCAAGCATGCATTACCAGCATTTCGATTTAACATAAATTTTTGAGGTGCGTTTACAAAATATTCATTGAAACCATTAAAAATTTGGAGTTTATCATTCGTTGTTTTATTATTAAATATCGTACTAAAAACTCTATTCGTATTGTTGCAAGATAATGTGTCTGTGATAATACTCCAGACGGCTTTACTTTTATTAGTAGAGGCGGTATATGACTTATCATTATATATTTTTTTAGCAGCCCCCATAACATTCTTGTATATTTTTTTATATTATTATTATTATATATATATTTTATTTGTGACTTTCTACTTTTTAATGCACATACCATATAATGGTTTTTGATTATGACACTATTTGAATCAACGACCAACTTATAAAGTAATTTCAAATTTTTCGAAGACGTACGGATGCCCCGAGTAATCCAAGGCTTTTTTCTATTTCTATCCAGGAAAACCTTTTTTAAAGGAAATGCTATATTTATATAGGTTAACAATAGTTCTATAAAAACCCTAAATGCATCATGGACATCGCACGCTTCATACACTGACAACCAAGTCTCTTTGCGCAAGTAATGATAAAGCGCATTATAGTTAACCGCACTAAAAAAACGTTTATAAACAAAACGTGTGCCGTACACCTCAAGAGGTCTTAAATTAATTTCAAATATTTGATAAGAATGATCAGACAGACCATTATCATCAACTACAGCCTTATGATCATCATTACAAAAGTTGGTACAAATGTAGTGCAGTCCATAATAATAAAAATAAAATTTAATTAATATTTAAACAGAAAAAAATATCCCTTAGACTTTTTATTGTTGAAGAAATGACAAAATCATGATGGTGCTGCACCCAAATTGAGAAAAATATATATAAGTAAATGGGTTTGACCAATGAGGGAGAATAATCGAAAACTTTAATTTTTCTTAAAGAAAAATTGCTTTTCGTATAGTTAAAGAAGCAAATTAAAAAAAAGAAGAAAAAGAAAATATTGCTTATAAATATAAATGATTTTGATCATGATTACAGAATCCGTTGCATAATTTTAAAGGAAACGGTACCTAAAAAACAAAAACTAAAAAAGTGTTTAAATAAAATTAAGGTATTTCTTACGAGTAACTGTTAGAAGTAGTTTTGTTTGAAATTTTGGGAAATAATAGTTTTTAGCATCATGCATTCACTGCTTCAATATAAAAATGGTTTACCACACTGTATTGCCATAATTAATTGTACAAGTTTTAAATATTTAACACGTAAAAGATAGGAATCCATACTTTTTCTTCAATCAAAAGCATGCGTTTTTTACAATTTTTGTTGTCGTATGGGCATTAAAAAGTAGAAAGTCACAAACAAAATATATATATATATATATATATATATATATATATATATATATATATATATATATATATATATATATAAAAATGACTTTGCTTTCGTTTGTTAAAATATAACAGTAGTTTACTTCCTAGTTGTTGCAAAAATACTGGATAAATATTAGTTTTTCATGTATTTCATGAAGTGAATTTTAGCTGTGGCAACGTAACTTGAAGAAGACTGCGAGCGCGGACACGGACGTTCTTTCAAATTTTGAATCACATATATGCATTGCACTGATCAGACTTTTAAAAGATACTAGAATAAACGCATGCCTCGCATGCGCATTTATTCAGTTATCAATAGTTAATATGTAATTGTATATTTTTAAAAAATAATCCAAAGTATCATTTTAATTAACTATACATAGTTTTTATTGTAAACCAAGTATCAAGGTTATTATAAATAACACGTGATTGCGTGTGGCTGGAAACAAGCAAGAAGCTAAGTTGCCACATTCATTATACCCTGAGAACTAAATTATTTCGCGTCTTTCTCTAACCCAATGCTTTCTCTGTCTTCTCGTAAGAATTACCTTAAATGGTGTTAATTGTGTAGCTTCATCTTCTGTTCGTTTTGATTTACAACGTTCTGAACATTCTACTTACAAATTAGATTACAAATTTCCATCGACTAAAACCTGCAGTAATTCAAAACCAATGTAATTCTTTACTTCCACAAACACTCATCTCTTAAACAACAAATTTTTCAAATTTCTAGAATAGTCTGTGGAAATCAGTCACAAAATAATTTTTAACCAGCTATAGAATATTTGGCTCACAAATGAAGCAATATTAATCAGTTTTTACTGAGTTCTAGAATATTCTACTAGGAAATCAGATGAAGTCAACATATTTTTACAGAGTTCTATGATATTATATTTAGAAATTACTTGCAATAAACAATTTTATACAATACACATACATACGATATTAGACTTATAAAATCTATTTTTTAACACCATAAATGCAATTTTATAATATATATATATATATATATATATATATATATATATATATATATATATATATATGTATATATATATATATATATATATATATGTATACATATATATACATATATATATATATATATATATATATATATATATATATATATATATATATATATATATATACATTTACTAATTTAAAAAAAAAAATGAATAAATTCCGCTGAGGCTAGTTTATACGATTTTCGTATTAAACAACCTCGAAATTATTTTTCGCGTCATTAACGCTTTAAAACGTAATAATATCGTCTAGAGTCAAAAATATCCTTCAACTCATCAACTCTCGCGCCGCCTGCATGCTAAATAAATACTGATTTAGTTTCTTGCGCTATACCAGTACAATAATATAACATTTATTTATTTGATCCTAAGATACATGCAATTTTCTGCTATGTGTTGGAGTTTTGCTCACAAACCAATAAAGGACAGGCAGTAGAATCTGCATATAGTGACTTTAGTAACGTCTGGAAGCGTTACAAGGTTTTAAAAATTCATCTTGAGTATGGAACGCATTTATTAAAAGCTTGGGTTAGTACAATACTTTGCACATGTAAACGCAAGAAAAAACTTTCGAGCTGGTTTTATTTTTTGAAAGATTCTATTTATTATTTAAATATTCTTATTAATATTTGGAAAAATATTATTTTGATACATTACATAAATATTTTTTTCTTATTTTTCAAACATACGTAGAGTGTAGTTTGTAGTACCTACGTATAATCTATGGATAATATTATCAATACGTAAATAATATACATTTCAAAATTATTACTTGTTAGCATAAATACAAAATTAAATTTTACTTTTCGATATAAATGATGGACATTATGCCATTTATGTATTATGTTATATTATAAATGTACATGTACTTTTACAGGATTAATAACAATATAATTTTTCTTTTCACACAACCTTTTTTTTATTTCAAAATAAAGCATCAATTAACTTACGAGCGCGCAAGCGTAAGAAAATAAATCAGTGATTATTAAGCTTGATAGCGAGCATTGATGAGTGGAAGAGGTATTTTTGACTACACTATACAACTGATAATGACGTGCATATGAATACTAACGATTACAGTAGTGATTTTCTTATTTTTACTCTGAGCTGAGATGTCGCTTTTGCTTACTTTTTGTTTGGTAGCTTTTATTGTAGACTGATTTTCATAAAAAAGAGAACTTGAAATTGTTTCCTGGTTTTTATCTCAAAGTTTAATATCTAATTTAAACTTCTATAAATTTTTCTTAAACATTATTCAACCCATACGTAAGTGAATTTAAAAATTGTAGCGACAAATCATGGCGACATTTTTGAATTTTTCTTATAATATTTTTAAATTAGATTGCGTATGGATTAACAATATTTAAAAAAATCATAGAAGTTGACATCAGATAAAATAATTTTTAATATAAGCTGGAAAAAAACAATTTAGGGTTTGTTTTAAACCTGCTAGAATTAAAATCCACCAAAATTTTGGAATCACCCCATATTTTTATTTGATTCGGCTCCAGGACACCTGGTGATGTTTAATTTAGATTCGAAATTAATCGTTTTAAATCAAACTAATCGTGTTATGTAGACTATTAAACACCAGATGTTTGGTAGGTGGAGAAAAGTCGTTCAATTAAGGGGAGGGATAATTGAAGACGTCCTACATATTCGAGTGGGTTCAGTCCAAGTGAATAAGCTGTTCACAGAAGTAGTTGAATAGTTGAAATATACCACCTGATAGCGATGGCGTACTTTACAAGCATATGTATATTACCATTTTAAATTGTAACATACACCTAAGAAAAAATCCTTAATGCGTAATAGCCACCCAAATTCTCTAATGGTAATAATGGACTCTTAGTCTTTCCACTGATATTAGCATTTTTAATCCACTACACAAATTAGTTAAAGTCATTATTATCTTTTTGTGTATGAAACGTCTTCCGCTATGTTGCCAATATATTCTAAAATTTTGGCAACCACAAGTAATAATGGATAAAGAAGGTAAACTACTACTGAACATACAAGAAAGAACAGGTAGATGGGAAGAATATACAGAGGAAATGTATAGTGACACAACTAGACAACATAATACAAATAAGCTTAATACAACGGGCCCCGCGATAAATAAAGACGAAATATTAACAGCAGCAAATCAGCTTAAAAACAAAAAGGCAGTAGGAGAAGATAATATACCTACAGAAATCATTAAAATATTTCTTGAAAAACATATGGACATTATACAGGACCTCTTCAATAGTGTGAACAACACAGGTGATATACCTCATGATTGGTGTGCGAGGAATATCGGAATTTAAATCTAAAATTTTGATGGAATAACACACACATTGTGGGTGCGCACACAAGGCTTAAATGGAAGGTGTTTTCACGTTTTCATTAACCTTTGTTTATTCAATATTTCATGGCCTGAGAAATAAAAATGTTTTTGAGGTTGGAAGCGAGCTATTTAGACCCGCAGCTTAGTTTTATAGTTTGTATAAAATCAAATTTATTCAAAAATATACTCATTATTAAAACAGATACAGAAAAATATTGGGGTCATTGTGTGACTTAATAATTTAATAATCTGATAATAAAAGAACAACAGTACCTTTCAAGATCTGATAGATTTTCAATTAACCATTTGAATAACGTTGAGTATTGCATAATGGAAATAAAAAGTGAATAAAAAATATATCTTTATACAAACAATTTTCCTTATAAATATGCATTTTTCTTCAGTTTATTATTATTGCTGAAAAATCCAATAAAACTACTAACTGCATATATGATTTGGTGTGAAATAATTCAGTATTTATGTTACGGATTACTTCAGATCGTGAGAGAATTATATGTTTCTCAACTTTTGCCTCGCATTATTTAGAAGTAAATTAATTGCAAAACTAGTTCGACCTTCAGTAATTACTATTAGCTATATACATATGTTTAGATTAAAGATTTTATTCCAAAATCACTTACGGTCCCCAATATTTTGTTGCATAGGATGTTCAAACCTGATGTACAGCGTGAGTCAACGATAGAGTAAAGTTCATTATCCCATTTGTTTTGGGAATGACGAAAAAATGTTAATTGCAATAGTTTTAGGGAATGTTAAGGTGCACAGTTTAAAATTATTTTTGAGTATACAGGTTACTTCAAAAAACTGTGGGCCGATATAATATATGCTTTTTTTTTAAATGGAACATCTTATTTTCTAATTTATTTTTAAATTAGGTGTAAAATTTTATAGCCTTTTTATTAATAATGTTATATACCTAAACCTAGTAGTTTTTCTAATATTTCAATTTTTTTTAAAAAATACTAGTTTTCAGTTTTGTAAAAAATTGCCAGTAGCGCCATTGTTTCTGAAGGTGAAATACTCATAATTAGTACGAGCGTTCTATAGAGATGAAAAAAGATATATGTAAAAAATTTAAGTTAGATGCTACAGGGTGATCAAAATAAATTTATGCATTTCGGCTATTTTAAAATGAAAAATCTCAAATTTTTTAAATGACACATCCTCTATATTATTATTTTTTCTGACATATTTTACAAAACCCTCCAACTTTTATTAAGTATGTCATATACCTATTTCTAATAGTTTTCGATTTATTTTGAATTTTGCAATTTTTACCATTGTTTTTAATACACTTACGTTATGGTGAAAACATAAACAAATAGTTAATTATAATTTTAATATAATTTAACTTATCTAATGACCAATTATTATGACGTAATAAATGTTCCAAAATATGCCTGTCTACTTGAATACACATGTTTAGTCGTTTTACAATATTTTCCTTCACTTTCCTTAGCATAAAGGGAGTTATTGTCCTACATGCATCCCGTATCCTATTTTCCATATCTACTGGTGTTGTAGGGGGATTCACATAAACACGATCTCTAATGTAGCCTCGCAAAAAGAAGTCTAAAGGTGTTAAGTCACATGATCCAGGGGGTCACTGAATGAATCCATCCCTACCGATCCATTTTTGTGGGTAACGATCGTTTCAAAATTCCCGAACTTCCGGGGGGTAATGAACAGGAGCTCCCTCTTGTGAAATCCATATTTGTTCCCTTTCAAAGTTATCAACTTCTTCAAGAAGCTGGGGTAATTCGTTTTGCAAAAAATTTAGATATTTAGGCCCTTTAAGCGGGTCGCGGAAAAAATATGGACCAATAATTCGAACATTTAATATTCTACACCATACATTAAGCGAAGAATGGTTTTGGTTTTGAACGTCTCGGACCCAAAGTGCATTCACTGTTGAATAATAATGCATGTTATGGCTATTAACTGCTCCATTACTGCGAAAAGTAACTTCATCAGAAAACATTATTTTAGATAAAAAATTTGGCTCGGCCTCTATTGCTCCATTCATGGTGGTACAAAAATTTACTCGTCGTTCAAAATCACGGTCTTGAAGTTCTTGGTGTAGTTCCATATGAAAGGGATAATACTTGTATTTTCTCGTGGTGCGATTAGCCGTAGATTGGGATGTCTCAGAAAAGTCAGCTAATTGACGGCTGCTGACCTGGGGATTATCTTTAACATGAAGTAAAATCTCCATTTCTTTTTCCTCATTGGTAGCTTTCTGGTTTACTACTTTCCGTTTCGTATACTCAACGCTACCACTAGCATCAAACCGTTCCATTAAGCGCTGAAATGATTTTCTAGATGGTATACGTCTATTAGGGTACTTCGCTCCATAAAGCCTTACTGTCAAAAGACAATTTTTTCCCGCCTCGCTCAGTATATAAACCATGTATATTAATTCATTTTTAGGAAAATCTATAACTATTACCTTTATACGTCACTTACTACACCAAATTAAACTGTTTTTATTTGCTAAATAGACATGTCAAAATTTGACAGTGCCTACATTTTTGTTTTGTCTTGGCAACTATGATGTTATAGCGTAAAAATTCAAAATATATCGAAAACTATTAGAAATAGGTATATGACATACTTAATAAAAGTTGGAGGGTTTTGTAAAATCTATCATAAAAAATAATACTATACAGGTGTGCCATTTAAAAAATCTTAGATTTTTCAATTTTAAAATGGTCGAAATTCATAAATTTGTTTTTGAACACCATCTAACTCAAATTTCTTTACATATATCTTTTTTTCATCCCTATAGAACGCGCGTACCAATTATGAGTATTCCACTTTCAGAAACAATGGCGCTACTGGCAATTTTTTACAAAACTGAAAACTAGTATTTTAAAAAAAAATTAAATATTAGAAAAACTACTAATAAAAAAGTTATAAAATTTTACGCAGAATTTAAAAATAAATTAGAAAATCGGATGTTCCATTTAAAAAACATATGTTATATTGGCCACACTTTTTTTGAATTACCCTGTATACTCAAAAATAATTTTAAACCGTGCACCTTAACATTCCCTAAAACTACTGTATTTAATTTTATAGATTTTATATTGTATGTAACATTTTTCCGTCATTCCCGAAACAAATGAGATAATGAACTTTACTCTATCGTTGACTCACTCTGTACACTCTTTTGTAAAAAATGACTAAAGAGAGAGGAAAAAATTAAATACAGGCACGGCGCTAATTCATGTGCCGTTCTTTGCAACTTTATTTTGTGCAGGTCATTTGACTTTATTACTAGAGTGTCGTTGTTCAATTTTATGTATGGATATATATATATATATATATATATATATATATATATATATATATATATATACAATATAAAGAGAAGGTCACAACGTAATGCGAAAGGAACTTCTACGCCGACTTCGAATCTCGGCTCGGAAAATAATAAATTAAAAAAAAAAACAACGTGACGAACGCCTCTCTCACTTTGAACGTTCGGAACTAGCATTAAACTGTAGGTCTCCTTTGTCTGTGGAACACTTAAAAAGGCACCACTCACAGGCAAAGGTGAGAGGATCGCCTACTTCTAAGAGTATGATTGTTATATTAATGTCTCATTAACTATTTAACTACCAGCATAAAAATTAGTAATTGCTATCTAATCGCTTTTCAAAATTAATCTCATTTGGACCCCGGAACATACGGAGCTAAAAAGAAATGAATTTACAATTCGCGGACCGTCTGACAAAAAAACGTTTAAAGTCGGACTTCATGGAACCAAAGCCTGCGTTGAGTATTATCCGTGAAAAAACGAAAAGGATAATATCAAACTGGTCAGAGGATATTGTTTATCAACACTGGTGCAGACTACCAAGTTTGACACACGGAACACCATGCCTGTTTACTAAAAAAGACGAGAACCGACCACTTACTGAAAATGGAATGACAAAAGATAAAGGCTTTAGTGGGTCTGTACACTGGCCGTTGTAGACTAAGGCTAAACCTGTGCTCTGCAAATGACCGGCAGCCAACAGAATCAGATTTCTTACTTTTGGTAGAAAAAACTGTATCACCAGAAAAACATTTCACGAAGCACTAAAATCCCCTTCATTAAAAGCAGGACTTACTTTGTAAAATCTTAAATGTACATGTGAGCCATAATAGATTAGAGTTGCAGTGGAGGACTACAAACCCACTGACCTTAAATCTAACCTAACTTAAATTCTAAGAAGTTCTCTATTCCCGAAATTGACGGTCACAAAATCACTATTTTACTTCACTAGGAGGTTTTACTGTTCAAAATTTTAAATTTCGATTTTATAGCTGTGAGGAAAAGATAATTACAAACCCAGTCACTAATATACCGTATATTACTATTCAACAATTTTTCAAATTATAAACTTATACTATTTTATATATATATATATATATATATATATATATATATATATATATTATATATATATATATATATATATATATATATATATATATATATCTATATATACGTAGGCTAAAAAGTTTTTGGTCTAGCTACTCAAAACATATTTTTTTGCATAATTCGACTTTATTCATCAATATAGTCTCCTTCAAGAGCGATACAATTAGTCCAACGCTCTTTTCCAGGAGCATTTCTTTGAGGTCTGCTAATAGATGCAGTCGCTGGGGACCAAATCTGGAGAATACGGTGGATGAGGAAGCAATTCGAACTTCAATTCATGTAATTTTGCCATCGTAACTATTGACTTGTGACACGATGCATTGTCTTGATGAAAGAGCACTTTTATCTTGTTCGTTTGGGGCCGTTTCTTTGCGATTTCTGCCTTCAAACGCATCAATAACTTTATGTTATATTCGCTATTGATGGTTTTTCCCTTCACAGCATAGACGCATTATTCCATAGGCATCTCAACATACAGAGGCCAAAACCTTCCCAGCCAACTGTTGTATCTTTGGTCGTTTCGGGCGGTTTTCACCGGATGCTGTCCACTCAGCTGACTGCCGATTTGATTCCGGTGTGTAGTGGTGGATCCATGTTTCATCCATTATCACATATCGCATGAAAAAATTCTTTTTATACGGTCAGAATCATCAACACGTTGTTATTTTTGGTCCACTGTCAGCAAACGTGGTACCCATTTCGAACAGAACTTTCTCATACCCAAATGTTTATGTAAAATATGATCAACACGTTCTCAGCTATCTCACGCAATTTCACTTTCCGATCATCCGAAACAATTTTGTGGATTTTTTGATGATTTCCGGTATAACCACCTCATTTGGCCGTTTAGCATCATTTGTGTCTGTAGGACCGCGTTTAAATTTAGCATGTCAGTAAATGAGGAGTGATTTTCCAGGGACAGAATCACCGTAACACTTATCAATCCTTTGCTTTGCTTGAACGGTATTTTTTTCCATCCAAAAATAGTGTTTAACAATACACGAAATTCGATTTTTTCCATTGTTTTAAAAATATCGAAAGTAGCGTCACTAAGACCACTGTAACTTGTAAACTAATGGTCTAAATGTCATGAAATTTTAACATGTGTTTGAAGTTTGGTATTTCCTAAAAATTATGGATTTTTTTGAAAAGGGCGACATCTATGTGAGGGACCAAAAACTTTTCGGCCTACATGTTATATATATGTATATATATATATATATATATATATATATATATATATATATATATATTATATATATATATATATATATATATATATGTACATATATTCGATATTAACAATTAACGCGTTCTAACTAGCACAAAAACCGTCTTATGGATGGAAGGGAGGACCTCTTGTGCTATGTACGTCAAGGACTAGGCAGAGCTAATTTTCCTTCTCACATAGCTGCAGCTATATGCAAATTGTACCATTACACCAAATACGGTAACGCCGGCCCTGCTCTTTCCTCTCTGACTTTATTGCTAACATTTTCATTAACGTAGGATTCTATTGTCGCGAAGCTAATATTCCGCTTTAAATATTTAAACTATGGGTGTATATTCTTCACTTTCTCTAGAACAACCTCTGCACCTTCTTGTCATACCTACCAAGAAAGTTGTAATTTGAGATGCCAGCGTTTTTTATTGACTTCTTGCATTAGTTGCACCCATGGATTCAATTATTACAATAGACAGTAAAGACGTTTATCATAAAAAAGTTAATACATATAGATCTCTTTCAAATACCAAATTTGTGTTCTTAGATCGGTTTTAGCATAAAGTGCAAAATAACATATACCAGGTGTACAAGTATGAAATGCGGATTTCAGACAACAGATGGTGCACCAATGCAATTTGTGCTATAAAGATTTGACACTGCGCCATTTTGTTGTGTCATCAACAAGTGTCAGACGCGCACGAGTGATAAATTGGAAAAGTGTGTGCATAGTGTTGTATTGTGTGTTCAATAGGTCGAAATTTATACCGAACAGAGAGCATTCGCGGACAGCATTAATTTTTTGTTTTCATTTGAAGAAAACTGCTGTTGAATCATACCGATTACTTCGAGAAGCTTATGGTGAACATACTCCATCGCAAGATAAGTGTGAACGATGGTTTCGGCGTTTCAAAAGTGGTGACTTCGATGTTGCAGACAAGGAACGTAGAAAACCGTCAAAAAAATACGAAGATGTGGAATTGCAAGCATTGTTGGACGAAGATGATTCGCAAACACAAAAACAACTCGAGAGATGGGAAAGATTCAGAAGACCGGTAGATGGGTACCACATGAGTTGAACGACAGGCAAATGGAGAAGCGCAAAAACACGTGTGACATTTTGCTCGCTCGGTACAAAAGGAAGTCGTTTTTGCATCGTATAGTTACAGGGATGAAAAGTGGATTTATTTTGAGAATCCCAAGCGCAAAAAATCATGGGTAGACCCAGGCGCACTATCAACATCGACCGCAAGACCGAATCGCTTTGGCAGAAAGACGATGCTCTGTGTTTGGTGGGACCAGAGGGGCGTGCTCTATTATGAGCTGTTAAAACCTGGGGAACCGGTTAATACTAAATGTTACCAACAACAATTGACCGATTTGAACCGTTCGCTGCTGGAAAAAAAGGCCAGAATACCGAAAGAGGCAACACAAAGTCATTTTTCTTCATGACAATGCTCCATCACATACAGCAAAACCAGTTCGCGACACGTTGGAAGCACTCAGCTGGGAAGTTCTACCCCATGCGGCTTACTCACCAGACTTGGCTCCTTCCGATTTCCACTTGTTTGCATCGATGGGTCACGCACTTGCTGAGCAGCGCTTTGGTTCGTACGAAGATGTGAAAAAATGGGTCGATGAATGGTTGGCAGCAAAAGGGGAAGATTTTTACTGGCGTGGTATTCACAAATTGCCCGAAAGATGGGAAAATGTATAACAAGCGATAGAGCATACTTTAAATAAAGCACTTTTTACCATTCTTCCGAATATAAGATGTTTTTTTAGAAAAAAAAATTCCTCATTTCATACTTGTACACACCTGGTGAAAGTAAGATGTATATTTTATCCGATATAAACTACTACATTTTAATTGTAAAACATATTTATATCCAAAAAAGCAACAGTTACAAGTCTTGCAAGATGCAATTGTTACCCGTCATGACGACGTTCTTTAAACGTCATTGTTAACTCTTCACTTTCACATAAGAAGACCGGTTCAAGAAAAAACCCTAGTACGTTAATAGGGTTGACTTACATAAACTGACATGCCTTTAATTTTGTGTAACATCACACAAGTGTGTATTCTATAAATAAAAGATATATATATTTTCGGTTGTTCACATACTTTTAAAACTAACGTAATTTCATATATTTCGTTCGTCCCTCTGGCGCCTCTTCTAGCTAATTCAGCATTTATAAAATATTGATATGCCGTTCTTACCACCACTCGAATACAAGTTTTAACTTATCATATTATATTTAAATTATATGCAACTTGATTCTAAATTGACTGTTGTGTCCATTTGGCCCATAGAGATATTAGAATAGAGGAGGTAAGTTCTTGCGAAAAGCGTAGTGCTCATAAAAAGAGAAAGAAACAATATGAGAGTCATTCTGTCTCTCTTACTCGGCGCCGGAATTCAGCGCTCGAGCGCAGAGTAAGAAAGAGAGAGAGTTGTCTCACATTATTTCCTTCTCTTTTTAACGACTATACGCTTTCACTTAGAGCAGGCTATATAATTTCTCTCATCTATTCTAATATCTCTATGATCTGGCTACCATCATCAGGTCCAACAGTATACATGTGAGCAGTTCCCAGTTCAGGAACATCTCCCTACAGGCAAATCTAAGTCAAGCCAACAACTGAAAAAGAAGACTGAAAGTTGCCAACAATTTTAGGTTAGGTTTTAAAATTTTTGAAAAGTTACTAGATAGATTTAAAATTATAACATGAATAAAGTATTAGGACAGATTATAACTAGTTTATGTAAAAATGAATCTCAAAATACGCTGAAACAGTCTGTAAGACTAGCCAGCACGTTTAAGACTGCAATAATAAAGAAGCCAGAAGAACCTTTAGTAATCGAAGAAAAAAAACAGGCTAAATTAAAACCAAGCCAAGTCAGGGTAGAAGTGAGTTATTGCAGTGTAAATTCTGTAGATAACTTTAAGTTTAAACAAGGTGGAGGCGAATTTCCTTTTGTGCCAGGTTATGAACTTTCTGGGGAAGTTGTGGAAGTTGGAAATGATATTCGAGGTGATCAGATAAATGTAGGAGAGAAAGTTCTCGGACTAAGTTTAGAGAATTTTGGTGGCTTAGCTGAAGAGTGTGTGGTAAGTTTTCAATTAAAAAAATCAAATTACATGGGCTGTTAAAAAAAACCTGGTTACTTTCTAAAGAGTTGATTGATTGGTCCATTACTTTGTGACAGTACAGTTTAACAATAAAATTACTTAATTATTTTGTTAACTGACACTAAATATATTTTTGTAAAGATTTACAAATGTATTACGTGATTTCGTAGTACAACTACATTTTCAAAGGCTTAATTAAAACAAACAGATTTTTGGCATGTATGTTTATATAATGAAAGGATGTGGGTATATTAGGTGCTATAAAAGTTGACCAAGGACCGAATTTCCGACGTCTACTTGACTATTTAGTAAATTTATTTTATGGTTCTTCGAATATCTGTAAATTTCTATAGATTCTAACTTTTGACCCTTTAGGTGCCATATGGGGTATTAATAAACAATTAGTATTGGGAAATGGATGGCCTGTTTCTAAAAAATGTTTAGCAAAGAGTAATTTTTGATTTTTTAACCTAGAAGATGCATTATATTCTGCGAATCTTGTTTTGAAATTGTGTCCCGTTTGGCCTACGTAACAGCTATTGCACTCTTAACAATTAAGTTTATAAACTCTGGATTTATTATGTTTATTAGTTTTATCCTTGGCATTGAAAAATATATTGTATAATTTTTCAGCAGGTTTTAAAGCTATTCCTGTTTTTTCAGCTATGAGAACTTGAGATATTTTATCTGAGATAGGACCAAAATATGTCAGAGGTATGAATGTTTTTCTTTCTTGTTTTTTTTTTTATCGGGTAAATTAAGCTGAAAGTGATTTACTTTTGTTTACTATTTATTAGGGTATTAATTATTTTAGGTTGGCAGCCATTATTGAGTGCTATATGTTTGATTATGTCCAATTGTTTTTTAAATTATTTTTACTAAGAGAGATATTAAAGGCTCTATAGACTGCCAGTTTATGGGAGTTAGGGTCTATTGAGTCAGCTGGGATGGTGACATCTGAAAAGGTTGATTTACAGAAAATATCGAATTCTAATCTATTTCCCTTCTTTGAAATTATAATATCTCAGAAATTTATTTTATTACCTGTTTCCTTTTCCAATGTGAATTTTATGTTGAGGTGTATGTTATTTAGATAATTTAAAATAGAATTTAGTTCAATATCATTTCCGTGGAAACATACTAAGATGTCATCCATATATCTAAACCGAAAGAGAATATTTTTTTCATGTTGAGTTTTTAGAAAATTATTTTCCAGTTCTGACATAAAAAATTTCAGCTAGCAAAGGACTAAGTGAAGAACCCCTGGCAAGACCATCTCTTTATTTGAAAAATTATTTATTGAACTGGAAATAATTTCCGGTTTTACAAAATTCAAAAGTTTAAATATATCTTGTTGTATTGTTACATTGATTTTGTTTTTTTGTAGCATGGTCTCAATAATTTCTAAACAATCTTTAATTGGGATATTGGAAAACATATTTGTTACATTAAATGAATCAAGAAGGCCATTATTTGGGATGGAGATATTTTTAAGTTTATTTGTGAGATCAATAGAAATTTTTGTGTTGTATTTTGGATTGAATTGTGTTATTTCTCTAAAGATGGTGTTGAGATGTGTTGCCAGGTTTTTTAAGGGGATGTTGCTATATGATACTACTGGTTTTATTGGTGAAGTTTCTTTATGTATTTTTATCAAGCCATAAAGCTTTGGTGATGTAGGATTTTAGTTTATTATTTTAAACTTTCCTCTTTCATCCACAATGCTCAGGCTTTCATTTAACAGGGTCTTGAGTTGTTTTTGAATTTTATCAGTTGGATCTTTTTTTTAGTTTTATTGGATATTCTTTTTCCAAAAAAATCATTTTTTTTGAATGTACTGGTTTTTATCAAGTGCTATAATGGAGTTTGGGCCTTTGTCTGCTTGTGTTATTGTTAGGTTTTATTTTAAACTGGATGGACGCTATTGTTAGTTGTTCCTTATTACTGCAGGTAGTGTTTTTTGTATTTATCATTATGTTTTATTTTTTCTTTTTTAATATTTGTGTCACCTATGCTTTTTGTGGCTGATTCAATTTCAGATATTAGTGTTTTGGTAGTATTTTTTATATTAAAGTTAGGATTATATTTTTGTCCTTTTCCCTACAGTTTTTTTTCACTTTCTCTGAAATTTGTACTGGAGATATTGATAAATCTATCATAGGTTTTTTGTCGAGTTCTGAAGTTTCCGTATATTTTTTATTCCCTATTAGTTTTTTAAGTTTTTTTGATTTAGTTAAATATATTTTGTGAATAATTTGACTAATCTTTAGTATTATTATCAAAGATATGGAATTCTATTGGGTGCAGCTAATTCGGAGTGCAATACCTTGATATGGAGTAAGAGGTAGTCTTTGATGCGAAACCATTTTTTAGCTTCTTCCTTCAGCCATGTGATCTTACAGGAATGGATAGCTTTCCGTGCCGAAGTTGATGATGAGTTGCATTTTATGTGTGTGTATTTTGGGAATACATTATTTTTTAGACGTTCTTAGTTGAATCATGCATTTTGAACCGATATATGGTGTTCGAGTCTTAATTTAAAGTAGAGTTTGGACTGGTCTGCAGTACTTGCTTCTTTTAGAAAGTTGTTTGACTGGTCTGTTACTTTGTGACAGTACATTTTAACAATAAAATTACTTAATTACTTTGTTAACTGATACTAAATATATTTTTGTGAAGATTTACAAATGCGTTATCGCAATTTCATAGTACAACTACATTTTCAAATGCTTAACTAAGACTAAAACAGATTTCATTATTTATGTTCATATAATGAATAATGAAATGAAATTTACTAAATAGTCAAGTAGATGTCGGAAATTCCAACCTTTATCAACTTTTATAGCACCTAATATACCCACACCCTTTCATTATATAAACATAAATACTAAAAATCTATTTTAGTCTTAATTAAGCATTTGAAACTATAGTTGTACTATGAAATCACAATAATGCATTTGTAAATCTCAACAAAAATATATTTAATGTCAGTTAGCAACGTAATTAGGTATTTTGTTGGCACCTTTTTGTTGATGAAGGTCTTTTGGAGTATTATACAAAGTAGCAAAAAAAGTGTCTACTTTACATTACATTATCTGAATATTCACTCATTCTAGTTGGACATTGATGATGTCTTTAGGATACCAACAGAAGTTACCACCAAAGATGCTGCCATTTTAGGGTACGGACATTCAGTCGCCTTATATACATTTTCAAAACTATCAGGTCTTAAAGAAAATGACCAAGTAGTTATTACCGCTGGACCTGCTGGATTGGGTTTAGCTGCAGTGGATGTAGCTGCTAATATATATAAGGCAAAGGTAACTAAATATTTAATACTGAAAAAATATACCAGGTGTACAAGTTTGAAATGCGGTTTTTTTTTTCTAAAAAAAACATGTTAAATTCGGAAGAATGATAAAAAGTGCTTTATTCAAGGTATGCTCTATTGCTTGTTATACATTTTTCCCATCTTTTGGGCAATTTGTGAATACCACGCAAGTAAAAATGTTCCCCTTTTGCTGCGAACCATTCATCGAGCCATTTTTTGAGATCTTCGTATGAACCAAAGTGCTGCTCAGCAAGTGCGTGACCCATCGATGCAAACAAGTGGTAATCGGAAGGAACCAAGTCTGGTGAGTAAGCCGCATGGGGTAGAACTTCCCAGCTGAGTGCTTCCAGCGTGTCGCGAACTGGTTAGTTCAGGTTTTGCCGTATGTGATGGAGCATTGTCGTGAAGAAAAATGACTTTGTGTTGCCTCTTCCGGTATTCTGGCCTTTTTTCAAGCAGCGAACAGCTCAAATCGGTCAATTGTTGTTGGTAACGTTTAATATTAACCGTTTCCCCAGGTTTTAACAGATCATAATAGACCACGCCCCTCTGGTCCCACCAAACACAGAGCATCGTCTTTCTGCCAAAGCGATTCGGTCTTACGGTTGATGTGGATGGTGCGCCTGGGTCTAACCATGATTTTTTGCGCTTGGGATTCCAGTCTTCTGAATCTTTCCCATCTCTCGTAGCCGATTGGAAACAGCTTGTTGACTAACGCCTGCTCGGCGAGTTGTTTTTGTGTTTGTGAATCATCTTCATCCAACAATGCTTGCAATTCCACATCTTCGTATTTTTTTGGCGGTTTTCCACGTTCCTTGTCTGCAACATCGAAGTCACCACTTTTGAAACGCCGAAACCATCGTTCACACGTATCTTGCGATGGAGCATATTCACCATAAGCTTCTCGAAGTAATCGTTATGATTCAACAGCAGTTTTCTTCAAATGAAAACAAAAAATTAATGCTGTCGGCGAATGCTCTGTGTTCGGTATAAATTTCGACATATTGAACACAACAACACAACACTATGCACACACTTTTCCAATTTATCACTCATGCGAGTCTGACACTTGTTGATGACACAACAAAATGGCGCAGGGTCAAATCTTTATAATACAAACTGCATTGGTGCACCATTTGTTGTCTGAAATCCGCATTTCATACTTGTACACCTGGTAAACCCTTCAAACTTTTAGAAATTTTAAAAAGTAAGTTAAATTCATGTAATATTTTTATTAGTAATGATTCAGTTTCAACCAGCTCTTTGCTATTAAAGAAGTTATTAAACTGTTATGGAAGACTATGTAAAGTTAAAATAAAATTTTAAACTGTCTTAAAAAAAATAATAAAAACTTCATGCCACATGCCACATTGTATGATAAATTGTTCACGTTTTATCATTACAAAATTCCTAACGATCAATATATTCATGTTTATTATACTATATTATTTTTAGTTCCTTGGATTTAGTTGTTAAAATTTTATGTATTACCTTGATTTTCTGTTCATTATGATATCAAGTATATACTTTTTTTATTATCTGCATCCTTATTAGGAAAACAACATACAAAAAGAATATAAAATATTTTAACAAAAATTGAGGTCTTTTTGTACATCAGGACTAACATTGTCTTTAATTTAAATTATGAGTATTTTTTTCCATTACTTTTACCTTAATATGTATTGGTTAACAGGTTATAGGAGTTACAGAAACAGAAGAAATGGGTGAACTAATAAGAGAAAAAGGAGCATTTGCAACTGTCCATTTTAGCTCAAAACTAGCAAAAGAAATTTTAAAGAAAACTGAAAATAAAGGTGCTAAAATAGTTTATGATGCTGCAGGGGACAATTTTATGGAAATTATTGGAAGTTGGTAAGTTGGCTTTAAAAAAGTTATTGGCTGTATTAAATTCTTTTTTTGACTTCCATAGACACTCATAAGCCACAAAATAAAAATCTGAGTTTAAAAATGAAAATTTATACACTACCATCAGAAAGTATTTGCCCATCTAGTTATTTCAGCCCCAAGACAACAAAAACCCAGATAATATATTTTATGAATTTTAATGAATTATTATTTATTTTCACCTTATTTACAGTCTAGAAAATCATAAAAAAATTTATGATTTTCCAGAATTTTTCTCATCTATGTGACCTCCTGGCATTCTGTCCAGTAATTTCTTCAGAATTTTTTCAGTTATTTTAACCCATTCTGCTTGTAAAAGTTCCCACAAGTGATTTGCTAATATTGGATTGAGTTTTCGAAAACACCTGTCCAAATGCTCCCCCAGCAATTCGATGAGGTTCAAGTTGGGTGATCGTGGAGGCCAAGTCATTATTTCCAGGACGTCATCGGATTTCCATTGGTCCAAAAGTTCTCTAATTTGTTTTAGCAGAATGTTTAGGGTCGTTGTCATGCTGAAAAATAAATTTCCCCTGAAAAATATCTCTTCCAGAAGGAAACTTTTGAGTTAGCAAAATTTCTTTATACTGTTTTTCGTTTGATTCCTTCTAACCTAAAGATTTGTTCAACTTTACCGTTGCCAAAACAACCCTAAATGATTACTGAACCTCCACCATGTTTTATTGTAGGCAACTGACAGGCTTCGAACATCCTCTCTTCAGCTGACCGCCGCACGTACACTCGTTGATTTACCGAAAATTTCGAATTTAGATTCGTCGCTCCAAAGGATGGAATTCCATTGTTCTGATGTCCAATTTTCATGTTCTCGGGCCCATTCTAATCGTTTACGTTTATTCACTTGCCTAAGAAGTGGTTTCCTCACTGCAACTCTCCCGTGTAGTCCACCTTCTGCTAACCTGTTCTTCACAGTTGCCACGCTGATGGGGATGGGCCGCTCCAGGTTTATTTTAAGCCGTAATTTCTGGCACGGTTAGGCGGCAATTACGTCTGCTGGACTTTGTTATAGCTCTTGTCTTCAGCGGGAGTCGTTTTTCGAGGCCTTCCTGAACGTTTTGGTTGGAATTCCATGTCCCTCAGAAATTTTTTTTTACGATGTAGACCTCCATTCTCCTTGGCATCCGCATATCACTCGCGATTTGTCGACTCAAATGACCATTTCGATGTCTCGCAATTATCAGAGCCCGATTTTCAACGGAAACTTCTTTCGATTTTGGCATTTTCACAAAACAATTCAGCCTGTATCAATGACAAAGTACTGTTTGCGAATGGTTAATTTCCAAAAGGGCAATGGTATTTATAGCATAGTTTTTATCATAAAATGTCACTAGGAATTTTTTTTTCACTTCAGCTGGAACTCTCAGAAATCGCCTCAAAAAACGATTATCATGCAAAACTTGTTCTAGTTGGTTTTTAATTTGTGATTTCACCAAAAAGGCTTATCTAAACAATCTTATAATTGACACTTGTTTATTTTTAATTAATCTACTATAATAAAAGGGTTTAATTAGGTATTAAATTTTGGCAGTTACATTGAAATTTCTAGGTGGGCAAATACTTTCTGACGGTAGTGTATGTTCCAATTAAAAAATTGATAAGATTTTCATTTAAACCACATATCTAGTTGGAAGTCTTATTGTAAATGATATATAAATATAAAGTGCTAATCTACAGAACTTTTTAAATTTTTATCTAGTAGTAGAAGTAAAAACTCCCCTGACATCTGTAATTTGGACTAACCCTTATTCAGTCTAGTGCGTTAGTTGAAGATTCTTGATTTTTAATTTATTTTAGTGTGGCAGTCGGTGGCAAAACATTTTATGCTTCTCCATTTTTCCACAAGACAATACCAGCACCTATCCCTCACTCTTTCTCAACAATTGTCAGCTTGAAAGCTTTAAGGAATCAAAATAGGCATTTGTATAAAACTTTGATCAATGACACTTTAGAATTAGCAAATGAAGGTCTGATAAATGCACATATAAGTGCGGAGTTTCCACTCGAAAAAATAAATGAAGCTCTTAAGTTTATTGATGACAAGAAATGTACGGGAAAGGTATTGATTAAGATAGATTAAAGAAGTACTTTTTAGGATTTTGCAAACACTAATTTACTTGTCTATCTACAATTAAGTATTAAAAGTGTTATTAATAATAAATATATATGAATCTTTACTTTTTGGCTTTTGATTAGAAAGCTGTTTTTTTACCCCTTTGAGATACTGATATTTTTATTATTTTTTTCTCTACTCTGGTTTAATTTGTAAAGTAAATTATAATTAATATCATTTTATTAATTAACATATTTTCTCAGGCAGTAGCTCTAGCAGTTCAAAGAATTTGTAGATTGTTTCAGTTACAGACTATGAGCAAAACTTCATTCTTTAGTCCAACTATTAGTGGAATAAATACCCTGACTTGGTAAGTACCTACTGATGATTGACAAAGTATTAGAACCATTGTTTGGAGCCCACATTAAACTTACAAACAGAAAGACCTTAGGTCACAAATTTATGATTTCAATAATATATTGTAACATTCATTTTTTCCTAGATTTTAAGACCATGTAATGTTACTGATTTTTCCATTTCAAATTGTACTTATTTTCATTTTTGTATCGAACGGTATATTAAACAGAAGTTCCAAGACGTTCGGTATATACGGTGTTGTGCGGGTTCCTGACCGAACCTCTCGCTACGCCGCGATTGGTAAAATGTTTGATCCGCAGTTTTGATTGGAGCGTCGTGATATTACAGGCTGTTTTCCATCAAGCCGCAGCCAGGTTGTTTTCCATCAAGCCGCAGCCAGGTTGTTTTCCATCTAGCCGCAGCCAGGCTATTTACCATCTAGCCGACAGGCTAAATTTTCATGAGAGTCGCCAAGTAGGCTTCCTTCGACTGAGCTAAAGAAAATCAAAGCTCAGAACAACCATCATGTGAGCTAAGTACCAGTTTCTTAAATAAAAGCCGTAAGTGTTTGCTAAGAGAAAGTGTGAAATCGGGCGTAGTCCATCAAAACAGGAATAAGAACAGTAAGTCAACAAAACTTCCTTCAATAGACTTATCCCGGAGTAGTACTTTAACTACAATTTAAAACAGACTAATAAGTGAAGTGAAAAGCACTATTTTTCGTCTTCGGGGGTTGTCCTAGTTCAGAATTTAAATGTAATAACGACTAGTTAGGCTAGAATCTTTTTATAGAACTGCAAAGGTTAGAACTTTTTATTTTTATAAAAACTTGAATAAATTCTCTTTTTGTTGATTAAAGCTAGTGTCTCACTGAATACCTATTTTTCTTTTCAGGATAAGAAAAGTCGTACTAGTATAATTCTTTTTAGTAATATCTGTAAAACACTTCAGTATTTTTTCATTTTTTTAACTGAAGTTAGATCCTTTCTATTTTAAAATGAATGGTGCCCAAAATTTGTACGACTGAAGCTTTTTTTTAAAAAATAGAAAATAATTCCAAAAAGACGTATAAACAATTATCTCTTACCCATATTTCTCTACCAAGGAAAACTGAGCTAGTGTTTGTTTAATTTCTTTAGTTCTTTTAAAATCATTATTCACTCAATTCATTCTCAGAAATTAAAAAGAGGTTGCAAGAAAATTGTGCCCAAGCGTGGGAAAAACAATTTTCACAGGGTACAAAATGACGCCTCAAAAAAACGGGCAAGTTCACACCTTACAAAATGGCGCCCAACGTGGGGCTTTTGGAATTTTATTTTTTAAAGGGTTCAGTGTACTAGCTTTCGAACAAAGTAAAAGCTCTAACTTTGCAGATATTTTTATTTCATAATATTTATTAAACGAAATTACACTATAGCAATAAGACAAAAGCAGGAAATTTGTAGAATTATTTATTTTAATTTATCCGATGGTGGTTTAGATATTGGAATTTTGTTAATCGACTCTAAGATAAGAGATTCCTACTTTTTTTCTTAAAAGCTACTTTTTTAGTTCAGATTAGCAGATGTGCTGGTTTACTTTAATTTCGCATTGTTAGATTTATTTTGCGGTTAACCGAAGAAGAGAAAAAACCGTACGTTTTTTTCTCACCTATGTTTTGCATGAATATTAAAAATACTTTGCTGATACGAAACGGTATTTAGAGATTTTTTTATAGGAAATTCTTAAGATATTTAGTAAAGGAATGTTAATACAAGGCAATACTTAGAAATTTTTTTTTAAATTGTGGAAGATTTTTTAAATGTTTGATAAAGAACATATTTTAAGCGCCTTTACGTATTTTTTATTTAGACTATTGGGAGCACAGGAGAAATATTTTTATGATTTTTTAAACAATTCTTTTAAAATTTTATACATTTATCATGGAAGCCTTCAATTTTAAAGTCAATCACCTACTGGAATATGAGTTAGACTATGAACTGAAAATCCGTCGTACTTTCTCAGAACGTCCGGTCGCGGATAAAAGAAAGATTCCAACGAGGATCTTAAGTAAAAAAATATTCCAATAGATCAGATTGGACTAAATAGTTACAAAAGTTTCTGATTTTTTTTTAAGTCTAATAAAAATCCTCCTTCTCAAGTTAAAACTCCTGCTTCTCCAAATGGTCACCAGTCTCCTTTATTCGTGCATAAATATTTAGATAACAGACCGCATATAAAGATAAATCTATTAGGTGCCATTTCTCGGCTTTATTTGACTCTGGTGCAAATGCCTCCGTTTTAGGTCAGAATGGTATTAAAATTTTAAGTCGTTTAAGTATAAAATATGCCATGTCAAAAATAGAAGTGTTACCACTGCAGATGGCAGCCGTCTAAAAGTTTTAGGTACGGTTGAGTTGCCGCTAGTCTGCAATGGTCATTGTTTAGTAATCTCTGCTCTAGTAGTACCTTCTCTATCACATACTTTGGTTTTAGGATGTGATTTTGCACAAAAATTCGCAATTTTAGTAAATTTTAAAGATAATTCGTGGTATCCACAGTCCCTAGAAGTCAATTCTAATACAAGTTTTAAAGATTGTTATTCCGAAAGTTCTTTAGAAAACCTTTTCTCGCGTCTATGTACCGTAGATGATCTCTCGCGGACGGAACGCTTAAAGGCAGAAAAAGTAATAAGCTCTTTCAAAGAAATAAGTAGTAAAGATAGGTTAGGCCGAACGAATAAAATCACCATGTCTATAGATACGGCTGATGCCAGTCCTGTAAAGACAAGGCCCTTCGCCATGTCTCCGTATATGTCAAAAGTATTAAATAAGGAGTTAGACGAAATGTTGAAACTCGGAGTGACATCGTCTATGCTTTGACGGAAGAAAGCTTAACGAGGTCAGCAAATTTGATAACTATCCATTACCGAACATCGACAGAATTTTGTAAGGAGTTAGACGAAATGTTGAAACTCGGAGTGATATCGTCTATGCTTTGACGGTAGAAAGCTCAACGAGGTCAGCAAATTTGATAACTATCCCTTACCGAACATCGGCAGAATTTTGACATCACTCAGGAATGCTAAGTATGTATCCTCGATAGATCTTAGAAAGGCTTTCTGGCAAATTCCTTTAGACAAATCCTCTAAGGAAAAGACCGCTTTTGCAGTAGTAGGCCGAGGTCTATTTCAGTTCGTCACTATGCCGTTTGGTCTAAAGAACGCTGCTCAAACTCAGCAACATTTAGTGGACGCTATATTTGGTCCGAAATATGAGCCACATATTTTTCACCTATCTCGATGATATTTTAGTAACATCGGAAGACTTCGAATCGCATATTCGCTTACTTAAGGAAGTAAAAGATAAATTGAAAGAGGCCGGACTAACGATAAATTTGAGCAAATGTGATTTTTTCAAAACTTCTCTAAAGTTTTTAGGCTATATTGTAGGCTCAAATTCCTTGCGTACCGATCCGGATAAAGTAGCAAGCATGGTTAATTATGCGAGACCTACTAATACTACGGAAGTTAAGCGTTTCGTAGGAATGTGTTCATGGTACAGACGTTTTATCGAGAATTTTTCTACCCTGTTGTCGCCTATTAATGACCTTTTGAAAGGACGAAAAAAAAGGACAATCAATAGATTGGACAAAGGCAGCCGAAGAATCTTTTATAAAGATTAAAGAGCTATTGGTTTCAGCTCCAATTTTATCCCAACCAGATTTTTCCCAACAGTTTTATATTTCTAGCGATGCTTCTAATACCGGTTTAGGGGGCGTCCTAACACAGAAAATCAATGGTTAGGAAAGAGTGATAGCGTATGCCAGTAGAACTTTGTCAAAGGCTGAACGTAACTATTCGGTTGTTGAAAAGGAATGTTTAGCAGTACTCTTTAACATCGAAAAATTTCGACCTTACATAGAAGGTGTTCCTTTCACGGTCATAACAGATCATTATAGTCTATTGTGGCTTAATTCTATTAAAAACCCTAGTGGCAAACTAGCGCGTTGGGCGATTAGGCTGAGACAACATACATTTAATTTGATTCATAGAAAAGGAGTCCACAATGTTATTCCTGACGCTTTGTCAAGAATCCCAGATCATACAGCGGATGAAAACAGTCTTAATGCAGAGATTGGCGTAAGAATTGATATAGTTGACATAGATCGCATAGATCCATGGTACGACAATTTACGGCAGCAAATCAAAGAATTTCCTGAAAATTTTCCGCAGTGGAAGGTGGAAAATGATTTCGTGTACAAGTTTATCCCAAACCAGTTGCCTTTAAAAGTTAATGTACCCGAGTGGAAAATACTAGTTCCTAAACCACAGAGAGAGGAAATTATAGACATGTGTCACACTCCTCCTACTTCTGGTCATTTTGGCTTTTATAAAACTCTTCACAGGGTTCAGGAACAGTATTATTGGCCAAAAATGCGTTTTGACATCGTAAAGTTTGTGAGGACTTGTGAAGTATGTGGAGCGCAGAAATCTCCAAATGCACTGCCTATGGGACTGATGGGAAAAGAGAAAACGGTTAATTACCCCTTTCAAGTCATAGCAGCTGATCTAGTAGGCCCATTCCCACGTTCAAAAAAGGGAAATAAATGGCTTCTCGTGGTTTCTTGCTGGTTTACAAAGTATACCATGCTATTTCCTTTGAAAAGCTCTAAAGCTGGATATATAGAGAGAATTTTGGAAAATAATGTCTTTCTAATCCACGGTGTTCCATCGCTCTTAATATGCGATAACGGTACTCAGTTTACCTCTAAGAGTTTTAAGAGCTTAAGTGAAACTTATGGTTTTAACATCCGTTTTAATCCCGTGTACTCTCCCCAATGTAATTTTGTGGAACGTAATAACCGAACAGTCGGGACCGCTTTAAGAAGTTACGTGGATTCACATGACACTTGGGATGGCAATATTTCCAAAATCCAACAAGCAATAAATACCGCAAGACACGAAGTAACAGGGTTCACACCGTCTTTCTTAGTTTACGGCAGACATATACCTCTATCTGGATCGTATTATAAAAATTTAGATTTGGATGTCAAAGTTGACAGCGAAATAATTCCGGGTAACAGGGGTGCGTATGCCGAAAATTTAAAGGGTTTAAAAGATATTTTCACCGACGTGCGTAGTAGGATACGTAAGGCTTATGAACGGAACAGTAAGTCTTACAACCTTAGAAAAAGGGATTTTTCCTTTAAGATAGGTGATCACGTTTGGCGAAAAAATAAAATTCTTTCCAGTGCAGCAGATAAATTCACATCTAAGTTGGTACCTAAGTATGTGCATTGCGTGATTAGAGAAAAGATTTCAGACTTAGTTTATGGTTTAGTTAATTTAGATGGGACTAAATTAGGACGATGGCATATTAAAGACTTAAAACCATTCAATGAACCTAACCCTAATGAAAGTTTGTCAGAAGAAGAATAATTTATATTTACATTATCTTAATTGCTTTACTTTATTTTTTTTGATGTTGCTCTGTAGAGGTGACGACCTCGTTTTTTTGACTGTTATAAAAGTTGAGCAGAGTATAGCTTACTTTTATTATTTTTGCTAAGGTTTTGGGTACTGATCATATCCAAACTTAGGCTGATGGTAGTTGATGTTTAGCATCGACTCAGCTGTTGCGAGCTTGCGAAAGAGTCACACTCAGGATTTATCATAAGACTGGTATGTCGGTGGTCGCGGGATTTGATTTGCTTATGACCCCAAATAATATCCAGTTCTTGACACTTGGAAGCGAAATTTTGATTAGAGGCAATCCAAGGTGATCTTGAGTTAGGACAAGCGCAAGATGTAGCCCGTGTAGTGTGATGTAGAGTCAAAATTTTTAAGAGCAATTTCAAAGTTCGTTACCCGAGTGGGTGTATTTTTATTACCTTAATGGTATATGCTGGGTGCAATTAAGAGTAAATTGATCTTAGTTTATCCAGTAAGTCTAAGACTTGGCTTATTTTGATTTAGGTCTTCTTCTGAATTGACAAACTGAGGGTATTTTCTATTTTTTTCAGAGCCGTTTAAACGTTACCTTTGAGTCACTAATTTTATTAAACATTTTTTGCATGGACTCATAGGCGTATGTTGAGTTTTTTCGGTCTACTATCAGATTGTTGGCGATGAGCTGACGTGTTTTCTGGCGATATACCAGAGTGTTTGTTGGCGATGAGCTGACGTGTTTTTCTGGCGATCAACCAGAGCGTTTTCCCTGGCGATTTTTGCATGTCTGGATGTCTCAGGACGTCGACATTGCGCGATGTAGAGTTTTCCCTAGCGATTTTAGCATGTCTAGATGTCTTAGGACGTCGACATTGCGCGATAGAGTGCGATTATTTTCCGAGTGCGACTAGTAGTGATACTAGATTTAGAATGTTCTCTTAGTGATGAGCTAGAGCATGAATGGCGATTTTTCCCGAGCGTTTGTCTGGATATTTATCCAGATGTTTTTCTTAGCCTAGTGCTAAATGGTCTGACAAGACTTTTTCTTTTTAGTGTAAGTGTTTGCACTAGAATCATTTTTTTATTTTTCTTTATTTAAGAATTTTTCTAAATTTCTTTTGCTGATATAGAAAATTTTCAGACAATCCTTAAAATATTTTAAGGGGGGTGTTCATATTTTATTTCAGTTCACTTTTTTTGATTTAGACAAGAGTCTAGACAAAGTTATATTTTTTTGTTTTGGTAACAATAACAGAGCTGATTCTTTTATATAAGAAGACCGCGATTGTTATTTTGGAAAGGTATTTCCTATGTTCATGCAAGGATTTTTATTTACTTTTTGATGTACTCAACCTTAGTGCTTAATTAAGTTAAGTCTAGTTATAAGATTTTTGTGTACATGCAAAGATTTTCATTTGGTTTTCATTGTACTTAATATTAGTGCTTAATTGAATTAAGTCTAGTAGTAAGGTCCGAGTTTGTAATTTTGTTTTAAGTTCTGACTTTAGTATTAAGTGATAGTGTACCACTTTGTACCTTTTCATAAGTAGCCTTAGTTTAATAGACTAGTGTAGTCTATTTCTTTTTGGAAGGGGGGTAAATGTAACATTCATTTTTTCCTAGATTTTAAGACCATGTAATGTTACTGATTTTTCCATTTCAAATTGTACTTATTTTCATTTTTGTATCGAACGGTATATTAAACAGAAGTTCCAAGACGTTCGGTATATACGGTGTTGTGCGGGTTCCTGACCGAACCTCTCGCTACGCCGCGATTGGTAAAATGTTTGATCCGCGGTTTTGATTGGAGCGTCGTGATATTACAGGCTGTTTTCCATCAAGCCGCAGCCAGGTTGTTTTCCATCTAGCCGCAGCCAGGCTATTTACCATCTAGCCGACAGGCTAAATTTTCATGAGAGTCGCCAAGTAGGCTTCCTTCGACTGAGCTAAAGAAAATCAAAGCTCAGAACAACCATCATGTGAGCTAAGTACCAGTTTCTTAAATAAAAGCCGTAAGTGTTTGCTAAGAGAAAGTGTGAAATCGGGCGTAGTCCATCAAAACAGGAATAAGAACAGTAAGTCAACAAAACTTCCTTCAATAGACTTATCCCGGAGTAGTACTTTAACTACAATTTAAAACAGACTAATAAGTGAAGTGAAAAGCACTATTTTTCGTCTTCGGGGGTTGTCCTAGTTCAGAATTTAAATGTAATAACTACTAGTTAGGCTAGAATCTTTTTATAGAACTGCAAAGGTTAGAACTTTTTATTTTTATAAAAACTTGAATAAATTTTCTTTTTGTTGATTAAAGCTAGTGTCTCACTGAATACCTATTTTTCTTTTCAGGATAAGAAAAGTCGTACTAGTATAATTCTTTTTAGTAATATCTGTAAAACACTTCAGTATTTTTTCATTTTTTTAACTGAAGTTAGATCCTTTCTATTTTAAAATGAATGGTGCCCAAAATTTGTACGACTGAAGCTTTTTTTTAAAAAATAGAAAATAATTCCAAAAAGACGTATAAACAATTATCTCTTACCCATATTTCTCTACCAAGGAAAACTGAGCTAGTGTTTGTTTAATTTCTTTAGTTCTTTTAAAATCATTATTCACTCAATTCATTCTCAGAAATTAAAAAGAGGTTGCAAGAAAATTGTGCCCAAGCGTGGGAAAAACAATTTTCACAGGGTACAAAATGACGCCTCAAAAAGCGGGCAAGTTCACACCTTACAATATAGTAAAAAAGTAACAGTTTTGGTATAAATTAAAAAAATAAAAACAAGAAAAAAACACTACACAAAAATTTAAAAATCATTTTTAAACTACAGTACATTATATTTTTCATTTCATCAAAAATATTATTGTTTAATATTAAAACAATACCGGAAGAGTTCCTTCTGAATGGCTTAAATCCACATTCATAACCATACCCAAGAAAACAGCTCCTAAAACCTGCAGCGCCTTTAGAACAATAAACCTTATGAGTCCATCTATTAAAAACTTTTCTGAAAATTATACACCAGACTATATTTTGTGAAGAACACATGGGATTCACTCAGTTTGGATTCAGGAGGGCCACAGGCACCCGTGAGGCGATATTCTGCATACAGGTTCTATTTCAAAGATGTAGAGATGTCAGTTGTGATATACATGCGTGCTTTGTAGACTACTAGAAAGCATTTGCAGAGTTTAACACCATAAACTCATAGACATGGTAAAAATAATAGGAATAGATGATAAGGATCTGCGCATCATAAAGAATCTCTATTGGGAACATACAACCAATATTAGAGTCAAAGGGGAAATATCAGAAAACATAGAAATCCAACGTATGCCAAGGATGAATCTTGTCACCACTCTTACCAGGTGTACAAGTATGAAATGCGGATTTTTTTTCTAAAAAACATGTTAAATTCGGAAGAATGATAAAAAGTGCTTTATTCAAAGTATGCTCCATCGCTTGTTATATCTTTTCCCCTTTTGCTGCGAACCATTCATCGAGCCATTTTTTCACATCTTCGTACGAACCAAAACGCTGCTCAGCAAGTGCGTGATCCATCGATGCAAACAAGTGATAATCGGAAGGAGCCAAGTCTGGTGAGTAAGCCGCTTGGGGTGGAACTTCTCAGCCGAGTAATTCCAACGTGTCGCGAACTGGTTTTGCCGTATGTGATGGAGCATTGTCATGAAGAAAAATGACTTTGTGTTGCCTTTTTCGGTATTCTGGCCTTTTTTCAAGCAGCGAACGGTTCAAATCGGTCAATTGTTGTTGGTAACGTTTAGTATTAACCGTTTTAACAGCTTATAATAGACCACGCTCCTCTGATCCCACCAAACACAGAGCATCGTCTTTCTGCCAAAGCGATTCGGTCTTGGGGTCAACGTGGATGGTGCGCCTGGGTCTACCCATGATTTTTTGCGCTTGGGATTCTCAAGATAAATCCACTTTTCATCCCCTGTAACTATACGATGCATGTCACACGTGTTTTTGCGCTTTTCCATTTACCTGTCGTTCAACTCATGTGGTACCCATCTATCGGTCTTCTGAATCTTTCCCATCTCTCGTAGCCGATTGGAAACAGTTTGTTGACTAACGCCCAATTGCTCGGTGAGTTGTTTGTGTGTTTGCGAATCATCTTGGTCCAACAATGCTTGCAAAACCACATCTTCGTATTTTTTTGGCGCACTAATTGCGCAAGTTCAACTTACACTTGACCGGTTATTTTTATTTTAAAGTCCGTGATGATCATTTATGATCTCTTAAGGGTCCGCGGTTAAAGAAAGTTAGGAAAGGCTGTTTTAACGTTTAAATAAATCAAAAATTGTCCGTTTTTCCGGCTATTTCAGAATCATTGATGCTTATAGTGTGTATGCTGGCACTTTAAAAGGGGAAATATTTTTAGGTAGGTGAAAATAAGTCAGTTTTTATGATATATTTTATGTGAACGTTTTATGTATTAACTAAATTTTGGGCATGATTTGTTGTTGCTTAGGAATGAAATTAACACATTTTTTTTAATATTAAAAAATGGTAACATTAAGCCACTGTCTTCCGACAAAGTTATACGGCGAGTGGTAAAACGACATAACCTATCGCTTCTGCTATATTTTTTTGAAACAAACTAGTTTTTTTTTTAAACTTATAAACATTCATAAGGTGTGCGTGAACCTCAAATAAAAAGAATATAAAATTGTGGAAATGGTATGCTTTTTAAGAAAAAATTTATATTTTTCATAAAATTTTAATATAATTAATTAATTAATAAAAATTAAAAATAATTAATTTTATTATAATTAATAACATAATTATTTTACCATAAAAAATACATTTTTTAAAGATTTTTAAAAATATTTAGGTTCAAGTACAAGGTAATATTGTTATGTGTTTAAAATTGCAACGAAATCCTTTAAATTAAGTTATTGGTTACGCCAATTTCGAAAATGCAATTTTGTGAAAAACGCATTTTAAGTTACGAAATGTTTGATCAATTTTTGAAATTTCATACGCATTTAAATAATAGTATTGCCTTGTACCTGTACCTAAATATTCTTAAAATTCATTAAAAATATTTTTTGTGCTAAAATAACTAAAAAATTAGTAGAGGTTATGCCATTTTACAACTCGCAGCAGAACCTTGTCGGGAGACAGCGGCTTCACCTTGCTATTTTTGAATATTTTTTAAAAAAAAAACATGTATTAATGTTAGTCTTAAGTAACAGGAAATCCTACCTAAAATTCCATGAATGTCACATAATCGTCCACATAAGTCATAAAAATTGACTTATTTTCACCTGCCTAAATGTATTGCACCCCTTAAAGTAAAGATTGGTATAAGTTATTTTTCGATAATAAGACATGTTCTAGAGCTCACTATTACTTTTTATTGATAGAATTAATCTAGTAGTAGTGGTAATAATCTAGGCGGACAGGCTTGTAGCCAGTCACATAGGACAGAAAGTGCTCTTTGTTAACTCCTGGGTAATGTCGGCCAAACGGGACCTACAGTTTAATGTGATATCCGAACCACAAGATCAACAGTTATTACTCTCTCTTAGCAAGCTGTTTTAACAGTCTTGCTTTTTTACTTCCCGCCTGCCACGGTCGGCACTTAGTCCTCGATGATCGACTTCAGGTATACGCCCCAAACTTGGAGGGAATGAAATCACTTTTCCTAGTCCGAGCAGCCTCCCAACAACCGTTGTTTATAACATGTCGGTTTTTGAGAGTTTGTCAGTATCTGCCGACTACTGACTCTTTTAGATCGAACCTGAGACTGTGAGTACGGTAAGACAGATCTATACCATGGAGTCAGAGTTAATGAATTAATATACCAGGTGTACAAGTATGAAATGCGGATTTTTTTCCAAAAAAAAACATGTTAAATTCGGAAGAATGATAAAAAGTGCTTTATTTAAAGTATGCTCCATCGCTTGTTATACATTTTCCTCATCTTTCGGGCAATTTGTGAATTCCACGCCAGTAAAAATCTCCTCCTTTTGCTGCGAACCATTCATCGAGTCATTTTTTCAGATCTTCGTACGAACCAAAGCGCTGCTCAGCAAGTGCGTGACCCATCGATGCAAACAAGTGATAACCGGAAGGGGCCAAGTCTGGTGAGTAAGCCGCATGGGGTAGAACTTCCCAGCTGAGTGCTTCCAACGTGTCGCGAACTGGTTTTGCCGTATGTGATGGAGCATTGTCATGAAGAAAAATGACTTTGTGTTGTCGGTATTCTGGCCTTTTTTCAAACAGCGAACGGTTCAAATCGGTCAATTGTTGTTGGCAACGTTTAGTATTAACCGTTTCCCCAGGTTTTAACAACTCATAATAGACTACACCCCTCTGGTCCCACCAAACACAGAGCATCGTCTTTCTGTCAAAGCAATTCAGTCTTGCGGTCGGTGTGGATGGTGCGCCTGGGTCTACCCATGATTTTTTATGCTTGGGATTATCAAAATAAACCCACTTTTCATCCCCTGTAACTATACTTCCTTTTGTACCGAGCGAGCAAAATGTCACACGTGTTTTTGCGCTTTTCCATTTGCCTGTCGTTCACTCATGTGGTACCCATCTACCGGTCTTCTGAATCTTTCCCATCTCTCGTAGCCGATTGGAAACAACTTGTTGACTAACACCCAATTGCTCGGCGAGTTGTTTTTGTGTTTTGCGAATCATCTTCGTCCAACAATGCTTGCAATTCCACATCTTCGTATTTTTTTGGCGGTTTTCCACGTTCCTTGTCTGCAACATCGAAGTCACCACTTTTGAAACGCCGAAACCATGGTTCACACGTATGGAGCATGTTCACCATAAGCTTTCCGAAGTAATCGGTATAATTCACCAGCAGTTTTCTTCAAATGAAAACAAAACATTAATGCTGTCCGCGAATGCTCTTTGTTCGGTATAAATTTCCACATATTGAACACAACACTATGCACACACTTTTCCAATTTATCACTCGTGCACGTCTGATACTTGTTGATGACACAACAAAATGGCGTAGTGTCAAATCTTTATAGCACAAACTGCATTGGTGTACCATCTGTTGTCTGAAATCCGCATTTCATACTTGTACACCTGGTAAATTCAAAAACACAATATTATGATAATGGTTACGATGATGTAACAGTCGTCTAATTAGTCTATAGAGCAGCTTTTTAGTCAGCTGTATATGATACCAATGCTAAGGTTATGCTTTGTTTTATATTGAGTACAATGCAGTTAGAATTTGGAAAGTTCCTAGATACTTTTATTAAGGAACAGAATTTATAGCAAGACTACATAATCAGTAAAAAAATCTATTTGTTTTTATCTTAAATAGCATGATAAGATTTGAGTTCTCAGTGTTTCGGCGATGGTATCCTATTGATTTTTCGCTACATTTTTAACCTACACGAAGCTAACATATGGTATATAACGTAAAACAATTATTTTGAAAAATTAAAAATTTAAAAAATTTTAACACAAAATTTGCAGCAAAATTTAGTAAAAAGCTAACTTGTGTATGTTTTGTTAAACCTCAACATAGTTCAAGGCAAGTCAAGACTAGAGTATCATCGCTTGGAAAGTAATGAAACACATTTCTTTTCTTAATATTTTTCATTGTTTATATTGAAAACAAAAATATATCACAATACGTATTTCTATCTAAACCATATACTGTATAATAGGAATGTATATAATTACACAACAGTTTAAGGTACTTATTTTCTTACCCTAATTTTTTTCCAACAATAGGAGCATTATTGATTAATACTTTTGTACCTTGAAAATTCACAGATATATGAAAGAAAAAATGACAATAAAATATATTAATCAATAATGATTTATTACTGCGTTTAATCATTAAGTTAAAACAGCTTAAACATAAACCGAAAACCCTAAAGGAGTTCAACTTATTTTTCCTTCACTTTGAGATTTTATGTAGCATTTGTTCCACATCTCATCTTAAAGATGAACAGTAGAAAAGTCTCCAATAAATAATAATTTAGTAACAGTAACAATTTATAGAGAAAACATGTAATTTTATTACTCTTATAATCCTTATGAGTCAATTAAACTCAATTTTAACCATATACTTATGTCTGTTTGCAGGCTGTTTTATAAGTTGGGACTTTTTTTAACAGGTTGTAGAACTCACTAAAATAAATCACTTCGCGAAATAGTGCATATTTAAAGGATTTTAAAAAAGTTCAGCCTAAAATTGTAGCTAGTCCGGCTCCAAAAATATGTTTTATAATATGAACACTTATTGTAATAATATCGACTTTCGCCGATTGGTAGCGATAAGTTTATCTCTAACACTGCGTGACAAATTTTAACTTCCCAGCTCGTACAATTTGTTCTGTATTCTCGTTAGCGTAAAGGTTTAATTGCTACTCAAACGTATGAAATGATTCGGAAACATGGGAACAAAGCTTTGAGCTATACGCAAATTTTTGAGTCGTTTCCGCGATTTAAAGCCTGCCGAACTTCGGTGGAAGACGCCGAGCGTTCTGGAAACGTTCGATTCGTTGTCGGACATTCTTAGCATCTCTGACGAAACGGTTCAAGCTTTGGCTGATGTCTGTTAGATACTCATTCACTGGGCAATTTTTTTAGAACTTTTTTAATCCTTACTTTTAGGAAAATCCTATACCGCTATACATTGTTCTAGATAATCTACTATTTATGTATACATTATTTACAAAACTACTGCCCTTTTTATAAATTTCAGTCGCTATTTATAGAAAAATTAACCTACATATTTCCTTACTGCTAACTTTTATCTAAAGACGTAATGTCACAGGAATCTAAAAATATGCCTTTTCCATTATTTGCGATGTCTGCATAATCTCTCTTCCCTTTTGAACATAGTCTATTTGAAAATTTGGCATCCCGTTTCCTAAAAATAAAAAGAAAACACATGAATATGTTTGTAGATATAAAAATTAATTCAGAACTGAGAAATTCAAAGTTGTTTAACTCGAACGCTACATATGGGAGGGACAAGTTGGGCCAAGGAGCGTAACTTCAGTTCTCGAAAAAGTTATGGATTGGTGTAAAAAAGTAATAATTCTGCGACTATAGTCAGTCGGCAATTCTGCTTTCAATATCTTTTATACAGCGTAAATGAAGCACAACGTGTTCAACTAATTCAAAAGGGGGTGCAGAAGTTTGGAGAAACTGGTACATGTATAAACTTAATTGTTTCTCGTCATATCAGAAGTTTACCTTAGTCCATGCCATATCCATGTGTTTAAGGGTTCCAGATCTTACATATAAAAAAATAAAGAAGTTAATTTATACATACCCTCTTCCTGGTAATTCCAGTTGATCTACCATTACACTTTTAACATAAAGATGGTCATTGCACCAAAACAAACATAGAGTCTTTGGTTCCAGAACGTTCATATCGTAAATCCAATTCAACTCAACTTTTCGGATATTACCAGCTAAAAATGAAAATATAATGTAATTTAAAATTCCATTGCCTAATTTATATAGATATAAATATAAAATCAAGCCGCACATGAAAAGCCGTCATTGTACAAACTACACACACACACACAAAACACGGTAAAATTAATCTAATGAAAAAAGAAAATACTAATAGAAAGCACCTAGTAAAAATACTGTTTAACCATAATTAAGATTTTTTTATCTATTATTTGAAATATCCTTGGTAACGCGCGAGAACTGAATCGTTGCCGTTTTAAAGCTGATTTTGACTTTTATATTAGCAGCTGGGCAAAATGAAAACAGAATTTCAGATAGGTTTTTCTCTTAACTTTTCCAAGAGAATACCGAAATGGTAAACGATTTTCTTGTAAGAAATATAAGATTTTTTTAGTGTTAAAGTGAAAAAACATATTCGAATATTATTTTTACGTATCTTAAATGTGCAATCGATTTCTATATAAAATATCCGTGTGCGTGACATATAACTAAACCAACTATACCGAACGATAAGAACTACACTTGCTGTTGCTATTCTACACTTCCTACAAATTTCATAATTACCACTACCTTTGTACACGTTCGTTGTAAATAAATAAACTAAACATGAATTTAACGTTCTGATAGAGGGCGTTGTCACCACCGCCAAGCCGAGAGTCACTAAAAGCCTACTGACAAAGCAAGCCGAATCCTTTGTTGTTGGCCTCAGCTGCCCATAAAAGGTCCTTTTTCGTCATTTTTTATAAGTAACCAAATAAAATTTCTGTGAATTACATGTGTTAAAATTTTTACTTATTATAATTAAATATTC
This sequence comes from Pachyrhynchus sulphureomaculatus, assembly GCA_019049505.1. Lineage (NCBI taxonomy): Eukaryota > Metazoa > Arthropoda > Insecta > Coleoptera > Curculionidae > Pachyrhynchus > Pachyrhynchus sulphureomaculatus. The sequence continues at coordinate 192,266,551 of CM032456.1, forward strand.
AAATATAAAACTTGTGCGATGAATTTGTTGGTGATTTTTAAATACTTTTTTGTATTAAATTTGTTGAGGAAAAACCTATTCAAATGTGAAAAACGCTGTAGACCTTACTTTCTGGTTAAGGCTCGGCGATATTGTGTGTGTATGGTTCACCAGTGGCAGCGTTATGTATCATTTCTTTAGGCTCGATTTTTTCTTTATTATTGAAATCCGCTATAAAAGGTGAATGTTTTACAATCGTATGTATGTTCAAGTATAGTCTAATTATCAATAGAATTTAATGAATCAGTCAGCCAAATATGTTTTTTTTTTCCAAATTACTGACATTTTTTGAGCGTGGGTGGGAGTGTCGGTTTTTTTGAACCGTAGGTTTTTTTATCCTAGGTAAGAGGCTAACAAAACTTAAGAATGGTCAGTCAGCCCTGCTTCAATCTAGTAATAGATGAAATCACTAGAGAAGTTCGTAAACTGAGGGTTTCTGGAATAAGAGATACACAAATGAAAATAATATGCAATGCTGTGCTGATATCAAAAAACGAGAGCGATCTTCAAAGGTTACTTTACCAATTTAACAAACTAGCAAAAGCAACTTGGAACGATGCCGTCAACAGAAAAATAAAGTTCGTAATAACATACAAAACACCATCAATCTGTCAACGCGGTCGTGGCAAAACAAAGTTTAAATAGCTCGGCATATTGATATTGCCACAGGAGAGAAAGAATAAGCCGCAAGGGGTGAAGAAAACAAAGACGTGTAAACGATACAGTATGGCGGAACAAACATCTAAGAATTGAAACCCAGGATCAAATTTACAAGACTACAATTAGACGTATAATAACGCAAACAGCGGAAACATGACCCAAAACATCAAATACAAATCAAATGCTTGAAGCAATAGAAATATTAAAAATGTTCAGAATAGCGGGAAAGGCCCTAAGATCAGTGAGCTGAAGTCCGCCTTAATAGTGAGGTCTCAATGAAGATCTTAGGCGTATTGAAAGAGTCCATCAAGAATGCGTATTATCACCCTTTCTACTCGTAAGTAAAAACGCGGTATTAAAGCCTATGGTTTTCCAATAAATAACATTCCTAAAGAGAACGACTCGACAATCTCGAATATCTTCAGTTAATTCTTAATAAGCGTAAGGAATGTGGTGAGCGATATGAACTACGTATCAATAATTATGGTAAATAGTGGTCTATGAAAAAAGAGAGCCTATAATTATTAAAAAACAATGTATGACATCGTGGTTATAGTTTTAAGAGGAACTCAATAAACAAACAGGGCTAGGCGGGCGAGGTCGAAAACGACATAAAAAACTGGTGCGGTTTAACAGACACTGCGGCTATATTCTGATAGGCTCAGGAATATTGTTAGTTATGAACAGATAAGTGATCTCTGACATGTGGGCAACCCAAGAAGTTTTTTAAAAGCGAAGAATCAATTAATTTTATTGTGTATTGTAAATGATTGTTTGTTACTTATTAATCGAGTGTGTAACACGTAGGCTGAATAGTTTTTGGTCTGACACACAGATGTCGCTCTTTTCCTTTATTGGATTAATATTCTATGAAATATTCTTTGGAATAACTAAAAAGTTTCGCGTCAATTTTATATTTTTAGTCTATTTTTTGATGCCCCTCTATATTTAGCATATTTCTTCATAGTTTATAAAGCCTAGAATCGTCACAAATCACCGTACACGAACTTGATTCCTAAATAGTTTTCAAACTGTTCATACAAATTTGAAAAAAATTCGTAGTAACACGTACGCTGAAAAGATTTTAGTCTGACACATATGTTAGATGTCGCCCTTTTAAAAAAATCCATATGATTTTTAGGAAGTGCCAACTTTCAAACGATACGTGTCAAAATTTCATGACATTTCGATGATTAGTTTACAAGTTACAGATGTTTTAGTGACGCTACTTTTGATATTTTCAAAACAATGGAAAAAATCGAATTTCGTGTGTTGATTAAACACTGCTTTTTGATGGGAAGAAGTACCGTTCAAGCAAAGCAATGGCTTGATAAGTGTTACGGGGATTCTGTCTCTGGAAAATCACTCATTATTTACTGGTTTGCTGAATTTAAACGCGGTCGTACAGACACAAATGATGCTGAACGCTCTGAACGCCCAAATGGGGTGGTTAAACCGGAAAACATTAAAAAAATCCACAAAATTATTTTGGATGACCGTAAAGTGAAATTGGGTGACTCACACCCTAAAAATATATAAAAAAGAACGTGTTGGTCATATTTTGCATGAATATTTGGGTATGAGAAAGCTCTGTTCGAAATGGGTACTGCGTTTGCTCACAGTGGACCAAAAACAACAACTTGTTGATGGTTCTGAGCGCTGTTTGGACCTGTTTAGCATGCGATATGTGACAATGAATGAAACATGGATCCACCACTACACACTAGAATCAAATCGGCAGTCAGCTGAGTGGACGGCAGCCGGTGAAAGCCGCCCGAAGCGACCAAAGACACAACAGTCGGTTAGGAAGGTTTTGGCCTCTGTATTTTGGGATGCGCATGGAATAATTTCCATCGACTGCTGAGAAGGGAAAAACCATCAAAAGCGAATATTATATAAAGTTATTGATGCGTTTGAAGGCAGAAATCGCAAAGAAACGGCCCCAAATGAACAAGAAAAAAAGTGCTCTTTCATCACGACAATGCACCGTGTCACAAGTCAATGGTTACGATGGCAAAATTGCATGAATTGAAGTTCGAATTGCTTCATCATCTGCCATATTCTCCAGATTTGGCCTCCAGCGACTATTATCTATTCGCAGAGCACAAAAAAAAATGCTCGTGAGAAAGAGATTTGGCTCCAGTGAAGAAGTTGTTGCCCAAACTGAGGCCTATTTTGAAGACAAAGACAAATCCTTCTACAAGAAAGGTATAGAAATGTTAGAAAAGCATTGGACTCATTGTACCGCTCTTAAAAGAGACCATGTTTATGAATAAAGTCAAATTTTGCAAAAAAAAAAAATGTATTTTAAGTAGCTAGACCAAAAACTTTTCAGCCTACGTCCTAGTCCGTTTTTGTATACGGTGTTGTAATTTTTGAATACACATACCTAAATCCACTGGATGTGCTACTACAGTTGTATATGTTGATCCATGAGCTAGTTTTGTTTCTGCAGGGCTGAGATCAGCTCTAATTATTCCATTAGGGCTATACATTGATGCTTTCAATCTACCTTGTACCCAGTCTTCTGCATACGTTGGTTTTGCTAGCTCTACACTGACACGATAAGTTTGCTCTAAAAAAACAGAAATGTCAGATTTAGCTTTGATAGGACATACACCCTTTATCACTTTTAACTTAAAATTGACATTTTTTTCTAGAAGTGTAATTTTTTAAAGGTGCATTTCGAAACTTTTTTATTTAGGTATAAAGTCTTTCCTTTGCAAACACGTAGTCTTAGAATAATACTGGCTTTGACTTTCTTACACTAAAAATAACTTAAACCAAACACTACAAGTCGATATACTACTCTATTCTAAGGTATTAATCATAATAGAGATGCAAAAATATGGAGACATTTACTACTGAAACCTGACATATTATTTCTGTTAAAATTAAAAATAAAGAAACAACAGCCCAATTTTGAAATTCCGCTACTTTAAGAACCCTTAAATGACATATAACACAATATATACAAAGCAACCTTTCTAACACCATTCACACTTTGTAATACCCCTTATATGTTTACAAATTTTTCATTAGATGACGAGAACCAAGAAAAATTGTCATTTCCTAAATGATATCACTCAAAAAACTACTTCAAATATTACATTTTTTTTTTGTGGGTCTAGCACACGTGCTACAGGTAAGTCCCTAAAGCGCTACAGGAGCGATACGTGTGCGGAGAAAAAGCGATTCACGTTATTCTTGAATCGCTGCAAATTGTACTCAGTGGGAAACACAGTCCTGGGCAAATTATTTCAAAGGGTTGATGTTCTCCATATAAAAGACTGCTTGAAAAGCGTTGTACGAGGAGTAACAAGCTGAACCTCATACGGATGTGAAGTATTAGCGCGACGTGTACTTCTAACATGCACCGCTCTGGGAGGAATTAAGCGGGCCACATCCTGCGAACACTTTCCATGAAAATACTTGTAGAATAGGCTCAAGTCGCCAACCGTTCTTCGATGTTCCAACGAATCAAAGCCGCCGGTCAGTTCCAGGTCTCCAATCAGACGAACAGCTCTTCTCTGAATAGAATCCAACAAATGCAGTGTATGTTTGGGAGCGGAGCTCCAAATATGGGAGCAGTATTCCATAGTTGGTCGAATTTGAGCTTTGTAAAGATTTAACAGTTGTTGTGGAGTGTAAAGTTTTCTGGTTCGAAATAATATTCTCAACTTTTGAGAAGCTCTACTTGCTACGCTTGCAACATGTTCATGCCAGGACATATTTGCACCCAAATTAACGCCCAACAAATTGAGTGACGATGTTAGAGGAATGGAGTGCCCCGACATGACTGTGTCAGAAACGTTAACTTTTTTAGAAAAAACTGCCGCCTGGGTTTTTGTAGCGTTAAATTCCACTTGGTTACTGTCACTCTAAGATAGAATTTCTTCCAAGTCTTTGTCAAGTTGAATGACTTCCTGCTGTCTGCGGATATTCATCTGAGTAGCCGATGTCCGAGCGTTCAAAGTGAATGAAGAGATAAGCGTACTGTCATCTGCAAAGCTGTAAATTGGATTCTCGGTCTTTTCCAGCAGATCGTTAATATAAATGAGAAAGAGAGTAGGATACAGTATGGAGCCTTGGGGTACACCGGCGTTGATAGTGAAGGTGTTAGAAAGAAATCCGTCGACTGCCAGAAGCCTTTTTGGTGTCTAGCTTCATCAAAATACGTTTTATGATACACTGTCTGAAGACAATGTCGAGCATTCTTGACTGCACTATGGAAATAGTAGGTGGTGTTTTTCCTTGAAAATCGACAGTAGAATGTGAAGCAAAGAGTTCAGCTAACAAGTTCGCTTTCTCAACAGGTGTGGTTGCAATAGAATTAGCTGGCTGCGTGAGTGGTGGTATGGTGAATTTGGTGAAATTTTGACTAACTGCCTTAGCGACTAACCAAGAGGACCTGGAATTTTTGGGACAAGCGAGAAGTTTGTTTCTAATCCGTTGATTGTGTACCTCCTTGGTTTCGTCGATAATTTCTCTGCATCTGTTCCTGGCACGAACAAAGGTGTTTCGATTTATGGTGTTAGGATTTTCACGCCATTGTCGGTATGCAAGATGTTTAGAAGCAACAGGTTCTTTGCATTTTCGGTCAAACCAAGGCTTGCCGTTGGAAGGGCATTTCTTCGAACAAGGGATGTAAGCCTCCATACCGACCAAAATAACATCGGAAACCTCCCTGGCGCAGTCAGATGGGTCGTCGGATCGAAAACAAACGTCTAACCATGTATCCACTTTTATATTATCGACCCATCGTTTCTGTGGACGTCCAAGGCCTCTTCCTGTTTCTGTGGGTCTCCACTCTGGGATCCTGTACACCCATCTGTCTCCGGACGATCTACCCACTTGACCCGCCCATCGCCACTTCATCCTTGCCGCCTCCAGAGTTATATCAGTGACGTTGGTTCGTTTCTTTATCGGCTCGTTATGAATTTTATCCCTAAGGGATATACCAAGCATGCTCCTCTCCATAGCTCTCTGTGAAGTTACGTTCACAAATACTTTAGTGAGACACATCGTTTCCAGTCCATATGTGCTAACAGGTATTGTAGACTTTAGTTTTTAGGTTTATAACACGTAGGCTGAAAATTTTTTGGTCTAGATACTTAAAACATATTTTTTTTCAAAATTCGACTTTATTCATCAATATAGTCTCCTTCAACAGCGATACAATAAATCCGACGCATTTCTAACATTTCTATACCTTTCTTGTAGAAGGATTTGTCTTTGCCTTCAAAATAGGCCTCAGTTTCGGCGATAACTTCTTTATTGGAGCCAAGTCTATTTCCCATTTTTTTTGAGGTCTGCGAATAGATAATAGTCGCTGGGGGCCAAATCTGGAGAATGGATGAGGAAGCAATTCGAACTTCAATTCGTGCAATTTTGCCATCGTAACCATTGACTTGTGACACGGTGCATTGTCTTGATGAAAAAGCACTTTTTTCTTGTTCATTTGGGGCCGATCCTTTGCGATTTCTGCCTTTAAACGCACCAGTAACTATATAATATTCGCTATTGATGGCATAATTGATGAAAATTATTCCATGCGCATCCCAAAATACAGAGGCCAAAACCTTCCCAG
>CM032456.1:192275339-192325934 GCA_019049505.1 Pachyrhynchus sulphureomaculatus
AATATTTTCGACATCTTAGTCGTCTTAGTGGAATTTTTATTTTATAACAAAAATGTTTCCATACTTTTGTTTGTGCATATAAATATATATATATATATATATATATATATATATATATATATATATATATATATATATATATATATATATATATATATATATATATATATATATATATATACATATACAGTCTGTCAAGTAGAAACGTGACCGTTCGTATTCTTGAAAAAAATGTGTTTCTTTGGTGTGCTAACAACGGCAAATTTTAGGAATCTCGTGAGTCAAAGTCCTCAGAGTCGTTCCCCTAAGGTTTCTCTTTACAAGGGACCAAGCATTTTCAATTGGGTTGGCGTCCGGTGATTGTGAGGGCCACTCTAGTATCTTATCATGGGTCTAAACGAGCCTCTTCGCGATATAATTTTCGCCCAGCAAAGGTTTATTCAACGTGCTTGAAATTTGACACTATGAGCACGAAGATGTTGTCAAATTGTCTCATGGGACACATTCAAGCCCAGTTTTCTTAATTTTGCTGCTCCTTGACGCAGCGTCAATTTCGGGTCCCGTGAAACGAAAGGCACAATTCGTTTTTCGACTTTCTGAGTGACTTTGCCTACCAATCCACGTTCTGGCAAATCGTCGACATTTTCCGTCTTGTTAAAATGATCTACCCACTTCTTCACAAACGATACCGACTTTTTAATGTATTTAGCGGCTACAGAATGTAGAATGTGTTCCCTTTCAATGGGAACAAAGAAAGGCTGCCTCGAAGCGACGCGAATTTTATGTGATTTCGATGAAAGTTCAGAATCGGCTGATACTTTTACTAAAATGCTTCGTAGACAAAGGTTCCATCTACCGACTTTTTCTCGAATGGCTACAATCGCATCTACCAAAAATTAATTATCGTGGATACGGTCTTACTTGACAGATTGTATTTATACTTTTAACAAAATCAATTTAAACTCAAATGGCTGTGTCCAATAGAAAATAGAAATTCCTAAAACGTATAAGAACTTTTAAACGCGCCTATTTTATTAGTACATCTTATGATGAATCCTAAATAATATTGAAATACAGGTTGCAGCTTCGTATTCACACCACTTAATACTTTCTTCTATGATAGAGCACATAAAAGAATCATTTTTAAAGCAAAAATACTCCCAGAATTTGTAATTTAAAATGTAATGTTCTAGTAAACATTAGGGATGTCGACATTAAAATTGAATTTTTAATGCATGATTAAAGAAAAATATAGGGGTTTCTAGCAGGAAAACGGGTAGATTTTAATACTATACCACAAATAGACATAATAACTTAATTTAGGAAAAAAGAGGCCTTACACAGTTACATGTTAAGCGGGCGATATATGGTAAAGAACCATGAAACAATAGAATAGCTAAGCAATTCCTATTAGAAGTACAGTACTTCTGATAAAAAATCTGGAGCTAATAAAGAATTGATAAATTATTTTTTCTAACTTGCAACGTCGCATTTTTCATCGGAAAGGCTTGTATGTTTTTGGACATTCGGATTCTATGGTCAATTGTAGAGATATTATCTAACCTATAAGGTACCAAAAGTGTTCACATTGTAACATGAAATCTATTCGTATCCACTTTAGAGCAAAATGGTGTCATCAGAACAATCAATTTTCCCATCCCTTCTGGTCGAAAATTTTATGCGTTCGATCGAACCAATAGTTAACATTATTGGGAAAACAGTGAGAAAATATAATAATATAAGAACACGAGAGGCATTCTGCTCCAAAAGGCAATGTTTGTCAGCTGGCAACATGTCGAAAACTACACAAGTGTAGGGTATTTTACATAAAATGTATCTAGAACTGATTGCAAAATTTAAATATTCAGAGATATATAGGGCGTTTCACTTAAAAAATGTAACTTCGCTGCACCTCATGGATACAGCATGTTTATATATATATATATATATATATATATATATATATATATATATATATATATATATATATAAATTACTGACAAACAAGAATTGGGAGCAGGTTCTGGATAGCGAATTTTTAAGGACAAATATGAAATAAATTAGTCTATGTTAATTCATACCTATGTAAGGGCACTGAGTATTAATGCTGTCAATAAAAAGTTTAATTGCTCTAACATGGTTGCATGCCACCAATACTCGCGATGCTTCTTCTAATCCATCTCTAAAATATAAATGAATAGTATTATACGGTAAACAGTTACAAAATGCCAAAAATATTAGTGCATCTACTTACAGACGTATATAATTCTAGGATTAGCACCCCTGTATGTATATATATATATATATATATATATATATATATATATATATATATATATATATATATATATATATATATATATATATATATATATATATATATATATATATATATATATATATATATATATATATATATATATATATATATATATATATATATATATATATATATATATATATATATATATATATATATGTATAAATATATATATATATATATATATATATATATATATATATATATATATATATAAATACAGTTTATTTGCCAATATCTACAAATTCATAAAGTGACAGAAATTAAATTTGCTCGAAATACGACAATAAGGATGGCACAGCGACTATAATAGCCGATACCACAAGCCCTTCATTATTTGGGCATGTGTAGTGCCACCCTGTGACGAACATATACATTAAAAATAAATAAAAAATTGTAAAAATTTTAAGAATAAAAAATAGCAGAACGCAAAGAGGGATCGGCGAGCACGCAGCGAAAACTGGCCGGAGACGCGGGGAGATGTATATGAAAAAACATAGTAAATTTTACATGATATGACATGGTAGGCAAGTGGTACCACCTCTAAAAGGATATCAAATTATATACAAAGAAGTAGGTAAATATTACGTTAAATTAGAATTCTTTTGCTGGTTAATAAGTTGGTGTTTTACATAGGAAGAAAATTGCCTGGTGATAATTGTTTAACCTCTTGTGACAAAGAATTCCACAAATATACAGCACACACAAAAATGAAGGACTTTTGAAAGGCAGCCTTCCTGTGTTGAGGAACTCTAAAAGAATTAATGTTCCTCGTATCGTGCGGATGCAGAAAAACACTAAATTGTTCTCTGAGGTATTGGGGTTCTCCAAATTTAAAAATTCGATAGACAAAATTATAGAAATGGCATCTTCTACGATTTTCCATATTTAAAGTGTAGCTGTTATTTAAATAGGGTGTGATTCGATTTCTGAATGGAATGTTAAAAGAAAAGCGCATACAACAGTTTTGTATTTTTTGTATTAATCTAACATACTGGGCTGACAAAGATGCGCCATATACAACATCAGCATATATATTGTGTATATATATATATATATATATATATATATATATATATATATATATATATATATATATATATATATATATATAAAGTGAAGCTATCAATGGCGCTTATCAAATAAGGATTGGAAATAACAACCTGTACAATTTGGGCACACAAAAGGTCTGGGTCTAATCAATGACAATTCTTGGATATGCAGTCTGACTCTATGACAACGTCGTCTAATTTCGAAAAACCATGTAGAATTTGATGCGATCCAAATTCATGGATAAAAGTAGACTCCGACAAAGGTAACGAGTCTGGTCTATTACACAGACGGATTAAAAACGAGGGGTGTAGACGATGGCATATACACAGAAAAACCCAATTGGAGCTTTACCATTCAACTAGGGACAAGTGCAATGACATTTCAAGCAGAAATTCACGCAATACAAGCATATTAGACCACCAGAATATTAGACGGGATTACCACAACAAAGAAATATATATTCTACCAGACAATCAAGCTGCTTTAAAGGTTTTAGAGCCAACTCCAAGATCAACATGAAGGGTAAACTTGACCTAATAGAACTATCGTTGAGTAACAACAGAGTAGAACTACTGTGGGTTCCAGGGCATTCAAGGATACTCGTAAAAGAAAATGACAAGCGGACGAATTAGTAAAATTCAGAAATACATACAGGTGTTCAAGACCAGCATTTAGTATACCAAAACAGGTGGTAAAAACGATAATCAACAGTTGGTCGCATCAATAGCATCTAGATCGTCGGTTCGCGACATCTGGTTAAAGACATGTGAGGGACGAATTGGAGGCCGTTTAAAGAAACTAGAAACTTCTTTTAACAACTCTGTCACCTAAGGCAACATTAACAGAAAATGGGTATCCATAATGGTCTCACGACATGCAGACTATTTGAAGAAAGAAACCTCTATGCTCATCCGATATGAATCTGTGGTTTTAACTCGTGTCAAACATAAACTCTTCGAACATCTACATCGTGGCGATAAATTACCACATGAAGGGCTTGGAAGGAAGCTAATAAACCTTTTTAAAGGGATCACGCTTATGTAACTATTAGAGGGGTGCACAATAGGACAAGCACAATCGCCTACTCCACCTACAACCAACCAGTTATATATGCAGTAGACATTCCTAAAAATAAGTTTATAAATCGGTTTCTTTTTCGTTACCTTTATTTCAAAAAAATTGATCTTATTTTCAATGTTCTTACATACGACCTATTCGAGTTACCATGACAATAATCATTTAGGATGTTTATATGAGGGTTTTACGATAAGTACCTGGCTTTGACAAGAAAAAAAACATTTTCATGTGTAAAATTTATTTTATTTTTCAATATAATCTCCTTTTAGCTCGATACACTTACTCCACCGTTTTTCTATCTTTTGTATCCCATCTAAAAAATACGATTTCTCCAATCCTTCAAAATAGGCGTTTTTTTTCAGCAATTATCTCATCGTTTGAGCCATTTTTTTTTTCGCCGAACCATTTTTTCATATTCGGAAATAGGAAATATTCGCTGGGGGCTAAATCTGGCGAATACCATATTCGCGGGTGCGGAAGGAATTCGTATCCTACCTCATGAAATTTTGCCTTGGCGATGACACAAGTGTGCACGTGTGCATTGTCTTGGTGAAAGATAATTTTTTTCTTCGCCAAATCCCAACGTTTTTCTTTCACAGCATGGTTGAAACGTTCCAATAAGTTGACATGGTACTCTCCATTAATCGTTTTTTTTTTCCTTTTCAAGGTAATCGGCGTGGATTATGCCGCCCGCATCCCAAAACACTGTGGCCATGACTGTTGGCCGATAAACTCGCATTGGCCTTCTTTGGCGCCAGTTCGCCACGGAAAACCCACTGTTTGGACTGTTCTTTGGTCTTTGGTGTGCTGCAATGAATCCATGTTTCGTTAACAGTTATGAATCGACACCAAAAATCATTTCGATTACACTTTAACATCGCCAAACATTCTTTTGAAGTTGACAAACGTGCGTGTTTACCAGGTGTACAAGTATGAAATGCGGATTTCAGATATATATATATATATATATATATATATATATATATATATATATATATATATATATATATATATATATATATATACCAGGTGTACAAATATGAAATGCGGATTTCAGACAACAGATGGTGCACCAATGCAGTTTGTGCTATAAAGATTTGACACTGCGCCATTTTGTTGTGTCATCAACAAGTGTTAGACGCGCACGAGTGATAAATTGGAAAAGAATGTGTTGTTGGGTTCAATTTGTCGAAATTTATACCGAACAAAGAGCATTCGCGGACAGCATTTATTTTTTGTTTTCATTTGAAGAAAACTGCTGTTGAATCATACCGATTACTTCGAGAAGCTTATGGTGAACATGCTCCATCGCAAGATACATGTGAACGATGGTTTCGGCGTTTCAAAAGTGGTGACTTCGATGTTGCAGACAAGGAACGTGGAAAACCACCAAAAAAATATGAAGATGTGTAATTGCAAGCACTGTTGGACGAAGATGATTCGCAAACACAAAAACAACTCGCCGAGCAATTGGGCGTCAGTCAACAAGCTGTTTCCAATCGGGTACGAGAGATGGGAAAGATTCAGAAGACGGGTAGATGAGTACCACATGAATAGAACGACAGGCAAATGGAAAAGCGCAAAAACACGTGTGACATTTTGCTCGCTCGGTAAAAAAGGAAGTTGTTTTTGCATCGTATAGTTACAGGGGATGAAAAGTGGATTTATTTTGAAAATCCTAAGCGCAAAAAATCATGGGTAGACCCAAGCGCACCATCCACATGACCGCAAGACCGAATCGCTTTGGCAGAAAGACGATGCTCTGTGTTTGGTGGGACTAGAGGGGCGTGGTCTATTATGAGCTGTTAAAACCTGGGGAAACGGTTAATACTAAACGTTATCAACAACAATTGACCGATTTGAACCGTTCGCTGCTTGAAAAAAGGCGCCAGAATACCGAAAGAGGCAACACAAAGTCATTTTTCTTCATGTCAATGCTCCATCACATACGGCAAAACCAGTTCGCGACACGTTGGAAGCACTCAGCTAGGAAGTTCTACCCCATGCGACTTACTCACCAGACTTGTCTCCTTCCGATTACCACTTGTTTGCATCGATGGGACACGCACTTGCTGAGCAGCGCTTTGGTTCGTACGAAGATGTGAAAAAATGGCTCGATGAATGGTTCGCAGTAAAAGGGGAAGATTTTTACTGGCGTGGTATTCACAAATTGCCCGAAAGATGGGAAAAATGTATAACAAGCGATAGAGCATACTTTGAATAAAGCACTTTTTATCAGTCTTCCGAATTTAACATGTTTTTTTTTAGAAAAAAAATCCGCATTTCATACTTATACACCTGGTATTGTCAATTTTGAGCAATCGCGGCACCCATCTTGCGAAAAGCTTTCTCATATCCAAATGAATTATTAAAATGTTCTGTACCCATTTAATTGGGATGACCACAGTCTCAAAAAACTCAAGCACTTTCACTCTCGTATCATTTATCACTATATCGTGGGTTTTTTTCAATCATTTCGGATCTGGTGACCTCATATGGACGACTTGGACGTTCTTCATCAAAAATGCTTGTACGGCCGCATTTGAATTCAGCTGTCGAATATTTTATAGTCGACAACGAAGGTGCAGAGTCCCCATGAACTTCGCTGAGTTCCGCTTGTATGTCGTCATTCGTTTTCTTTTTTAAAAACAAATATTTTATCACTGCTTGCTATTCAATTTTTCCATTGTTATAAAATTACAAAAGTTGCTCTATTTAAATGGCTGTCACTCACAAACTAAATCACGCAGCGACATGAAAATTTGACAGGATTCTTGTGAAAGGTTATGTTTACGAAAAATAGAATTTTTTAAGTAGCAGTAGCAGCATCTCAGGCCGTGGTCAGCTACTTATCATACAACCCTCGCATTTAAACACCCAAGTACTATATTCTTGTGACTTCCATTGCATTTTTAAGAGTAATAAGTCATTGCTTTTCTGGGTTATTTAATGGTTAAAACAATACACAAGAATGGTCGTTAAATTTGCTATTTTCATCATTTAATCGAATATGTCAGTTACCCAATGCCCTTAATTAATTTGTAAAGGTTGTGGTGTATTTTTTATATACTTGTTAGTTATAATAAAACGGCTAACATTTTTAGAAGTATATGTAATAAATTATCATAATACCTTATCAGTGTTAATGGTACCAAAGGTGTTTGAGTAATGTCACAGCCAGGTTGTTCTTTGCCATCGTTCGGATAAAAATCTAGGTGACCACATGGTTGCGACATACCATATCCTGCAAAAAATGGAGTATGCATACCTATTAAGATAGGTATTTATTATTTTTTTAAATCTCTAAACATTTATCATAAAATAGTAAAAGAAAAATAAGAGTTGAATAGGCACTTGGTAACTAGGTTGTCGAACTATAAGCCTAATTAATGGTGCAGTCTCAAGTCCAACAGCGGGACTGTGCACTATAGAGTTCTACGAATCGAGTGTTTTCTATACTACTGGGTGTGTTTAAAATCGCTTCGTTTTGACAATAGCGATCGACTGCTAGCGAGATGCTCGAATGTGTCGTATTCTACGGTCACACGAAAAAACTGTAGTTCTCTACGATTTGCTAAAGAAGTTTATTTGTGTGTTTATCATATAAATAAATAATTTTAAATATTTTTACTTTTATGATTATGCATTATGTTATTAAATGTACCTTTATTACGAAATTTATTAAGAATATATTTTTTTCTTGTGATTTTATTGATGTATTGAAGTATGAGTAAACAGAGAAGGTTTTTAAATTATAGAATTCTATTTATAAACCTATAACAATTATTTTAAATGTGGTAAAGCAAATTTAGATTCTGCATATTTTTTCTACCACAGAATACTTAATTATAATAATTTTCAAACAGTGATTTTATTTTTGGCTGATTTGTGATATAATTTTGGCTGATTTTCTACTCTTTCCAATAATACCAAAAACATTTGGATTTCCAAAAAGTTTTACTGATCAAAAGGGTTTTGCTCAATAGAACCATTTTTGCTCGCTTAGCAACGAACTCGCTGCGCGCTATTCATCCCTATAAAAACACATACAACTGCATTTTCCAATTATTCCTATATCGGAACTTGAACCGTCAACATTTCTGCTACACCTGCTTATTAATTACGTCATCGGAAAATGGATACCACCCCGGAAGAAACGGCACAAGTCATTGCCTTATTGCAAGAAGGGCATAGCCAACGTGTAGTCGCTGCGCAACTGCACCTGAGCCAATCAGATATCTTACCTCGTTACCAAGAGACTGGCGCCTTTACACCGAGACCAGAGTCGGGAAGAAGAAGGTGTACCTCGGAGCGAAACGACCGCCTTATTGTCAACTTAACTCTAAGAAACTGGCGCGCTGTTGGTCATTGTCAGAAGAAGCTAACGGACCCAAACCGACAGCAGCCTTTCGGCAAGCGCGGCTTCGATTTGCCCGAGAACATGTCGGGTGGACCTTAGAATAGTGGTGCTCCGTTTTATTCTCCGACGACTCCCGAATGTACGTAGATGGCAATGAAGGAAGAAGACGAGTCTAAACCTGGGCTATGCGGAGTGCTGCATTACTGAAACGGCTGCCTACGGAGGAGGTTGTGTCATGGTGTGAGGAGGCATCTCACTGGATGCGAAAACAGATTTGGTTTTCGTGACTGATGAGACTCGTAGCGGTGAATTAACTGCTCACTGGTACATCAAGGAGATCCTACAGGAACACATCGTTCCTGGGTTTGTTAGCGATAGTTTCGTGCTAATGCACGACAATGTGAGGGTTCATGCTGCTGCATTGATGCGGCAATACCTGGCGGAAGTGGAAATACTCACATTAGACTGGCCTGCGCAGAGTCCTGGCCTCAATCCAATCGAGCTCATGTGGGATAAGTTCAAGCCAGAAACCCAGCCTCTGCATCGCTGAGGGACTTAAAGATTGTGATGGTGGAGGAGTGGGGGAAAATGCCACAGACCGTTCCATGAAAAGCGGCTGAAGGCGGTAATAAGGGCTAGGAGGGGTAACACAAAATATTGATTTTGGTTTTTATCAATAAATTTAATTATTAAATTTAACATTTTTTAAATTTTTCCTTTCTTTTACCCCTATTTTGAATCCTTGTTCTCCTTGTTTCCCCTTTCAATCATTTTAATCAGTAAGAAGCATGAGGTACGCTATGGAATTTGGTATCATTAGAAAAAGAATAAAATGGGCTTTCAAATGATACTAAAATCCGTAAAAATATATGAACACTAAATTCTAGGATCCGTGTTAAATGAAGCCAAATAGTTTGAGTTGATTTTTTGCTCACCAGCGTAGTTCAAATGCGCTTTTTGTGTAATAAGAAATAAAATTTTGTTAATAAAGTTGCTTAAGAAATGAATAGGATTTGTTAAAAATTTACCCAAAATAAATAATAAATAAAAGTATCGACTTTAACAAAAATATAAAATTTTACAAATTAAATGAAATTCGTTGTTGCTAACCTGACAATTACAAAAATATCCAAAAAATCTTGAAAACAATCCGAGGTGTTGTCGGCGAATTATAAAACTTTTTGTAGCCACCGATAGAATAATGCTTGAGGCAGAGTTCCGCTACAGAATTTACAGTTTAACGTGTTTTGTGAACCACAGTACAAAAACAACACGCTAGTGTTGGGGATTTTAACATCCAATTTTATTATTTGAGTACATGGAAATATGATTAAAAAAGAAAGTTTTGCTTACTTCCACATATCATAAAGCGTACCTAAAAATATTATTCCTTTTCCATCTGTATGAATGACATCAACTAATTCGGCATCGGATGGGTCTAGCCGAACGTGTGGTGGCATTGCCTAAAATATATTGTTAATTAAAAATAACCGGCCAAGTACAAGTCGGACTTGCGCAATAGTGTTTCGTACGTTGATTGCTTTTAAAATAAACATTTTTGCTACGGGGGTATAAAATGATCAGTGACGTCACAAAACACATCCCAAATGAGTTTTTAACAAAGTTTGTTTTCGATCTTTGTTGAAAACTGATAACCTTGGTTTTTTTTTATGTATATAGCAGATAAATTATTAAAGGTAATGCACTCGTGATAATTTTCGTTCAATTTACACCCTGTGTGGAGAATATTCCAGAATTTTTTCAAAATTTTTTGATCTGTACTTTTGGAGATAGGGGGGGCAGCGATTTTTCGCAATTTTTTAAAAATAATAAAAAGAAAAGTGTGCGAAAGTATTACATTATATATATTTTTGAACTCCTGTTTTTACAAGGTTTCATTTGACACTCCACTCGATGACCTGGTAATTTTTTTTTTCACTTCCGATTTCACACCCCAAAACTAACCCGTTAAGTCAAAATTTAACTTTCAAAACTATACGGCTCTGATAAGGCCATCAATTCCTATATTAGTGCCAAATTTCCACTTTCTATGTCAAATATTTTCGGAGAAAATCGGATGTGACAGACAGACAGACAGACACCGAAATGATCTTATAAGTGTTCCGTAAGGAACACTAATAACCGGCCAACTGCCAGTCGGACTTGCACAATTAGTGTTCCGTACGTTGATTGCTTAAAATAAAAATTTTTGTTATGGAGGTATAAAATTATCAATGACTTTACAAAACACTCCCCAAATGAGTTTTCAACAAAGTTTGTTTACGATCTTTGTTGAAAGCCGATGACCTTGAAATATTTGTTTTTTTTTTATATATATACAGATAAATTAAATAAAGGTAATGCACTCGTGATAATTTTCGTTCAATCTACACCCTGTGGAGAATATTCTAGAATATTTTCAATTTTTTGATCAGTAATTTTCGAAATGTGATTTTTGGCAATTTTTTAAAAATAATGCAAAGAAAAGTGTTACATTATATATATATATATATATATATATATATATATATATATATATATATATATGAACTCGTGTTTTCACAAGCATTCATTTGACACCCCACTCGATGACTGGTAAAAAAATTTTTTTTTCACTTCCGATTTCACCCCCCCCAAAACTAACCCTTTAAGTCAAAATTTAACTTTTAAAACGACATGACTCTGATGGGGCTATCAATTCTTATAGTAGTGCGAAATTTCAACTTTCTATGTCAAATAGTTTCGGAAAAAAATCGGGTGTGACAAATGGACAAACAGACAGACGGTCAATCTTATAAGTTTTTCCGTACGGAACATTAATACAGGGAGTTTTTTTTTCAAGTTGGAGCTTTACCTTTTACTTGATAAATAAAGTCATTTCATTAAATGAATATAAATGGCAGCATTCAAACCTACTTTAAAAATTTAGTTTAGTCCGTTTTGAGAGACTGTCTTACTAAAGCCATAAAGTCAGTATTCGACAAGGGAAGTATTGTATTTATAAAGTCACCCTCCGACATTTGTGCATTTTTACACGTTTTAGGATTCCTACATCAGGAAAAATATAGTTTTCAATTTCTGTTGTTCCGCCGATCTTTGGCCGCTATAACTCCCTAAGGAAATGATATGTTGATTTTTTACACTGATAATTTGTTGTTGTTGTTGCTTGTTTTCCCTGTGAATATGGAATATTCTTTTGATGAACAGACTCATATGTTGCTAGTACTTGGTTTTTGCGAAGGTAATTGTAGGAAAAGTGTTCGAGTGTATCAAGAGAGCCTTTTGCCAGCATAGAACGTCGACTTCGAGAAATTGGACGATTCCAACCCTTGAGAGTCAATGCTGGAAAACCGCGGAAAGCCCGAACACCTCTAGTGGAAGAAGTTGTTCTTAAAGTAGTCGAAGCAAGTCCAGGTATCAGCACTAGCAGGTTAGAACTTGAACAAAGAGTTAAAAAAAGCACTGTTAACCGGATTTTAAATCAACAACTCATTCGTTCATTTCACGTTCAGCCCGTCCAAGAATTGTTGCCCATTGGTACTTGAAGTAGGAAATTAACTTTTTTTAGCGATATCACTTCAAAAGAGAACAGTAAAAGGGATGGAATCGATAAATTCCGAGTTAAATATGAGAGGAAAGAACGCATAGACCAGTTTCAGCCAATTTCTAGTCCTATAGCTCCGCCAGAAATAACTTTTCTTCAAAATGCTGTCAAGATGTCCATTACAGAAAAGTTTTAATCAACTTCACTTGGTTGTCTTTTCCACAACAGTCTTACAGAATATTTTGTTATCGGTCATCTCCCTGCCCGAATAGGGATTTCCCTTTTTAGATAGATATCGGCGCGGATGTCATAATATCCGTCAACGTTGTCGAAGTTCCAAAACATACATTTGTATTTCACGGCACCTTCTAGACAAAGCCGTAGTGCTGCCAAGGGCGTTATTAACTTTCTGAGACCAATCCAAATATGCTTAAATAAATAGATACATTGACCTGGCGGTATTGGGCCCGAGGCCCTTGATACAGGATGCTGGCATGATAACCACGGAGCTGTGGGCGATAATTCGGATTAGCATGTAAATCGGTCCTCATTCTTTAATAACTAATTGTACTGACAACTTTTAAGAGTCAGTCTTTAAGAGTTAAAGATATTTTTGTTTGCATACCTGAAAATAGGGTTCTGCTGGATCTAGCCCTGTAATTCGTCCTAGACCTGGTATCATAGAACCAGCGTATCCGGCAGTATGAGCACCTAATGAGTGACCAATAATATGTACATTTTTGGCATCCATTTCATAGTTTTTCTAAAAAAAGTCAATAAAATTAGGAAAAAGCATTTGATAATGAGAAACAATATCATTAAAAAATTGAGGATTTATTTAAAATATTTGTGTGTCCCGCGTCGCCGTTTGGTGACTTCAAAAAGGTGCTAACTTCTCAGTTTTTATTAAGAGCACAGAAAGTAAAAGATAAAACATACTAGTGGTTGAATTCTTGATTAATATACTTGGCAGGAAAAAGATAACACAATAATTTTGCTATATCTGACAGAGATAAACACAAAGTCTCAATTAAGATTTCTTATCAAAGAACTGAACTATATTGGAAGTGACGATCCTGTGTTTTTTTACTCTTTTCGCTCGCAGCAAACGAAAAAATTTAACAAAATTTTATTATTTAAACTATTGACAAGAGCAAATATATGTACATGTACAGATATATATATATATATATATATATATATATATATATATATATATATATATATATAAATATACATATATATATATATATATATATATATATATATATATATATATATAAATATACATATATATATATATATATATATATATATATATATATATATATATATATATATATATATATATATAGGTGGTTGACTAACAATTTAGAGTCAACTACTTACCACTAAGCATCAGTAATGCCAATTAAGACTTTGGCGAATCGTCTGCGACGACTAAGTCAAAACAACACGCAACGCTTTGTAATTAGTTTGGTTAATAATCACAATTTTTTTGTTTAGTACTAGCCGAAAAAACAAAAAACCTTAGGATTGTCACTTCCTATATATATATATATATATATATATATATATATATATATATATATATATATATATATATATATATATATATATATATGTTTATATATGTTTATATATATATATATATATATATATATATATATATATATATATATATATATATATATGTTTATATATGTTTATATATATATATATATATATATATATATATATATATATATATTTATATATACATAGTTATAAATTTAGAAGGAATAGCTCTCGAGATTGTTATTGTTAAGGATTATGTGTATCTGGGGCAAAAAATTACTACGACGAGAGACAGTGTTTCCGATGAAATTTCAAGAAGAATCAGGCTTGGATGGTGGACATTCGAGAAATTAAGTTATATAGTCAAAGGCAATGCCATCCCAAATAAATTAAAGGTCAAAGTTTACGATCAGTGCATCCTACCCGTAATTACATATGGCACTGAAACTTGGACACTGAATAAAGCCGATATACAAAAAACTATCTCAGATCCAGAGAGCGCACGAAAGACAAATGATCTGGATAAAACTTAAAGATAGAAAAAGAAGCAAGTCGATACGGGAACAAACAAAATTAAAGGATATTATATGGCAATGGGCTGAACATATAGTACCCACGACCGATGATCGATAGACAAAGCGAACATTAGAATGGAGACCACCAGAACAGAAAAGGAGCGTCCAACGTCCCGAAACAAGACGGCTGATGATATACAGAGGGTGGCGAACATTGGATGGACGACAACAGCTGCAAATAGATTGAGATGGAAATTCAGGTAGAAGGCCTACATCCAGCATTGGACAGAATTAGGCTTATAGTGATATATACAACCCTTTTCAAACAATCTTCATCTTTTAGAATGATTTGTCCAGATCTGTGTTTCCCACCGAGTACAATTTACAGTAACTTAATACTAACGTGAATCACTTTTTCCGCTCACGCGTCCTTCCTGTAGCGCTTTAGGGATTTCCCTGCAGCAAGTGTGTTATGCCCATAAAAAAATCGTCGGGCTAGGATCGACAAACGAGAGAACAAAACTATAATAAATTATACCTAAAACTGAAAAACAGCTGTCCTAAATCGAAGGTCGACTACGGTCACAGGCCGACGTGGGAATGGTTAGTAAATTGCCAACATTCCCCGCAGGCTGCGCGATTCGACAAGGGTTTCCACTACATGCATTATGTGGTTCAACGTGAAACTATTGAAAGTCGACAAAGTCTATATTTGAGCATTCTAACCACTGTTTATTTATATATATATATATATATATATATATATATATATATATATATATATATATATATATATATATATACAATCTGAGGTTTAACTACTGGAAAACGCCCTTATAAGGAGAAGACATGAGCAATCAAAGATCTAAAGGCTCTAGTATCCGCTTTTCATTTTTGTTATCGAGCTTTCGCTGTCTAGTGGTAGCTTCTTCTGGATTCTAAAAATGCAAATAATAACCGATTCAGACTCAAATATTACTAAATAAGTTAGTAAACTCGGTGTCAAAAAAATTTTAAAATGGACTACCATTTCAACATCATGGTCTTTCTTACAGTTGTGTTCTATCTTAAAAAGTGTTTTTGAATAATGTTATTGACAACGTTTTATTTTTGATACCTGTGTAATTCTCTAAGTCTCCTTTTATCATGTTTTTTGTGATCATACCTACTACCTGGCCAACAAAAATGCAAATTTTATTGTTTTCACCAGAGATGAATTAACTGCTAAATTTTTGTAAGTAATTTCTCATACAACCTTATAATTTATTGAATCACATTTCAAAAACGTCTTAAATTTATTTCTCTGTACCTTGTTTGCATTTCTAGAATCCAGAAGAAGCTGCCATTAGGCAGCGAAAGCTCGATAACAAAAATAAAAAACATACTAGAGTCGTTAGATCTTTGATTTTTCATCTCTTCTCCTTATAAGGGCGTTTCCCAGTAGTTAAACTTCCGATTGTTTGTTACCAGTGCCCTGTTACTATCCTTCTTCTTTCTTGATGGTGTTAGGTAGATGTGAGTTAAATACTTTTGCAATTTACCGAAACTAGACCAAGCTAGCGAAATCCTTCTTTTCAAATCTGCTTTTAAATTATTCTTGCCAATTTCAATTTGCTGTCCTAGATATAGAAAAAGATATACTGACTCTTAATTAAAAAACAAGAGCATCTGAGTGGTATAAGACATTTAAAGAGGGTCGTTAAGTGGTCGAAGATATGAAGTTTGCACAACGATAATTCATCACACACATACTTTTTCGTGAATTTTTGGCGAAATGCGTTACGAACACAATCAACCAAGCACTGTATTCTTCGGATATGAGCTCTGTACGATGACTTTTTGTTTCCTCGAGTTGAATTGCCGTTCCCGGAAAAACGGTTTACGACCATCGAATCGATAAAATAAAATTCACTAAAGGCTCCAAACGCTACTACTACTTTCAAGCGCCTGTGATAAAAGGACTGAGTTAAACGTTGGCATCTATTTTGTACCTTCAGATGCTGATTGATTTTTATGGGGATAAAATAAATATTCCTTGAAATTTAAAAAAAGTGTTTTATTTACAAATTCCTGTAATTTTTGATCCTTATTTTTCTTACGAATGAGAAATTCAGTATATAAGTACATATAAGTCGATGTCGTCACGTGTACGCCCGTGCTCTCACTAGTTTAGTTCAAAAAGGTGCTAAGTGCAGAGTTTCAATTAGGAGTCCAGAAAATTAAGAAGCCAGTGATGAAATTAACGATCTCGTTTCTCTGATCTTCACAAAAATGAAAATGAAAAAATAAACTGGATTCATTAAGACAATCAACTACCAAGTTAAAACATAAAATATTTTTTAAATTAGTTCAGGTTAATATGCGCTTCTAGCTCGGCCAAAACATTACAAGGAAATCAATTTCACATTTTCTTTCATGCTTGAATTCATAACACATACAAATGTATTGAGAACTTAATATTTTTGCAATAAAACTACTTAATTACTTTATCAACTCTTTAATATTTTATATATATATATATATATATATATATATATATATATATATATATATATATATATATATATATATATATATATATATATATATATATATATATATATATATATATATATATATATATATATATATATATATATATATATATATATATATATATATTATATATATATATATATATATATATATATATATATATATATATATATATATATATATATATATATATATATATATATATATATATATATATATATATATATATATATATATATATATATATATATATATATATATGAGGTGAAAAGTATCGGGATTGCGGTCTATATAGTAATAATATTTTTTTGTTGTTTAAAACTCTATATTTCGCCAATCTTTCTCGGCTTCATCAGGAGTATTACAACTAGAATAAAATGGATATAAAAGGAAAACAAAACATCACACAACTAGACTAACTATACATGCTTTAGTGCTTTATATTGAAGTGTGTATAAATAGTCTAGTTGTGTGATGTTTTGTTTCCTTTTATATCCACTGTTACTGTGAAGCCGGGTTTCCACCAAACGGACAGTTTAAAAAAACAGTTCTGTTTTTAATAAACAAAACAAAACATGTTTTGTTTTTTTCAAACAGTTTCTGTAGACTGTTTCAAAACTTTTGTTGTTAGTGTTTGTTCTCTTTTTCCCATTTTGTTTAGTCCCGCAAGACGACGATTTTTTATAATTAGCTGTGGTTTGTTTTTAATTAATGGCCAAAACAGAAAAAACCAAGATATTGGGTCAGTTCTCTATTAAAAAGGAGAGTTAATTACGGCACAGCAGAATTATTGGCTGATTTAAGCACTGGCGATATTGGGTTAAATGGGAAATTGAGTTCTTCCTCCCACAATTTTACCAGAATGTTAAGTAGCGATTTTGAATTGTTAATTAATTTGTTGGGACCTAAAATTGCCAGTCAACTTTTTAATCATCATTGTAACTAAATATATATATATATATATATATATATATATATATATATATATATATATATATATATATATATATATATATACATATATATATATATATATATATATATATATATATATATATATATATATATATATATATATATGTATTTGAATAAAAAGTTTAACTAAATACTTACTTTTTAAATGTTGACAAACTATTCAGAAAAATTGCATACATTTAATAAAAAGTTGATAACTAGTTGAAAAGAGTAGAGTATAAATGTCGCAGAGAACAAAACTACAACATTCAGGTGTTTCAACCAAACCGACTAAAAAACACGAACAAATTTATTTTCGTTTGATGTACCGACTCGAGATGGGAAAGTGTTTTGTTTACTAAAAACACTGTTCCCCGACAAACGGAACTGTTTATTTTTTACAAAACATGGCTCTTTTTGTTGAGAAAAACAGTTTTTGTTTGTGTTTCGTGCTATGTGCGTTTGGTGGAAACCCGGCAACATACTTAGTAATATAATATAAATAAAATATAGGACTGGCCTGAACTTAGTCCAAAAACTCCATTAGGAACGCAGAATATGCCAGAATAAATTTGATGTACCTTACAATCTTAGCTTACTTAAAATTTTAAAATAATTCTTATTCTTTATTCTTATGGATTCCTGCTCTAAAATTTGAAGATACGAGAATTATTTATTTTAAAGAACACCTACAGCCTATAAATAAAATTTTTCTTCAAAAATATTTTAATTACAGAGTTAATTTCTAAAATTAACGTTTGTATTTAAACTAATTTAATATGATTAATAAAGTGTTAATAACCTTTAATTTTTTAAAATAAATTAGCTGACTATTTGTAAAGTAAGATAGTGATAGAAGAGTAGTTAGTTAGTCCCTTACATTTCAATAATTTGAAGTGAAAATGAGTTAAATCCACATTTCTTATTAGGACATCAGAACTAGAAGTTACTTAAGGAGAAACTTCGAAATCTAAGATCGACCGACGATTTCTATAGTTAAATTAAAGGTCTTAATATATGGATATTTTTAAGGAAGAAAGCGCATGACCATAACGTCAAAAAATTTATAACATCGTTTGACAATTGTGAATTATATTCTTAAAATGCTCGTGAAACTAACGCCAGAGTTCTCCATAGTTAAGACACCAAAATACTGTGTTGCTTACCTTTTTTATGACAAAGTCCCGGTTAAACGCCGACTTTTAACTACGAGTTTTTAGGAGTGCAGAAAGTTTACGAGGTAAATCATTAAATATTTTCTCTTAGCAAATGTTAAAGCTTTTATATTTTATAAAACTGTTTCTCTGAACAAATCAGTTATTTTTTTCTAAATTATAAGGTATTATCTTAGCTAAAATTTCATTCCAAAACTATGTAAATTTAAAAAAAAACTTCTTTGAAGTTCCTCTTTAGATTACTTCCCAGTTTCTATTGAAATTTAAAATAATAAAGTAACATAATTCTTAGATTTCTCGACTCCCGAATCCTAACGAGGGAAAGGTAAATCCTGTAATCCTCTATTCCATCAATATTTCGTTGCTAATACACAATATTCAATTTCTTCTCTAACATAAAAATTTATTTTGACATAAGTCACATGACCGTTGGTATAGCGGGAAATTTCAGTAAACTTATATGGAGTCATGAAAAGTCGGGTTAATTGACAGAATATAAAAACTCAAAAGTAAATAAATAGTGTTTAAAATCCTTAATTACCTAAGATTATGCTAATCATTTTATTATATTATTTACAAACAGAATTATTTTAAGAATGCAAATCTGTGGTACTATTTCAGAGAACTAATAAAGATTAAGTAAGGGTGAATAGTTTAACTCTACCTGTTCGTTTAATAATAGATTGAAGTTTTTCCGTTTGTTAATTTCAAGACATTCAAGTAAATTTAATTTTTTAGATTTATTTTCTACATTTTTTTTATGGGTCTAGCACACGTGCTACAGGGAAGTCCCTAAAGCGCTACAGGAGCGACACATGTGCGGAGAAAGCGATTCACGTTGTTCTTGAATCGCTGTAGATTGTACTGGGTGGGAAACACAGTCCTGGGCAAATTATTCCAAAGGGATGATGTTCTCCATATAAAAGACTGCTTGAAAAGCGTTGTACGAGGAGTAACAAGCTGAACCTCATACGGATGTGAAGAATTTGCGCGACGTGTACTTCTAACATGCACAGCTCTGGGAGGAATTAAGCGGGCCACATCCTTCGAACACTTTCCATGAAAGTACTTGTAGAATAGGTTGAAGTCGCCAACCGTTCTTCGATGTAGGATTTTTAATGTAACATCAAAATTATGGGATTCGTTTATTATTATATGGGTTGCATAATATGAATTGTTCTTATTTTTTAAATAACTGTTTATGTTCTTTAATGCGAGTTTCAAAAGATCTACCAGTTTGTCCTACGTAGGTTTTAGTACAAGATTCAGAATTTAACTCGCATTAAAGAACATAAACATAGTTATTTAAAAAATAAGAACAACTCACATTACGCAACCCATATAATAAACGAATCCCATAATTTTGATGATACGTTAAAAATCCTACATGTAGAAAATAAATCTAAAAAATTAAATTTACTTGAATGTCTTGAAATTAACAAACCGAAAAACTCCAATCTATTATTAAACGAACAGGTAGACTTAAACCATCTACCCTTACTTAATCTTTATTAGTTCTCTGAAATAGTACCACAGATTTGCATTCTTAAAATAATTCTGTCTGTAAATAATATAATAAAATGATTAGCATAATCTTAGGTAATTAAGGATAGTTTTAAGCACTATATAACCAGGATTACTACCAAATATTTTTCTTTCTTATTTACTTCTGAAGAAGCCATTGTATGGTGAAACAATTGTCAACTTACTTTAAATATATTGGAAATTAAAACATAGTGTTGTTTTTATATAATTTTATTATGAATTTCCAACAAGTATCGGCTAACACAATCAAAGATTTAGACTTTGATTCAAACCCTATTTACAAAGTTTCGAGTATCTACATAAAAAAATTTAAATCGCCTTTTTTTAAAAATGTTTCTTTATCTAGCTAAACACCTTCAGTTTTTTAGTGTTCCGTACGGAACGCTTATAAGATCACTTTGGTTCCTGCCTGTCTGTCTGTCCGTCTGTCATAGTCGATTTTCTCCGAAACTATTTGACATAGAAAGTTGAAATTTGGCACAATTGTAGTAATTGATAATCCCATCAGAGCCGTGAGGTTTTGAAAGTTAAATTTTGACTTAAGGGGTTAGTTTTGGGGGGTGAAATCCGAAGCGAAAAAAATTTTTTTTACCAGGTCATCGAGTGGGGTATCAAATGAAAGCTTACAAAAACACGAGTTCAAAAATATATATTATGTAATTCTTGTGTACACTTTTCTTTGTATTATTTCTAAAAAATTGCCAAAAATCGCTGATCAAAAAATTTTGAAAAAATTCTGCAATATTTTCCATAAGGTGTAGATTGAATGAAAATTATCACGAGTGCATTACCTTTGCTAATTTATCTGGTAAATAAAAAAAAAGTTTGTAAGGCCAATATTTCGAAAAAAAAAGAAACTGGGGAGATTCCTCTAATGCTTTAGAAATGACTCAGAATTTATCGACTCCCAGCCCTTCCTCTGAACCAATAACACTCAAAAACTACTGATCCCTTCTCCACTAGAAAAACTATCTATGTACTAACTATGAAATCGATATTATATTCTGTTCAAGAGTTGGTGACACAACTGACCGGTAGATTGACGGACGGAAATTGGAAACTATGTTTTGCGTTATAGGAACCCTGAAACGTAAAGAAATGCTTGGAGGTTGATTTTGTTACAAATTTAATAATGCAGTTAGATAGGCAAGTAAAATTATTTTACCTGGTACTTATGATATAGAAATAGATATTTTACGCCCGCATATACGCTTCTTTAAGTGGAACTGACAAAAAAGTAACTGTTTGGAGAAAACGAAAATATAGGCCCTTATCCTTCCTCATGATATATTGTATTTATATTTGTGAGACAAAACAATATGGTTTATAAAATGAAAAGTGGTCAATATTATTTGATTCCATATAGAAATTTAAATATATATATATATATATATATATATATATATATATATATATATATATATATATATATAAGGCCTCATTGAAAAAGTATAGAATATAATAAGCCTGTTATACTCATGTTCGTGGACTTCGAAGCGGCTTTTGATTCTGTCAATGTCAATGTTAAAACACAAACTAACCAATCCACCAGAAAATTTCAAAAGGCTCAGCTCAGCTGCTGCTGCCGCGGCTAGATCACAGTATCGAGTAGCAATAGCAGCAAGACCACTTAAAAAGCCAAATGAAATTCTGGCCAAATGTCGTGCAAATTCATTGCTAGACGAACGGATTGAAACCCAAAATTTTAATGTATTATGTTTATATATTTATATATATATATATATATATATATATATATATATATATATATATATATATATATATATATATGTATATACAGTGAAGTCTGCTTAAAAGGATCCCGTTTATAACGAATTTCCTATTAAAAGAACTATTTTATAATGCACGAAAAAACTTCCATAAGACCGATGCAAATTTTTATGGGTTATAACGAACCCGGTTACAACAAACTTCCTAATAAAGCGAACCAAATTTGGATGTTTTGTGTTCGTTTATAACGAACTTGCCATTCCCTGTGCTCGATATCGCGCAACTTGATCTAGGTAATTCACCGAAACTCGCTGGGAACTCCTATTCTACTTATTTCCGCCGTGTTGCTAATTCCAGCAGTGTTATTTTCAATTCATTTGTTGTGTTATGCGGTTCTAATGCATATTTAATCAAAGTAGCAAAGTGAATATTTAAGTTTTTATTTCAAAATGAGTACACAAAAATGCAAAGCGTTGACTTTAAAAGACAAACACGATATTATAAGGAAAATAGAAAATGGAGTTAAACAAAGTGATGTTTGTAAACAGTTGAATTTAACTAAATCTACGGTTTCTACCATATGGAAGAACAGGCCAGAAATCTTATCAATCTATGATAAAAGAAACTTTAGTTGTAAAAAAACAAGAAAATCTATACATGACCAAGTCGATAAAGGACTCCTTAAATGGTTTAGTCAAAAACGACATGAACATGTTCCTATTATCGGCTATACTTTTCAAGAGAAAGCTAGTGAATTGACAGGGAAAATAGAGAACACCGAGTTTAACTGTTCTAGAAGTTGGATTGAACAATTTAAAAAGCGACATAATATTAGTGGGGGTAAGATAGTAGGAGAAACTGTAGGACTGGATATGACTGTTGTTGATCAGTGGCTGACCAATGTACGGCCGGAGAAAGTTATGAATATGTGGACATTTTTAATGCGGATGAAAACGGTTTGTTTTACAAAATGACGCGTGATAAGACATTAAAGTTTGCCGGAGAGAATTGCGCTGGTGGAAAATTATCAAAAGTAAAGATTACTGCGTTGGTAACTGCAAATATTTCTGGAACAGAGAAAAAAGAGAAATTGTTGGTGATAGAAAAGTCCGCCGATACCAGATGTTTTAAAAACAAGTACAAAGTAACTATCCAAGTGCCGAAATTGCCATCCTGGGCGACTTTAATGTCCACAATATCAACTGGCTCAAATATTCAAATACTACCGACGAACAAGGTCGTGAAGCTGAATCATTCTCAATCAGTTATGGCTTAACTCAGCTTATTGACGAACCAACACGGATCCCTGATCGAGACGGGGAGTTCGCCAGTCTTCTTGATCTGTTTTTAACCACCAATCCGGAGATTTACACGGTCACCGTAAATCCGCCGTTAGGTTCTTCCGACCATAAACTGCTTTCGACATCGAGTATCCTGCCAATCAGTGACAGAGAGGCGCCTAGGCCGCGCAAGATTTGGCACTACAAATCTGCTAAATGGGAAGATCTCATGGAATACTTTCGAACTTTCCCTTGGATGGACGTTTGTTTTCGATCCGATAACCCATCTGACTGCGCCAGGGAGGTCTCCGATGTTATTTTGGCTGGTATGGAAGCTTACATCCCTTTTTCGAAGAAATGCTCCTCCAACGGCAAGCCTTGGTTCGACCGAAAATGCAAAGAAGCTGTTGCTTCTAAACATATTGCCTACCGACAATGGCGTGAAAATCCTAACACCTTAAATCGAAATATCTTTGTTCATGCCCGGAACAGATGCAAGGGAATTATCGACGAAACCAAGGAGGCACACAATCAACGAATTAGAAACAAACTTCTCGCTTGTCCCAACAATTCCAGGTCCTTTTGGGCAGTCGCTAAGGCAGTTAGTCAAAACTTTACCAAATCCACGATACCACCACTCACACGGCCAGATAATTCCATTGCAACCACACCTGTTGAGAGAGCGAACTTGTTGGCTGAACTCTTTGCTTCACATTCTACTGTCGATTTCCAAGGAAAAACACCAGCGACTATTCCCATATTGCAGTCAAGGATGCCCGATGTTGTCTTCAGACAGCGCATCATAAAGCGTATTTTAATGAAGCTAGACACCAAGAAGGCTTCTGGCGCTGACGGAATACCTGCCATAGTTCTCAAAAACTGTGCAAGGGAACTAACACCAGTTTTCTGTAGACTTTTTAACCTATCCTACAGAAAGGGAATATTTCCGTCCTGCTGGAAATGTGCCACGGTTCAGCCGATACCTAAAAAAGGTAAGAAGTCCTTGCCAAATAACTACCGACCAGTTGCAATGCTTTCAATAATATCGAAAGTCATGGAAAAGGTTATCAATGAGCATCTTCTAAAATATCTTGAACGATTTAATATTATTAGCGATCACCAATATGGTTTTCGTAAACATAGATCAACAGGAGATCTTCTGACTTATGTAACACATGTTTGGAACAACGCAATTGAACACTTTGGAGAATCTCGAGCGGTGGCTCTTGACATATCCAAGGCATTCGACCGTGTTTGGCACGATGGACTGTTGGCTAAGTTGCGCTCTTATGGTATGTCTGAAAGGTTCTGTTTGTGACTCTCATGTTTCCTCAGAGAGCGTTCTTTACGAGTGGCGGTCGACGGATTTCTTTCTAACACCCTCACTATCAACGCCGGTGTGCCCCAGGGCTCCATACTGTCTCCTACTCTCTTTCTCATTTACATTAACGATCTGCTGGAAAAGACCGTGAATCCAATCTATAGCTTTACAGATGACAGTACGCTTGTCTCTTCATTCACCTTGAACGCTCGGACATCGGCTGCTCAGGCGAATATCCGCAGACAGCAGGAGGTCGTTCAACTTAACAAAGACCTGGAAGAAATTCTATCTTGGGGTGACAGTAACCAAGTGGAATTTAACGCTACAAAAACCCAAGCGGCAGTTTTTTCTAAAAAAAGTTAACGTTGCTGAACCCGACATAGTTATGTCGGGGCACTCCATTCCCCTAGCATCGTCGCTCAATTTGTTGGGCGTTAGTTTGGGAGCAAATATGTCTTGGCATGAACATGTTGCAGGCATAGCAAGGAGAGCTTCTCAAAAATTGGGAATATTATTTAGAACCAGAAAGCTTTACACCCCACAGCAACTGTTAATTCTTTACAAAGCCCAAATTCGACCAACTATGGAATACTGCTCCCACGTTTGGGGCTCCGCTCCCAAACATACACTGCATTTGTTGGATTCTGTTCAGAGAAGAACGGTCCGTCTGATTGGGGACCCGGAATTGACCGGCGGCCTTGATTCGCTGGAACATCGAAGAACGGTTGGCGACTTGAGTCTGTTCTACAAGTATTTTCATGGAAAGTGTTCGAAGGATGTAGCCCGCTTAATTCCTCCCAAAGCGGTGCATGTTAGAAATACACGTCGCGCTGGTGCTTCGCA
Source organism: Pachyrhynchus sulphureomaculatus (assembly GCA_019049505.1). NCBI lineage: Eukaryota > Metazoa > Arthropoda > Insecta > Coleoptera > Curculionidae > Pachyrhynchus > Pachyrhynchus sulphureomaculatus. Next base: position 192,301,150 of record CM032456.1, read on the forward strand.
TCCGTATGAGGTTCAGCTTGTTACTCCGCGTACGACGCTTTTCAAGCAATCTTTTATATGGAGAACATCATCCCTTTGGAATAATTTGCCCAGCGCTGTGTTTCCCACCGAGTACAATTTACAGCGATTCAAGAACAACGTGAATGGCTTTTTCCGCACTCGTGCCGCTCCTGGAGCGTTTTAGGGACTTCCCTGCAGCACGTGTGCTAGACCAATAAAAAAAAAAAAAAAACATTTACCAGTAAAGTACAAATCAAACAGTAAAGCCTGGATGACATCAGAAATTTTTAAAAACGGACTGATCGAATGAGACAAAGAATTAAAATTCACAAACAGGAAATTATTACTTTTGATTGACAACTGTCCAGCGCACCCTAAAGTTGATCTACAATAAATAAAATTGGTTTTTATGCCTCCAAACACAAGTGCAAAGCTCCAGCATATGGCTCAAGGTGTGATACATTCTTTAAAATGTCGTTACAGATAGATTTTACTTATAAAAATGTCAAAGACGATCGATAAAGGTAACATTTTTTCTGTAACTCTCTTGGACTCTATAAACGTTATCCATATGGCTTGGCAAAGAGTCAGTAGAGAAACCATTGCAAACTGTTTTAAGCATGGCGGATTTTTAAGGAAGGGATGTAGATATGACTCAGATGATGAGCTACCGTTGACTCAGTGGACTGAAAAACATCGAGAAGATTCTACTGATTGTCTAGAATTTGTTTAGGATGCTGAAATTCAACAAAGTACAGTGGAAATCGAGATTAAAAAGATGTTTAATCACCTTAAATTTGAAGAATATATATGTGCTCATAATGAATTAATGACGAGAGAAATATTAACTTATGACCAAATTGTGACATCAGTGACTTCTGGAAAGATTTTAAGCGATAATGGCGACGAAGACGAGCTTGGAGAAGGAGATAATATTTATGTTCCATTCATTTCAGAAATGACTAAGAAAATGACTGAAAGTTGCAATTTTTTGGAATCTCATGAAGTTCCTGAACATATATGGAGTAGTTTTTGTGATCTTGACAATTATAAAAACACCATTTCTTTTTCAAGTAAAATTGTACCAACGAAAATTACTGATTTTGTTGTATAAACTACGTATTTTAATGTTTTCGTTTATACCCGTATTTGTACCAACATACATAATAATAATTTTTAGTGCGACTTGTTTTATTTTCGTTTGAGCGTTTTCTATTAATTTAATAGTTATTATTATTAACATATATATATATATATATATATATATATATATATATATATATATATATATATATATATATATATATATATATGTATATGTATATGTATATGTATATGTATATGTATATGTATATGTATATATATATATACATATATATATATATATATATATATATATATATATATATATATATATATATATATATATATATATATGTATATATATATATATATATATATATATATATATATATATATATATATATATATATATATATATATATATATATATATATATGGAGGTCCGCCGATAGCCGCCTGGTCGTCCACGTACAAAACCGACAATGTCGCCCCTCCAGAAATTTTCTGTGGTCGCCCCCATCCCCATCTTGTATTTCCGCCCTCCTGGATGTGCCGCTCGCGTGGGGTGCGCGCCCTGCACGCCCGCTTACGGCGAGCCTGTATATATGTCTTGTTACTTTTCATACGCTGGCGCTGGTTGATCATACAGTTGTACTAACAGTAATAAAAGATACCTGTAGAGGTTTCTGTTATCCTAATAAAAAATGTGGGTTGCACTGGTTTTGCTCTTCTTCCGTATCATCCTTCTTTAATGTGGGAGGTGCCATATGGAATTGTGTATATTAATTACAGTGAATAAGCAGTGAGTAATAAATTGCTACTATTAACTATTGGCCATTAAGTGGAGCTGATGACACAAGTGTTAATTATCTTTAAAGCATTCTAAAATAGGTAATACAATTTTATGACGTGTTGTTACCAAAAACACAATAAAAATGTATTAAGTGTAAAATTTCTCATTTTAAATCTACTAATTAGATTAATTAGTAGGGAGTTTACGTATACAATATTTAAGAAGATGTTTCTATTAGCTTTCTTAAATTTCTGTTTCCCTAATATAAATGGTGGACTGCATCGGTTTAATTCCATCAACCGTGTAAGGTTGGTGCGTGTTACTTAGCCATATGAACCGTCCAGGTGAAATGTAATCACGTTACTGAGGAGTATTAAAATGGCGAGAAAACTACGAAAGATAAATTTGACGCAGCGCCAGATTACGATATGTAACTAGTCCTACTAACATTTCGAAATTACTGTACTTTCATATCATATTTTTTAGAGAGCAGCGCTGCTAGACGTCTCTTTTTAGCGGAGGAGGTGATAGAAAATAAATAAAAACCGGTCAAGTGCAAGTTGAACTTACGCCATTAGTGTTCCGTACGTTGATTGCTTTTAAAATAAAAAATGTTGTAACGGAAGTATAAAATGATCAGTGACTTCACAAAACACACCCCAAATGAGTTTTTCAACAAAGTTTATTTCCAATCTTTACTGAAAATTGATGACCTTGAAATTTCTGTTTTTTTATATACCAGATAAATTATTACAGGTAATACACTCGTGATAATTTTCGTTCAATCTACACCCCATGGAGAATATTCCATAATTTTTTCAAAATTTTTTGATAAGTAGTTTTCGAGATAAGGCGGGTGGACAGCGATTTTTCGCGATTTTTAAAAATAATCCAAGAAAAGTGCGTGCGAGTATTACATTATATATATATATATATATATATATATATATATATATATATATATATATATATATATATATATATATATTTGTACTCGTGTTTTCACAAGCTTTCATTTGACACCACACTCGATTACCTAGTAAAAATTTTTTTTTTTCACTTCCGATTTCACCCCCCCAAAACTAAAGCCTTAAGTCAAAATTTAACTTTCAAAACTACATGGCTCTGATGAGGCCATCAATTCCTATATTATCACCAAATTTCAACTTTCTATGACAAATAGTTTCGGAGAAAATCGGGTGTGACAGACGGACGGACAGACAGACAGACAGACAGACGGACAGACACCGAAGTGATCTTATAAGTGTTCCGTACGGAACACTAAAAAGAGAAACCCAATACTTTCTTAAGCTACTTCTTTACTTTCCTACCACTGATGTAATACACTATTAACACTTCTCGTGACGTTGATTTGTATAATAGGGCCAATTTTTAAGTCTCTTTTTTAATAATTTATTTTCCCAGTAGGCTCGAACCTACGAAACATGAAAATTCTTAATTCGTTAATTTATTATGAAGAGAAATGGCAATTAATGATAAGGTTATCCTATATTTTTCATTGTTAAAACATGAATGGGCATTAAAATTGCATTCCATTGGGTTGGGATTTTTGTGAAAATTTTTTTCAACATACGTTTTTGTTTATTTGGATGGCGATATTTTCCCCTAATTAAAATATATGTTTAAATGACAATACAAGGACAATTTAACCGGTGTTCCCACTTACATTTACATCATCTCAAATGTGCCCTTTATTCTTGTTTCTGAGAAGATTGGTTGGTACCTGTTTCATCGCTCTACGACGTTAGTTTTCGAATTACGGAATGTTATCAAGGTAGCAGAAATACAAGTAATAAGTTTTTATCGGTCACGTAGATTAAATACTAATGAGACGTAGATGACTCCGTTAAACGTTCTGTTGAGCTTTATGGTTAAGGGAAATCAATAGGGTTGAAGTCTTAAACATCGATATTTTTTACACAAGTCGAAAATGTACACCTTCGAGAATATCATTCTAAAATAATATACATATTAAAATTGATAAAAATAAATAAATTAGAGAGCATTTTCTATTGACGCATCCGAGGTATGAAATTCCCTTTCGATCGGGGCCGCATTGTCGGCAGATATAAACAATTTTCTATGAGAGAACAGTATTCGAAACATGAAATAGAACTATAAACTAACCCTATATTGTGCTGGCAACCCCAAACATGCTATGATAGGTTAGTTCAGGTTCTGTCGTAAGCTTTGCAATTTCGAATTAACACGAGAATATAAAGGAATTCAACTTTAAATTTTAAACTAGTTTTTCTCGAAACCGTGATATTCAGATTACTTTAGATTCTAAACGTGCTTAAAACAAATTATTTTTATTTAAACACAGGGAAAATTTTCTAGGCTTTACTTCTTACTTCTTTCGCTATATTTTTGATCTTAGGATTTCTTGATTGTTTTAAACATTCGTCATTTCTTTTATTAATTAAAGTTTTTTAATCAGCTGCGCTTGGTTAAAATCGCTCTAAAATACGTTAAAAAGCCTGCTTTATTAGTGTTCCGTACGTTGATTGCTTTTAAAATAAAAATTTTTGTTAATGAAATGATCCATGACTTCACAAAACACACCCCAAATAAGTTTTCAACAAAGCTTTTTTCCGATTTTTACTGAAAACTGATGACCTAGAATTTTTTTTTATCAGATAAATTATTAAAGGTAATTCACTCGTGATAACTTTCGTTCAATCTACACCCTGTTGAGAATATTCTAGAATTTTTTCAAAATTTTTTGATCAGTACTTTTCAAGATAAAGGGGAGGACACCGATTTTTCACAATTTTTTAAAAATAATACAAAGAAAAATATGTACAAGTATTACATTATATATATTTTTGAAGTCGTGTTTTTGCAAGCTTTCATTTGGCACCCTACTCGACGACCTGGTAATTTTTTTTTTTTTCACTTGCGATTCCACCCCCCAAAACTAACACCTTAAGTCAAAATTTAACTTTCAAAGCCACACAGTTCTGATAAGGCCATCAATTCTTATATTATTGCCAAATTTTAACTTTCTATGTCAAATAATTTCGGAGAAAATCGGGTCTGACAGACAGACAGACGGAGAGACAGGCCGACAGACACCGAAGTGATCTTATAAGTGTTCCGTACAGGACACTCAAACGCTTGGGCTTGCTGATATTTATTTACTAAAGAAAATTGTGTCTCAATAATACAAAGTTTTTATTTTCTTTTTACAATTTTTTATATCTGTTAATCTCTTTCAGTATCACATCCAAACGACTAAACTGTTCTTGTCTAACTTAAACGGTTACTTATGAATTCTTTTATTCCGTCTGAATAATTATGGTGAAATGTAATGTAACTAACTCACTCTACGCAAAAGAGATATTACAATACGGCAAAACAGGTCTCCTGACTATTTAGTTAGAATATAACACGTAGGCTGAAAAGTTTTTGGTCTAACACATATATATTGCCTTTTCAAAAAATCCATATGATTTCTAGGAAGTATCGACCTTCAAACGAAACGTGTCAAAATTTCATGACATTTCGACTATTAGTTTACAAGTTACAGTGGTTTTAGTGACGCTACTTTTGACATTTTCAAAACAACGAAAAAAATCGAATTTCGTGTGTTGATTAAACATTGTTTTTGTGATGGGAAAAAATACCGTTCAAGCAAAGCAGTGGCTTGATAAGTGTTGCGGGGACTCTCCCCCTGGAAAAATCACTCATCATTTACTGATATGCCGAATTTAAACGCGGTCGTACAGACACAAATAATGTTGAACGCTCTGGACGCCCAAATGAGGTGGTTACACCAGAACACATAAAAAAAATCCACAAAATTGTTTTGGATGACCGTAAAGTGAAATTGCGTGAGATAGCTGACACCTGAAAGGTATCAAAAGAACGCGTTGGTCATATTTTGCATGAACATTTGGGCATGAGAAAGCTCTGTTCGAATGGGTACCGCATTTGTTTACAGTGGATCAAAAACAACAACGTGTTGATGATTCTGAGCGCTGTTTGGACCTGTTTAAGCTCAATAAAAAGGATTTTTTCATGCGATATGTGACAATAGATGAAACGTGGATTCACCACTACACACCGAAATCCAATCGGGAGTCAGCTGAGTGGATGGCAGCCGATGAAAGCTATCCAAAGCGACCAAAAACACAATAGTCGGTTGGGAAGGTTTTGACCTCTATATTTTGGAATGCGCATGTAATAACTTTCATCGACTATGTTGAAAAGGGAAAAACTATCAATAGCGAATATTATATAAAATTACTAGTGCGTTTAGAGGCAGAAATCGGAAAGAAACGGCCCCAAATGTACAAGAAAAAAAGTGCTCTTTCATCAACACAATACACCGTGTTACAAGTCAATGGTTACGATGGCAAAATTGCATGAATTGAAGTTCGAATTACTTTCTCATCCACCGTATTCTCCAGATTTGGCCCCCAGCGGCTATTATCTATTCGCAGACCTCAAAAAAATGTTCGCGGGAAAGAGATTTGGCTCCAGTAAAGAAGTTATCGCCGAAACTGAGGCCTATTTTGAAGGCAAAAACAAATCCTTCCACAAGAAAGTTATAGAAATATTAGAAAAGCGTTGGACTGATTGTATCGCTCTTGAAGGAGACTATGTTGATGAATAAAGTCCAGTTTTGCAAAAAAAATTTATTAACAAAATAATACATACGCCATATTTTATTTTATTTTCTGAACTTTCGAAACTTACCACAAGATAGTTAATCAAATATGCCAGCTCCAATCCAACAAGTCTAGTATTAGCAGTTGCTTGTGTATAAAGCGGTAGACTTCCTCCAGCCCAGTCTACGACTATTACGTTGAGATCTTCTGCTTTAAGGAGTTCATCTCTCATATCTTTCACCTATAAAAAACATAATTTCTGTTTTATTTTTGAAATAAAATGTTATATCGAATTTTTTTCTGAAAGATCCCACCCTAAAATTGGACTTAATCCGGCTCCAGAGAAAGTGTTTACCAATATCACCTATTCTAGTACGCACATAGCTCTAGCAAACATAATATCTGTTCTTCTAAAAGGAATTTTATTGAAAAGATTTGACAACAAGCATCAATAACTCAGGCCAACGATGAAAAAACTTTTTTAATAATTTTTACATGTTTTTTGGTGTGCTGAGTCCGAAAATAATAATAGAAAAGTCGTATCACCCACCAATTTTTCACATTTTAATATTCAAAATGTGAAAAGTTTATTTTTTATCATTCAAATGTTATTAGGTTGGCAATCAAATCAGAATTTTATAAGGTTGGCAGTAAAATCAAATGTTATTAGGTTGGCAGTTCCGATAAATGTCACAGCTGTTTGTTTTCTTCCAGTTAATATAACCTCGCATTACAGTGTTCAACCCATGTGCTTTAATTCACACTCAAAGTAGGCTAATCGTGGTTGTAAAAACTCTCCCAACACTTTTTGTTATATATGTGGTGAGTTTGTAGTTAAGAAACATCAAAGAAACATTACTGACTTTGTAAAAAAAAAAGTATACTTTGCATATTTTGGTGTAGAAATCGGTAATCAAGAAAAATGTTGGGCTCTTCACAAAGTATGTTATGTTTGTGTCGAGGATCTTCGAAAAGAAAGCTTTTAGATTTGCAATACCCATGGTATGGAAAGAGCAAGAAAATCATTCAAATGATTGTTGGTTTTGCAGCGTTGATGTTTCTGGATATAACTCCAAAAATAAGAAAGTAATTGTCTATCCTAACTTTACTTCCGCTAATCGACCGGTAGGACATGGACCGGGACTTCCTCTGAGCCACCTCAGTCTATTGATGACGTTTTATAGTCCAGTCCCGAATTTAATGAAAGTCGACCGGATGATGATGAGTTTAAACGTTCTTTAGAAAATTTTTAAACCGCAGTTGTTTACACAAGCTGAGTTAAATAATTTAGTGAGAGATTTGGGTTTGACCAAGGAAAAAGCAGAATTGCTTGGGTCTAGGCTGAAAGAAAAACATTTATTGGAATCTGGACATCTATTTATCATTATAGAACAAGAAATCAACAGTTTATTCAGTTTTTCAAGCAGGAAGAGGATTTGGTTTACCGCCATGATATTGGTAGTCTAATGAACGAATTTGGCATTGAGTACAAGAAGGTTGGAGGCTTTTTATAGACTCATCAAAAACTAGTTTAAAAGGTGTTCTGTTACACAACGGAAATACTTATGCTTCATTGCCTGTTGCTCATTCAGTCCATATGAAGGAAACTTACGAAAATCTGATTTTACAGAAAATTAACTATCCAGCTCACGATTGCATGTTATGTGGAGATTTAAAAGTTGTCTTCATGATCCTTGGTCAACAAAAGGGATTTACAAAGTTTCCATGTTTTATATGTGAGTGGGACAGCAGAGCAAGGGATCAACATTGGCCCAAAAACAATGGCCCGTAAAAAAAATTTAACACCTGGCGAGAAGAACATTTTGCATAAAACCTTAATAGACCCAAAAAAGGTTCTTCTGCTACCACTACACTTCAAGTTAGGCTTAATGAAACAATTTGTGAAAGCCTTGCCTAAAGATGGTGAATGTTTTAAATATTTGTGTAAAAAATGTCCTCATCTATCAGAAGCTAAACTGAAAGAAGAGGTTTTCGTTGGGCCTGATATTCGTAAAATGATGTTTGATTCCAACTTTGAAGCAAGGATGACTACAAAGGAAAAGGAGGCTTGGATATCATTTAAAGAAGTTGTGACTAAGTTTTTGGGCAATGTGAAAGACCCTAACTATGAACTTATCGTAGCTAATATGATAGACAAGTTCAAAAATCTGGGTTGTCTGATGAGCCTTAAAGTCCACTTCTTGCACAACCATCTTGACTTTTTTCCTAAAAACTTAGGCGATGTGAGTGAAGAGCAGGGGGAACGGTTCCATCAGGACATAAAGGAGATGGAGAAACGGTACCAGGGACGGTGGAATATCAACATGATGGGTGATTACTATTGGTCACTTCATAGAGAACAACAAAATGCATCACATCGGAGAAAAAGCTATACAAGAAACTTCACAAAGAAAAGGGAAAGGAAATACAAAAAAATAAGCACGTAAAATATTCGCATTGAAGTAAAATATGTTATCGTGAGTAAAAATTGTAGCCTAACCAATTAAAAGTACAATTTAAGTTTTTATTTTTTATGTATAAAATTTTCCCTATTTTGAAATTTAATCGATGTCATATTGTGAGAGAACTGTGGGTGATACAAAAAAACTGATACCAGATACGGTTTCAGTACCCAAAAATATATAACACTTACATAGATGTATTGGTTTAAAAAGTTTTTACAAATATTTTTTTTGTTGGCCTGTGTAATTAATTTTTAGAGTGATTGATCTCCGAAATTAGTAATCTAAAAAATTTCAAGGAACCATAGTTTTTTAGTTATTGTTCTTGTATATATTCAGTGTATAATTCAGGCATTCTATAGAATGCCTAGGCATTTTATAGAATGCCTAGGTGTGCTGGGCACGTTTAGGCAATATATGAAATATTTTCTTTTTCTTTAACCATTATATCCTTGGCCTAGATAATCTATAGAATGATTAGGAATTCTATAGAATGCCGATAAGAGATTAGGTATAGTATAAAGTAAAAGATAAATCACCCTAATATCAAACGTACAGCCGGCAATGTGTATAATAAATCGATATTGAAAACAATAAGCGTTAACTCTTACCTCTGTTGCGGGTGGCGAGGGAGCGCTGTGAGGGTGAAGTCAATACGTTATAACATGAACTAGAACTAACAGGAGCTTATGTCTTAAGAAGAAGGTGCTGTGTACTTCTAATTGTCACAACAATTCAACACGCAATAAATAGATATAAAATGAAAGACAAATTATCATAATCATATGTTTTGTTTATTCAAAATTAACAATATTCAGATTATCAACTGTCTATAAAAAGAATGCGTAGGGAAGTGAAATTAGAGACTTCGGCATCTCTGAAAAACCAATCGTTTGTTTTATTTGTAAGAGAAATACTTATTTTTTTTTTTTTAACTAACGAGCTGACTAACGAATAACAGTTAATGCTTACTGTTTTCAATATCTATTATACACATTACCGGCTGTACGTTAGGTTATCTATAGAATTTCTAGGCAAAGTATAAAATAAATTATACTTTGTCAGAACGTTTTAAGCATTCTATAGAATGCCTAGGCATTGTACAGAGTGTCGGATTATATACTTTGCTAGTAATACATAACACAATCTAAAAAGAAGGCACATACCTTTATTTTACGGTAAACAGAAATTGCTATATAGAACGAACGGGAGCTAATTCGGTGTTAAAATAATGTATTTTTGTAAAGTTCACATTGTTTGTACGGATTGCAGTCGTGTTAAGTTCGGCAATAATATTTCTCACAACTTCCTAACAATTAATTTACTCTTCATTATTACCAAAATTCAATCTGAATTAACGGGTCATTTTACAATATGTCAACATATTTTTACGCCTCATATTGACAAACCTGTCAAAAAATTTTCCAAAAAAAGATAGCTTTAATACTTGTGCCTCTCTGTCATTGATTGAGTCTATGCTCTAGTAAATATGAATTCAGGTGAACCACGAAATAGACGTATTTGTCGATATTATCAAAGAGGATTCTGTAGATTTGGAAATCGCTGTAGAAATATTCATCCAAAAGAATTAAAGAACATTCAAAAGGGAAACGAATGTTCAGCAATAATGGGAGAAGCAAAACAAAGTTTCTTATCTTTTACAGGATCCGGGGATGTGAGCACTGAACTTGGGCCAAGTACTAGTATTATTAAAGATAAAATTACACCAATTCAAAAAGCCCAATCTTTAAAAATAGCATGTGGAATTTGCTTGGATATAGTTTCCGAAAAAAGTATTAAAAAAGAACAATTATTTGGAATCTTACCCAACTGCAATCACTGTTTTTGTTTTAACTGTATTACGACATGGCGACACAGCAAAGATTTTGAAGTTAATATTTCTAAAGCTTGTCCAGAGTGTAGAGTAGCCTCAAATTTCGTATACCCGAGTAAAATTTGGTTTGAAGATAAAGTAGAAAAAAGGAATTTTATATCTAAAGAGAATTCAAGAAGGCAAAAAATCGACTGTAGGTATTTTAGAAAAGGTAAAGGAAAATGTCCTTTTGGAAACACCTGTCTTTACCTTCATGCTCTTCCCAGTGGAAAGAAAATGGACGTTGGCCCTCCAAAACCACGCAGACGTAGAATATCCAATTTCGAACATGAATTGGTGCATGAAATTCTTTACTGGCTGCACGATGATGATGTTTTTGATTTTGATCTAGATGATCCTACCATTGCAATGCAAGTTCTCAGTGATAACGATTTTCAACAAATTATTGCCATAGAAGGACTTTTAAGTCCTAGTTATCCCAGTTCTGATGTCGAAAGCGACGACTGTGACTACCTGTTCTTATGAAATATTATTGACAACTGCCATTAAAACTATTTTTTTCTATATTTACAAAGTTTTAGTATCTTAAATCGTTTAAAATATTTAGTCTGTGTTCATTTTATTTAAATTTTTTGTCATCAAAATATACTTATTTATCTTAATTACTCTATACTTTGAATAAAACATCATTTTTTATAAAGATTGACATATACAGGGTGTTATGGAAATCACTGCATATATTGCAACTGGCACCTCCTTGTAGCAAGACCGATTGCAGAAAATTCCCGTTAAATACTAGTAGATCTCAATAATAAAGTAACAAATCGAACCTAAAGAAATGATGAAATGTGGATATTGTTTTCGCTCCGCCACTGGTAAACAAGTTGTTTTGTTTACCACTGGTAAACAAATTTTCCTATTGTTAACAAAAACGAGACATTTACAGTGTTGGTGAGATTTAACTCAGGGCAGGCGTATTGTACGACCAGCAACAATGCGCCTGAGCTAGTTCATACAATCTTGATCTTTCAAGTACGGGTTAGTTTGGCGGTAAAATCCAGTTTTGCCCTTTTTGTAATCTTTCCAGAATTTTGAAATTGAAAAAAAGTATTGAATGGGCTTTTACTTGGTCCCACGAGTCACCCGTTTCAATATATGCTTTCCATTTCCATAACACCCTATGTATATATAAACAACATATACAGGATGCTCCATATGTATGGAATGATTCCACAACATTTATTAATAAGTGTATTAAAAAAATGTTTAAATAAAAGTTATAGGGTGTTATTCGGCGCACATCATAATTTTTTTTTTTGGAAAGCCCTGTTGGATAAGCAAATTAGGTATTTCCATTCTAGTGTTTTCAACCGAGAGTATCAGTTTTCGGAAAGTCTATGATGAGTTGGATGAGCAAACTAGGTATTCCCATTCTAACTATTTTAATGAAAAGTTCATTATGCGAGACCTTATCGCAGGCCTTGCTAACTGCACCTGTATTTAATGTTCTGTTAAGGAGGTTCGGGCAGGACGTCGCGGAGGTCACAGGCAAGGAGGGTAGACCTATGTTAAACACATAGATAACGAAAAGCATTATCAATCATGAAGAATTAAATTATATTATTATTATTTTTATTATGTTGCAATGAAACATAGACATCTTTTTTATTGATTCTGCGTTTAATTATCATTGTTATCGAATTAATGAATTATTTATTAAAAAGGTATGGTACAACACATGTATTATAAGTAACAAACGTGGCAACGTTGCAAAAAAGACATATGAAATATTTAGGTTGGCTTAACTGCTGTCCAAACAGCAAATTTTAAATGATCGAAACCATAGACATAGAGGATGGACTGAGTGTTCCCTATCCTGCTGTGCGGTAAATATGGACGCAAAAGTGTGAGAGAAACAAAGCAAATGAGCGGCCAGTAGCTGTATTTTTCTAGAATGGCGCTAAGCTACGGCGCTCTTCAAAATAATATTTCTGAAATATAAGTGTTCTATTTGAATTAAAATCGGGTGGGGCTTTTCTCGCCTTGAATTCCGTCTCGGTTTTCTGCGCCTTGTTTATTAGGGGCCTACAGAAAAGAGACAGGTATTGGCCGCACAGTCGCTTTGTCTGTTTCTAGAGAGTGGTCAATTTTGTGAGGTTAATGATCAGTCCATCCTCTATGTCTACGATTGAAACTTTCGGAATGAGAGATTATTTGTTATAAAGTTGCGACATTGCAGTCACGAATAGTATGTGAAGAGAAGAATTATTTTTGTATAAACTTCAAAATTTTTGTTTACCCGAATGTAATGAAAACGTAAGCAATTATTTTTGGAGCCGCGCGTGCGCAAAGCATCTTCAATTGCTATATTGCCACGTCTATAAAGCCATAACGACAGATTATTTATTTTCATTGCACATGATGAAGTATTATTGCTTGTTGCTAGAAGTCTAACGAGTGAAAGTGACCGAAGTTTGGTGTATCGTTTCTAAAGGCATTGTTACATGTTATATAAAGTTTTTATCATTCTTTTATCGTTATATATTAGTCAAATTAATTCTCCATTACAACACATATATTTTCAGCAACTTTTATAATTTTTTTCTCGTCAACCAGCGAATCGAATCAACTGAAACTTCGCAAATATCGCTTAATTTTTCTACAATAGTGAACCAATGTAATGCCTGAATCTCCTTAAAGACTATTAGAATATTAGAGTATAGAGATTTGTTCTGAACCTAAACTGGTCGTGGTGGTAAAAATGTTTCTTTATTCGGAAAATTCGTTTATCATAAACAATCTTATTTTTTCCTTAATTTTTGCAGAGATTAGATAAAAGGGTAATTGGGCGGTAGTTGCCCACCAGCGATCTAAAAATACCTCTGGGTTGCAATTACTTTTGTTAAGTTAGCAATATCTATTATTTTTTTTATTTGATATATTTTTGAAGGCCTTATTCCAGATATTTTCTAGTCCAGGAGCCAATGTTTATATTATTGAGTAGTATGTAATCCATTGATTTGTAAATCCTCCTTACATTAATACAGTCTATCAAGTAAGAAAGTGACCTTGAATTCTTGAAAAAATGTGTTTCGGGAACATTTTTGGCCACCAATGTATTCCATGGTGTTATAACAACGGCACAATTACCTTAGTAAGTTGTCCAATCGCCTCCTGCCTCAATAATCGCCTGGCATCTTCGAGGCATGCTGAGAACGAGATTTTTTGCCTACTCTGGAAATTTTTCGAATCTCACGAGACAACTGAGTCAAAGTCCTCAGAGCCTTTTCTCGGAGCTTTCTCTTTACAAAACGTTTTCAATAGAGTTGGCGTCCGGCGATTGTGAGGGCCACTCTAGTATCTTATTGTGAGATCAAGCGAGCCTCTTCAGGACGTTATTTTCGCCCAGCAAATGTTTCTTCAACGTACTTCGGAATTTGACATCATGAGTACGAAGATGTTGTCGAATGTTCTCACATGCCAACTTGATTTTCTTAATTTTGCCACTCCTTCACGCAGCGTCAATTTCGGGTCCCGTGAAAAGACACGATTCATTTTTCGGCTTTTGGAGTGACTTTGCCTACCGAGCCACATTTTGGCAAGTCGGCAACATTTTTCGTCCCGTTAAAATGATTTACCCACTTCTTCACAAAAGATACCGACTTTTTAATATATCTAGCGGCCGCGGAATGTATTATTTTAGGCCCCTTTGGATGGGAACATGGAAAGACTGACTCGAACCGACGCACAAACAAGCGACTCATTTTAGATTTTTCGACGAAAGTTCGGAATCGACTGATACTTTTACTAAAATGCATCGTAGGCAAAGGTTCCCTCTACCGATTCTTTGTTGAATCACTAGAATTGCATCTACCAAAAATAAACACGGACACGTTCTTACTTGACAGACTGTATAAAGAAGGTATTTTTTATTATTATTTTTTTTTTCATACAAGATTATTATTGACATTTGACACTGGCAGGTCTTTTCATCCGATTCAAATAACGACATAACTAAATCTGAAACAACAGGAAGAGTATTTTTGCTAATCTTTAGAGGTAGAGTAACTTATTCAGGGCTTTTTAGGTCCATTATTGTTAGTGTTAGTGAACACTTATAAAATGACTTCGGTGTCTGTCTGTCCGTCTGTCTGTCACACCCGATTTTCTCCGAAACTATTTGTCATAGAAAGTTGAAATTTGGTAATAATATAGGAATTGATGGCTTCATCAGAGCCATGTAGTTTTGAAAGTTAAATTTTGACTTAAGGGGTTAGTTTTGGGGGGTGAAATTGGAAGTAAAAAAAAAAAAATTTTTGCTAGGTAATCGAGTGTGGTGTCAAATGAAAGCTTGTGAAAACACGAGTAAAAAATATATATATAATGTAATACTTGCGCGCACTTTTCTTTGTATTATTTTTAAAAAATCGCGAAAAATCGCTGTCCACCCCCCTTATCTCGAAAAGTACTTATCAAAAAATTTTGAAAAAATTCTGGAATATTCTCCACGATTGAACGAAAATTATCACGAATGCATTACCGTTAATAATTTATCTGGTATATAAAAAAAAAAACATAAAATTTCAAGGTCATCAATTTTCAGTAAAGATTGAAGACAAACTTAGTTGAAAACTCATTTGGGGTGTGTTTTGTAAAGTCACTGATCATTTTATACCTCCGCTCCGTTACAAAATTTTTTTTATTTTAAAAGCAATCAACGTACGGAATACTAATTGCGCAAGTTCAACTTGCACTTGACCGGTTATTTTTGAAGGAAAAGATTATTGATCTTCGTGATTTATAAGAAATATACATGTCCCTGCAAAAAATATCGATAACTGAAAACTTATCTGTCCAAACCGCATCTTGTTATCTTTTGTTATTACAAAATAATTCAAGGTTAAAATGTAAGGGGATATCCGGTATTTATTACCTGTGTGAATTAACATGAGTTAAATAGGACAGATGCGCAATTTTTTTGTTTATTTTTTACCATTATTTTGTAGAATCCTTTATTTATAATATGGTTTTACCATAATATTTCCTGTTAATTTTTCCTACTAGCATGCCAATTTAAAACAGGTAATATGCAAATTAAAATTAAATAGTTGTCAATCATTAGATGGATTTTTATTAAAGAGCAACCTCTAGCTGCGACATTTTAATTAGGGCATATAAATTTAGTATTATTAAGTAAAATAACCGTGCAAGAAATAATGTAAAAGCTCACCGTTTTAGAAAGGAACACTTTCTTCTTCTGGTAAAAATATAATTGTAGAACACTGGAAAAAAAAAGAGGAGAAAGGTTTGTGGTGAAGATGCCCTAAAATAAGCCGAACGAAACAGGGACGTAACCAACAGAATTAATAAAGAATTATTTTATTTCTATGTTAGCCGTTAAAATATTTATGTCTAAATAAATTGGATGAAATAGTTTTTTTTATGGGTCTAGCACACGTGCGGCAGGGAAGTCCCTAAAGCGCTCCAGGAGCAGCATGTATGCGGAAAAAGCGATTCACGTTGTTCTTGAATCGCTGTAAATTGTACTCGGTGGGAAACACAGCGCTGGGCAAATTATTCCAAAGGGATGATGTTCTCCATATAAAAGACTGCTTGAAAAGCGTTGTACGCGAAGTAACAAGCTGAAGCTCATACGGATGTGAAGCAC
The DNA here is from genome assembly GCA_019049505.1 of Pachyrhynchus sulphureomaculatus. Taxonomy (NCBI): domain Eukaryota; kingdom Metazoa; phylum Arthropoda; class Insecta; order Coleoptera; family Curculionidae; genus Pachyrhynchus; species Pachyrhynchus sulphureomaculatus. Next base: position 192,317,627 of record CM032456.1, read on the forward strand.
CAGCGCGACGTGTATTTCTAACATGCACTTTGGAATTAAGCGGGCTACATCCTTCGAACACTTTCAATGAAAATACTTGTAGAACAGACTCAAGTCGCCAACCGTTCTTCGATGTTCCAGCGAATCAAGGCCGCCGGTCAATTCCAGGTTTCCAATCAGACGGACAGCTCTTCTCTGAACAGAATCCAACAAAGGCAGTCTATGTTTGGGAGCGGCACCCCAAACATGGGAGCGATATCCCATAGTTGGTCGAATTTGAGCTTTGTAAAGAATTAACAGTTGTAGAGTGTAAAGCTTTCTGGTTCGAAATAATATTCCCAACTTTTGAGAAGCTCTCCTTGCTATGCCTGCAACATGTTTCATGCCAGGACATATTTGCTCCCAAATTAACGCACAACAAATTAATTGACGATGCTAGGAGAATGGAGTGCCCCGACATGACTATGTCGGGTTCAGCAACGTTAACTTTTTTAGAAAAATCTGCAGCACTTGGTTACTGTCACCCCAAGACAGAATTTCTTCCAGGTCTTTGTTAAGTTGAACGACCTCCTGCTATCTGCGGATATTCGCCTAACAGCCGATGTCCGAGCGTTCAAGGTGAATAAAGAGATAAGCGTACTGTCATCTGCAAAGCTGTAGATTGGATTCCCGGTCTTTTCCAGCAAATCGATAATGTAAATGAGAAAGAGAGTAGGAGACAGTATGGACCCTTGGGGCACACCGGCGTTGATAGTGAAGGTGTTAGAAAGAAATCTGTCGACCGCCACTCGTAAATAACGCTCTCTGAGGAAACATGAGAGCCACAAATAGAACCTTTCAGACATACCATAATAGCGTAACTTAGCCAACAGTTATATAAGTTAGGTAAGGAATCTTATAAAAAATCATTCAGCGCTTTAAATTTATTGATTTCGAAGAGATTTTGTTTCGTTCTCATTTCAACCACCTGGTACTATCTAACAGTTCCCATACTAATGCTATTAATCCTGAAATAGGTACTTTTAGACTTCGTCACTCCCGTCGCCTTCAAAGTACATTGGTGAGCAAAAAAATCAACTCGAACGGTTTTGCTTCATTTAACACCGATCATTGAATTTAATTTTCAAATAGTGGTATTATTTTTGGCAGATTTTTTACTCTTTCCAATAATATCAAAAACATTTGGATTTCCAAAAAGTTTTACTAATCAAAACGGTTTTCCTCAATAAAGCCGTGTTTGCTCGCTTAGCAACGTAATCGTTGCGAGCTATTCATCCCTATAAGAACACATGCAACTGTATTTTCCTATCATCCTTTATCGGAGCTTGAACCGTCAAAATCCCTGCTATACCTGCTCACTAATTACGTCATCGCAAAATGGATACCACCCTGGAAGAAACGGCACAAGTCATTGCCCTATTGCAAGAAGTGCATAGCCTACGTGTAGTTGCTACGTAACTGTACCTGAGCCAGTCAGCTGTCTCCAGGGTCCACAGACGTTACCAAGAGTTTTGGCGCTTTTACACAGAGACCAGGATCAGGAAGAAGAAGGTGTACTTCGGAACGAGACGACCGCTTCGTTGTAAACACAAGTCTAAAAAGTCGTCACTTGACCGGCCTTGAGATCCACTAGGAGCTCCGACAAGCTCGTGGTGGGAGTGTCTAGAGAGAGACTAGCTAACGGACCAAATACAAAATATTAATTTTGGTTTTTATCAAAAAAATTAATTGTTAAACTTAAAATTTGTTTAATTTTTCTTTTTTCTTAACCCTATTTTCAGTCCTTTCCGTAATCAGTAAAAAGCATGGGGTATGCTATAGAATTTGGTATCATTAGAAAGAGAATATAATGGGCTTCCAAATAATACTAAAATCTGTAAAAATATATGAACACTAAATTCTAGAATTCGTGTTAAATGAAGCCAAATAGTTTGAGTCGATTTTTTTACTCACCAGGGTAGCTCGCCTGTACCCGAATGCACTGGACCTACCATTTATGGCCTCGAAGCGTCGACCTCTTAATTTCATCGAACTAGGGGCCGGTGGATTGTTAGAAATGCTCTGAATTGTCCGATGTCAGTCTTCACGAATGATTTGTTGATCTTTGGAGACGATTTCAGGCGTGGTTGCAATCGATGGTCCTCCGGAACGTTCGTCGTGTTCAACCGAAGTTCAGCCAGCCTTGAATCGCGAAAACCACTTTGCGTATGGTTCAGAGCTTCGTCCCCAAATACTTTCTGAGTTTTTTTATAATTTTCAGTAGCACTTTTCCCTGGTTTAAAACAAAATTTTATACACACGCACTGCTCTTTTTTCGTATCCATTTAAAAGATCATAGGCAGACACACAAATCTGTGTACAGAACAAACTGAAGAAGCTAGACAGTTGAAACTCATCATCGAATGCCCGTTGATACTATTTTGGGTTCTTGCTACGTAGCATTAGTATGGAATCTTTAGGATCGTACCCCGTATGTACGAGTATTTAAGTGGTCCAAAACTAATATTATCGGTTATGTAAGCCATCATATCGAAAGTCATGGAAAAGGCTATCAATCAACATCTTCTAAGATATCTTGAAGGATTCAATATTATTAGCGACTATCAATATGGCTTTTATAAACATAGATTAACAGGAGATCTTCTAACTTATGTTTGGAACAATGCAATGGAACACTCCGGAGAATCAAGATTCTCCGGAGTGTTCCATTGCGTTGCGGTCGCTCTTGATATATCCAAGGCATTCGACCGTGTTTGGCACGACGGATTGTGGGCTAAGCTACGCTCTTCTGGTATGTATGAAAAGTTCTGTTTATGGCTCTCACGTTTCCTCAAAGTGGCAGTTGACGAATTTCTCTCTAACACCTTCACTATCAACGCCGATGTGCTCCAGAGCTCCATACTGTCCCCTACTCTCTTTCTCATTTACATTAACGATCTGCTCGAAAAGAATCCAATCTACAGCTTTGCAACTGGTAGTACGTTTATCTCTTCATTCCCTTTGAAAGCTCGAACATCGGTTACTCATGCAACAGTCCTTAAACTTATCAAAGACCTGAAAAAAATTCTACCTTGGGGTAACAGTAACCAACTAGAATTTAATGCTACAAAAACCCAGGTGGCAATTTTTTCTAAAAAAATTAATGCTGCTGAACCCGACGTAGTTATGTCGAGGCACTCCATTCCTCAATTTGCTGGGCATTAATTTAGTAGCAAATATGTCTTGGCATGAACATGTTGCCAGTATAGCAAAGAGCTTTTTAAAAGCTGGGAATATTATTTCGAACTAGAAAGCTTTACAACTCCACAACAACTGTTAATTCTGTACAAAGCTCAAATTCGAGCAAAGCACTAGATACCGTTGTTTGGTGTCTTGATTGATACATTTTCTTATATCATTATTATTATTAATATTGATATAATTACCCTGCAATTGCTTTAAACTCTAAAACTTTTCCAACTAATTAACAGTAAAATAAAATAACATAAAAATATTTTAGTAAGCAATTAAAGTGGCAAAAAAAAAATGTTGAGTATTATATAATTATTTCACGATTGATATAACATGCTTGAATACCTGAAGGTAAGTCATGTCTAAAACTAGTAATTAGTATTTTGTAAAAAAATGTTTTTTTCTGGACGACTGGCGATATCAAAATAATAAACGTGCATACCCAGCGGTAAAAAATGGTTACAGTAATGATTACATTGGTTTTATATGTTCAATGATTTAGAAATATTTTTTCCTTGGAATAACAATAATGCATTAAATATACATTACACAGTTTAATTATGTTTTTTAATTATTTTATTTGTTTCTTTTTTTTATTACTTAGTATTATTAATAGTATAGTCTGTAGATTTATTCTAAACATTGTTATGGAACACGAACAATAACGCTAATTAAAAAAAAAAATAACAAAAGCAACCAACAGAACAAATAAACAAAGCATTTTTGTTCGTTAAAACAATGTCAATTAATAAATTCGGAGTTGATGGCACGCTTGACGGTTAGAGAAAACAACGGAATATATGCACACTCCTTTTCCCTCACTTGATCCTGACATCTTCTTATGGCTAGAAAATGAGAACCAAAAAAGGAGTCATACAGGCACTCAAATCTTTTTGGCTGCAAATTCTTTGTAGGTTCTCTTTCTTTGAATGGTTCTTACTTTATCTAAGATAATGTACATTTAACTTCTCTTAATAGTCTCTTTGCGCTGGACGGATAGAAATGCAGACAGGTCACTAAAGTATCTTTAATATTAAAATCTACCTAGTTGGGCGGATTCAACTAACATCCGATTAGAAAAAACAGAAGAAATAATTGTACAAATCATTCTTAAGAATCGATTTCGATACTAAAATAACTCTTAATTGAAAGTAGCCCAATTGATGGTCCAGAGGTATCTAAATCAACCGAACTAAACTTCAGTTGACGGAATTGATGTATCTAGACAATCACTGGGAATATCTAGAGGTATGATGGTAGTTTAAGCATGTTTCAAATAGATAATCCGAGTGGAATGGGTGGAAAACCAATTTGGAAAACATGGTTTCAAGAAGAGTTCAATTCTTTTTGATACTAGGTTTGAAATTCTAAAACCACTTATAACAGTACGAAAGTTAAATTAAAACTGAGTGTTTAAGGCAATAAAGAGCTAGGTTAAATTCTACTCAATTTTTCCAATAATTCTTCTTCTTTCACAGAAACCTGTTTATATCTGCCCACAATGCGTCATCTGACCAGGTATTCTAAGCGGGAGTTTCATGTCCCGGATGCTTTTATAGAAAATACGGTGAAACTGTTATTTTTAAGAATTTTAATGTAATATATTAAGACGATATTCTTGTACATATAGACTTTGGAATTCACCCGGTTGATTCGACTTAAGAAATTAGCAATTTTTTCTATGTACTCGAATTCAAGCTAACTGCTACTGCAAGCTAAAGAGGTCAGTTATACCCACCAGCAATTGTTTATTATATATTTTTTGTATTTATCTATTAAAGAAACGGTCAAGTACAAAGAATAGAGGTGGCAAGATTATCTAAAATCGGAAGACCAAAAAAAGACCCGAAAAAAAAAAGTACCCTGGAATGACAGAAAGACAAGAAAATTGAGCAGCGAACAACGTCGAATAACGATTTGACGCCAATATAAAGATAAAATTTTATGACCATAGAGGAAAACTCAATAAGGAGCCCGTGGACCCTAAAACAATAAAAAATACAACTATAATTATAGATACTGTGTCATTCTTAAGTTAAAATATAATTTTAATTGTAATATTAGTAGAATGACCAAACATTTTTAAAAATTTTCCACCGTATAGTTGTTTTAAGATAAATACTGCACATCGTACACTTTGCTATGTTTTTAAGAGACCCATTTGTACTGCCTGACCGGTCAGAGCTGTTTTACTATTAGAATACTCTAATAGTACGTTCTTTTATGCTTTTTGCTATGACACATTTGATGTGTTATTTGTACAAAAAAATATAAGGTTCGAGAGGTCCATTATTTTTTGGCGACTCTGTACTTCAAATGTAATTACCGGCAACCGTTGTCGGCTAAGCCACACTCCTTTTTAGCGTTCCGTACGGAACACTTAAAGATCACTTCGGTGCCTGTCTGTCCGTCTGTCACACCCGATTTTCTCCAAAACTATTTGTCATAGAAAGTTGAAATTTGGTAATAATATAGGAATTGATGGCCTCATCAGAGCCATGTAGTTTTTTGAAAGTTATATTTTGACTTAAGGGGTTAGTTTTGGGGGGTGAAATCGGAAGTGAAAACAAAATTTTTTTACTCGAGTGTGGTATCAAATGAAAGCTTGTTAAAACACGAGTAAAATATATATATTATATATATATATATAATATATATATATATATATATATATATATATATATATAATATTTATATATATATATATATATATATATATATATATATATATATATATATATATATATAAATATATAATGTAATACTTTCGCGCACTTTTCTTTGTATTATTTTTAAAAAATCGCGAAAAAAAATCGCTTATCTCGAAAAGTACTTATCAAAAAATTTTGAAAAAATTCTGGAATATTCTCCACGGGGTGTAGATTGAACGAAAATTATCACGAGTGCATTACCTGTAATAATTTATCTGGTATATAAAAAAACAGAAATTTCAAGGTCATCAATTTTCAGTAAAGATTGGAAATAAACTTTGTTGAAAACTCATTTGGGGTGTGTTTTGCCACTTTTATACTTCCGTTACAACATTTTTTATTTTAAAAGCAATCAACGTACGGAACACTAATTGCGCAAGTTCAACTTGCACTTGACCGGTTTTTTATTAACAAGGACGCTAATCGCACTTCACTATTTATTTTGACATTTTTAACAAATGGTACCGTTACTAACGTTAGCGTTTGAGGACTCTTGAATTTCTCCCCTTCTTAGTTTAAGCGCCACAGGGGCCATGACTATCCTGTCAATAACTTCCTTTGTTTTAAACATTTTTGATTGAATAAAAAATGTAGAAATCAAAATATAAACCTTAAATAAGCAGTATCATTATTTTATACATGGACTTCAATGTAGCAGAAATTCAAGTTTTTATCATTATCTTAATTTCAAATAAGATTACATTTAAAGCAACGAATGGTTGTAATAATCACGTAACTACTATTATATTAAACTAAATCGTGCGTTTATTTCAACAATCGTAACTTTAAAGAATTTTGCATGTAATAGCAAATAACAAAACTGAGACATAAAATTAAATTTAAAAAACTTAGGTCACACCAAAAGGTATCTATACTTTATCTTGTTTGAACCGTTTCGTATAAAATCGTAATTATTCAACGCAATACTCCAGTGTTTCCCGAATACGTAAATATACTTAACTTTACGTCAGACGTATCGGTAAACTCAGAAGAAATTGCCAATAAGCACGGACAAATGCAGTTTTGTACGTTTACACCTACATATTTGACCCCGCTTTAAGTATTTATTTATAGCAACTTTGTTGGTCATATAATATAGATGGATGTGGCCATTAAACTCTAAATAAGAAGAAAGTTACGTAGCAAAAAAAAAAGATACCGGCATTTTGGGACTCATTTCGTAAAAATAGATCAACAGCAGATCTTCTGACTTATGTAACACATGTTTGAAACAATGCAATTGAACACTTTGGAGAATCTCGAGCGGTTGCTCTTGACATATCCAAGGCATTCGACCGTGTTTGGCACGATGGGCTGTTGGCTAAGCTACGTTCTTATGGGTATGTCGGAAAAGTTCTATTTGTGGCTCTCATGTTTCCTCAGAGAGCGTTCTTTACGAGTGGCAGTCGACGGATTTCTTTCTAACACCTTCACTATCAACGCCGGTGTACCCCAAGGCTCCATACTGTCTCCTACTCTCTTTCTCATTTACATTAACGATCTGCTGGAAAAGACCGAGAATCCAATCTGCAGCTTTGCAGATAACAGTACACTTATCTCTTCATTCACTTTGAACGCTCGGACATCGGCTACTCAGACGAATATCCGCAGACAGCAGGAAGTCATTCAACTTAGCCAAGACCTGGAAGAAATTCTATCTTGGGGTGACAGTAACCAAGTGGAATTTAACGCTACAAAAAACCAGGCAGCAGTTTTTTTCTAAAAAAGTTAACGTAGCTGAACCCGACATAGTTATGTCGGGGCACTCCATTCCTCTAACATCGTCACTCAATTTGTTGGGCGTTAATTTGGGAGCAAATAGGTCCTGGCATGAACATGTTGCAGGCATGGCAAGGAGAGCTTCTCAAAAGTTGGGAATATTATTTCGAACCAGAAAGCTTTACACTCCACAACAACTGTTAATCTTTACAAAGCTCAAATTCGACCAACTATGGAATACTTCTCCCGCTCCCAAAACATACACTGAATTTGTTGGATTATATTCAGAGAAGGGCTGTTCGTCTGATTGGAGACCCGGAACTGACCGTCGGCCTTGATTCGCTGGAACATCGAAGAACAGTTGGCGACTTGAGCCTATTCTATAAGTACTTTCATGGAAAGTGTTCGAAGGACGTGGCCCGCTTAATTCCTCCCAGAGCGGTGCATGTTAGAAGTACACGTCGCGCTAATTCTTCACATCCGTATGAGGTTCAGCTTGTTACTTTCTCGTACAACGCTTTTCAAGCAGTCTTTTATATGGAGAACATCATCCCTTTGGAATAATTGGCCCAGGACTGTGTTTCCCACCGAGTACAATCTACAGCGATTCAAAAACAACGTGAATCGCTTTCTTCGCACACGTGTCGCTCCTGTAGCGCTTTAGGGAC